>CM019070.1:39708309-40308309 GCA_009667805.1 Leptobrachium leishanense
AAAGGGGATAGATAGATAGATAGATAGATAGATAGAATCACATAATAGATAGATAGATATATAGATAGAATCACATAATAGATAGATAGATAGATAGATAGATAGATAGATAGATATAAAAGGGGATAGATAGATAGATAGATAGAATCACATAATAGATAGCTAGATAGATAGATAGATAGATAGAATCACATAATAGATAGATAGATAGATAGATAGATAGATAGATAGAAAAGGGGATAGATAGATAGATAGATAGATAGATAGAATCACATAATAGATAGATAGATAGATAGATAGATAGATAGATAGATAGATAGATAGATAGATAGATAGATAGATAGATAGATAGATAGATAGATAGAATCACATAATAGATAGATAGCTAGATACAGGGGTCAAGTCCTGGGAAAAAAAGTGAGGGAACTCACCCACGAATTCCACAACCCCCATTACCTTAAGAAAATATATATATATATATCACGAGTATAGCCGGACGAGCCGGTGATACCATTTTTATTGGGTTAACTTTACATTTAAAAGACAAACTTTCAAGAGTGTAAACTGGACACTATACTGATCAGTGAAAGGTATCACTACGTACAGGTATACTCGTGATTTTGGCAACTGGACTAACGCATTATATATATATATCTCCAGGCACAGACCCCCAGAATAATATACACAGCACTGAGCCCCCAGAATAACATACACAGCACTGAGCCCCCAGAATAACATACACAGCACTGAGCCCCCAGAATAATATACACAGCGCTGAGCCCCCAGAATAATATACACAGCACTGAGCCCCCAGAATAACATACACAGCACTGAGCCCCCAGAATAATATACACAGCGCTGAGCCCCCAGAATAACATACACATCACTGAGCCCCCAGAATAATATACACAGTGCTGAACCCCCAGAATAATATACACAGCACTGAGCCTCCAGAATAATATACACAGCACTGAGCCTCCAGAATAATATACACAGCACTGAGCCTCCAGTATAATATACACAGCACTGAGCCCCAACAATAACATAATAACATGCACAGCACAGAGCCCCCATAATAATATACACAGCACTGAACCCCAAGAATAATATGCACAGCACTGAACCCCCAGAATAATATGCACAGCACTGGTTATATGGATATATTTTCCCCAGTTCACATGGATATAATTGCCCCAGCTCTCATGGATATAAATGCCCCAGGTCTCATGGATAATGCCCCAACTCTCATGGATAATGCCCCCTGGTCTCATGGATACTGCCCCTGGTCTCATGGATATGCCCCTGGTCTCATGGATAATGCCCCCTGGTCTCATGGATAATGCCCCCTGGTCTCATGGATAATGCCCCCTGGTCTCATGGATAATGCCCCCTGGTCTCATGGATATGCCCCTGGTCTCATGGATATGCCCCTGGTCTCATGGATACTGCCCCTGGTCTCATGGATAATGCCCCCAGGTCTCATGGATAATGCCCCTGGTCTCATGGATACTGCCCCTGGTCTCATGGATAATGCCCCCAACTCTCATGGATACTGCCCCTGGTCTCATATAATGCCCCCAACTCTCATGGATAATGCCCCAACTCTCATGGATAATGCCCCTGGTCTCATGGATATGCCCCTGGTCTCATGGATACTGCCCCTGGTCTCATGGATACTGCCCCCAGGTCTCATGGATAATGCCCCCAACTCTCATGGATAATGCCCCAACTCTCATGGATAATGCCCCCTGGTCTCATGGATATGCCCCTGGTCTCATGGATATGCCCTGGTCTCATGGATACTGCCCCTGGTCTCATGGATAATGCCCCCAGGTCTCATGGATAATGCCCCCAACTCTCATGGATAATGCCCCAACTCTCATGGATAATGCCCCCTGGTCTCATGGATATGCCCCTGGTCTCATGGATATGCCCCTGGTCTCATGGATATGCCCCTGGTCTCATGGATACTGCCCCTGGTCTCATGGATATGCCCCAGGTCTCATGGATAATGCCCCTGGTCTCATGGATATGCCCCTGGTCTCATGGATATGCCCCTGGTCTCATGGATATGCCCCTGGTCTCATGGATATGCCCTGGTCTCATGGATAGTGCCCCTGGTCTCATGGATATGCCCCTGGTCTCATGGATACTGCCCCTGGTCTCATGGATAGTGCCCCTGGTCTCATGGATAATGCCCCCTGGTCTCATGGATATGCCCCTGGTCTCATGGATATGCCCCTGGTCTCATGGATAGTGCCCCTGGTCTCATGGATAATGCCCCAACCCAACTTACCGCTGCTGCTGCTGCTGCTGCGCCGCCGCACACTGCCGGCGGCCACGTGTTTCCTGCTCAGCGGCCGCTGACAGGAAGTGCAGCCGCTCGCCTGGGATCTAGGAAACAGCCAGGCGAGCTGCTCCACTTCCGGTCACCGGCCGCTAGAATAGGAAGCACGCGGCCGCCGCCAATGTGCGGCGGCCGCCTGTTAAGCGTTCGGGCTCGGGCCACAGCGGGAACGCTGCGTTCCCGCAGCGTTCCCGCTGTCGGAGAAGTGCGGGAACGCCGTTCCCGCGCGTTCCCGCTCGACTCGAGCCCTGGCTAGATAGATAGATCGAATCACATAATAGATAGATAGATAGATAGATAGATAGATAGATAGATAGATAGATATAAAAGGGGATAGATAGATAGATATATAGATAGAATCACATGATAGATAGATAGATAGATAGATAGATAGATAGATAGAATCACATAATAGATAGCTAGATAGATAGATAGAATCACATAGTAGATAGATAGATAGATATATATAAAAGGGGATAGATAGATAGATATATAGATAGAATCACATAATAGATAGATAGATAGATAGAATCACATAATAGCTAGATAGCTAGATAGATAGATAGAATCACATAATAGATAGATAGATATATATAAAAGGGGATAGATAGATAGCTAGAAAGATAGATATAATCACATAATAGATAGATAGATAGAATCACATAAAAGATAGATAGATAGATAGATAGAATCACATAATAGATAGATAGATAGATAGATATATAGATAGATAGATATAAAAGGGGATAGATAGATAGAATCACATAATAGATAGATAGATAGATAGATAGATAGATAGATAGATAGAATCACATAATAGATAGATAGATATATAGATAGAATCACATAATAGATAGATAGATAGATAGATCGATAGATAGAATCACATAATAGATAGATAGATAGATAGATAGATAGATAGATAGATAGATAGAATCACATGATAGATAGATAGATAGATAGATAGATAGATAGATAGATAGATAGATAGATAGATAGATAGATAGATAGAATCACATAATAGATAGCTAGATAGATAGATAGAATCACATAATAGATAGATAGATGATAGATAGATAGATAGATAGATAGATAGATAGATAGAATCACATGATAGATAGATAGATAGATAGAATCACATAATAGATAGATAGCTAGATAGATAGATAGAATCACATAATAGATAGATAGATAGATAGATAGATAGATAGATAGATAGAATCACATAATAGATAGATAGCTAGATATATAGATAGAATCACATAATAGATAGATAGATAGATAGATAGATAGATAGATAGATAGATAGATATATAGATAGATAGAATCACATAATAGATAGATAGATAGAATCACATAATAGATAGATAGATATATAGATAGAATCACATAAAAGATAGATAGATAGATAGATAGATAGATAGATAGATAGATAGATAGATAGATAGATAGATAGAATCACATAATAGATAGATAGATAGATATAAAAGGGGATAGATAGATAGATAGATAGATAGATAGATAGATAGATAGATAGATAGATAGATATACAGTTGTGTTCAAAATTATTCAACCCCCACTGAAATTGAGTGTTTTGGCCAGTTTGACATTGATTTTGATCATTCAGTCATCTTGCTTACAATTAAATCAAAGAGGCACGTGTAGGTCAGACAAATATAACATAACATTTATAATGAAATAACCACAAATGTCTTTTCTGTGCTCACATCATTATCAGTTTTATTCAACCCCCAAGTGACATTCAATCTTAGTACTTAGTACAACATCCTTTTACAGTTATAACAGCTTTTAAACGTGAAACATAGCTCGACACAAGTGTCTTGCAGCGATCTACGGGTATCTTCGCCCATTCGTCATGGGCAAAAGCCTCCAGTTCAGTCACATTCTTAGGCTTGCGCACTGCAACTGCTTTCTTTAAGCCCCACCAGAGGTTCTCAATCGGATTTAAGTCAGGTGACTGCGATGGCCACTCCAAAATGTTCCAGCCTTTAATCTGCAACCATGCTCTAGTGGACTTGGAGGTATGCTTGGGTTCATTGTCCTGTTGAAAGGTCCAACGTCTCCCAAGCCTCAGGTTTGTGACAGACTGCATCACATTGTCATCCAATATCTCCTGGTACTGAAGAGAATTCATGGTACCTTGCACACGCTGAAGCTTCCCTGTACCTGCAGAAGCAAAACAGCCCCAAAGCATTATTGAACCCCCGCCATGCTTCACAGTAGGCAAGGTGTTCTTTTCTTCATAGGCCTTGTTCTTCCTCCTCCAAACATAGCGTTGATCCATGGGCCCAAACAGTTCTAATTTTGTTTCATCAGTCCACAGAACACTATCCCAAAACTTCTGTAGTTTGTCCACATGACTTTTGGCATACTGCCGTCGACTCTTCTTATTCTTTGGAGACAGCAAGGGGGTGAGCCTGGGAGTTCTGGCATGGAGGCCTTCAGTACGCAGTGTGCGCCGTATTGTCTGAGCTGAAACTTCAGTACCCACATCTGACAAATCTTTTCTCAGTTCCTCAGCAGTCACACGGGGACTTTTCTCCACTCTACGCTTCAGGTAGCGCACAGCAGTCGAAGTCAGCATCTTCTTTCTGCCACGACCAGGTAGCGTTTCAACCGTGCCCTTTGCCTTTAATTTGCGAATGATGCTTCCTATGGTCTCTCTTGGTATGTTTAACATCTTTGCAATCTTCTTATAGCCATTGCCCTTCCTGTGAAGAGTAATCACCTCTTCTCTTGTCTTCCTGGACCATTCTCTTGACTTCACCATGTTTGTAACCACACCAGTAAATGTCTAGAAGGAGCTGAGTCTCACAGTAATTTTAAAGCTGCCTAATTGGTGCTTATTATGCTTTATTGCTGCTCCGTGACATCCACAGGTGTTTTCAATACCTGATTGAAAACACTTGAATGAACCTCTGTTCTTCAGAGTGGTAGTCTTTAAGGGGTTGAATAATTGTGTCAATGAAGAATTCACAAAAGAAACATTTACTACTGTATTACAAAACCAATTGATGTCATTTTAGTTGCATATGGTTCTTTAAAAAGTCCTTGTAGGATTTCATTCTGAATACAATTACAAATGTACACTAAATTCCCTAAAACCCTTTACAGCATTGGGGGTTGAATAATTTTGAACACAACTGTAAAAGGGGATAGATAGATAGAATCACATAATAGATAGATAGATAGATAGATAGATAGATAGATAGAATCACATAATAGATAGATAGATAGATAGATCGATAGATAGAATCACATAATAGATAGATAGATAGAATCACATGATAGATAGATAGATAGATAGATAGATAGATAGATAGATAGATAGATAGATAGATAGATAGATAGATAGATAGAATCACATGATAGATAGATAGATAGATAGATAGATAGATAGATAGATAGATAGATAGATAGATAGATAGATAGATAGATAGATAGATAGATAGATAGAATCACATAATAGATAGATAGCTAGATAGATAGATAGAATCACATAATAGATAGATAGATAGATAGATAGATAGATAGAATCACATAATAGATAGATACAGCTAGATATATAGATAGAATCACATAATAGATAGATAGATAGATAGATATATAGATAGATAGAATCAGTATGAATAATAGATAGATAGATAGAATCACATAATAGATAGATAGATATATATAGATAGAATCACATCATAAGATAGATAGATAGATAGATAGATAGAATCACATAATAGATAGATAGATAGATATAAAAGGGGATAGATAGATAGATAGATAGATAGATAGATAGATAGATAGATAGAATATAAAAGGGGATTAGATAGATAGAATCACATAATAGATAGATAGATAGATAGATAGATAGATATGATAGATAGATAGAATCACATAATAGATAGATAGATAGATAGATCGATAGATAGAATCACATAATAGATAAGATTAGATAGAATACATGATAGATAGATAGATAGATAGATAGATAGATAGAATCACATAATAGATACTAGATAGATAGATAGAATCACATAATAGATAGAATAGATGATAGATAGATAGATAGATAGATAGATAGATAGATAGATAGATAGATAGAATAGAATCACATGATAGATAGATAGATAGATAGATAGATAGATAGATAGATAGATAGATAGATAGATAGATAGATAGATAGATAGAATCACATAATAGATAGATAGCTAGATAGATAGATAGAATCACATAATAGATAGATAGATAGATAGATAGAATCACATAATAGATAGATAGATAGATAGATAGATAGATAGATAGATAGATAGATAGATAGATAGAATCACATGATAGATAGATAGATATAATCACATAATAGATAGATAGCTAGATATATAGATAGAATCACATAATAGATAGATAGATAGATAGATAGATAGATAGATAGATAGATAGATAGATAGATAGAATCACATAATAGATAGATAGATAGAATCACATAATAGATAGATAGATAGAATCACATAATAGATAGATAGATAGATAGATAGATAGATAGATAGATAGATAGATATAAAAGGGGATAGATAGATAGATAGAATCACATAATAGATAAATAGATATATAGATAGAATCACATAATAGATAGATAGATAGATAGATAGATAGATAGAATCACATAATAGATAGATAGATATATATAAAAGGGGATAGATAGATAGATAGATAGATAGATAGATAGATAGATATATAGATAGAATCACATAATAGATAGATAGATAGATAGATAGATAGATAGAATCACATAATAGATAGCTAGATAGATAGATAGAATCACATGATAGATAGATAGATATATATAAAAGTGGATAGATAGATAGCTAGAAAGATAGATAGAATCACATAATAGATAGATAGATAGATAGATAGATAGATAGATAGATAGATATAAAAGGGGATAGATAGATAGATAGATAGATAGAATCACATAATAGATAGATAGATAGATAGATAGATAGATAGATAGATAGATAGATAGATAGATAGATATAAAAGGGGATAGATAGATAGATAGATAGAATCACATAATAGATAGATAGATAGATAGATAGATAGAATCACATAATAGATAGATAGATAGATAGATAGATAGATAGAATCACATAATAGATAGAATGACATAATAGATAGATAGATAGATAGATAGATAGAATGACATAATAGATAGATAGATAGATAGAATCACATAATAGATAGATAGATAGATAGATAGATAGATAGATAGATAGATAGATAGATAGATCGATAGATAGAATCACATAATAGATAGATAGATAGATAGATAGATAGATAGATAGATAGATAGATAGATATAAAAGGGGATAGATAGATAGATAGATAGATAGATAGATAGATAGAATCACATAATAGATAGATAGATATATAGATAGAATCACATAATAGATAGATAGATAGATAGATAGATAGATAGATAGATAGATAGATAGAATCACATAATAGATAGATAGATAGATAGATAGAATCACATAATAGATAGATAGATAGATAGATAGATAGATAGATAGATAGATAGATAGATATAAAAGGGATAGATAGATAGATAGAATCACATAATAGATAGATAGATAGATAGAATCATATAATAGATAGATAGATAGATAGATAGATAGATAGAATCACATAATAGATAGATAGATAGATAGATAGATAGATAGATAGATAGATAGAATCACATAATAGATAGATAGATAGATAGATAGAATCACATAATAGATAGATAGATAGATAGATAGATAGATAGATAGATAGATAGATAGATAGAATCACATAATAGATAGATAGATAGATATAAAAGGGGATAGATAGATAGATAGATAGATAGAATCACATAATAGATAGATAGATAGATAGATAGATAGATATAACAGGGGATAGATAGTTAGATAGATAGATAGATAGAATCACATAATAGATAGATAGATAGATAGATAGATAGATATATAGATAGATAGATAGATAGAATCACATAATAGATAGATAGATAGAATCACATAATAGATAGATAGATAGATAGATAGATAGATAGATAGATAGATAGATAGAATCACATAATAGATAGATAGATGATAGATAGATAGATAGATAGATAGATAGATATATAGATAGAATCACATAATAGATAGATAGATAGATTTAATCACATAATAGATAGATAGATAGATAGATAGATAGATAGATAGATAGATAGATAGATATAAAAGGGGATAGATAGATAGATAGATGGAATCACATAATAGATAGATAGATTGATAGATAGATAGATAGAATCACATAATAGATAGATAGATAGATAGATAGAATCACATAATAGATAGCTAGATAGATAGATAGAATCACATAATAGATAGATAGATGATAGATAGATAGATAGATAGATAGATAGATAGATAGATAGAATCACATAATAGATAGATAGATAGATAGATAGATAGATAGATAGATAGAATCACATAATAGATAGATAGATAGATAGATAGATAGATAGATAGATAGATAGAATCACATAATAGATAGATAGCTAGACAGATAGAATCACATAATAGATAGATAGATAGATAGATAGATAGATAGATAGATATATAGATAGAATCACATAATAGATAGATAGATAGAATCACATAATAGATAGATAGATAGATAGATAGAATCACATAATAGATAGATAGATAGATAGATAGATAGATAGATAGATAGAATCACATAATAGATATATAGATAGAATCACATAATAGATAGATAGATAGATAGATAGAATCACATAATAGATAGATAGCTAGATAGATAGATATAAAAGGGGATAGATAGATAGATAGATAGAATCACATAATAGATAGATAGATAGATAGATAGATAGATAGATAGATAGAATCACATAATAGATAGATAGCTAGATAGATAGATAGAATCACATAATAGATAGATAGCTAGATAGATAGATAGAATCACATAATAGATAGATAGATAGATATATATAAAAGGGATAGATAGATAGATAGATAGATAGATAGATAGATAGAATCACATAATAGATAGATAGAGATAGATAGATAGATAGATAGAATCACATAATAGATAGATAGATATATATAAAAGGGGATAGATAGATAGCTAGAAAGATAGATAGAATCACATAATAGATAGATAGATAGATAGATAGATAGATAGATAGAATCACATAATAGATAGATAGATAGATAGATAGATAGAATCACATAATAGATAGATAGATAGATAGATATAAAAGGGGATAGATAGATAGATAGATAGAATCACATAATAGATAGATAGATAGATAGATAGATAGATATAAAAGGGGATAGATAGATAGATAGAATCACATAATAGATAGATAGATAGATAGATAGATAGATAGATAGATATATAGATAGATAGATAGAATCACATAATAGATAGGCTATAGATAGCCTGTCAAAGTCACTCTGCGTATATGTGCTGGAGCAAAAAAATTTTTGGACAATTAATAAATTTTATTGTTTGGGTTGGGCCTTAGGCCCCTATTACACGCCTCGCACAGTGCATTTGCGTGCGCGCAAATGCGCATTTGCGCGAGGAAAAAACCATTTGCGCAGAACGTCATATTTCGACGTTCGCGCATATGATGCCAAATGATGTCTACCGCGATTGACCCTGCGCGAACCCAGCGCGAGCGCAAGTCCGTGCGTGCATCCTATACTTAACACTGACAGTGCAAATGCGCTCGTGCGCAGGTATGCGGATGGTATTACAATCTTTGCACAACGAAAGTTTGCGCGCATTTTCGGAACGTCTTTGAAAAGCAGGTGGTAACTGTAAATTTGATCGTCCTGGCCGAAACGAAAAACACCAGCACGAAAAAAAAAAAATACAGCACAGAACAGTTACACATTCTACACATACCCAAACAATAAAATGTATTAATTGTCCAAAAAATTTTTTTGCTCCAGCACATATACGCAGATTGACTTTGACAGGCGCAACAACCTAACGTTAGAAAATGGTGGTTCTTAATTCTGATTGCAAAGGTCTTCACTCCCTCATAGCTGTCCCGTGTATAACGCGACCCCTACAGTTTTAAGCTTGATTTATTGCTCGAAAAACTTGCGGTATACACGAGTATCTACGGTAATTATTTTTATAATTTATTTTATACTTATGTGTGCGTTTTACTTGGAGCTCTTTGATAGACTCATACACACCACATATTACTGTGAGTTTTACTGCTGTGGAGCTCTGTGATACGCTCATACACACTGCACTTTATTAACCCTTTCGCTGCTGAGGCATTTCCCGCCTGTGTGCTGAGGTCATTTTTACCGGTTTCGCTCATCATGTTTAACCGCGTTTTGAAGCCTTATTTTATTATATGACCCAGACATATTATATATCGTTCTTTCCGGCAGACTCGGAAGATTCATAATATGTCATTATTATATGTATACGTTATGTCCTGTCTGTATATTATAACAAAATATGCAATAAAATTAGAATTTTCAAAAATTTACAATGTATAAAGTGTTTTTTTTCACATTTTCACATGCGAGCAATTGCGGTTATATTTTGTATGGGGTGCGCTTGTTAAAAAAATTAGAAATGGGGTCTCGTTATATTTTTTTTGGGGAAAATAACGCGATTTTTAACAAAAGCACCGCATACAAAAATCGTTAGTGCAGCATCATTGTGCACATTATAATTGAAATGGGAACAATATTTCTGCATTAACAAACCAAAAAAAAGAAAAAAAAACTTTTTTTTTAATAATTTTTCTTTAAAATATTTTTTATTTTTTATTTTTAATTTTAATTTTTAAAAAAAACTTTTTCACAGTCGTGTTTGGTATCGTTGTAACGGCCATGCTCTGGCCGATCCAACAGTACCAAACTTTAACCCCTAGCTGCCACAGATCGGGAGATAGGGGGTTCATTGTAATCCCCTATCTCCACCATTGGCGGCAGCTAGGGGTTAACTCCAGGACTGGCGTCATCATGCTATGCACGATGACGCCAGTCCTCAGGGGGAGTTCCCGGAGGCTTGGCCGACATCCAAGAAGTTGGCCAGCTCCGGGAAAGGATCACGAACCGGCGCTTTTCAGCGCCGATTCGTGATCCGGCTCCCCAGGGGTTAATGACAGCCAGCGTTTGGAAGGGCAGGCTGTGCCCTTCCAAACGGTGCCTGGCATTAAGCTCAGGACCCCCGCGATCGGGAGGGAGAGAGGTCCGAAGGACCTCCCCCCTCCCTTTAAGGCGCCTCCTCTGCACACGCGGGGGGGGGCCCCTGAAATAGATGTCATCGCGCCACCGCGATGACATCTATTGTGCCCGCGGCGGTCCCGGATTGACGGGCTGACATCCAAGATGTCAACCCGCGCCAGGGGGCACAGCGATCGTCCGGAATCCGGCCGATCGCAGGCTGCTTCGGGAGGACGCGCTCAGCGCGACCTCCGCAGCCAACCCTTCCTGCGGCAGGACGCGCTGAGCACGTCCTCCGCAGCGAAGTGGTTAATATGAGTTTTATTGCTGTGGTGCCCTGTTATACACTCATACACACTACACATTACTGGGAGATTTATTGCTGTGGTGCTTGGTTATACACTCATACACACTACACATTACTGGAAGATTTATTGCTGTGGTGCTCTGTTATACACTCATACACACTACACATTACTGGGAGATTTATTGCTGTGGAGCTCTGTGAGATAAGAAATAGTGCACATTACATTAAAAATGGGATGGACTGAAGAACTCATAATGGACCTGAAAAATTGGGACACTGATTGGCTGGAGTCAACATTGTGGACCTGATGGGGACCAATGTATGTTGACAGGAGGGGGAACAAAATATGTTTTTGCCTAGGGTGGGGGGGGGGTGTCGTGGTTCCTGCACCTGGGCCCTGAGGTTTCTAGTTACGCCTCTGGTGCTTCTTGTTTATGACAACAAATGCTGAGCTATATATTCAGTGGTGAAGTCCTGCAGGAAGGCTTGGGAATGCAGTTCTCTCACTGTTTTAGCAGGAGGAACTTAGTTCCCTTTTGGCTGATATACTGGGAAGCTGCAATACCTTTCTATATAGACATCATTTTATAAAACTGTCTATATTTAAGGGCGGATCCTGGATTTAAGCACATTGGGAAGGCACGGGAATGACTATTTCTCAGTGTTTGCCAGAGGAATGACATTCTCATGCATAAAGAAGGGCTGCAGCTGCTTCGGCTTCCAGAAATCTTTAAGACTGGAATGGACAGAAATGTTGATCCGTTCCCACACTTATTTCTTTACAACTTGACCCCTGTATATATTATATATTACTATTCCACCTCTTCTTACACTTTAGGCTGTTAACCTCCATTCTTGTGCTTAGTCCCATCATTGCATTATTGATCTGGAACTGTCATTAAAATCTTGTATAAATAAACAATGACCGAGGGCACACATGGCTGAATTCACACACATGAGGAAACTAGGTTTATGACCACCGCGTATTGCTTAGACCTCCAATAAAACACAATTTTACAGAAGTTCAATGGGAATAAATCTTTCTGATCGGTTTCCAATATAAACTGGTGTAATGATTTTTTTTCTCCCAGAAAATTGTTGCAGATAAATTTACGGCAACGAACATTTGAGAAGAGCAGAAACAATGTGTAGAAGAATAATGGGCCGAGGACGGCCATAGATTTGTTGCCTGCCCTGAGTGATAGTGGAGCAGCTCATTCTACCAGTAAAGAGAGACATGTCCTATCTCTTGTCTTCTGCTCAAGACATTCATCATCCTCAAATGTACAACATGACCACCTCTGTGCCCTTTAAAAATGTTGAGTGGAAATTATCACATGTATCGAACTAAACTGTTTGGCCAAACTGAAGCAGCTCCATCTTTTTTTACCTTTAGATATCTAATCAGAATGTTTAATTGTAGCCATGTGTACGGCCAAATATTTTGTTTCGTTTCGTATCTTTTCGGTCTGTTTTCTTTCCGTTTCGGATCCTTTCGGTCCATTCGTTCATTATGTTACCGCGATTCGTATTGCAGACCGATCCATTAATTTGGACGATCGGTATTTCATTTTTCGGATCGATTCGTATTTCTTTTTTATCACCTATTTCGTTTTTTTTTTTTATTTCATAAGGATTACAAACTATTTTTTTTTAAAAAGAGATTATGGGGACCCTTTCCTTGCAGCTGAAACCTATTCAGCACCACGGAGAGCAGCTGCTCGTGGCACCGGAGCCCCGAGCAGCTACTCTCCATGGTGTTGAACAGGTTTCAGCCCCATAGAGAACAGCTCCTCGGGGTTCCGGAACCTCGAGCAGCTACTCTCCATGGTGCTGAACAGGTTTCAGCTGCAAAGAAAAGGTCCGCCAGATTTTTTACATTTTTACTGTTACCTGTGAGTTGCCCATTAACCCCTGACTGGGTTATTCTGTGCCCTGTGAGTTGCTCATTAAACCCTGACTGGGTTATACGGTGCCCTGTGAGTTGCCCATTAACCCCTGACTGGGTTATACTGTGCCCTCTGAGTTGCCCATTAACCCCTGACTGGGTTATACTGTGCCCTCTGAGTTGCCCATTAACCCCTGACTGGGTTATACTGTGCCCTGTGAGTTGCCCATTAACCCCTGAATGGGTTAAACTGTGCCATGTGAGTTGCCATTAACCCATTGCTTTGGTTTACATTGCATTTATTTTCCTTTTCTTTATCTCGTATCAGATCATTTTCGTTTCGATTTTTTCGTTGTGACAGCGAGTCGTATTTTAGGACTGATTTGTAAATTTGGAATGAGCCGATTCGTAATTTGGAACTGCTTCCGAATTACGAATCGAGTCAATTTCGTCCGAATTTTGATTCGGTACAAAACGAAACGCACATCTCTATTTAATTGTCAGTTCTTCTTGAAGTCACTGAACCAACAAACTTCAGCTCCTCTTTCCTCGTTCCTCTTTAACGACAAGCGACATTTCTTGAAAAAAAATTAGCATATCATTTATGTGAACTGAAACACAGATGCAAAGTTAACAATTAAATATAGGGTCAAATAGAAAACTGGACTTGAGATTGTTGCTCTGAGAAAGAAGAAAATTAAAATAATGTATATTTAAAATTTTTCATGTATATGGTTATCCATTACAGAGATATTGTTGGAATGAAAGGTTCTGAACTCTAGATGTGTCCCTTATCTTACACAATTTGACATGGTCTGAGTTATCATCATACAGGCAGAAATGGCCTTTCTGTCAAATCCCGCAATTGTGATGCAGACAGATAACAAAATGTTGATCTCCTGCTTGTAGGGATTTATCGTGATCAAAATGAGATTACTATTAATGCAGCTTCCAAGAAACACCTGAAGAATATAAAAATAATATTTGTATGTGACATAATGACTGTGTATGGAAATTACAGTAACACGGTGTATCTGTAAAGTTCAGAGATTTTCAGTCATTATAGCCACCTGAATCGTATCCCTGTTCAGCAGTGAGTGACCCCAGAGCTCTCCCTGTATTCTGCCAAATCCCTGGTTGTTATAATGCAGCAGTATGTGTTGGAACAATTTCTTAGAGTGAGGTTTGGGGCTAATATTTGCAGCTGCATTGCTAATAATCTCATTTTGATTATTACAAATCCCCATAAGCAGATCTCACCATTTTTATTATTTATCTTTAACACATTTATTGGATCTGATATGAAGGCCATTTCTGCCTGTATGCTGATAATGCAGACCCCATGCGACATTGTGCAAGAGTAGGGACAGCAGAGTACAGCATCTTTCATTCCAACCATATATCTGTAGTGGATAAAAGAATACATGAAAAATTAAAAATAAGCAAATATACATTATTTCAACATTTTTACGATCTCAGAAGAACAATATCTGTGCAGAATGGTCTATTTTACTCTATATTTAATGGTTAATTATGCACGCCACGTTTCAAATAAATAACATATAGAAATAATTCAACAAAAATCACTTGGTAGTGAAGGGGTTAAGAGGCTCCCAAGTTTTTCAACCGCATTACTGCCTTTGACCAGCAGCAGTCCTCAGCATGTCAAACAGTCTGTAAATACACTGTATTGAAGTGTGTCCGTGTGTGTGTGTGTGTGTGTGTGTGTGTGTGTGTGTGTGTGTGTGTGTGTGTGTGTGTGTGTTAAAGTGGTTCTCTATAATACCATGGTTCCTGCCAGTGGTTTTATGGAAAACCATTTTGTGGTGAAACGGTACACATTTGTTTTAGGAGTTTACGTGAGCATGAAACAATGTTTCTGATGAATGGTTAAATTGCAGAACAAATAGATCCTCTTTTTTAGGTCTTGAATGAAATGAGTCAAACATTAATGAAGGTTATTTGTGCGGCTACAGAGAAATACATCTCCAAGTCATAATAAATGTTGTAAAGAAAGAGCAGGTCTGGGGCAAAGTTCTAAAAGTGGAGCAACCAGTGGGAACATTCTATTTGTTTCCATGGTGACTCTGCCACTTTTAGAATCCTACATCACAATTGTTCAGTTTAATGGTTTCCCAGAATGTTACCTTTTCTTTAACAAAATTACTGCGGTCTTGATATGATGCAGTTGCTGAGTTATTTGCTAAACATTAATTTAATTCCTGGGTGGATAATTACTGGATTATTCATTTAGAAAAACTCAACCTGACTCATCCAGAGTTTACGACTGAATGCTAAAGGCTTTCCACAGGTGCTCAAACCTGCTGAGCTCAATTTAAGGCTATAAGGAGCTAAAGGATTCTTAATACCTTGATTTGTTCTACAAATAAACTTTAACAAAGTGTTTATATTGAATTTATTGCATTATATTATGGGTAGTATGGTTATTGTAATATGTATATCTTGATATATTAATTCAATGCATACATAAATATATATATATATATATATATTAGTATCTCACAGAAGTGAGTACACCCCTCACAATTGTGTCATGTGACTCGTTAGTGTTACAAAGTCTCAGGTGTGAATGGGGAGCAGGTGTGTTAAATTTGGTGTTATCGCTCTCACTCTCTCTTACTGGTCACTAGACGTTCAACATGGCACATCATGGCAAAGAACTCAAAGTGGGTTGGAAACAAGAGAGCACCAAAATATAGGCGACATTTCAGTGCTCTCTGAATAAGCCCCATTGTCTTGAGAAGCACCCACACTATGTGCTTAGTAAAGGTTGAGTGCTACCCTCCTTGTGTATTCTGTATGAAAAGGGCTGGCACCCCTTGGGGAAGCACCCCTCCTTGTCACAGGTGTTCCACACACAGGATATATTTAACCTTGAACTGCAGGGAGCTCCAGAAAGGAACCAGTCCTCGGTAAGTGAGTTGATCTCATAATAGCGGTCATTAGGTAATGTACAGTAGGACCTGTCAAAAGGTGGGATACATTGGCCTTTGTTGACAGGCTTAAGCAATTTATGGCCATATATTGTGAACCAAATTTTCACCATATTCAACAAAGCTTAAGGATAAAAATCTTGTAGAAAGTATTGAATGAGTAAAGAACTGTTGTAATCCTGAAAGGAGTAAGAGTCACTGGAAGCTTTGAAGGGTTAAAATTTGATAAAACCTTTTAAATGTATAAGCTGCTGTTGAAGTCTTTGAATGTAGTAACTGGAGTCCTCTCTGCCTGGTTTGTTGTACATAAATATATATATATCCTCAAAATTCACCAGCACTCTGGGTCGTCTAAAAAATTAATTTTATTACTTAATTTAATATATATATATTAATGTATATTAAAAAATATTTTTACTTATTTCTATGAGTATGTTACTGTTGTATTTGTATTATTTAGGCAAATAAACTAACAGCTTTGTTTATTTCATATATTGAACCAATCTGGCAACAGTCATAAAGGCAGCTGAGCGGGCTCTTCTTCAGTTGAATGATAGACTTCTATTGAGTTATGGATATTGTAATATATGTGCTTTTAGGACATCCCACACCTTTTACTATATTAAATATCATCATAATTCAAATGTAAGATATTTATTAGGTAGCCGTGCGAGCAGGGAGGATTGTTTTTCAGTGTCTAGCTATAATTTAATTAGCAATAAATGTAATGTTTCCATAAGTAATACCTTCACATTAGTAGACCTGTCACCTTAAAAACAACTCCTGTGTATTAATCAATAAACCATACAAAAGCTGTCTTTGCTGCATTCACAGCTGTTATAATGGTCCAGTAGTTTAAGTTCTATTTAGCAAAACATTATTTTTATCTGATTTGTCCTTTTTCATATTCTATTCGCGCTGTGACATCTTCAGGAAGGACAGAGCTCTCTGTATTTTCTTTTGTTACATTGTATAGCAAACTGACACTCCTTTTCTTAAAGGGAACACTCTACCTATCCTGACCACTTTACCGTTATAAAGTGGTCAGGAATGATGTATTGAGTCGCCCCCCTCCAGCTTCACCGATCTGGTGAAAATGCTTTCACCAGCTGAAGATGCCTGTTTGGCGAAACGCGTTCAGGTAGGTATAATTATTTTGTTTTAATAAATGTTTTTAATTTACTGCTGATTTGCCTTGTCCTGTTTCAAGAAGGTTTTGGGGATTCCTTACAAATCCCCTGGGCGCATTCCAAGGAGCCATAGAGGCTCATGAATATGTGAGTTTTGTACTTTAGCATATAATTAATTTGACTCTTAAATTACAAGATTGCACTAGGGGTATCCCCGATATATCTTGCTTCACTGCAGGGGTATCCTGTCCACTATCAACTGGATCCTAAAAGGGGTTATATGGGCACCTGAAGATCTTAATTAAGACCCATAAAAGCCTTTCATCCTAGAGCCAGGCGATTGGCTCATGAGAATGTGAGTTGAATATCTCTTATCCTATATCCATATTGGAGTGGTATACTGCGCAATTTTTTGGTTCTCTTGTTTCTCCCACAGTCTGCTGTTATATCTTCTATAAAAGAGGGTAATCCCTGAAGATACAGAATATTCCATTGATTGACATATAATACACCCGCTCTCGCTTTCCAGTGGACTTCCATTCGCAGGCGCTACGTTGTTGTCTCCTTATATGTCAGCAGCCTCTACCTAATTATTTAAGGGCAAAAAAGAAGGAACCTCAATTTTTTAATGAAGTGTTCCTTTAATACCTGTGTAACATATGTCAGCTCACCACAAGCTTAGTTTGTAGTAATTTTTGCTATCAGGGTTATGCAGAGAAAGGTGAAAATCAGGAGAATTGGCAGGAAACGAGAACAATTTAGACCAAATAGCTGATTTGGAAAGTGAGATAAATGGGAGAATTTTTCTGGTTTGGCTATTTTGACCTAGAATTTTAATTTCTCCAGTCATTCTCCTGAGTTTCACCTCTCTCTCTGTATAGACCTGCTGTATAATTCACACAAAGTTGAGGGATTTACCCGTGATTGTTTTAGAACCACTATAATTTCCCATGCTCCCTACATCTCCCTTGACATGATGATAAAAAAAAATGGTGTAGGCAGCAGAAGAGTTGGTTTTGGGTGTTGGTTTTTATTATTATTATTATTAAAAATAATAATAATAAAAATAATAATAATAATAAAATTTACAAGGTACGTTTGAACGCAGTTGATTAATAACACAGACCTCTCCTGATGGAAATAGCTGCATTGAACAATTCATTCTTCAATCCAATCCAATCAAAACCTGTATGAACGGGTCTTTCATTTGATGATGAAGAAAGCTTCATGCTACATTCCAATTTTCATTTTCCACATCACCAAGATGGAGATATAGATCAAAACCAATTATTTCAAGTAAATATAAAAAGATGAGATAATTAGATTATATTCATACATTCAATAACATATTATTATTATTAGTATTTGTATTGCGTCAACATATCACACCATACAGGGTTATTTAAAGAGATCCGAATTGCTGGTGAAAGGTAACCGAACGCTGAAATTCCTGGCCATTTGGCTATTCCTGGCCATACCTTTCCTGGCCATTTGGCTATTCAGAGAGCAGGCAGTTTGCCAAATGTTGGCGAATTGCCTGCACATACGGTGCCTGTTCGGTGCCTGTTCGAGGGCAGTGACATCCCCATAGCTTCGTCTATTCAGAGAACAAAAACCAGCAGGGAAAAGTTGCCGAATTTCCTGCCATTCGGTGGTTTAATTCGGCAGGTTTATTCAGGCGAATCCCATAGGCTTCAATGTTAAAAATATTCCCATTTTAATTCAATATCTAATAAACCGTTTATTATAATATTCTGCAGTAAAAAGTCTCTTTATACAGATTTTTTTGGCTTTGTTAAGCATTTTTCGGGATTTTTTTTGCAAAACAATTTCCGTTTTTTAAATTGTTTTTTATTTTTTCTGTAACAGCCCTTTTATTATCATTCATTGGATCTTATATGTAAATTTCAGACATTTTCGTTCTGTAGTTTCTTTGCAAACAGCGTTTCACCTTTCAAACATTCAAGCGTACTGTTTTTTTTTTCACTCCATTCGTCTGCGGTGTCGGTTTTTTCCGGCGACTGCTCTGCACTCTGATCGGCTCCTGCTTGGGTTTCTCCGCTGTGTTCGGCGGGTTTAATCCAGATGTTTTTGTGGGTTTCGGTGTGCATTCGCCTGGGTTTTGCGGTGAGTGTTTGGCAGGTTTGCGGCGGCTTTTCCCTGTACTACGACGGCCCTGTGGTGTTTGCTGAATACACCGCAGGGTCGTCGAAATGGGATCGCCAAATCGAATTCTCCATTGTAAAGTGCTTGGCATCTGTTGGCACTATATAAATGCAGCTGTAGCTGTAACATATTGAGCAATAAAAACTATAGCCACTATATAATGAGACCGTGCTTTTTCTTGGGTATAGTAATATTTTTCAAGGTGTCAATAGTGTCTTATTGCCCTTCAGGAAACTGTTAAATATATATGGGGCAATGTGAACTTTAATGACTTTTTAACAACAGCGAAGCTTTGAGATGTCTAATTAAATGAGAACCTCTTCAAAAGACACAAAAGAGAGTCTGTGGATCTCTTGTACCTTCAAGAGGCCACTTTACATTTGCAGAAATAGTTATTTGCTCTTTTAAAAGTCACATTATATCATTTGAGGCTCTTGAGTAATACAAGATCAATAGGTGTTTCAAAAGTTCCCGTAATGTACTCATGCGACAAATCCTCTTGTTTAATTATGTTATGTTAAGAATGTTTTTAATCACAATAATGTAGTCAACAAAAATGTATCATCCGTACTTGGTTTTGCTATTAGAGAAGCATCAAGCTGGAAAATAAAATACCAAAATGATATTGATAGCAAGAACTGAGAAAAATCAGGAAGGAAGGAAAGAAGGAATTACACTAGATGTCCATCAACCCCTTCACTACCACATTGCTTTCCATTAAGCCACTGCCGGGACCCAGTGGATTTATGGAAGACAACTTTCCTTTGCAGACAGCGTATAAATGATTTTACCATTCAGAAAAAAAACACTTTAGCTCTATTTTAGACACAGTAAGCTTATTTGACATGCAGAGGACTTCCCTGCTGCCCAAATAGTGCTACTGCATATATGCTAATACAGCTGGAGCTTGGTCTTTCTGTCCAAACAAACGTAGAAACGTTCCAGAGCCCATTTGCAAACAAATTTCATGCTCAGTAAACAAAATTCCTTTCCATTGCTCCAACCCATGATCAGATTGAGTATACTCGAAGTGAACTCCATCAAGAACTTTGGAATATTGACCATGGAATTGAAGAGGTTAATTGGTGGCCGTATTATAGGCTACATTCATCTGTCCTGTTGAGGTGCACTGGTACATAAACAGAACAATGCCCACAATAGTAAGAAAGCAGATTGTACAACAAATGCTTATGCCGTTCATTGAATTACGGAGATGTAGTGTATGCAGCTGCCCCGCAAACACACCTCCAGAAACTTACTAAATTGTATAACTCATTGTGCCGCTTTGTGCTACAATGCAATTACTTGACCCACCATTGTGACATGTTAAAAAAGCTAAACTGGCCGTCGCTGGAAATCGAGACGCACCCTTCACCTTTCCAACCTGGTGTTTAAGAGCTTTTCTGGGAAGCTGCCACCCTACCTGAATAGGCTGCTTCCCCAGCAGTTCCCTCATCCTATAACCTCCGATCCAGGACCGGCACCTTACTTGCAATACCACAATACAAAAAGAAAGTGGCTCGATCCTCATTTTACTACAGAGCACCGCAATTATGGAATAACCTCCCAGACGCCATCAAATCTTCCCCCAGTCTGAAGTCCCTTAAGACTTCCCTATTAACATACCTCAATACAGAATGCACCTGTAAACATGTAACGTAGTGACTATATTTCTTACATATTTATTTTCTGTGTTAATCTGTATATTTGTGTTTTTGTTTTTAATATCTTACATTCTATTACTTTGTATCTCTGTAACGACTGTAAAAATTCAATGTTCTTGAACCCAGGACATACTGAAAACGAGAGAAATCTCAATGTATCCTTCCTGGTAAAATACTAAATAAATAAATAAGCCAAAAATGCACTGCCAGAATATTCAGCAATTAATAACAATACTATTTCTATTAAACTAGAAATCTCACTGAACCGTGGGCCAAATTATTACAACTTCTATATTGATATGGGTTTCAGTTAATTTTAAACAAACTGTTGGAAAGGATCTTGGCTTTATTACAGAACATTTATCCTATTAGATGTTTTTTTTTGTTTTCTGGTCATCTGAATAATTTAGATTGGATGAGCAATGAGCGGCAAATGAAATTTACCTAGTTTTGTGAAGGAGGCATTTTGTAAGAATAACTGTGTTTGGGATTACACTGTAAGGTAATTGAAAGCGTATAAAATTGGCATTTAAAAGGCAAATTATTGCAATTGTACAAGTACATTCTTGTGAAATATAGTACATCGGAGACACGATCTAGGACTGATACAGTTCCAGATCATCGTTAGTAATATTCTGTACTTAGCTGGACGTTTTGTTTAAGAAGATACAGGGGAGAGATTTATTTCTTGGAATAATTATAGAGTAGTAGCAAATTCGAGAAAGTGTGGATATAACAAGTGAATGCCAGTCACACAGATTAAATTCCATGGTAATGGCTGTTAAATTGTTTAAACGCCTCCCCTCAGCCTTCCCCACGGTTTCCCCATTTACAGCATACATTTATTACTTGACTTTACAGTAAAACTGTAACATATTTTGTTTGTGGAAAAGTATCCAAGGTCTAATCAGGATTCCTGATAATTTTGATGGTTGAGACGGGGCAGTAATTGTTGCAAAAAACAACAATAAGAACTTGCCACTGGTAAAGGCATGGCTGTGATTTTTTTTCATAGTGGAGCGAATTAATTTGCGCTCAAAAAGATAGGTAAACACACAATGCTAAGAGAATAGTTTTGCGAAAAATATACGTTGCGTCTTTCTTTAAGCATTTCACTACAAAGGGATTTTCTAGCAAAACCACTGTCAGGAACCAATGGATTTTTTTGGAAACGAATTTTAATGAATTAATTATAAAGTAAAAAATATTTGGGAATATTCCCAATGTAATACTCTATTTGGCAGGCAGATGTCTCCATCTGCTGGCTAAATGGAGTTACTGCAGTTCAGGTGTCCGTGCAGGATCAGCTGGGGAAATGTCAGTTTGACACATTCCCTGCTGGTTTTAAAAAGTGGGTGACATGCCCATGCTGCTAAAAGTTTAGGGGCACCTTTTGGAGCCCAAATACAAACTGATTTTGTTTGCAATAAATTAGATTCCTTTGCAATGCTCCTGTGGAATGCCATATCAACTATAATCGATACACCAGGAGGTATCTTGCGGGTCGAGCATAGTCGATCTTGGTATTGAACGTGTTAATCATTACATATATGCAGTTTATTTTCATAGGACATTATTTTAAATCTGGGCCATTGAAGAGTACTTGAGATATGCTCCGCTCCACCTGAGAGTTAAATTACAGAGCCCATCTATCTTAATACTTGAGAATACAATTTAACCATCATTACTTTAGTAATAAATTTACACATTTTCTCTACATACAATATTTAGCAAATTTATTAAAACTAATTATCATAGTATTTATGAACTCGGTTTTTCTTTTTTCACGCATTACACAGTCTCTGCTCCTCTCTCCATTTTTATGTTATTTTTTGTTTTTTTCTGCAGAAACTTTATGAACAAGAGTAACAAAGATAAAAATCCCATTAGGTTTCTTAGGGACTTCACTTGGCATAGGCGTGTTAGTCGAGGGTCAAGCAGCCTCCAGGTTAACCTATTTAAATATTTGCGGATCCTGTTGACCCACATGGTGGTAGAATCGCATTGTGGAATTTAAATAGGTACATTAAATCTATCATTTATGGCATAAGTGATTTTCAATCAGGTCAATGTAAGCAGCTGTTATTTGTGCAATCAATGGTATTTGTTTTAAAGATAAATCAGTTGTTTTGTAAATATGGACTTGACACAGAGTCGCTATGTCACAGCCGCCTTCTGAAAACGCGCAACCCATGCATTTAGTGCAAATCAATATATTCAAAACAGTCACTTTTGAAATTCATGCAGACCTGCTGCTGCAAATTAATTCGGCTTTCATGGTACAGTATTAACGGTGCACAAAGTATGTAGATTGTGATTGTTAAAGGAAAAACGAAAAATGATACTGAATGTCAATTTTAGGGACAAGAGCAGTAGAAATTATAGGGGCATCGTTTTTTTTTGGCACCACTATATAGAGCAGCAGTGTTTACCAGTACAAATAAATTAAAATATAAAGGGCCACATTACATTCTACATGCTAAAACGGGGGCGGTAGGGAGAAAAAAACTGCGCCTGCAGTTTTTTCCCTACTGCCCCCGTTTTAGCGTGGAATTACAATGCAGGCGCTTAAAAAGCTGCCTGCATTGTTACCGTGCGCTACGACCCGGGATGCTCGCGGCAGCACTGAGCGCCTTCACGAGCATCCACTCGATGGAGTCCTTAGGACTCCATTGAGCCAGACGCCGGCTGTCACATTACCTGCCGGATCTCGCCTCGCGAGATCTGGCTGGTCGGCGTAGTGATACGCAGGGGGAGACTGAGGAACTTATTCCCCCAGTTTCTCCCTGCTCCCTCCAGACGGAGGAGGTGGACAGAGCCGCGGTCCTCGCCGCGGGACAGGAGGTGAGTATGCGATCACTTTTTTATTTTTTGGCTGGTGTTAACGGATTCTACAGAAGCAGAATCCGTTAACACCAAGTCCTGGCTGTGGTTAACTTTCTGTTAACTGGGGCCGTACGTTAATCAGCGCTAGAAGATTGGAATACTAATGCTGATTAACACTTTGTGCTCCACATGTTAAGTATAGGGAGTGCAAAGTACAGTAACCTCGCGCTGAACAGCGCAAGATACCAAACGCAAGCGAGTTACTTAACCTGTTAGCGTTTGGATTGTAATATGCGGTAGACACCGCGGCTAAGGCTAGGGTCAGACGAACGCATTTTTCGCGTCGTCCGCGGAAAAGTGCGGTCGAACGGACGTATTTTTTCACGAAATACGCGTTAGCGGTCATACGATGCGCATTTTTGTCTGTCATTTCGTACGGATCATCAATAAAACACTTTTTGCGTCTGGACGTTATGTTAGCCGGTCATTAGCAGTGTCTGACGTCTCCTAATCACACACACGCCGCTATGCGGACGCAGCGCAATCTGTACGTCAGTAGTAGCGGTTTGACGTTCTAGAAAAAATGCGTTCGTTTGCCACTTGCGTTGTGCGGACGAACTTTCGTGCGGCCGTACTTCGTGTGTTTCCCGGCATTGGACGTCATTTGCTGCTAGCACGGCCGTGATTTCGTGCGGCTAAACGCACGTTAAAACTGCGTTCGTCTGACCTTAGCCTAACATTAATGCTCACGCAGGGGAGCACTAACGTTAGCAACAAGAATGTAATATGGCCCAAAGACTTTTAAATAGAATTTAAATAGAATTAATAAATAAATAAAATTTTGAAAATAAATAAATTTTAAACACCTTTTAATTATATATATATAATATATATATAGTATATATCTCAGATATATGTAAACTGAGGTTTTAGGTGGCAGTAGCATGTAAGCTCCTAATTTACTGTAGCCCCTGTGCTGCTGTGCAGAATATATTAGCAAAATACAAATAAATGAATAATGTTAATTAGGAATGAGTGGCCCTAACGCTAACATTAGAGCTCAGCTGTGTGAGCGTTGACGTTAGGTTAAGTGGCCCTAGCGTGGGTCGTCCATATTACAATCCAAACGCTAACAGGTTAACGATATTGTTAGCGATTCAGAGCTTGCTCTTTTCAGCACGAGTTTATTGTACATTGCGCTCCCTATGCTTAACATGGGGAGCGCAAAGAGTAATTAGTGTTAGGATTACAAAGTCCTAATGGTAATTACACCTCGCTGCGGTTTACTCGAACGTTACCCCACAGCTAGGACCTGGTTCTAAATGATTTTGTTCTGCTGAATCAGTTACCACTAGCTAAACCACCCCCCAAAAATCAGATACTCACCTCTCATCCCGCAGTGCGAACGGCAGCCCAATCCACCGCTTCTGGCAGCCGGGAGCAGAGTGAGACTGGGAAAAAAAGCCCCCAGTCTCCCTCCATGAATCATTCCTTGGACCTACAGGTTCTCACGAGAGGCGAAATCCTGCAGGTCAGCTGACCCGGCAGCACATGTCTCCACGGAGTCCTATGGATTTAGCGCTGCCTCGAGTATCCAGGGCCATAGTGATGCATTATGGGGCAGGCTGCTGAATCAGCGCCCGCCCTGTTATATGGCGCTAAAATGGGGACACTAAGGGGAAACCTGCAGGCGCACATTATCCACCTTAGCGGCCCCGTTTTAGTGTGCAGTATGTAAAACTGCCCGAGGAGTTGTAGGATTCGGAGATGTAGCGTTTACAATTTGTAGCGTTTACAATCAATCCCTGCAAACACTGCTGGATTAAGGGCTTCATGGACCCGAGCTAAAGAGTTGGGTGTATCTCTGAAACTTTCCTCTCCGATCCACTGTTCCTCTGCTCCATTTTTCTCACCTTCAGTTGTGCCTCTATCACATTCTTCTCACCTCCCATTGTGCCACCACTACCCTATTCTCTTGCTCTCATTTCGTTGGTGGTAATCGGTGCTGACATATTTAACGGACCACTGTACTCATTTTACCACGTTTTCTTTTTAAAGTGGCCAGGATGTCTAGAGATCCTCTGCTCCTCCCATCCCTCCCTGCAGTCCTGACTTCCTGTAAATGCTGGGTGAAGTGGAGGAGTTTCCTTCACCCATCCTGTGTCACCAGAAGCCAGGATTCTGAATTTCCACGGTAACTTCACCCTCTATGAGACTGCTCGCAATAGAGATAGCAATGGCAGTCGGCGGCTCGGTTCTGCTCATGTGCGCACAGCTCCTGTCCATCACCGTGTACAGGTGCTTTGGAAATTAGATACACAAACTGCACAAGACCCGAGTGATGGGCGATTTCTCCTGCGCTATACAATAAACAACTCATACATGCTCTGGTAATATCCCGACTCGACTATTGCAATAATCTCTTATCTGGCCTCCCTCTGTCCCGCCTCTCCCCCCTACAATCCATCCTGAACGCCTCCGCCAGGCTAATTCACCTCACCTGCCGCTCTGTTTCTGCGGCTCCCCTCTGCGAGTCCCTTCACTGGCTCCCCATCCACTGCAGAATTAAGTTCAAAATCCTTATCCTTACCTACAAAACCCTCACTAACTCAGCTCCCCACTACCTGTCCTCACTAATCACCAGATACACCCCAGCCCGCTCCCTAAGGTCAAACAAACAGTGACCTGCGCCTAGGTTCTCCCCGCATCACCTCTTCCCATGATAGACTGCAGGATTTCTCACGCGCAGCCCCCACTCTCTGGAACGCTCTCCCTCGTACTGTCAGACTTTCCCCTAACTTCTCTTCCTTCAAACGCTCCCTTAAAACATTCCTATTTAGGGAAGCCTACCACCCAACTCACTGACGCAACCATCAATCACTCTCACCTTACAGTCCTCTCCTCCTGTTTCCAACCCCAACCCTCCCAGATTGTGAGTTCCTACGGGAATAGGGCCCTCATCTCCTCCTGTACTGTTTGTCAAATGTTGTTCAATGTATTGTATTGTAACCCTGTCTATACTGTGCCTATTGTACAGCGCTGCGGAATATGCTGGCGCTTTATAAATAAAGAATAATAATAATAAATATAGCCATTCAAATTACATAGCAAAGATACAGGGACTTCCAGATTTGGAATCCCCTGAGCTGAAAAGGAGGAGCTGAGCATCGTGAGGGACAAAAGGTGAGCAAATTAACTTAAAAATAAAAAATTTTAATAATTGGGCAGAGGCTGCCAAATTATTTGAGGATGGAAAAGGGGCCTCACTTTTTAATAGAATATCCCTATAGATTTCCACAGGGTTTATTTTGGGGCATGGGCCTGGAGCTGCATCCCCAATAGCCACTATGTTAATCCAACCTTGCCTGAATTCCAACCTTCCCTGTAAACCCCAACAGATCAGAAACATGTATCACTATATGGAGCTTACAGGAATACAGTGCGTAGCAGCAGCTGCATTGTTTTCCCATAACCACTAATGGAAGTTTGCCAAGGGACAAAAGGATTCATCAAATTTATTTAGTTTGACAATCTGGTTGTTTCACCAGCTTAGACATGTTGCTGAGCAATATCTACATTTGTAAATTATGGGAACAGGAAACTAAATCGTCAGTTGATTAAGTAGAAACATTCTGTGCAAGAATATCAGGAAGCCAATGCTAGATGCATTATTGAAAGAAAATAATTTTGTAGAGAGGGTAATATTGATAATAACAAAGGGGGGTATTGATAACATGGCCGCACACAAGAGGGACACACATTTTATGTTCTTGAGTGGTTTAGACAGATCAGACAGCAAGGGTAATGTATGCTTCTTCATCATTTGCACAGGAATGGGAATTGATTGATGGCTTGACAGGCACCATAAAATTCCAGACAACCCAAAGTGCCTGAGCCTCTCTAAATTAATCAGATTGCCTCTTGCGCTAAATTTGTTGTATTTCTCGACGTATCCAGATTATTGTATTCATTCTGAAGGTGATAATGCACATACTCCTTCCTAAATATTGTGCCTATTTCTCTACACTTCTCCACTGGTGCCATAAACATTTGTTATTCGCTACTCAAAGGGAAAAAAATATGTAGTTGACCCAATTTTGTGGTCGTTGTTACTAGTCATATGCAATGCGGTGGCACTGGTAGGTTTGTTGGGCTAAGCCTATAAGCAAACCCAGGAAAACTTTATCCCGTGTGGTACCGGGCCTTGAGGCAGCTGGACTTCACAATGGTGGCAAACAGAAGGAGTATAACCAACAACAAGGCTACCTAAAATGGTCCTTAGAGTGGCCGGGACAGCTAATAAACCTAGACAATAACTGCCCGAGGTTGAGGAGGACAGACAATCACAGAATCCATTAACTAGCCGAGGTTTAAGACAAAAGACAGTAGAGTAGCCAGAGGAAAGCCATAACAGAACCATGATAGGACAGAACACCCATGTGAAGGATGTTATATAGGGTTAGGCAATGGTGCATTAACTGGCGTCATCCAAGGTATGGGGTTTAGCTATCCTATCTACAACCCTAGTGATATGAGATAAATACATTTGTACACTTAATGGGTATGAAACATTGACTGGTGAGCAGGACCGTTACTCCAGACCTGGACGCCTTTCTCAGTGTCACTAAAGGGGTATCAGCTACAAGCCACTAAAAAACTCCGCGAAAAATGTGTTCCTCATGCAGAGGAGAATTGCCTGACCATGACATTTGGTAGCTATCTTCTGTGGCATCAGGTTGATTTGTATGTGGCAGGTGTATCTACTGGGATAGAACAAATGAACTGAAACGTCTACAAGGCTAGAATGGGGACTTACTGCTGAGTTCCCTGGAGATTTGGTCTGTTCACAGAGTTCTCTTAAATGCTGTCTTGACTTGTTTGCAAAACATCTCATGATTCTTTGTTAACTGATCCAAACATAGCACTTTAGACCAAGATTTTGTTACGGTGGACCTGGCCTGGCATGGGTGCAGAAGGGTGTGAGCTAAATATGCAGTGATCACACATGAAAACAGACATGAAACAGCAACAAGAATTTATTTAAAGCCAGACTAAATACACAGCAGGGATCCAGAACCAAAACAAAACAGATACAAGGATCAGAACCTAAGAACTCTAAGCAAAAAACACAAGAATCAACCAAAATACAGTGATACAAAATCAATGCAGGATAGAGGCTAGAAGCAGGGCAAAAACAAAAAGCAAAGAAGGCAGGCAGACCTGAACTAAAGAGCAATAATATACTAAACCAGATAAACACAAAGTATAAATAACCAAGAACCTAGATAACAATGAACAGAGAAATGAACAGAACTAAGCAGGGGTATTGCTAAGACTAAACTTGACACAGAAGTCCTACAAAGTAACCTAAAGTCAGACAGGAGATCCAGAAGCAAAAACTACATCTAAGCAGGACTGACATGAAATGCAAGAGTGAGTTTATGAAATTAGATCAAAATGAGGCTTAGATCAAAATGAGGCAGCGCCCTTCCTAGGGTGATGCCTCCTTATAAACATTGTTCAATTAGAACTGAATAGAGTCCAGGTGTGGTTCCAGGGCTTGAGATCCAAAAGGAAAATGAAAGTCCAGAACTTACAGTAAATGCAATGTTCTTGATACCAGAGCGGGCGCCAGGGGCCCAGAACGTCACAGATTTGCTCCATGAAATACATGAGCTCTTAATTGGCAAAATAACGCTGTAGAAAAAGCCATCTGACTCCACTGAGACCTCACAGCGGATATTCACTATACGATATTGCAGGAAGGTATGAAAGTGTGTAATATGGGAAATGTCAAAATTCCAGTAAAAGAGCCTTGATGCTAAATGATAAGGAAGATGGAGTGTTGCGTATTTGCGTAGTTCTATTCTTATTAGATATTCTGAGTTATACAATAAGCAGGAGATGGAGAATTATCAAAAGCTAGAGTTGGATAGCTTAATTTGCAGAATGATTATTTTGGTATTCAGGTTTCAATTCCCTCTTAGGGCCCTACACCCCCTTTTGCTGGTAAAAGGGAAACGGTAAGTGAAAATATTGGAGTGAAACAATTTTCTTTACCATCTCCCTTTAACCGTACCTATTCAGATGCCAGCCACTAATAAACAAAACGCAGCTGCCTGATACCAACAGTGGCACTACCTGCTGTCGGTGACATCTGCTCCTGGAGTCCGAAGGACTCCATGGAGCCCAACGCATTCAGCTCTGCGCCAGCTCACACAGCTGGGATTGTCGGATGAAGCGTGGAGGGACACTGGGAACTATTTCTTCACAGTGACTCACTGTTCACGCCAACAGGAGGTGGTGGATTGTGCCACCTTCTCCACTGTCGGACGAGAGGTAAGGGATTTATTAAAAGGTTCATTAGAGAGTGTTAAGTGATTTTTTTTTACCTTGGTGATCCTTACGGTTATCTGCAGAGGAACCTAGAAGAACTGAATTGACTCAAAGTGACAATATGTGGAGATGGCCTGATCTCACTAACACTACGCTATATAAAATGATTGTATCACTACAACCACCAAGAATGTTGCAGTGCACACTGTGGAAAAATCAAATGGCACATGGAATGAAGGTTGTTTTTAGAACGTATGTAATGAGTAGGATATGCACACCAAAATCATACTTTATAATTAGTATGACAGAGGTCCAGATGGTGATTATTTGCAAATTCATGTTCCAGAGTAAAAGGCATAACGTTTACAAACACGGCTAATTGTAGACAATTGTCAAGCTCACCCTGGGTGTGAAACTTATCTCCCATCCATCAAGAGGGAAGAGAGGGGGCTCCCATTGCACCTCTACCGAGGTCTGTGTCACTTCCTTAAATTGGAGACCTCGTGGTGGGGTAAGATCTGGAAGAAAAAAAAATCCACATTTTATGGTGGCTGTTGAAGAAAAATAGAACCCAAAAATGGTGCAACTCAAAGTAAAATTTTCGGTAGCCACAAGACAATAAAAAGAAGCCAAGAACAATATTTACCAGTAGTTAGTGTTAATTTAGTAGGCTAAAATATAACTAAAGCTAAATGGAATTTTAATCAAAGGACTATGAGTTGCACTACATTGAAAATTGTCAGTCCCTACTAATTTCATCTAGTTTTTATTAGTTGACGTTAAGGTCAATAGATTTTAGTCATAGTTTTAGCCGTCATAACTTAGATATAGTCTAGTTTTCATCACTGAAAAAATGTAGTTATCTACTGTAAGTCTTTGATGAATATTATTAGTTGACTAAATTAACATTACCTGTAGGAAACGTGGCAATTAGGAAAAACTGTCTCCACATTGGAGTATCCAACTCTCCATCAGCTTACTTCCATTTTGAAATTACCTTTGCATTCAACATGCTCTGAGCCCGCTCCTATTTTTCTGTGCTCTATGTTAGCTTTGGTACGAACTCATATTGCAAAGAATTTACAAATGTAACCCAACTGAGGAGAAGGCTTGGCAGCGCTATCTTGGCCAACTGGGTTTCTCTTCAAATTATTCTTGGTGGCAGTCGATGTAATTTGCCAGTTATTTACAACATCCTGGGGCACTATTCTGACTGTGCCATTATATCAAATGATTGAGTTTTTCATTACAAATAATGTCCTCACTCGTTAATCCAAATGGCTACTGTCCTAGTCCAGCCAGGCCTCAATTTTCCGTGGCGGCTGCCAACTGTAAATCAAGGCTTTCTGTACATTGTATACATTATATATGAAGCGTTAATGTGGAGGCAGTTGGAGAATAACTAGCGACTCCAAGGCTGCTCGTTATTCCAGTATTGAGCTGGTTTCTGATGATTTCTGTTAGTTGGTCCCGTAAATTACCAGTTGAGACATTAATAAAGCGGCTCACTCATATGAGAGCCGATAAAAGGGAGCCACTGATGTTTATTGGCTTGTTTGTATTTCCTATTTCATTGTTCCTATTGCCTAGCCAGCTGGAGTAGGGTCCCCTATGTTTAGACCCAAAGTAAAGCTTAAAGTGGTTAAATAATTAATTACTGTTAAGACCCATATGTCCAAATAGCCCCATGGAACACAACTCTCAGTATTATAGTGACTTGCTCTTCAATTCTGACCTTTTTTTTAAAAATCTGAGCCATTTGTTACTTATCTAACATTTTTGTAACAACTTTCAAATTAAATAGGAGTACTCACGTGTTGCTATTGTGATGCTGGCAGGCTCACTTGTGATTTCGCTGATGACGGAGCAGACGCTGATATTGTAGGTGATTCCTGGCTCTAGCTCTTTAATGGTGACGGTACTCCAGTCTCCGGGGACTCTCTGCTGAAGCCGCTGTAAGGTTCCCCACTCTCCCGGCACAGCTGGCTGGTACGAGATGACATATTCTGTCACTGCAGATGTTCCTTCCCAAACCAAGTCCATCCAGTGGTCACCAATGGCAGTCACAGCGAAATCCACTGGCGAGGCAACTGGTGGAGTATAAGAGACAATAATTCAACTTGTTCTTGACAATTCTTTGTTCAGCTTCAAAGAGACGACGTAATTTGATATGTTAAATTATATCTCTATGATAGTGATCTTTAATTTGTGGTGTTGAAGACGTAAATTCAATTTTGACAGTTTTTAGAAGAAATATGTAAAGAGATGGAATACAAAGCAATAGAAGCAGCAGAATGCTATCAAACGTTGAGAAAACAACAGGTAAGTTGGAGGTGCTCTGTCATTGATTGGCTATAAATATACAAAGCCGAATGCAGTAGGAATCGTAAACGGTCCAGAAATCTATCAAAATTCAGTGTTATGATGTTAGTTTATTCAGTTGTAAAAGGAAAGGCCATTACTTTTTTATTATTTCACTTTGCTGTAGACCTCCAAGGTAAAAACGAGAAAACATAACAAATGTAAGAAATAAAGGAAAAAGTCTGTGGAAGCAAAACTGCTTTTCAAAAGAATTCCCAATTGTTTTCATCACTTGTTCACCCTATAGATTATATAATAGCTGCTATTCCCTAGACCTTTTAGAATTGTTTTACTTATAGGACACAAACCTTGGGCCCTATTCCCAGGTTGCTGTTAAGCACCTTCCTCGACAGGGTTTCGGAATTTCGGAATTTTCACGAAATTTCCCGGTTCGTGTTTTCGGATGCGGCCGAATTTCCGAAAATTTTTAGATCCGAAAATGGCAGATCCGAAAAGTTTTCCGAGCCGAAACGAAATATTTTCGGAATTTTCGAATGGACTTGAAATGTGTCAAATCGAAATTTATTGCTTTGAAACGAGGAGAACAGACGTTCCGAAAAAACGAAAATTTCCGAAATTACGAAAAGTCGATACAAAAAACGAGCAAAGTGACACGAAAATACGAAAAACGGTCGATATTCCGAAAACATGTACAATTCCGAAAAACGAAAATTTCCGAAATTACGAAAAGTCGATACAAAAAACGAGCAAAGTGACACGAAAATACGAAAAACGGTCGATATTCCGAAAACATGTACAATTCCGAAAAACGAAAATTTCCGAAATTACGAAAAGTCGATACAAAAAACGAGCAAAGTGACACGAAAATACGAAAAATGGTCGATATTACGAAAAAAAATGTACACGAAAAACGAATCGAGCCGAACCGAATCGAAACAGAAATCGGTCGAAACGAGCCGAATCGAAAAGTTTAAAAATCCGAAAAATCAAACCGAATTGAACCGAAAAAAAATCGGTGCACAAGCCTACTCGACAGCCGTGCTTATTTTTTAACAGCATATTCCATCCTAGATGCAGGCTCAGCTTGCACTTCAGATGTTGCACCTACTTACTGCACATTAACGTCTCCTTCACACTGCATGGAAGATGATAGTGCGCAGGTAGCAAATGGAGAAGACGCTATCCCAGGTAGCAGATGGAAAACAAGCTATTCCAACTGTCTGAAAAGAATACCGTAGATACTCGAATATAACGCGATGGATAGAGATTTATTATGGAAATGAGAGAATACTCAAGACTCGAATATAACGCGAGGAGCAAAATTATACTGTACCGGTAAACAATTAAGATCCTTCCAGGTTCTCTTAACACAGTCAGGCTCCCCCTCGGCCAGGGTGTTCTGCTCTAGAATGATTGCAGTTGTTATGAAGTATGAAGCCGCCGGCCATCTGTCTTCTTTTCTAGCGGTTAGATGGCCGGCAGAGGCAAGCGAGGTGAAAGATTGGCTTAAACAGAGCGTGCCCTCTGGCCGTAATGGATCCCACCGCTCCCGAATCCAGGAGTTCCTGAAATGTTTGCAATCACCAGGGAGCCTGCATTCACTTCAGCGAGACTACCTGGAACATCCGGGAGTCTTAGGATCCAGAGCAAGGCAAGTTTTTTTTTACATGCGATGCAGATGTCTCGTATATAACGCGACCCCTCCAAATTTATGGTAAACATTTTGTCACCAAAATCTAGCAGTATACTCGAGTATCTACTTGTAATGTCTTTCAGACCCCTGTGTTATGTGATTGCGCTTCAGCACAATCACCCAACGCTTTAGGTTAACCCCACCAAAAAAATCCCATACTCACTTCTGTTAAGAAGCATAAATAGTTAAAGATCTTTCACTGAGATGTTTCTGTTGCTCATCACAAGCACAGGACATACAGATAACCACATCACAAGAACTACCACAGGCAAGGCCATAACTCAGGCACATACATTCCTGTAAAAAGTCTTGTTACGAAACAACCCCTCCCCGTCACTTCTCTTTTCAATAAAAGATGTATGTGAGCTTTGAGCGGGTGGGCAGTTTTGAAATCAGTATTTGTGTGTCTCATTTCTGCATCCTGATATCGGTCAAGAGGCCACCAGCGGGGAAGTCAAGATACCAGCGGTCGCAGGGCCCAGATACGGTTCAAACATAGATGTATCGACCAAACGGAGGGTCGAGGCTCCTATGTAACAATAGGGTTGATTTCCTTTTGTATTGACCTTAGATCCCTCAGTGGTGAGAGCGGTGCAATCCACTGCTTCTCAGTCCCCTGGCAGAGGGACAGTGAAGAACAAATAGTTCCCATTGTTCCTTTTCATACTCTCTTTTGCTCAGCTGGATTCCATTCACGCGAGGTCTGCATAGCTTTGCTGGTGTTATCATTTAACACCTCGGCAGGATAACGTCTGGAGCAGCTGAGAAAGCGGCTCCTTCGTAATACGGGTGTTAAATGGCAGGCGCTAATGGAAAATGGCAGACGTCAGGTTAATTGTGGTTGATTGTGGCATCAAATACAGTCCTCATTAAGATGGTTATTAAACTGAACAATGATGCAACTGTGAGGGGATTGGGGATATTAATATTAGGGTTAGAGTTGGCTGTTTAAGTTTTAAGAGATACCCCGTACCATGAGGTATTAGAAGTAGGGGGCATTGTTTTCATGGCGCCTTGAACTGTCGCGATCAGTCAAAAAATACTTACACGTACATTCATATATATATCACACATCTTAACATTATGAAAGAGTGCCAGGGTTTCTATAGGGGGGCCACGACCCCGGCACACCACCTGCGAGTGGCATTGTGACATCATGGCTTTTCTCCCGTGGCTCTCCGCATTTGTAGATGCTTCTTTTAAGTTTATTTCTGTTTGTTTTCTTTGTTAGAATTTTATGTTCTGTCCTGATGACAGTCTTATGTCACTGAAAGGTTGTCTGACTAACCCCTTCACTACCGAGATCGAGATATCTCGGGCTTTAAAGGCACCATCCTGGGCCCCGATATCGAGATATCTCGATGTGGTGATCTGCTGTCCAAAAGCACATTAAATTTGTTTGCCGCAAGCAAATTTCATTAGCTTTTGGGCTGCAGAAGGAGCCCCCAAAGTTTTAGCCCTTTGGGCATAATGACCAAGGAGCTAAAACTGTAAAATCAGCTGCACAAAGCTCTGAAATATCGGGCTTTCAGCAGCCGATGCAGGGGGGAAAAAACATTACAGGGTTATTCACAGAGCCCTGAAATGTCGATGAATGCAGAATCCACCGCAGAGTGGGGAAAAGGTGCCGGAGCTGGGCCGGAGTGTGGGGAAATGGCGCCGAAAGAAATAAAATAAGACGCAGAACCACCGAAATTATCGGATCCAATAATTTCGGCGGGTCAGGCATATTATCAAATCGGAATTGATTCGAAAATACCTCGAGAACCAGCTGAATGTATCGAATTCAATAGTTTCAGCTCTTTTTTTTAAAAAAAAAAAATCACTCAGATATAATGGATCCGATCTGATCCGATTCATTATCGGATTGGATCCGATCCGATGATCCGCTGAACCTGAAATGAAAAAAGCCGCCGAGCCGCCAGATGGGTAAAAAAAAATTAATAAATAAGACAATTGAAAGTGTCAATATTGAAACACTGTTTGCAAAAATAAAAATACTGAACAAAAATGTTCGGAATTAACATATAAGATCCTATCAATGAGAATAAAAAGGTCTGTTACAGAAAAAAGAAAAAACGCTATTAAAAAAAAACCAAATGGGAAAAAAAATTTGTCGAACGAATCCTGAAAAATGCCTAAAAGATCCTAAAAAATCAATAAATAAAGAGACTTTTTGCTGCAGATTAAAAAAATAAATGGTTTATTAGATACTGAATAAAAACGGGAATATTTTTAACATTGAAACCTATGGGATTCACCTGAATAAAGCTGCCGAATGAAACCACCGAACAGCAGGGCATTTCTTTGACATTTCTCTGCTGTTCGGTTGTCTTTGAATAGATTAACCTTTGCTTCTCAATGGGGGATTTCGCTGCCCTCGAACAGGCACCGTACTAGTTGCTGGCAATTCGCCCAAATTTGGCAAACTGCCTGCTTTCTGAGTAGCCGGGTGGCCCCTGAAATGCCACCGTATGGGGAAATTCAATATTCGGTGCCATTTCGGGGCCAGATCGGCTTTCTCTGAATAATCCTGATAGACCTGCTGCTCAAACCTCTGTAACTCAGTTTGGCAGTAGATGGCACCATCTAGTGGCCAAATAGGTTATTTACAGAAATAACTATGTATTACTTCTATAATAAATTAAAAATGATTTTACAAAAAAAACACTGTTTTCTGACAATGTTTTTTTGGAAAAATCACTTGGTAGTGAAGGGGTTAAAAGTCTTATATATTTGCTAAAGGGTGTCTCTCTGTGCCGAGAAATGATCTGTTCTTTATCTATCTATAGCCATCTGTCTGTGTTGAGAAATGCTCTGTCAATCACTATTCTGTCCGTCTATCCACGATATATAAATCTATACAATTTTATATATAACAGCATATAAAGAAATGTCCTCTCAATTTGACTGCTTTTATTTCCAGCAAACGTAACATATGTAAATAATTGTGCGAGCATGAAATGATTCACCAACCGAGACATAAACTGAATTAAATGGAGTCATTTGTGCATCCCTGGTGTAACTCGAGTAGTTGTAGTTATAGTGTATCTGTAACACAGGTGTGATAGTCAGATGTACCAGAATCCTGTGCAGGCACTGTGTGGGTGATCAGCTGTCTTTCCTGTCTTTCTGTCTCCCAGTAGCAGGCTATATTACAATCTTCGCGCAAAAACCCTTGCGCAAAGCGTGAATTTTTGCGCCAAGCGTTAAACTTTTGCGTGCGCAAGTCACCATTGGAATTACAATCCTCGCACGTCTTTTCATCCAGCGATCAATAACGCGCGCAAACAGGACGCGCCCAAATGCTGGCGCAGTACCGTCGCGTGCAGAAATCAGTATGCGGACTGTTTCTTTTCTTGCGATTCAGCCAATCAGAATAAAGAACCACAATTATTTCACGTTAAGAAATTGCACCTGCCACAGTCAATCTGAGGATATATGCTGCAGCAATAATAAATACACACACAACTTCTCCATTTAATTGGTTTGGTATGTGTAGAATGTGTAACTATACTTTGTTGCATTTTGTTTTTTGGGCTGGTGTATTTGGGTTTCGGCCAGGTCGTTCAGATTTGCCATTAACACCAGCTTTTAGGTGTTGCTAAAATTATGCCCGCAAAGGCTATGCGGTAATTACCGCAAAATAGATTGTAATACAATCCTCGTACCAGTGCACATTCGCATTTGCGCTCACAATGTTAAGTATAGGACGCACGCAGTACAGTAAGCGAGCGCAGGGTTTGCGCAGGTTCAGCCGCGGTAGACGATTGTGCGCTGTTGTTGCGCTGACTATGTAATATGGGATTCGGCGCAAATGGTTTTACCCCTCGTGTTAATGTTTTTTTGCGCCGGCGCAAACGTTTGCGTGAAGATTGCAATTTAACCCCGCATGTTTTAGGCTGGGGTCAGACCAGCGCATTTCTAACGTGCGTTCTGGCACACTTAATCACGGCCGCACTAGCAGCAAATGACGGGCAATGACGGCCAATATCCGAAGTACGGTCGCACGAAAGTCCGGCCGCGCAACACAAGTGGAAAATGAACGCATTTTTTCAAGAACGCAGAACCGCTAGTACTGACGTACAGAGTGCGCTGCGCCCGCTAGCGGTGTGTGTGTGTGATTTGGAGACGTCAGACCCTGCTCATGTCCGGCCAACATAACGTCCAGACGCAAAAAGTTTCCTGGTTTGGATCCGTAAAACATCACGCACGAACATGCGCGTCGTATGACCGTTTTCGCATATTCTGTGAAAAAATACATCAATGCGTTCGGACGCACTTTTTTACGTTCGCGTGTAAAAATGCTTTCGTTTGACCCTAGCCTTAGTCATTGCTCATAACGAACATTGCAGTTTATTACCCTGATCACATCTGTCATTCTCGTGCCTCCCTGCAGCATGGCTACGGCACATTCACGCAGGTGAGCAGACACCCTAGGCATCTTTCTTTTGCTGTATTTCTGAATCAGTAGAAAGGTCTCTTTGGTGTCCTACATTATTTTAACTGTGACTGTAATTACTTGCCACCTGTAAACTGTTGGGGCAATATTACAAACATAACGCTAACGTTAACGCTCAGTTGTGTGAGCGTTAACGTATGCTTGCGCGAGCTGCCCATATTACATTCCGAACGCAAACGGGTTAAAACACCTGATAACGAACGCAATCTCCAATGCGCTATCAATAAAGCATTTTTTAAAAAAACGACGTTTTGGCCCCTAAAGGCCTTCATCAAGGTGGGGGCAGAAACGTTGTTTTTTTTAATGCTCTATTAATAAACTTTGGATTTTAGAGAAGTCCTCGAGTGCCTCCCTGCACCATTTTTTTGTCTATATGCTCACTCCGCCAGGGTGTTTAGAACGGGGCAACCACTTTATTTTTTCTTGGGGCCTTCACAGAATTTACATCCACAGGATACGAGTGCCGGGCCTCCCATTATATACATATAATAAAAATTATACTTAATATACTTCAATTTACTGTATTATTTGACTTTCGCCATTGCAAGGCGTATGGGGAAATATATATATATATATATTTCCCCATACGCCTTGCAATGGCGAAAGTCAAATAATACAGTAAATTGAAGTATATTAAGTATAATTTTTATTTCTATACAAATAATCACATGAAGCCGCATGAAAAAAAGTAAAATCCCATGATTTGATTTTTATTCTAAAGGTAACTTTGCAAAAAAGAAAGAATGTAAAGGACAATCTCCCAGGATGTCGATAATAACATGAAAGGTATAAGGAAAGAAAGTCCTTTATGAAATAATTGGCTCTCTTGAGCATTAATAAAAAAAAATTTTTTTTTTTTTTTACCTTGACCATGTGAATGTCTTAAGGTTAAATAAATGGGTTGGCTTCGACGTGCCGGATTTGACCCGAAATATAATTCCGCTTACACGTAGACATGTTCTGCAGCTTCTTCTGTCTAATTGACATCGCTTTTTCTACTTAACAAGAAAGGAACACCATGAGGAACTCTCCACGGCATAAAATAGCAAGACACCTTCGGTGTAAGCAGAATCAGGTGACTTTGCTTCTATATAAATTGCTCTATGCCATTTATTTTCCTGGATACTCTGACAGACGGAAGCTGACCACAGGCTGGGAACCGCAATACGGACTCATAATCAATGCGTGAACTTGAAATAATATTAGGGATGTGCGTTTCGGGTTTCGGAATTTCGGAATTTTCACGAAATTTCCCGATTCGTGTTTTCGGATGCGGCCGATTTTCCGAAAAGTTTTAGATCCGAAAATGGCAGATCCGAAAAGTTTTCCGAGCCGAAACGAAATATTTTCGGAATTTTCGAATGGACTTGAAATGTGTCAAATCGAAATTTATTTTCACTCTATTCATGATTTCGGTTCCATTCGTGATTTCGGTTCCAGCTGTTTTATTCTGAAATTCGATGATGACTGTCCACTTCAAAGTTGTTGGGAAATTCAGGAGTGATCTTCAATACTCTATGTCCAAGACTTAAACCAAAAGGACATCTCTTGGTTGAGGTTAATTAAGAGGTTAACACCTGTCCTGGCCAAACCTCTGCAGGAACCCAAGATCCTACCCTAACCATATAACAGAAACTGTAAAAAACAGTTCACATTTTTTTCCTCTAAATAATTGGGCAGATCCTGCTGACAGCCTCTGCTATATATATGTGAATTTACACGCGAGCAGCTCCTCCTCTTTGGTTCAGGGACTACCAAACTTTGAAACGAGGAGAACAGAGGTTCCGAAAAATACGAAAATTTCCGAAATCTCGAAAAGTCGATACAAAAAACGAGCTAAGTGACCCGAAAATACGAAAAATGGTCGATATTCCGAAAAAAAAATGTACACGAAAAACGAGTCGAACCGAACCGAATCGAAACAGAAATCGGTCGAAACGAGCCGAATCGAAAAGTTTAAAAATCCGAACGAGCAGAACCGAATCGAACTGAAAAAAAAATCGGTGCACAAGCCTAAATAATATGTGCAACTGGGCATAATATTCATATTAAAGAGTGATCCCACCGGAGTAACAAAAGAATAAACCACTATAATCTACTGTGCTTTTCTATTGTATTTTTTAATGATTTTCGGAATCAGATACAGAAGTCAAAATAGTATTTAGAATGTTAGAAAACTGTTTATTATATTAATAATAATAATAATATTATTATCAATGTGTAAGTCATTGTCATTGCAATATTACTCAAATATTCAATGACCATGGCAATATTATTTCGTTATTGTCTACTAAACACTATGGACCATATCGTGACCTTCCTATTACAGTAGCTTAACGGCTGGAGCTGCTACTCCAAGATTAGCTTGTGGCTCGGAATTAGTAACTGCCTGCTGTATAGTGCCGGCTCCTATGCTTTGTATACGATCTGTAAAGCTCTTTACTACCAAGTGATTAAAAAGAAAGGAAAAAACTGTCAGGAACTAGTGGGTTTTTTGAAAAATCACTCTTAAGCCTTTCACCGCGGATGACATGTTGGGGACAACCTCAGATGAGCACGCTGTCTGTGGGATACGTCCCCTACATGTCATGGGGTCTCCACAGTGAAAGCGGAGTCCCGAGATGGTCTGACTTCCTTGAAGTCACTAATTCCTTCATACCCCCTCTCGGCGAACTGACGTCATCAAGACGGCTGCAGTGACATCATGTTAAGGCACCCCTTGGCAGAGTGCCTGAAAGGGAAGGGGGTTCTTTGGACCCAATTTTTGTAATAGCATTCTGGCAGGACATGGCGTATACATATAATAATGATATTTTACGAAACTGCCGAGTCTGCTGAAAAAAAGGATATATAACTTGTCTGGGTCCTGCAATAAAACATGATTTCAAATCGCGTTTAAACATGATGAGCACAAAGTGAACTCAGCACCCAAAAGTGAAACGGCTCAGCAGTGAAAGGGTTAATTATGCAGTAAGAAATATTTGGGAATATTCTCAATGTATCCCCTACTGTAAGAACTAGTTTAGCAGGCAGATGTCCCCACCTGCTGGCCAAAAGGAGTTACTACAGTTTTGGGCAACGTGCATGATCACTTTAGGAAAAGTCCATCAGAGACATTCCCCGTGCTGGTTTTAACAAGATTCAGATATTAGGCCGGGGTCAGACGAGCGTTTTTAAGAGCGGAAGGAACGCCCGTGAGAGTGGACGTTCCCTCCACTCGATGCCAGTCTGGCCACCTCGCTGGGCGCAGTGAGTGCACTCAGAGCTGTAAGGCACGATCCTCTTATGAAGGATCGAGCTTTCCAGCAATGTCGAACGCGCGTCGCGCTTCAACGGGGAGGCTTGCTGAAATTCGTGCATGTGCAACAGCATGTGGCATTGTGACGCTGCGACGGATGACGGAAGGTAAGTCAGTACAGGTGCACATAGTGCGCTCGTCTGGCCCCAGCCTTTTCCACTGAGCTGTGATACAGAGATATGGGTTTATTGCACATGTATTTTTTATTTTATTTTTTTAAAAGTGATCATTATTTCAATTCAAGCACAGTATAAAGTATTACTTAATGAACCGGAGAAATCAGGTGTTCTTTAGTAATAACGGATTGACGCGAGCATAAAAAAATGGGAAATTTACTGGTGCTAGTCTGAACAATGCTGAAAGTGCATAATCGTAATCATACAGTAGATTATGGCCAAACAGTCGTATAACGGAGGAATGCAAATGATCTGTACACGTGTATATAAAAATGAGTTATCCTTGCTTTTAGTTTATAGCGAGCATAAAGGAAAAAATTTAAAAGCTTGCAAATTAGCCAAAATCAATTAGCCAGTAAAGATATCCATTATCATCCTCTGGATGAATAAAAAGAGAGAAAGATTTGTGAACGCGGTCACAAAGCTCGATAAAACCCCTTTATTAGGGACTGTATTCACATCTGACCGGACGTCGCAGTTTTATGGGCGTCTGGACTTCGAACGTGAGATTCTCTGGTAAGGCTGGGGCCGAACGGGCGCAGAAAGTCCCTCTGCTGTAGACTCCGGTCAGACGAGCGCAGCATTCACGTCCGTGATGGCGCACAAAAGTACGTCCGTGATAGCATGACATAAAGGCTGATGGAGTCCCACACACGAAGTACGTCCGCACTGAACTGCGGATGCACAATGGCCGCGGCAAACGGACGCAAGTTAGGCAAGAACGTAGAACTCCTAGAACGGCCGCACAAAGTGCGCTGCGTCCGCAACGTCCGCATAGCTTTGTGTGTGAGTGATGGAACGTGGTCAGACGGACTGCATTTATACGTCCAGCATTTTTCACGGACAAAATGGTTTTGCTTTTTAATTTATTTTCCCTCCTACATCCGTCAAAATATAAGGTCAGTGAAAAAACGGACTGTGTGGCCCCTACTGCGTCTTCCGTACTAACGTACATCCGTGTGCACGGACGCACAGTCCGTAGAAATCACGCTCGTCTGACCCTAGCCGTAACGGACATACTTTTCCACGGATGTAGTTGTGGACACCACGCGATGCGCAGGAATTTTGACGTTGATGGGAAAATATGATAAATATGGAAGCTGGAGAAGCCGTTACGTTTTGTATTGTTATTTGTTATTATTATTCTTAATTTGTATAGCGCCAGTATATTCTGCAGTGCTGTACAATAGGCGCAGTATAGACAGGGTTACAATATATTGAACAACATGATGACAAACCAGTACAGGAGGAAACGAGGGCTCTATTACTGTGGGAATTTACAATCTAGAAGGGATGGGTTGGGGTGGAAACAGGAGGAGAGGACTGCAAGGTGAGAGTGATGGACTGCAAGGTGAGAGTGATGGGCTGCAAGGTGAGAGAGATGGACTGCAAGGTGAGAGCGATGGACTGGAAGGTGAGAGCGATGGACTGCAAGGTGAGAGTGATGGACTGCAAGGTGAGAGGGATGGACTGCAAGGTGAGAGGGATAGACTGCAAGGTGAGAGGGATGGACTGGAAGGTGAGAGCGATGGGCTGCAAGGTGAGAGAGATGGACTGCAAGGTGAGAGCGATGGACTGCAAGGTGAGAGCGATGGACTGCAAGGTGAGAGCGATGGACTGGTTGCATCAGTGAGTCGGGTGGTAGGCTTCCGTAAATAGGAATGCCTTTAGGGGAAAGTCTGACAGTATGAGGGAGAGCGTTCCAGAGAGTGGGGGCTGCGCGTGAGAAATCCTGCAGTCTATCATGGGAAGAGGTGATGAGGGGAGAAGCTAGGCGCAGGTCACTGTTTGACCTTAGGGAGCGGGCTGGGGTGTATTTGGTGATTTGTAGTCTCAGTTTCTGACACACACCACGGACGTCAAATGATCGCTCGTCTGATGTCCTGTATCCCCACCTATAGAAAGCATCACGTCTGTAAACATGTCTCTATGTGCGTCGTAGCTTTGATGTTGGCCAAAAACCTGTGTCCATTCTCACGTGCTTGAAAAAGTGCACAAGTATTTTATGTGCTGTTCCTTATATGATCCATCAAAACTCTATGATGGACGCCACAATGCGCGTTACAACAGATGCATTTAGTGCGCTCGTGTGGCCCCAGCCTAAGTGTAAAAAATAAACACAGTGTCATGACCCCTTTACAATCTGGCGTAAAGTCTTTCCACTTTGTTATGATAAAAATATTTCCTCCAAAAACCTTCTTCACTCAGAATCTAATCAGAATTAAAGCGGCATTCTATTTTTTATTTTTATTGTTTTTACCCCTCAACGCCACCGGGTGTGCTATGCCGTCCTGGTAGCGGGTGGGTCTGAACGCCGAGGGATGGCATAGCAAGCCCCGAGCCTCTCCAGATACACTTCTGCTCCACCTTTTTGCCTGCGACCGATCGCCGCAATTGGCTGCAGGCAGGCTGCTCACATTCAGGCAGCCAATTGCAGCAGTCCACCACCGCAGGGAAGGGAGGCAGGCCGGGGGAGTTGCTAGAGAGCCGCGGGGTGATCTAGCATTCAGACCCGCCTGATTCTCATGCTGCCCCGGCGCTAAGGGGTTAAAGTAAGTTTTAATAAATGCACTCCGGATAAAAAAAAAAGCAACTAAGCAATTGATTCTGTCTGCTTATTTTCTGCCAACAAGAAATGAATACTATCAGGGTAATTCAAAGAGATCCGAATTGCTTGAGAAAGGTAACCGAACGCTGAAAATCAGCGTTCGGTTACCTTTCCTGGCCATTCGGCTATCCAGAGAGCAGGCAATTCGCCAAATCCTGGCGAATTGCCTGCACATGCGGTGCCTGTTCGGTGCCTGTTCGAGGACAGTGAAATCCCCATGAAAAAGCACTGCTTCGTCTATTCAGAGAACACAAACCAGCAGTGAAAGGTTCCCGAAATGCCCTGCCATTCGGTGGTTTCATGCAGCAGATTTATTCAGGAGAATCCCATAGGCTTCAATGTTAAAAATATTCCTGTTTTAATTCAATATCTAATAAACTGTTCATTATAAAATTCTGCAGTAAAGAGTCTCTTTATTTATAGATTTTTTAGGATATTTTAAGCATTTTTCAGATTTTTTTTTAACCCTTTCGCTGCTGAGGCTTTTCCCGCCCCTGTGCTGAGGTCATTTTTACCGGTTTTGCTCATCATGTTTAAACGTGTTTTGAAGGCTTATTTTAGTATATGACCCAGACATATTATATATCGTTCTTTCCGTCAGACTCGGTAGATTCATAATATGTCATTATTATATGTATACGTTATGTCATGTCTGTATATTATAACAAAAAATGCAATAAAATATGTATTTTCAATAATTTACAATGTGTAAAGTGTTTTTTTCTCATTTTAACATGCGAGCAATTGCGGTTATATTTTGTATGGGGTGTGCTTGTTAAAAAAATTAGAGATGGGCTCTCGTTACATTTTTTTTTGGGGAAAATTACACTATTTTTAACAAACGCACCGCATACAAAAATCGTTAGTGCAGCATCATTGTTCACATTATAATTGAAATGGGAACAATATTGCTGCATTAACAAAACAAAAAAAAGAAAAAAAAAGTGTTTATTTTTTTTTTTATAATTTTGTTTTTAATTTTTTTTTATTTTTATTTTTCATTTTTTTTTTTTTTACAACATTTTTCACAGTAGTGTTTGGTATCGTTGGAACGGCCATGCTCTGGCCGATCCAACCATACCAAACATTAACCCCTAACTGCCACGGATCGGGAGATAGGGAGTTCATTGGAACTCCCTATCTCCACAGTTGGTGGCAGTTAGGGGTTAAGTCCAGGACTGGCGTCATCGTGCTACGCACGATGACGCCAGTCCTCAGGGGGAGTTCCCGGAGGCTTGGCCGACATCCAAGATGTCGGCCAGCTCCGGGAAAGGATCGCGAACCGGCCCTTTTCAGCGCCGATTCGCGATCCAGCTCCCCAGGGGTTAATGCCAGGCACCATTTGGAAGGGCAGGCTGTGCCCTTCCAAATGATGCCTGGGTTAACCCCTGCAGAGCCGCCGATCGGGAGGGAGAGAGGTCCGAAGGACCTCCACCCCTCCCTTTCAGGCGCCTCCTCCGCACATGCGGGGGGCGCCTAAATTAGGTGTCATCGCGCTGCCGCGATGACACCTAATTCCGGCGGCTGCGGTCCCGGATGCGCGGCTGACATCGAGGATGTCAGCCCGCACCAGGGGGGCCAGCGATCGGCCGGAACCCGGCCGAACGCTGACCCCAATGGGAGGACGCGCTCAGCGCGTCCTCCGCATACCAGCGGGAATGCTGAGGACGCGCTGAGCGCGTCCTCAGCATCGAAGTGGTTAAAAGTCCAATTTTTTTTTTTTTTTTAAGTTTACTTATTTTTTCTGTAATAGAGCCCTTTTTATTATCATTCCCTGGACCTCATATGTAAATTTCAGACATTTTCGCTCAGTAGTTTCTTTGCAAACAGCGTTTCATTTTCAAACATTCACACAAATTGTTTTGCTAATTTATTCACTGCCTCGTCTGCGGTCTCGGCTGCTTCGCTGCGTGTGATCGGCTCCTGTTCGGGTTTTTCGACGGGTTAATCCAGATGTTTTTGAGGGTTTTCGCCGTGCATTCGGTGGGTTTTGCGGTTCGTTTTCGTCGGGTTTGCGGTAGCTTTTCCCTGCAATTCGGGGACCCTGTGGTGCTTGCTGAATACACCGCAGGGTCATCGAAATGGGATCGGCAAAAGGAACCGAATTGAAGAGAACGAAAAGTCACCGAATGTGCGGTGACTTTTCGAATCTCTTTGAATTACCCTGTATTTCTTCAGGATCCCACAGATAGCCATGAAACAAAATCCTGCTTATCACTTTGTTCACCGCAGAATGAGGGAATTATTGACACTTAGGACTCAATGTAATTTACTCGATGGCTACTATCGGCATCTTTTTGGGACAATTTTTGGCCATTTTCTGGTTCAGGAGGTTTGAATGCGAGTTTGCCGGCATTTTGGATCCTGATAAAAATTCTAATCGATTATCGGCTCTCGCGGCTAGACTTTTAATGGAAATACCGTCTATGTCGAATCAATTCGAATTTATTGTTATGCCGATTTCCAAAAAATATTCCTATGCTAAAAGGTGTTGATAAATGGATTTTCAGACAGGGGAATAGAGGGAATTAGAATGAAATCTTTTTTTAAACATCGGATATTTCTAATAGTCATGTTTAAAGACACAAATCTGCGTGATGCTGACCGGGAATAAGCCTTTTTCGGCCGTTTTAACAGCCATCATTTTATTTCCGGACCAACAGCATTTTTGGAATATTGTCTCCTGACGAATTTTTTGAGACATTGTAACAAATATTCCTGGATTTAGTCAGTCAACTGTACCTACTGCACTGTGCTACAAACAGGTCTCCACTGAACCTGCCTTCATTGTAACAATAAACATGAGTCAACACTGAAGAGAAAGGTGCTATTCACTTGTTATTGTGTCGCTGTCTTATTATTTTATATCTGGAATGGGTATTCATGCTACCGACTTGACAAGGTAAACATTCTATGCAGACATTCCATTCCGATCCCCTTAGACATTCCGGGCCCTATTAAATTCGTCACGCATACGTTTGCGCCCGCGGAAAAATGCATTAAAGCGAGGGGCAAAACCCTTTGCGCTGAACGACCTATTACAATGTCAGCACAATAAACGTGCGTATACGTCTACCGCGGGTGAACCTGCGCGAACGCTGCGCGAGCTTACTGTACTTTGCGAGTCCTATACTTAACATTGTGAGCGCAAATGCCTTTGTGCGCTGGTACGCGGATGGTATTACAATCTATGCGCAGTTTGTAACGCACAGCCATTGCGCCCATAATTTTAGCAACTCCTAAAAGCTGGTGTTAATGGCAAATTCTATCAACCTGGCCGAAACCAAATACACCAGCCCAAAAAAAAATACGCAGCAAAGTATAGTTACACATTCTACACATACCCAAACCAATAAAATGGAGAAGTTGTGCGTGTTTTTTTTTATTGATGCAGCATATATGCGCAGATTGACTTTGACAGGTGCAAAAACTTAACGTGAGACAATTGTGGTTCTTAATTCTGATTGGCTGATTCGCGTGAAAAAAGCAGTCCGCACACTGATTTCTGTGCGCAACGTTGCTGCGCTCGCGTTTGAACGGATTTCATCGCGTTTCGACAGATGAAAAAAATGCGTGAGGATTGTAATTCCAGCGTTGATTTACGCGCGTTAACGTTTAACGCTCGGCGCACAAATTCCCGCATTGCGCGTGCATTTTTGTGTGAAGAATGTAATAGGGCCCTACAGCTTGTGATGGTAAAGAACTATCAGGGTTATCCAAATAGATCCGAATTGCTTGAGAAAGGTAAACAAACGCTGAAAATCAGCATTTGGTTACCTTTCCTGGCCATTCGGCTATCCAGAGAGCAGGAAATTCGCCAAATCCTGGCGAATTGCCTGAACATACGGTGCCTGTTCGGTGCCTGTTCGAGGGCAGTGAAATCCCCATGAAAAAGCACTGCTTCGACTATTCAGAGAACACAAACCAGCAGTGAAAGGTTCCCCTAATGCCCTGCCATTCGGTGGTTTAATTCGGCAAGTTAATTCAGGAGAATCCCATAGGCTTCAATGTTAAAAATATTCCCGTTTTAATTCAATATCTAATAAACCGTTCATTATAAAATTTGCAGCAAAAAGTCTCTTTATTTATAGATTTTTTTGGATACTCTAAGCATTTTTCTGTTTTGTTTTTTTTTAAAGGTCCGATTTTTTTTTGATTTTTTTTTTTAAGTTTACTTATTTTTTCTGTAACAGCCCTTTTTATTATCATTCCCTGGACCTCCTGTGTAAATTTCAGACATTTTCGCTCAGTAGTTTCTTTGCAAACAGCGTTTCATTTTCACAGATTCATACAAACGGTTTTGCTAATTTATTCACCTCCCTCGTCTACGGTCTCAGCTGCTTCGGCTGCTTCGCTGTGTGTGATCGGCTCCTGCTCAGGCTTTTTCCGTGGCTTTCGCAGGTTAATCCAGATGTTTTTGCGGGTTTTCGGCGTGCATTCGCTGGGCTTTGGAGTGAGTTTTCGTCAGGTTTGCGGCAGCTTTTCCCTGCAATTCGGGGACCCTGTGGTGTTTGCTGAATACATCGCAGGGTCACCGAAATGGGATCGGCAAAAGGAACCGAATTGAAGAGAACGAAAAGTCACCGAACGTGCGGTGACTTTTCGAATCTCTTTGGATAACCCTGTATTTGTAGGTTTGAATATTTTTCTAAAAACAATACTCGGGTTCATCTGCAGGATCTTGAAAAGGGACAAAGAGCTGTTTGCATTATATTGCATTTCCCTTTGTCACCGGTTTATACTCGCTTCCAATTCCACCTACTCATGGAATGCTATTTTACTGACTTATTTGTTAACCTTTTATACATCTTACCTCTTATTGTACCCATTTACAAAGTGCATTCCGTAATGACAATTTTATCACAACAAATATCCATCCCAAATATGAATAAATAAGCGGACATGCCGCTAGGGCAATTTTCTTTTATCCTCAGCCAAAATTCTATTCTTCAACGTTATGGAGTTTTACAACTAAACATAAAAAGGCACATTTGGTTATTTGCAATGTAAAAGCACCGTTGAAAAAAAGAAAACTGTATAAAAAGTACCAGTAATAAAGAAATAGTTCCAGGAGACAATACATCATCAGAAATCTTTTGCCCTGAGGAATGTAGTCAGATAATGCATTTTACTTATGAATGTTCCTAGCAGAGCTGTTATTTTGTTGTTGTTTTTTTTGTCAAGAAAAGTTTTAAACAAATCCATTAAGACCTTTAACTTCAGACGTTGCACTCTGTTTTCTGTCGGCAGCTTAATATTATCACAAAAATAAATAATACATTTTTGCCTTAGGTACTGGAAACCCGTTGATAGATTGATACTAAGTATCAGTGCTGCTTATTTACTTACTGATGTAAATAATGCATGATGCAAATTAGTACTGATTTAACAATTGTCATGTGAATTTTACAAGGTTATATTTAAAGAACACGCATAACTAAGAATACATTTTTTCCCCAGAATACAAGATTCTTCCCATGAATAAATAATATCATAACTGTGTGAACTCATTTGATCTATTATCTGCCGAAACACCAGGCTTGCCGCATGACCATTTTTTTCATCAGAACCAAAATATGTGTATATAATCTGCAACCTTAACCCTAATTTATGTGCTAACTGCATCAAAATATCCTATTTTACACTTCATGTTGTTAAATATAGACCATAATAATTCAGGTATGTCTAATGAGGTTACTTAGAGAGCATTTCTATCGTGCAAAAAGCAAGAATATTTGCATGACCGAAGAAAAACAAAAAAATCCCCACTAACCCAGAGGATGTTAAGATCTTCCTTGGATTCCCTTTAACACTTGCATCTCAAACTCTTGCCCTCCAGGTGTTTATTGTCTTCAATTACCAAGATTCTTTGAATGTAATAAACGGCCAGAGAATCGTGGGAGTTGTAGTTCATAAACATCTGGGGGGGGGGCAGAGTTTGAGATCCCTGACTTAACGCATTGTGATAGATTATCAAAATAACACTCGGTTTGAGAATTGTTTTGAAGATTTCACTGCAAAGGTCTATCATTCTCACTTCATTTTTAGGCAACAGATTCTGCTCCTACATTTTTTTAAGCAATCGGAGCATTACTGAACCACTGGCCGGAGCGCCCTTTCCCTCAGCTGTCCATTTGAATAAATTAACAAAAAAAGCTGCCCCCTCTTCCGCTTACCTTATTTTACAGGCAGTGGGCTAAATTAACGGTGTTCTAGCAACAGAATAAAAAGTTTTGGTTAGAGTTAGTTCTACCTGGAGCTGACCACACTAATAACTCCCACAGTGCAGAGCTCTCTTCCCGACCCTAGATACTTGGGCCCATTGGATATTTGGTGGTATCTTGGTGGGTAGGTCTGGCAAGATCCTTATTACGTGTGACAAGATGCACAGGGTTTGGCAAGGGCCTGGAGTCACTGGGCCCCCCATCATATCATGGGCTGTCACCCCTCTGATTGCTGCCCTGCCTAAAAGTAACCCTAACTCTATCATAACCCTAACCATAAAAATAATACAAATACTACCCTTAACCCAAAAACTAGGAATATTTTTGTACCATAATCAAGTCAGGAAATGATGCGTGTATTGTGTCAATGTTTACTGCTGTCACGCCCCACCGCTGACCGCCGCCATCCTCGGAGCTTACCTGGGGTCACCCCACGTTCCCGACTGACGTCCATGATGGGGTCTGTGGCGCTACCTGTTCAGGGGGGATTCCCTTCTCCGGCGCTGGAAGGGTCACCTCTGGTCGAGCGGAAGGGGGAGACAGTCGTTTTGCAGCGTTTCCTGGATTCAGGAGGTCGAGGCGTGCGGCTCTCACTCGAACCGCTTGGGGGGAGTGGCCAAAGACGGCGCCCGCGGTTGGGGACTCCTTTTAACGAATGGGGGGTGTGGCGGACGCCTAGTCGGGCATCGGCTGGGGATCCCCAGGAGGGTGGACTCCCAACCCAGGCAGGATCCAATAGGAGGGTGGGACGTCACAGGTAAAGGGGGGCGTAACCACCTCACAGCCCATAAAATGCTCCTCAGCCCATCCATCATTGCCACAGCATCATTCCTTGGTGGATGAACATACAACCCTGAATCTAATCGTGTACCAGTCCTGGAACGTCTCCCAACTTCGTTGCCTGCTTCATACCTCGACCCGGCTTGCTTATTGATTCTGAAAACGGATTTTCCTGAACTGTACCGTGTACCTGTACTTCTAACCCTCTGCACCTGGTTCCAGCTTCCCCTATACCCGACCCTGACAACTGCTGCCAAATTTACATCACATTATTTAAAAGGGGATTTTTTTTTATGCCGACATTTTATACATGGCCATGAGGTGGCGATTTAGTGAAAGTCACCTGGGAGAGGAATACCCCTATCCTGCGGAAATTTACCCTGTTTTTGCCCGAGTTTGGTTTTCTCCATGGTTAAAGTCATGTTCTTCTTTTCCAATATTGGACCACTGGGCAAATATGGGTTAATAAAACTATTCATTGAAAAACCTCATCCATCCAGGCCATTGATATACTGTATATTATGGCATCATTCCATCTGAACAGAACAACAGCTAACCGTATGAGTATCCTTCAGTTTCCCTGTCCTCATTGACAAAGGGTTAACAGAAGAGTGCAGACCTTATATTAGATGCTGCTGTAGGACCTCCATAATGTGTATTAACCCACGCAGGGTCCTATTATATTCTTTGCGCACAATTGTGACCGCGTGTAAAAACGCATTAACCCTTTCGCTGCTGAGCCTTTTCCCACCTCTGTGCTGAGCTCATTTTTACCGGTTTCGCTCATCATGTTTAACCGCGTTTTGAAGCCTTATTTTAATATATGACCCAGACATATTATATATCGTTCTTTCTGGCAGACTGTGCAGATTCATAATATGTCATTATTATATGTATACGTTATGTCATGTCTGTATATTATAACAAAATATGCAATAAAATTTGAATTTTCAATAATTTACAATGTGTAAAGTGGTTTTTTTCACATTTTAAAATGCGATCGTTTGCGGTTATATTTTCTATGGGGTGCGCTTGTTAAAAAAATTAGAAATGAGTAATCGTTACTTTTTTTGGGGGAAATTACGTGTTTTTTAGCAAACGCCCCCCATAGAAAAAATCGTTAGTGCAGCATCATTGTTCACATTATAATTGAAATGGGAACAATATTGTTGCACTAATAAATCTAAAAACAAAAAAAAAAAACGTTTTTTTTTTTTTTTTTAAATTTATTTTATTTTTTCTTTACAGTTTACATGGTCATGTTTGGTATCATTGGAACGGCCACGCTCTGGCCGTTCCAATGATAGTAAACATTAACCCCTAGCTGTCACGGATCGGGATATAGGGGTTTCATTGGAACCCCCTATCTCCACTATAGTTGGCAGCAAGGGCTTAATTTGAAAACTGGCGCCATTGCGCTCTGCGCGATAATGCCAGTCATTAGGGGGATATCCCCGAAGCTTGGCCGACATCCAAGATGTCGGCCAGCTCCGGGAGGGGACCGCGATACGGCGCATGTTGGCGCCATATCGCGATCCAGCCCCCTAGGGCCTAAAGACAGCCGCCGCTTGGAAGGGCAGGCTGTGCCCTTCCAGGCGGTGCCTGCCTTTAACCGCTGGCATGCACGGATGGGGAGGGGGAGAGGTCCCATTCAGGCACCTTCCCTGCAATGGCGGGGGGGGGTGCCTGAAATAGACGTCATTGCGCATGCGCGATGACGCCTATCGTGCCCGCCGGGGTCCCAGAGGTTGGGCTGACATCGATGATGTCAGCCCACACCGGGGGGCCGAGCGATCAGCCGGAATACCGGCTGATCGCGGGCTGCAAAGGGAGGACGCGCTCAGCGCGTCCTCCGCAGCCAAGTAGCAATGCGGTTGGACGCGCTGAGCGCGTCCACCGCATTGAAGTGGTTAAGGCGAGGGGCAAAACCCTTTGCACTGAACGTCGTATTACGACGTTCGCACACAAAATGCGTGTTATCGTCTAACGCGAGTGACCTTGCGCAAACCCTTTGTGAGCGCAATTTAGTGCGCGCATCCTATACTTAACATTGTGAGTGCAAATGCATTTGTGCGCTGTTACGCGCATGGTATTACAATCTTAGCGCAAAATTTAACGGACAACGTTTGCGCGCATAATTTTAACGTCTTTGAAAAGTTGGTGGTAACGGCAACTTGTAACAACCTGACCGTACCAAACTGCGGATTCACAACAGAGAACGTCGATGCGCACGTTTTTTTTCCTAGATCCGTCAAAAATGACGGCCACTACCTTGTCTTCCGTCAGAACGTACGTCTGTTGTGCGCAGTCCGCACAAACTGCGTTCGTCTGACGGACTCGCGTTAAAAATTACATTGCGCTCTCTGATATCTGCACGCATTTTTGCGTTTCAGTTTTACGAGCGCAATTTCCCGACGGGTGAAAAAATGTGCGAGGAATGTAATTCCAGCGGTGATTTTCATGCTTTAACGTTTAACGCTTCGCGCAAAAAAACACGCTTTTAGCGTGCGTTTTTACGTTAAGAATCTAATAGGGCCCGCAATATGCACAAATCATTTGCTCTGAAAAGAAAATGCGATTATCTCAGTTACTAGTTAACACCCCTTCGTATTATAATCATCACAGAAGAATAGAAGAGTATAATGTGACCGGCTCGTGAAAATAGAGGGAACAGGAAAAAAATAGAAGCATTTGTTTTTCAGTGAATAAGGTCCCATGCATTTATATAAACTAACAGGGTAATTCAAAGAGCTCCGAATTGCTTGAGAAAGGTAACCAAACGCTGAAAATCAACGTTCGGTTACCTTTCCTGGCCATTCAGCTATCCAGAGAGCAGGCAATTCGCCAAATCCTGGCGAATTGCCTGCACATTCGGTGCCTGTTCGGTGCCTGTTCGAGGGCAGTGAAATCCCCATAAAAAAGCACTGCTTCATCTATTCAGAGAACACAAACCAGCAGTGAAAGGTTCCCGAAATGCCCTGCCATTCGGTGGTTTAATTCGGCAAGTTTATTCAGGAGAATCCCATAGGCTTCCATGTTAAAAATATTCTCGTTTTAATTCAATACCTAATAAACCGTTTATTATAAAATTCTGCAGCAAAGAGTCTCTTTATTTATAGATTTTTTAGGATATTGTAAGGATTTTTTTTTTTTTTAAAAGTCCGATTTTTTTTTTAAGTTTACTTATTTTTTCTGTAACAGCCCTCTTTATTATTATTCCCTGGACCTCATATGTAAATTTCAGACATTTTCGCTCAGTAGTTTCTTTACAAACAGTGTTTCACTTTTTGAAACATTCATGCAAACTGTTTTCCTAATTTATTCACTTCACTCTGTCTGCGGTGTCGGCTTTCTCTGGAGGCTTCGCTGCGGGTGATCGGCTCCTGCTCGGGTTTTTCCGTGGTTTCCGGCAGGTTAATCCAGATGTTTTTGCAGGTTTTCAGCGTGCATTCGCCGGGTTTTGCGGTTCGTTTTCGTCGGGTTTGCGGCAGCTTTTCCCTGCAATTCGGGGACCCTGTGGTGCTTGCTGAATACACCGCAGGGTCACCGAAATGGGATCGGCAAAAGGAACCGAATTGAAGAGAACGAAAAGTCACCGAACGTGCGGTGACATTTCGAATCTCTTTGAATAACCCTGTAAAAATCCGAACCCCCCCCCACCAACCCCAAATTTATCCTTTTAATCTCAGAGAAATTAAAATATGACTAGTATAGAAGAAGGGGTTAATCCCGATTTAGTGCATTTACAGACATTCAATACAAGGTCTTTCGTTACACAGGTATGTGGTAGGGCATAAAAATCCCATTGTTAATTTAATATAGTAGAAAATTCTTTATTATTTTAATTAAATACTGTTAAGCGCTGTTTCCTGGCCTTGAGAAAGCCGATCAAAACGGTATGTAAAATCACGAGCTTCCGTGGCTTGGTTTAAACTGTTTCAGCTTTAATAAAAACTAAAAAAACACAGCTTTTGATTTCAATACATGAAAATTATCAGTTGTACTTTTTGTTCTGCAACGAGAGATCAGAGATCAGCGGCGGGGAGACGAGGACGCGCTTTGTTGAGTGTTTTCATGGCGGCTGAGATGTTGCCTGAGCAAGGTTCACCTGTTTTGTTACGAACTGAAGTTTACACAAAGAGAAATATCGACATTCGCCAACTTTCAAAGGCCCGTAATAATGATATCAAAATGGGTTAATCGCAGAATAAAAGCATAAAGGATCGGTCGAGCTAAAAGATGTAGGAGTGATCTTACCTAACCTACAAGAACATGTAACCCAGATAAAACAGAAAGGGATCGCGTTACGGAGTGAGCCTCTTCTAAGCTTTTCCTGAGGTATGTTCTTCCTCTCACATCTCCTTCTATATGTACAATACGGGTTATCCGAGGATACATTACGGCAACATACAGCAACTTTTGTTAGATGACCTGATCATCATTTCTATGACTTCACACGACATGAACAGGGCCCTTTACTCATCTGGGGATCTATTACATTCTTCGCGCAAACGTTAACGCGTGAGTAAAAACACGTTAACGCGAGGGGCAAAACCCTTTGCGCAGAAAGTCGTATTACAATGTCTGCGCAAAAAATGTGCGTTAACGTCTAACGCGGGTGGACCTGCGCGAACCCTTTGCGAGCGTACTGTACTGCACACGTCCTATACTTAACATTGTGAGCGCAAATGCGTTTGTGCGCTGGTACGCGGCCGGTATTACAATCTTAGCGCAAAATTTAACGGACAACGTTTGCGCGCATAATTTTAATGTCTTTGAAAAGCTGGTGTTAATGTCAAATCTGAACGTTCTTGCCGAAACCAAATACACCAGCCCAAAAAAAATACAGCAATGTATAGTTACTCATTCTACACATACCCAAACAATAAAACTGAGAGGTTGTGCGTGTTTTTATTATTGCTGCAGCATATATACTCCGATTGATTTTGACAGGTGCAAAACCTGAAAGGGAGACAATTGTGGTTCTTAATACAGATTGGCTGAATCACATGAAAAAACAGTCCGCCCATCAATTTCTGCAAACAGCGTTAATGCGCGCACATTTTTGTGCATCTTTTTTAAGCGCGGTATTTTTTGATGGATGAAAAAATGCACTTGAATTGTAATACCAGCGTTAACTTACGCGCGTTAACGTTTAGCGCTGCGCCCAAAAAAAATAGCGCTGCGCGAGCGTTTTTGCGCGAAGAATGTAATAGAGCCCCTTGTTTTCATCATATGTCCGTTATCCGTTATCTTGTTCCCATTGGTTATTGTAAAGCGTTGCGGAAACTGTTGGTGCTATATAAATGATGACGATAATAATATAATCTTTGCGTTCAAACTTCTAATCTATTTCCTTCCTCCTGGCCATTGTCATTTGGTTGTCCTCTGGCAATCTTGACGTTGGCTTGACATCAAGTCAAGGGGCCCAATCATAGATTCCAGGGCTGCCAAACTCTGGTACCCCAGATGTTTCTGAACTACAACACCGTGATTCCCTGGCCATATATTGGATTGAACGTATTCTGAGAATTGTTGTTATCAATATCTTTGTTGGCCATGAGTTTGACAGCCCTGCTCTAACCAATGCCAATGGTTTCTTGGCTTGCTCTTTAGAAGGGTAGATATGCATCATATGAGCTGTAGCTCAACCAGTGTAACAGCATCCTCTTCAGCATTAAATGTAACCCTTGTAATGAGTAACTGTCCTGGAACCTCCGTAGTACTAATACATTCCTTCCCATTTTAAACCTCAAGTGCTTCTTACTTGCCTTCATTCTGGTAGAGTAGTTGTCCAGATGTAGAAGACGCTGTTACGTCAAGTAACAGCAGCATGCCAAAGCAGGCAGGGGACCAGGCGACTGGCATTGCAAGTGTCCAGCCAAATCAGTACTCCGCAATGTGTCCCAAATCCCCGGAAAGCTGACCAGCACAGGCAGCTTTCTGGGCGAAAGGAATCCCCCCCATTTCAGAAGGCTGAAACAGCCCTTTGGGACACCTGTTGGATCATGGTGTCTGCAGTGATCCAGCAGGTGTTGCAGAAGTCCATGTAGCTGTTTTAGTGTTAATGATGTGAAAATGACCTTATGGCAGTGGTGTATTTAGGTTTTGTGCTGCCCTAGGCCTGATTAAACTCATGCACCCCCTAATTTAAATTTGACACACCCCTTCCTGTCAGTCACACCTCTTCCTGGTTAAACCTCGCCCTTCCTCTTTAGGCTCAACCTTTTACGCTTTGAGCGTATCACAGAGCTGCAGAGCAATAAAACCCACAGAAATATGCACTGCGTATGAGTGTATCACAGTGCTGCACAGCAATAAAACCCACCTGCCCCAAGCCAGGTCATATGGATATATTGCCCCAAGCCAGCCCACATGGATATATTGCCCCCAGCTCACATGTATATATTTGCCCCCAGCTCACATGGATATATTTGCCCCCAGCTCACACTGGATATATTTGCCCCCAGCTCACATGGATATATATTTGCCCCAGCTCACATGTATATATATTTGCCCCAGCTCACACTGGATATATTTGTCCCCAGCTCACATGGATATATTTGCCCCCAACTCAAATTAATATATTGCCCCCAGCTCACATGGATATATTTGCCCCATCTCATATGGATATATTGCCCCCAGCTCATATGAATATATTGCCCCAGCTCACACATGGATATATTTGCCCACAGCTCATATGGATATATTGCCCCCAAGCTGATATGGATATATTGCCCCCAGTTCACATGGATATATGTATTGCCCCAGCTCACATGGATATATTGCCTCAGCTCATATGGATATATTGCCCCCAGTTCACCTCTCCTATTTGGTCTGCTCTGCCAGGCCCCTCCGAGTCATTGTCGGCGGCCGCGTGCTTTTCCTCCTATGAGCGGCTGCCAGCATTAAGCTCCGCTGCTCGCCTGGGATCTACCCACCAGCCAGCCGCGATCTCGCGAGATCACGGCTGGCTGTTGGATCCAAGGCGTGCAGCGGAGCTTCATGCCGGCGGCCGTTCGTAGAAGCAAAGTAATTCAGCGGCCCGCAATATTGTCTTTCGGGGGGGCAATTGCCCATTCCCCCCCCCGGATCACACTCAGCGGCGGGTCACACTCAGTGACGGGCGCCGCCCCCTGGAAACTGCCGCCCTAGGCCTAAGCCTTGTCAGCCTAGGCCAAGATACACCACTGCCTTATGGGCAACACCGATTGTTATTTACATCCTTACATTGGATTCTCTCAATACTTCCAGGTCTTTTTTATTCCGGTACTGAATTCCTTCACTCTGTTGAATGAGAACTTCCCGTAAAGACATCTTGTAAAACCCAATCATCTGTTCTGGATGGAAGATTTGCCTTTTCATTCCTGGGATCTCCCAGTTCCACATCACCAGCTTTCCCACATAATGCAAAAGACCCAATTATTTCTTGCGTCGCAATCTAAATGCAGAAAAAATAATCCTCTGATTATACTTTTTTCACCCTAGAAATAATACTATCCAAGACCTGGATTTCCTGTTCTCGTAGGTCTTATATGTTAAAATACAACTGGTGATTTTTAGTTTTCCAACAAACACAGTGCAAAAGAGCGTTTTCTGAAAGAAAAATAAATATAATTTTCATTCAAGCAAATGATGTGAACCGCTGTCTCAGAAAAAAATATTCTCTCTGAAACAAATATAATTTTCATCTTTGATAAATGAGGTGCAAAACTTGCACTTTTTTTTTGTCCTGAAATTCCGCAGCTTAGACACTGAGGATCTATTAATCAAAGTTTCCCAGATGCAAACCTGTGACAAAAAAAAAAGGCACGGGCTTAACTAACAAAAACGTCCCCATCAGAGTTAATGGGATTTTATTGTATTTGTGCATGTGATTGCATGTCTAGAATCGCTGCAGAGTTTCAGTCAGGAGAGTCTCATAAATGATCCCCCTCACTGATAAATGAACCTCCAAATCCCGCTACCTTTGCTCGCATCGCTAGCGCGAGAGTCCTGCAGTGCAGAGAATTTGATAAATGACTTCTCTACTAGTAATTTAGTTACTCGCTCTATCTCGGGTTGTTAATTTTTCATTATTTCTCCAGACAGCATCCACAAAAACTGTTTTTCTTTTCTTTCAGGGTTCTCTTTTCATCGGCGTATTTTTTTCTGCATTTGGCGGCGTCATTTGTGCCGTCAAACAGTAGTCTGCCGATTCGTTTTTTTCACATCCTTTCAGCCTATATTTGCAAGCCGCTTTCCCGTTTACATCATCTAGCTGATTAATAAATTAATCCACTGACCACGCTCACTAGAAGACCTGTAAGCATGACTCGTGATCCTGTCCTTAACCCCTTCACTACCAACTGATTTTCTAAAATAGCATTGTCAAGAACCAGTGTTTTTTTTTTAAAAAAAAAATCGTTTTTCATTAATCATACAGTAATAAATATTTGGGCATATTCCCATTGTATTTCTTACAGTAATAACATATTTGGCCAGTAGATGGTGCCATCTACTGGCCAAAATGTGTTACAGCTGTTACAGTTGCAGCTCTAGGTTCCCTGCGTCGGCTGCTGAATGTCCGATGTCAAGGCATTCTTCGGACGATTTGACACAGGTTTAGCTCTTTGGGCATTATGTCCACAGAGCTAAAACTTTGTGAGCACTTTCTGCAGCCCAATAGCAAACAAAATTTGTTTGCAACAAACTAATTTCATTTGCTTTTGGGCTGAAGAGGTGCAGATCGAGATATCTCGATTTTAGGCACCGGATGGTACCTTTGAAGACCGAGATATCTTGATCTCGGTAGTGAAAGGGTTAAAGGAACTCTATTAGAAAATTGAGGTCCCTTTTTGCCCTTAAATAACTGAACAGAGTTTGATTTTACTCACCTTTTTTGTCCCTCGCCCCACGCAGTTCCTCCTCTTCGGCTCAGGGGCTCCCAAATCCCAAATCCCTGAAGCTTTTCTATGCAATTTGTATTCCTACTCAACTTGCCTAGCATAGGAATCGCAATTTGTGCACTTTATGTATGCAAGTTTTGTAGCGCCTATGCAGACCATTGGATCGGAACTGCGCGCATGCACAGATCTGATCCATCGGCTGCCTCTCTGATACCACTTGCTACCATGATTGATCTCAGAGAGGGTGACGTTGCCATGATCTCTGCATGCTGAGATCACTAGTGACCAATCTGGTGAACAGCAGCTGGGAAATTCAATAATCGTGACTGCTGGTGATGCTGGGTGGGGTGGAGGAAACTCCTCCACTTCAACCAGTGATATCTTCAGATTGGGGCAGGAGGGGGGAGACTCCTCACATCCTGACCACTTTAAAACAATAAAGTGGTCAGAAAGAGTAGAGAGTCCCTATAATAAACTATTTATATTTAAGGGGTTATTCAGAGAGAGCAGATCTGGCCTTGAAATGGCACCGAACATTGAATTTCATCGTACGGTGACATTTCAGGGCCATTCGGCTATTCAGAGAGTAGGCCGTTTGCCAAATTTTGGCGAAATGTCTGCATGTCTAGCCCTTCCCATGATATGTTAACCTGTGTATTTGTGTTTTGTTTTTAATAGCTTGCATTTTATTACTTTGTATTTCTGTAACAATTCAATGTTCTTGAATCCAGGACATACTGAAAACGAGAGAAATCTCAATGTATCCTTCCTGGTAAAATCCTTTGCAAATAATGTCCGGTGCTTGTTCGAAGGCAGTGAAATCCCCCATAGAGAAGCAATGGTTAATCTATTCAGAGAACACCGAACAGCAGTGAAAAATTGCCGAAATGCCCTGCTGTTCAGTGGTTTCATTCGACAGGTTTATTCAGGCGAATCCCATAGGCATCAATGTTAAAAATATTCCTGGTTTAATTCAATATCTAATAAACCATTTATTATTTTAATCTGCAGCAAAAAGTCTCTTTATTTATTGATTTTTTTTAGGATTCTTTAGGCAATTTTCTGAATTATTTTTTTTAAAGTGTTTTTTTCTTTTTCCTGTAACAGCCCTTTTTATTATCATTCATAGGATCTTATATGTAAATTCCAGACATCTTCATCGAGTAGTTTTTTTGCAAACACCGTTTCAAATTTCAAACTTTCAATCGTATTGTTGTTTGGGTCTTTTTACCCCGCTCGTCAGCTTGTCAGCTTTTTCCGGCTGCTGGTCTGCTCTTTGTTCGGCGGCTCGGCGGCTTTTTCTGATGTGTTCGATGTGTTATTTGCGGCGGTTCCAGCGGGTTTTCGGTGAGTTTTCGGTGAGTTTACAGCGGGTGTTCGACAGGTGTTCGGCAGCTTCTACCTGCACTTCGGGGACCCTGCGTTGAATGCTGAATTCACCCCAGAGGGTGGGGAACGTTGATTCCCCCGAGGTGTAGGGAAGCACAGGGAACGAGAGAGCACTGAAATGTCGGGGACAATTTGGTGCTCTCTGAATAACCCCTATAGTCGTCTTTACCAAAGAGAACGTGTTGGAGAGATGTCAGCCCGGTACGTATTGCATATGTAAAGCTATGAGATATCGCTTTCACTGTAATCAAGTAAATTGTACATAATCTCACAGGCTAAAACCAAATTAAATGCATGTTATGCAGAGTTACAAGTTACACTTTACAAGTCTGATGCTGGAATTGGAATGTGTAAATGCGGTTTGTGTTATATACTTCTGTTCAGCCCCAAGCAGGAAGCCTCCCAACAGAATTCCATCACTTTTAATTTGATACGCAAGGATTCTCTCTTCTTCCATGAATATATTCACAAAACAGTCTATGATGATGTACCTGCGTGAAAGTTGTGTTTTCTTTCCTCGGTAATTCAAGAGGGAGCGTCTACCACAATTATGTATCCAGAGATTTGGTCTCATGAAATTTTTCAGTTCTTATTGCCAACATTTTCTGTTTTTGTATTTACTTTTAATTAGCGCAGTTGTTTTAAGCCCGGCAGAAGTTATTAATAATAATATTTCAGCTGGACAGCTGTGTTTTGCTGGGCACATCCTGAGTAATTATTTCCGTACCTGTCCTAATCTAACCTCTCTTCTTTGTAGTCTCCCAGGACATTCCCAGAAATAAATTAAGAGAGAAAAATTTCGGAAACTTAGCCAAAAGAGATTTCCTCCCGATAACAGGACAAAGTCTATTCTGCTGAGTTTGTCGTGTTCCGATAGTATGATCTAGCACCAGGTGCACAGGAAAAGTAAAGTATTAAATTTAAACATGACGTGGCTTTAACTTTAAGGCTGTCATTCGGAAGATTAACCCCTGCAATCCCAAAGTCAAGTTATCTCGATTCTGCATTGTAATGCATTGAAAGGCACTCATTAGCATGTCAAAAGACAATTTCACACCTTTTAAAGCAAGATTAGTGTGTCCCCTGTGGAGAAATGAAATTCTTTGTTTTATGTCTCTCCAAGCACCCTGGAACTATGGTCAGCTTAGGTTATCCACTGATAAAATATCCAACAATGGCAGACACAATAAAGCCAAACAATGATGAACAACAATACCACAGACAACAATACCACCATTATTCTTCTGTTAAATGAGTAAGTGATGGCAATGCTCAATTTTGCATTCTTGCACCATTTTTTGCAATACCGGTGATACACTTTTACGCTGATTTCGTAGTAGCGATCTCCAATGAACTCCGTTAGAAACAATGCTGGGAAACTTTGATGGGAATACAGTGACAGGAATGGTGACCTATGGTGGAAGTTCCTTAAATGGGGAATTCACCATACTAAAGCCACTGTAGCTCCATGACACTTGCTGAAGAAAATCCACCATTTTTTCAGTGGTGGTTTCTCAATAACTCCTTAAGACTTTAGGCTGCTCGTTTGTAGTCCAAAGTGGTGGACAGGAAGTCTAAGAGAAACGTCAACATTCGTCTTTTCATAGAGTAGTGATAGCTACTTCAAGAAGCTAAATATACAAACAGGACACACCGCCGCAAGAGAACCCTACAGGGTTTTTCAGAGAAAGGTGAAAACTCAAGAGAATGACAGGAGAAAAGAACAATCTAGACCAAATAGCCGATTTGGGAAGTGAGATAAATGGGAGAATTTTTCTGGTTTGGCTATTTTGACCTAGAATTTTCACTTCTCCAGTCATTCTCCTGAGTTTCACCTCTTTGAATAACCCTGCTAAGATCCGAGACTCTTCCACCCAAGTTCTACCTTTACAGGTATGCTGTTACCTGCACACCATGCATAATTACGGCGGAGAGCCGAAACGTTGCTGTCTAACCCAGAGATCTCCATTATAAACTAACAGGGTAATTCAAAGAGATCCGAATTGCTTGAGAAAGGTAACCGAACGCTGAAAAACCAGCGTTCGGTTACCTTTCTTGGCCATTCGGCTATCCAGAGAGCAGGCAATTCACCAAATCCTGGCGAATTGCCTGCACATAAGGTGCCTGTTCGGTGCCTGTTCGAGGTCAGTGAAATCCCCATGAAAAAGCACTGCTTCGCCTATTCAGAGAACACAAACCAGCAGTGAAAGGTTCCCCTAATGTCCTGCCATTCGGTGGTTTCATTCGGCAAGTTTATTCAGGAGAATCCCATAGGCTTCAATGTTAAAAATATTCCCGTTTTAATTAAATATATAATAAACTGTTCATTATAAAATTCTGCAGTATAGAGTCTCTTTATTTATAGATTTTTTAGGATATTTTAAGCATTTTTCTGGATTTTTCTTTTTTAAAGTCTGATTTTTTTTTTTTAAGTTTACTTATTTTTTCTGTAACAGCCCTTTTTATGATCATTCCCTGGACCTCATATGTAAATTTTCGCTCAGTAGTTTCTTTGCAAACAGCGTTTCACTTTTCAATCATTCATGCAAACTGTTTTCCTAATTTATTCACTACCTCTTCTGCGGTATCGGCTTTTTCCGGAGGCTGCGATCGGCTTCTGCTTGGGTTTTTCTGTGGTTTTCGGCAGGTTAATCCAGATGTTTTTGCGGGTTTTCGGCGTGCATTCGCCGGGTTTTGCGGTTAGTTTTCGTCGGGTTTGCGGCAGCTTTTCCCTGCAATTCGGGGACCCTGTGGTGCTTGCTGAATACACCGCAGGGTCACCGAAATGGGATCGGCAAAAGGAACCGAATTGAAGAGAACAAAAAGTCACCGAACGTGCGGTGACATTTTCGAATCTCTTTGAATTACCCTGATTGTCTACCTCCTGACACCCATGCAGCCTACTTTTCTTCTTTTTTCCCCTACTTCAAGAAGCTAGGAGAGAAGGTTGATATGAAAGTTCAAATATTTAAACAGTTTACAGAAGACTATTCAGCTTTTAGAGTGTGTTTATCAATCTTGCTTTTAGTGTACAAATAAGCTCCATATTCACACTTGAGTGGCCTGTTGTTACATACCCTGTAACCAAGGAGGTTGACCTGGGTCAGTTTGGCACTCGATGACATATATTGCTCCAAGTGCCCTCAATTTCTTTTTGTAATCGTTAAAAACAGCTCGATGCTAGTTTCTAAACCACAAAACCTGTTTTATAACGGAGAGCTTGTGGGCTAGATTCCGCACATGATGTGAAACTTAACCAGAGCTCTGCTAAACTTATAAATGAATGGAATTGATAAATGGAACTATAATTGTAGACATAAAATGCCACAAAATGTCAGTGCCAGACAGTGGCTGCAACAGCAAATAAAGTCCTGTTATGCATAAAATATAAGCAGTGCTTTATGTGTCGAGAAAAAATATTTTTATTCTCTTTATAAATCGATGGTCAGACCCCCGTCTGAATACTTGGTGCCGGTTTGATCACCAGTATTGGAGAAAGATATTATGGAGCTGGAGAAAGTGCTACAAAAGCTAATATAAGGAATGGAAGGTTTTAATTATAGAGACTAAAGGCGCTGCACCTGTTTAGCCTCGGAAACTGGTATCTAGGGTACCATAGATAGATTCAAATATACAGTATACAGGGTCAAGTCAAAGCTCTCTCTGGTCATCTGTTCATTACTAGGGATGTGCGTTTCGGGTTTCGGAATTTCGGAATTTTCACGAAATTTGCCGATTCGTGTTTTTGGATGCGGCCGATTTTCCGAAAATTTTTAGTTCCGAAAATGGCAGATCCGAAAAGTTTTCCGAGCCGAAACGAAATATTTTCGGAATTTTCTAATGGACTTGAAATGTGTCAAATCGAAATTTATTGCTTTGAAATGAGGAGAACAGACGTTCCGAAAAACGAAAATTTCCGAAATTACGAAAAGTCGATACAAAAAACGAGCAAAGTGACACGAAAATACAAAAATGGTCGATATTCCGAAAACATGTACAATTCCGAAAAACGAAAATTTCCGAAATCACGAAAAGTCGATACAAAAAACGAGCTAAGTGACACGAAAATACGAAAAATGGTCGATATTCCGGAAAAAAAATGTACACGAAAAACGAGTCAAGCCGAACCGAATCGAAACAGAAATCGATCGAAACGAGCCGAATCGAAAAGTTTAAACATCCGAAAAATCGAACCGAATCAAACCGAAAAAAAAATCGGTGCACACCCTACTTTATGTGTCGAGAAAAAATATTTTTATTCTCTTTATAAATCGATGGTCAGACCCCCGTCTGAATACTTGGTGCCGGTTTGATCACCAGTATTGGAGAAAGATATTATGGAGCTGGAGAAAGTGCTACAAAAGCTAATATAAGGAATGGAAGGTTTTAATTATAGAGACTAAAGGCGCTGCACCTGTTTAGCCTCGGAAACTGGTATCTAGGGTACCTTAGATAGATTCAAATATACAGTATACAGGGTCAAGTCAAAGCTCTCTCTGGTCATCTGTTCATTACCAGGACTTTACAAACGAAACAGGGTTATCCACTGAGCCTGGAGCGAAGAAGATTTTGTCAGCCTCAAATGAAGGGTTGCGGTATAGTAAAAGCAATAGAAATATGGAATTCTCTTTCGTATGATGTTTTATTGAATTTAATCAATGTCTTAAAAAACGTTCGGGGAGCCTTCCTTGTAAAATACGATATAAAGGGCTTTACAAATTACAATTTAATGCATTGACCGTTTATCAACGAGGAAACCGGCTGGGTGGAGTAGAGGTAACATCATTGCTCTATAACCGTGGAGAGTGACTGCGGAGACACAGGCTCGATCCCGGCAAGAGCACCTCTCCAGTAAGTGTCCTTGGGCAAGACACCTAACGGTACACACTCACCACCCAGGACATACTTGAAAATTAGAGAAATCTCAATATATTCTTCCTGGTAAAATACTTTCTCAGCAAAACCCCCCAAAAAACCTGGCTGGATTCAGAAAGGATTTATTCCCATTTTGGGTACAATCTCAGAACGTTTTCCTTCTTCTCTCCTCTGACTTCCATTATTTTTTCATTCTCTTTAAGCTAGTCCACGTGGACCCCTGGTCTCTGCTCCTGGCATCAACTTTCAAGGGCTTTAGGCTGGGGTCAGACTAACGCATTTTTAACGTGCGTTTAGGCGCACTTAATCACGGCCGCAGTAGCAGCAAATGACGGGCAATGACGGCCAATATATGAAGTACGGTCGCACGAAAGTCCGGCCGCGCAATGCAAGCAGCAAACGAACGCATTTTTTCAAGAACGCAAAACCGCTAGTTCTGACGTACAGAGTGCGCTGCGGCCACATAGCGGCGTGTGTGCGTGATTAGGAGACGTCAGATGCTGCTCATGTCCGGCCAACATAATGTCCAGACACACAAAGTTTCCTGGTTTGGATCCGTAAAAATCTCGGCTGAAATTGCGCATCGTATGACCGTTTTCGCCCATTCTGTGAAAATATATGTCAATGCGTTCGGACGCACTTTTTGACGGTCTCTGCGAATAATGCGTTTGTTTGACCCTAGCCTTAACTGACCTGCTCGGAGAACAAACTGACTGTTAATCAATCTGTCAACTCTAGAACTCTGCACTAAATCCTGCATATTCAAGGATTAACATTAAAAACAGTTTATCAATTTCCATGGATTCCTGAAAGCCATAGTTTAAGCCGCTCCAAAATATTCCCACAATATCTGTGACCCTTTGATGGCTGTATTCCTTTCTCCTATCCTAGCACTACATTGAATGGAAGCATGATTGGATGTTCATAGACCTTCCTAGTGTCCTCACCCCTTCTTTATCCCACCCCACTTGTTATCTGCCCTCATATCCTCTTTCTACCTCCCCTCTTCTTCTTCTTCTTTCTACTCTCTTTCTCTCTCATCCCCCTCTCTCCTCTGCTGCAACATAGACCCATCCTTCCTTCCCATCCTCCTTTCCCCTACCTGGTTTGACTTTTCCATTGCCGGTATAGTATTGACCCTTTCACTTCCCCTGGGCGATATGGAACAATCTTAACGTTGACACCCGCATTGTATCTTTTTGTGTTTTTCGTTTTCTTCATACGTTCGCCTTATTGTGGTTAACATTGAGGACATCAATGACTCAGGACATCATTGCTGTTGTTACCCCCTTGGTGTCCATGTCCTCTGAATTTTTGTTTCAACCTGGGTGTTCGACCGTTTATACCATGGAAACTTTTAAAGAATGTTAAGAAAAACTATCAGGGCCCTATTACATTCTTCGAGCACAAATTGTGCAAGCGCGCGCAAACACGCATTAACGTGAGGGACAAAACCCTTTGCGCTGAACGTCGTATTACGACGTTCGTGCACAAAATGCGCGTTAACCTCTAACGCGAGTGACTCTGTGCAAACCCTTTGCGAGTGCAATTTATTGCGCGCATCCTATACTTAAACATTCTGAGCGCAAATGCGTTGGTGCGCTGGTGCGCGCATGGTATTACAATCGTAGCGCAAAATTTAACGGACAGCGTTTGCGCGTATAATTTTAACGTCTTTGAAAAGCCAGTGGTAACGGCAAATTGTAACAACCTGACCGTACCAAACTGCGGATTCACAACGGAGAACGTCGATGTGCACGTATTTTTTACTAGATCAGTTAAAAGTGACGGCCACTACCTTGTCTTCCGTCAGAACGTACGTCTGTTGTGCGCAGTCCGCACAAAATGACGGACTCGCGTTAAAAATTACATTGCGCTCACTGATTTCTGTGCGCATTTTGCACGCCGGTTTTATGAGCGCAATTTCCCGATGGATGAGAAAATGCGCGAGGAATGTAATTCCAGCGGTGATTTTCGTGCGTTAACGTTTAACACTTTGCGCAAAAAAACACGTGTTTAGCGTGCGTTTTTGCGTTAAGAATGTAATAGGTCCCTCAGTGTCTGATCTTCCCACTTACAAGAATGTGTTTATCCAACCATTAGCACGTGCCAAAAAGAAGCACAGGGGGCTATTAAACCTGAATCGAGTGTAATTTGCAACATTTGGTATATTTCCTTGTTACTTTTGTTAAAGGATAAAATGGATTGCTTACCTTCGGTACAATCCTGCCCAGTGTACCCCTCCTCGCATTCACAGACACCATCCTGGCATTGCCCTCGTCCGCTGCATGCATTCACACACCACATGCGCCCGCAGTCCTCTCCGGCAAATCCATCCTGGCAAACACATGTCCCATTGGCACAGCGTCCCTTTCCTAAACAGTCACCTGGGCAACGTAGCTCTGTGCAGCTGAGGCCGGTGTACGGGTCTTGGCATATGCACTGCCCATCCAGGCATTGCCCGTGCGGGCTGCATTCTTCTGGGCACAACAGGTCTGTACACCATTCTCCTGTGTAATCAGGCTCGCAAACGCAGATGCCCTCAATGCACGTGCCTCGTCCAGAGCATCCCAAGGGGCACAAAGGTTCGGAGCAGTTCTCGCCGCCCCAGCCCGGGCTGCAGACACAAGAGTCCATGCTGAAATTCCCATGTCCACTACAGGGATGCGAAAATTCTGTGAGACCTGCGGAGATAAGAGAATAATCATGTTTACTCTGGACGACTGCTAATGCATTGATGGTTCTTGGGTTTGGTTATAAGAAGCTAACTAAAGAGATACATTGTCAGGGTTTCTCAGGAGAGGAAAAATAGGAACCACTATGCAATGACACGGCAGGCAAATAGATTTTTTTTTTTGACGGTCAATATTACTTACAAAAGAGGGGGATGGCGATGGGCACTTCTTGTGCCCCTAGTTACGTTAACCTCTAACTAGCCCATTGGAAAGAAACAATAGTATTCACCGAAGCAGCTGAAAAATATACCCGGCATGTACTAAAATGGTTCAGATATATCGATGACGTTTTCCAACTATGGCAAGGCCCGCAAGAACTTTTGATGGACTGGTTACGAGATCTTAACACCAATAATATAGGTCTCTCGTTAACGTTGGTCTGGAGCTTAGAAAAAATAAAATTTCTGGACCTAACCATAGAAAAAAACTAGTGAACTCCACTTGAAAACGTCACTATATAGGAAAGAAACCTACACAAATAATTTACTAAATTGGAATAGCCATCACCCTAGACCGCTTAAGGCTGGCATTCCTATCGGATAGTATTTAAGAGCTCGCCGTAATTGTAGTAATGAAGATGATTTCAAAATCGAGGCCAAGAAAATCAGAGACATGTTCCGACAAAAGGGATACCCAAATCGCTGCCTAAAACGCGCATATCAACGCGCAATGAAATCCGACAGAGAGGATTTATTGACCCCCAAAAAGAAAACATTGGCAAAAAACAAATTCGCTTTATAGCAACTTTCGACTACGGGTGGGACGAGATAAAGGAGATCTGTCAGAAACATTGGCCAATATTACAGCTTGACGAATGTATTACAGAAGTTATATCCGCAACCCCGTCCTTTACAGCTAGAAGATCAACTAATCTCAACGATCTTTTGATTCATAGTCATTTTTCCAAAGACATCAAACAACAACACTGGCTTAAATCCAAACCCGGTATATACAAACGTGGAAGATGCAAAGCCTGCCCTTTTATTAATAACTCAATCTTTTTACCAGTTCAGTAACTAACCAAAATTTTCCAATTAAAGAAACAATAAATTGTCTAACCACAAAAGTTATACATTTGATAACTGGCGAATGTCAGAAACAGTATGTCGGTAAGACATACCAACAGTTTAAACAACGTGTCTTGCAACACATCAACTCCATAAAAAACATTGCTGACACCAATATCCCAGCATGTGTGGGCAAACCACAATGGGGACGAGAAATGTCTAAAATTTCAAGCCATCAAAGCTATTATTTTAGGCCCAAGAAAGGGCGACTATGACAAAATCTTCCGACAGAATGAATCACGTTGGATTTTCACCTTAGGCTCCTTGTACCCTAAGTGATTGAATGAAGAATTCAATTATACGCCGTTCATATGAAGGACAGTCACCTACACATGCCTTGCTGTTAATGATTCAGATATATGGTTCTTTAAATATCTTTATTGAATTTCTAATATCAATAAATACATTATAAGAATCCAATTATACAATATCAGGAATAAATAAAATAAGACCATTATCGAAGTGCTTTGTCACCAATAACTCAGTCTGCGATTTCACTGCAGCAATAGCACATTATATATACACAACAAAAACTTCTATAGTTAACTTATCATTTTCAAAGCACTCAGCATTTGGCTTTATTGATCATGAGAAATCTACACACTTTCAATAGATACAAACTTCCAAAAGAGATCGAATGCATATCGGAGACAAGCGTGCTGATCAGACGAATTTATCACGTGATCAATCGCCAATCCCGAGCGGAGGTTCTTAAAAGCAACCCCGCGATCAGTCTTTAGTTAGCATTCCTGAGAAGCAGATCACGCGAAACGCGCGTCGAATGCTTTCTTTATTTTCCTTACCTGACCTTCAGACTAAACTATCTTGTCCCGTGGGGACTTAGGGGATATTTTTGCGAGACTTGAAATGCGCCGCAGTTAAGGTTTAAATTTGTGGTTGCGTAATCAGTGACCGAGAATGCAATAGGTGTTTGAAGGAAATGTATCATGGCAATTCTCATGCCCTTATAATGAATATATTATCCACATTGTTTCTCGAATGAATGCAGCATCAAGGCACTCGATTCAAAATTTATGGTCAAAGATCTCCTATTTTTACTGAAGTGACGATTAGCTCGCTCTGCAACTGAGGTTGAAAAATTGTTGTCCAGTAATGAATATATTATCCATACTGCCTCTCGAATGAATGTAATACTTAAGAGTTCTGTTTAAAATCTATGTTGAATACTCTTGCAATGAAACGGTGATTAGTTTGCCGAAAGGAGTTAATTGGCGATAGTGAACTAGGAGGTATTTGACAATGTGATATGCCTCCCAAACGAATATACAATTAACATCGCCTTTCCAATGAATACACTATCGATAAGGTATTTGATTTAAAAATCCAAGTCCAGGATCGTCCATGTACCATTGTTGATCAACAGTTAAACAATCGCACTCGGGCAAGCATTGTTTGCAAATGGCAGGCTGTTTGTGAAAGTCACTCCAAGCCAATACTTAGTTGTGCAAGAGTCTCCCATATATCTCTAAGCAAGTTCAACCTTCTATTTGCAATGATTTGGCGATTAGCCGGTCCCATAGAGTCTATCTATGATTGATTCAATCTAGCAAGTAAAGAGCACTATCTAGTCAGGAACGGTTGGCATGTGGGTGCTTTGTTAATTATATACTAAACAAGCACGGACCTTGCAGATATTAGAAACATAGAAACATAGAAAAATGTCGGCAGATAAGAACCTTCGGCCCATCTAGTCTGCCCAATTACATGGATACTTTACCTGGATTTATCTTTTGTTTAGGATAGCCTTATGCCTATCCCATGCCTGCTTAAATTCAATTACTGTTTTGGCCTCAACCACTTTAACTGGAAGACTGTTCCATGTATCCACCACCCTCTCAGTAAAATAATGCTTCCTGATGTTACTTTTAAACCTTTGCCCCTCTAATCTAAGACTATGTCCTCTTGTTTTGCTACTTTGTTTCCTTTTAAATATACTCCCTTCCTCTACCTTGTGGATTCCCTTTACGTATTTAAATGTTTCTATCATATCTCCTCTGTCTCGTCTTTTTTCCAAGCTGTACATGTTAAGATCATTAAGCCTTTCCTGGCAACCCCTCTCCTTCAAGCCGTACACCATTTTAGTAGCCCTTCTCTGAACTCTCTCTAAGATGTCTATATCCTTCTGGAGATACGGTCTCCAGTACTGCACACAGTACTCCAAGTGAGGTCTCACCAGTGCTCTGTACAGTGGCATGAGCACTTCCCTTTTCCTACTGCTAATACCTCTCCCTACACAACCAAGCATTCTGCCAGCATTTCCTGCTGCTCTATTACATTGACTACTTACCCTTAGAGCATGGTCGATTTAAATCGAAAATATAATCAATAAATCGTTCCCTGCTAACAATCCCCTTATCAGATCGTTTGCCGAATACTTCAGAACCTAACATAATAATGTTATAGCAACATAGAATCGCACATTTAATCATTGTGTCAAGTGCATTCATTTCTTCACCTCCTTTTTGCATTGAATAATTTTGATGACACGCTTATGCATTTGAATAGATTGTCCCAATTTAATAATAATAGTGCCGTACTAGATATAAAACAGTTGACACTTCATGGGCAACCATTTACCATACAAGCATGGCTGCGGTATAAGTCTTGGTTCGTCGCAACTTTAAGTGTAAACCTTAATTTATGGTTTTCTCTTCAAATAATGTAAACTTAACTGCATTTTATACTGCTCTGCCACGTACAATTCAATTTCGTCGTTTTGGACAAATATCAACTATCTTCTCTATTTACCATAAGGATACAGTTTCCTTACATACATCACAACGGTTATTCAATTGACTGTTAGTGTTCATTGCAGTAGCATATTATACCATTTACTGGTAAATAATTTTCTTCAACGAATTAGCTATGTTGGTTTACACTATTATTCATGCATCCCTTTGTCTGTATACTATGTAGCTTAAGTGCTTTAAAGGTCAGGTCTTAAGGAAAGATTTTTCTAACCATGCCAATCAAGCAAATAATTATGTAATCTATTCTGGTTTAACTGGATAAAAATTTGATTTCCATTGTGGGAAAGCCAGTTATCATACTTATCAGATTTAATTGCTTCCGTTTATTGTTTTAAATCACAAATTTTCGTTTTTTTAAATAAAACTAATAAAGGTTATGTTTTACTTAACTCTAATTGACAGCCACCTAGGAATACTTCTAACAAATAGAATATCAGTTTGCGGTACAATAGAAGAATCCGGGAGGCGCAGTCGAGAACAGGTCAAGGTCAGGGCAGGTGGCAAGAAGGCGTAAGCGAGAAACAATTCGAGGTCTGGTGCACAAATGACAATCAGAGTGAGGGTTCTAAATAATTCACCAGGAGAAGTGAACACTACCAGATTTTACATTTTTTTTTGTTTTACAAATTTTTCCACAACCTAATTAGGTAATACATGATAGAGGTTTAGTTCACAAAATGATCACATATGATCATATTTTGCTCAAGCCTGTCACAGCGCCAATGTATTCCATCTCGAGAGCTCCTATGCTAAACAGGTATAGATATTATTGTAAAAAAGTGCGAAAAACATCTACAGATACAAGCAAAATCAGAGAACTGCTTTGCCACTGGACACATTTGCTACACTCCCCTTGTGCAGCAATGAGCTTTGGGTAGGACTGCATTTGCATGTCCTACCCAGAGTTCCCTGCTGCACACAGGGAGTGGGCAAAGCATTTCTCTGATTTGGATCTGTAGATGATTTATGCAATGATTTATAATATATCTAGCATTTTGCGTTTATATGGCTTTAAAACTCACCTTTTTAATTTGCCTTAATTCTAATAGTTTTATATATATATATAAATATATACAATTCTTATCTGTAATGACTTTCTTTTCTCATTTTTATTCTTCCTTGCCCTTGTATCTAGACACGTTCTAACCCTAATTACTCAAAGAAACACTGTGATTCCCATTCCACGTAACATCTGTTTATCTGCTGCTGATTCAGTAAAATCTCCCTGTGAGCAAAGCACTTTAGTTCTCTGGAAGGAGGAAAACATTCCTGTAAAAAGTAGATTTTCTGTTATTATTATGATGTAAGTAACCCTCCATTATTGACATTTTTGCTAGTATTGTGATTTCTTTGTTGAGACAATATTGGGCTTTTTCTGTTGGAGAAATTAATTTACATATTGATTAAACCACTTGAGTCAGTGGAATTTCAACCGGTTTCCTCCTGTCCTGTCCTACAGGTCAACCACGTCATGCCCACACCGATTTCCCTTACAGTCACACAAGTCAATTTCCAATCGTGACAGTGCAGAATAATCATTAGACATGTGCATTCGTTTTAGTACTAAAACGATTTAGTCCGAATTTTGAGATAATTTAGTTTTAGTATGACTCAAGAGATACGAAACTGCTCAGTACAGAAAACGAAAGAAACTAAAATAAAATACACTACATTTTAGTTTCAGTCCTTTTTGTGATATTACATTGATGAGTGAAGGAGACCAGTATTGAACGCAACATCGCAAAGCTACAGAAAAGGTTTGTATGTGTAATCATTCCCGACCCCTACCCGAAACTCAGACAGTGATAGAGCTCCAGAATACTCACTCGCAGCACAGACAGCCAGCACAGGAGAGGAAACCTTTACTTAACCCTTGCATGTCTATGAGGCAGACAAGATGATAAAAGCAGCTGGAGAAGGAAAACATTCACACTGAAAGCTAATGACAGAGGAGGACTGGATAGTAAAAACCCCTTTATAACAAGCAGCGCTGGGAGAAGAGAGGGACTTTATAAAACGTGTGTTATCTCTCCTCCCGCTCTGCATAATAGGGGCTTGGGTCTGATACATTTTATATTATCCATGAGCACTATCCCCCTTTCCTCATCTATAATACACGTTTTTTATAAAGTCCCTCTCCTCTCCCAGTGCTGCTTGTTATAAAGTTTTTTTTTTTACGTCTGATACATTTAGTATCCAGCTCTCACAGTTACTCTGTCATTATGAGCCTTCAGTGTGATTTATTTGAATGTTTTCCATAGATTTAAAGTGCTTTATTTTATTATAAAAATCAATTTGCACCAGTCATCTCTTCTCTGAGCTTTCAGACCGATTTACATTAATATTTTCCCTCTCAACTCCTTTGATATTCCTGTGTCTCCCCCACAGTGATACAAAGTTTAAGTAAAAGTTCCCTCTCCTGTGCTGAATAAGCATTGCATTCCGAAGTTCTGCACCCTCCACATGCCAATGCAGTAAGATGTTCTATACAGAGAGGGGCATTAATTAATGCAGGTGGATGTTGTATACATTATACGGAGAGGGGTATTAATTAATGCAGGAGGATGTTCTATACATTATACAGAGAAGAGCCTTTTTTTTAGCCCTTTAAATCCAGTGGCTGTGAGCGCTGAGATCGGCTGCTTGTTATATTATCTCTCAGTACAATGCATCAGGCTCAGCTGTTACAGTAACTGACTGTAACAGCGCTCAGAGTTTCAGTAAAACAAGGAAATAATATTGTTCTAACCTCTTATATATAAAATATATTATATACTAGTTTTACTGAAACTCTGAGCACTGATGAGCAGCAGTCAGTTACTGTAACAGCTTTGCCTGACACATTGTGCTGAGAGTGATACTGTAACAAGCAGCGATCTCAGCCCTCTGAGAGGAGCCACTACAATAGTAATTGTAGCCACTGGTTTTCGGATGAATGAAATTAGTTTTCATACTAAAGAACTGAAAACAAATTTCTTTAGCAACTAAATAAATTGCATTTTCGGAATAATCCATTAGTTCAAAACGAAGGTTTGTGCTGTGCACATGTCTAATAATCATGTTATGAAACACAAGAGGATACTCCGTTTGATGATACTCCTTTGGTTCAGGTGAGACAACCAGTTATCTCTTTGTCTCCTAAAATCAAATAAAGATATCTAATCACGTTCCAAGACTTTTATGATATGTGCTTTAACCCCTTCACTACCATGAGTGTGTATACACGATCTGCAGAAGCAGATACAGCAGCCTGAGATCGTGTTAACACAATCTGGGGCTATGCTGTAACAAATGCTAATTAAATAATTTTTTTTGCATACAAAGTCCGCTTGCATTTGGGCTCTAGAACATGCCCACAAAATTTTCACAACCTGGGCATGATGCCAGAGGTGCATATATTTTTTTAAAACCAGATGGGGAGTGTCTCTGCCGGACTTTTTCCCCAACTGATCCTGTTCTGAAGCCAGGACTGCAGTAACTCATTTTGGCCAGCAGATGGTGACATCTGCCTGTCAAATAAGTTATTACAGTAAGAAATACATTGGGAATATTCCCAAATATTTCTTACTGTACAATTTTTTTTTTTTTTTAAAAAACACTGGTTCCTGATTGTGTATCTTTTGGAAAATCCCTTTGTGGAGATGGGGTTAACCAGAGTAACTTTCTCACACCATGTTCACCACATTGTATGTATAATAAACAGATCTTTCAGAACTGATTGGTTTCTGTTTAATTTACTTCAAGAGCAGCTGAGAGCAGAGGTCTGGTATTTAATTGACCCATAACCTGCTAATGCTAAGGGTATATAATAAATAATATTTATGTTCCGTTGGACTTCCATAGTCAGATGCACAAGCAAGTTCAGGCCAGCCAATCCATTCAATTTGAAGATTTTGGCAATACCCAATGACCACAAAATCAAGAAGTAACATGAGAAGGTGGACACATACTGAGGACTGAAAGTGCAGACAGAAAGGATGTGGAAAGTGAAGGTAGTAGTAATCATACCAGTTGTAAGGGGAGCACTCAGGGCTGTAAACCCCAAGTGGCTTCAGCAGATTCCAGGTAGGACATCTATGACCTATTTTGATAAGAGTGCAGTGCTGGGAACAGTGAAGACACGGTGCAAAACCCTCAGACTCACAGGCCTCTGGTAGAGGACCCAAGAATGACGAATACTTAACAATACCACCCAGGAGGGTTAGAAAATCAGTTTTATAATACCATTGATCTAAAGTACTCAGGCCGTATTCCATAGTGATGGTAGCGTTTGGATGAGTAAGTGTTAACGCTAGAATAAGTGACTTTACCGCATGCTCCCCATATTACCTTCCTACCGATAAATTTGTCAAAAATCACTTAGCGCTTCGGTGATTGCACTAGCTTGCGCGAGCTTACTATACCTTCCTATAGTTAACAAAGAGAGCACAATCTTTAATTAGCGTTAGGATAAGTAAAGTATTAGAAAGACCTAGTGTTAATTACTGCATGGACGCGCACGCCATAATTTTAGCTACACCTACAAGTTGGTGCCTAAAGATTCTGCTTTTGCAAAATCATTTAGCACCCCCCTAGACCCCCCAATAAATCTCATACCCATCTCTCATCCCGCAGCAAGAACGGTGGTCTAATCCGAAAGCCGCTTCTTCCCCCTCGGGAGCAGAGTGAGACTGGAAACAAATAGTTCTCAGTCTCCCTCCGCAATCACTCCGAGGCACTGCGTGATCTCACCAGAGCTGCCTGGAAACGCAACCCTCCATGGAGTCCTATGGATCCCAGGAGGTGATACTTGTAACGGCGAGGAAACGCTACTTCGTGTATCATTAATGCTCTGTTCCGGGTCAAGGTGCTTGGACAGCGCCTGCCCCGGAACATTATGCTGAAATAGGGACTCTAGGGGGAAATCTGCCTCTCATGTCCTAAAAGAACATATAGTCACCTTAACCTATAGAAATAAGCAACCAACCTAACAGTATGCACATTGAATTACAACCAGAAGCTTATGATACATGTGACTGTGGATATGATAATATAATACAATTTAAAGGTGTTATTTTTATATTATTTTGCATGCATGGGTGCCAGCCTGGACAGTTTAAAAATGGATGTGAAACTAATCTTGCATATCCGCACATCCCTAGCATGGGTGATTACAATTGATGTCTGTGAAGAGTGCTCTACATAAACACAGATGTATGTCAATACGTCCCTAGCATTCTAATCAAAGAGCTTTGTGCAATCACATCCAATCACTTTCCTCTGTCTGCTCTCTCATCTATCCTCATTGATTTCTATTGATTTACAATGTCTCTCCTTCGTCCTACTACAATCATCGACTCTGTCTTATCTTGCATCGTCTATGCTATAATGAAGCTTCTTTTTCTTCAAAAAAACCTTAACTAGGAACTGTCACTTCCGTGATAATTACACAAAATAACAGCAAACAGCAAGTTAGCCATATGTTGTGCTTTTTATTCTTCAAATACTCTTTACTTTTTTTTGTTTGTTTGCTCTGACAGGTTTGACATATGCATAAACAATGTAATCCCATTGCCAGGGTTGGATTTACAACTAGGCATAGTAGGTATGTGCCTACAGGCGCCTGCCACAAGGGGGCACCTTGCTCTGTAAAATATTTTTTTTTTTACAATTTACAATCATTTTGACCACTGTATCTCTGGCGCCCTAAGGGTTAGAGGGACATATGAGGTATCATTGGAAAGGCCAGATTATGGCCTGTCCATTGATATCAAATATAACAAGGTTAGATTTATGTAAAAATAAAATAACAAATAAAATAATATTTATCTCTTTTGTTTCTAATGCAGCACTATTATTCAGTTTACAATTATAAAGGGAACAGTGATGCTGCACTAACTCCCCTTCTCATTTCCCACACTGCCAGCAAGTGAGGAGCTGATGATGCATTGCATTGTTTCATTGACAACCTAGACCATGGCACCGTGGTGAGGAGAGACTTTGGAACCTGCACCTCTGAATTGTACAACGCACAAGGTTAAGTGAGGAGTCATTGGAAAAGTCAGAGTCTGGTCTTTACAATGATACCAAACATGACCATGTAATGTGTAAAAATCAAAAAAATTAAAAAAGTAAATGCAAAATTACTTTTTTTGACCCTTTGACATTGATGTCAAAAGTCAGCCCCGCAGATCCTGATAGCCTGAAATCCCCAGGAAAGAACACCCTGGACCTTTCAGGAAGGGGGACATCACATGACTGATGGCCTGGGCCTGTCAGTTAGGGAAGAATCTAAAGTTGTAGAATCCCCTGGGTCTTTCAGGAGGGGGGCATGACTGACAGCCTGGGCCTGTCAGTCAAGGAGAGATCTAGGGTGTTATTGGTGGTGTGTTTGCAACTATGTTGCTTACCTGGGCTATATATACTGGTGATAGGGGCAGTGTTCTTTCTCTTATTCCTGCCAGTGTGAGAAGTACATCAAGGTGAGGCCCACCCACCCACCTTTTGGATTACAGTCCCGTCGTGTCACAGCTGAAGATTGGTGGGTTTCCCTGGACAGCAGTGCTTAAAGGACGGATAAGCCGCCTTCGGGTGAGGCTATGGGGAGACGAACCTAGGCTTGCGGGGGGACGAGCTCTTGGTTTTGGTACAATGGTGGAACTGCCTATTTCTTTGGGGCAATAGGGCAGAATGGTGATTAAGCACTGCGAGTTATTGTGATGTATATAGTTAAATAAAGCTGTGGCCCATGCACATTCCAACTTATGTATGTGTTTGTGTCTTATTCATATTCGGGTTATTGGGGTATGGGTCAGGAAGATCTCAGGCCTAATCAGTAATGTGTGAATGCAACAGACGTTCAGAGAATCATGGGAGATGCAGTTCAGAAACTTGAGGGTATCTGAAGTTTGGCAAGGTTCTTTTTATACATCTTGAGGGAGGCTGAGCCATTTGGTTTAGGTTAACCCTTCACAAAACCTTTGTAGAAGCGAGTGTCCAAAACACACATGTGAGACTTCAAAAACACTAACGAAATCAAATGTTCCCACTAAATTGATCGCGACACCTCCTTGCTCTTCCTGAGAAAGTGAAATGAGGTGATATGGCCTAAAAGCTTCATAAGGAAAAATATAAATGTCAGATACTTAGCCATTAATCTTCCACACTTTTCTCCTGCTTCTTGAATTTTGGAGGAGGTTTCCCCTGTGTGTTTCCTAAGCGTTTGGCTTCCTTTTTTTCTCACTCCTCTCATATAAATTCAGATGAGAACCAACTCTTAGCATCCATCAACCTGACATTAAGACTTATGTTTTCTCAAGACTCAGACCGACCGACCGCAGAGTTTGACCCAACGTGCTACCTCTACCCTCCATGTACCTTACGGAATTTATCAGCTACCATAAAAGTTCCGGCCAATATCCCTGACTTCAGATGTTTTCTATCTATCTATTAAGGGTAAAAGTGAAGACAAATAGATCAGGGAAAAGGGAACAGTTACTCATTTTGTGCAATAACCTTACTAGAAAAGATGTGCCAGAGACTTTTTTTTTAATGTTAGTGGTTGAAAAACTTTATAAAATGCAAAATAACAGAGGGAGTGAAGGGAAGCTAAGAGTGAGCGTTGAAATATTTTTGGAACATTAAGGGCTCTATTACATTCTTCGTGCAAACGGTAACGCATGCGCAAAAACACATTAACGCGAGTGGCGAAACCCTTTGCGCTGAACGTCGTATTACAATGTCCGCGCAAAAAATGCGCGTTAATGTCTACTGCGGCTGAACCTGCGCGAACGTACTGTACTGCGCGCATCCTATTCTTAACATTGTGAGGGCAAATGTGTTTATGCGCTGGTACGTGGATGGTATTCCAATCTATGCGCAAAATGTAACGCACAGCGTTTGCACGCATAATTTTAACGTCTTTGAAAAGCTGGTGGTAACGGCAAATCTGAACGTCCTGGCCGAAATCAAATACACCAGCCCACAAAAAACACTACAGCACAGTATAGTTACACATTCTACACATACCCAAACAATAAAATTGAGAAGTTGTGCGTGTTTTTTTATTGATGCAGCATATATGCACAGATTGACTTTGACAGGTGCAAAAACTTAACAGGAGACAATTGTGGTTCTTAATTCTGATTGGCTTAATCGCGAGAAAAAACAGTCCACACACTGATTCCTGTGCGCAACGTTGCTGCGTTCGCGTTTTTGCGGGTCCGTTTTATGCGCGTTATTTTTTGACAGATGAAAAAATGTGCGTGCATTGCAACGCTGGCGTTGTTTTACTCGCGTTAACGTTTAACGCTGCGTGCAAGAATTCACGCGTTCTGCGTGCGTTTTTACGTGAAGAATGTAATAGAGCCCTAAAACAGTTGCATAGCGGGGGTTATACACAGAGTGCCGTAGTTTACTGTTGTTGCAACAATGATAAATTTCAACATTTCCCGAAAGGAAAATTCAAACAACGGCAGAAGCTTCACCAGTGAATTTTCTCCTGCCGCTGTTCGAATTTCCTTCTCAGGATCGCTAACGTTATCGGCTTTGCAATAGTGGTGAACTATGGTGCTTTGTGAATAATGCCCAGGGCCGGATTTACTTATCAGGAGCCTATAGGCACAGAATTCCAGAGCGCGCCCCTCTCCTCAAAAATAATGCAAAAGTCGTGGTAGATACGTTTTCATTTTTCTTTCTGGGGAGGGGGCAAACAAAATATATTTCACAGGTTTAAAAAATTAGTTTTCAATTTTTTTTATGGTTTTCTTACAAGTTGCTTTTACAGAAAAAGGTGTTCACCCCTGGAGGGCACCTTGCTCTGTAAAACTAAAAACAAAAGTTGAAAAAAAGGTTGTTTTTTAGCATTCAAGAGCAAAGCGCCCCCATTTGGGGGGCACCTGAAGAGACATGTGCCTACTTTGTCTAATTGTAAATCCAGCCCAGTGTGTAACATCTTGAATTGGTGAGTATATAACCCAGCATGCAGGTATGAGTAGCCACAGACCGATAACCTGTGCTAGAGCCGGTCCTTAAATGGCCAGGAAACATCAAGGTTAACACAAAGAATAACCAGATAAACAAACCTTGGTCTGGGACAGGAGAGGTACACATAAACGTATAAACAAGCAGATGTCAGTAACATGGAGACAAGTCATCAGATAAGCCAGGGTCAAGGTGCTGTCACGTCTCGGCCTTGCCCCCTGGTGGTGAAGGGTCTTCATGTTTGTTTTTCCCCTATGGTGTGTCTGGCTGTGCTGTTTAGGGCTGATCTGGGGTTCTGTTGTGATCTCCTGGTCTGGGGTCACATGGCCCAATCACACAGACCCACTCCCTATATATTCCCAGCAGCACAGAGCCTCATTGACTGTTTGTGGAGTTTCATGGTGGTTCTGTCTGGTTCGTGTTTCCTGAGTTGCTGCAAAGCATTCCTGTTCAAGTGTTTTCTGGTTCTGACCTCGGCTTTATTTTTGACTATCCCTTCTACACCCCCCTAGTACCGTATATTTCTGATCTGTTGCCAACCTCTGCCTGATTGACGATTCTTGTATGTTTCATGTTTTATGTACCTTGTCTGTCTTAGTTTAGTATTATATTCAGAGGCCGCTTATAAGGACCTCTTTTAGTATAGTCTGTCTGTTTTGTTTACTGTCCTGCAGCCTGCTCACTTCACGGATTGTCAAGTGTATCTTTGTGTTTCTGAGTGTCCTAAGTTGTCTGTCGGTCTTGAAGCCTTCGGAGCTTAGTGGCAATTCTGTTCTGTTTTTTGGTGCTCCTTGGTTTTGGAGAAATCCGTCTGTCCTTGTGTCCAGTCAGTTACTCACCTGCCTTATGGGCTTCATCTCATGTTCCAATCCACCACGATGGCCCAAGCAGGGGCTAACCGTTACAGGTGCAGAGAAATCGTAATATGTCGATAAGCAAAGCCAAAAGTCAAATGCCAGGAGATTAATCATGAAATATATCAGGAATGCGCTGGGGGTTAATCAAAACCACAACAGGTCAACTTCCTGTAAATGCAGGAAGTCCTAAACACCCGGAGAATCCCATTGGCCAGGACATGAGAGGGATGGAATCTCTGGCCCATGTCCTCACCAGACATATTAGCTACAATGCAGAGCCCAGAGAGTGTCAGAACAGTGCATGCAAAGTGACGCAACACCAGAACAAATGCAAAACGGAGCTTTCCCACCCACTGGCCAGATGGGAGAACTGACATGGCTCGGAGAGCTCTAATAACCACCAGAGAGCATCGACACGTATAGAGTATTGATGTCTCTATATTAATAGTCCTTACAGGACTGACTGAGCCCAGATGAGTTTACTTGCTAATCAATAGATTGATGTTGTGTCAGGGTTGAGCATGACCCAACATGCAGAAACCTCAGGACAGAAGGAAAAATCTAAAACGAGAACTGGTCCTTGATATGGCTGGGTAATTAAACTAATGGTGGATTGGTCAGAGGAACAAGCTGAGGTCAAGATACCAAAGATACACGTAAACGAAAGAAGAGAGAAAAAAATCAGAAGACAAGACTGGATCAGAGCAAAGCGGGCTCCAAAACAGAATCAATACAACATGGAACACACTGATAAGATACAAGAAACCACAACAGGGAAACTACCTAGAAAAAGAGGAAATCCTTTATATTCTGAGCTGTGTTCTGATTGGTGCTGAGAGAGGGGGTGTTCCCTGAAAGTGTGTTAAAACTGGCATGAAACAAGGACGTGTCACCAGTAAGGCCTCATCAGAATGACACATACTGCACCACAATGATACAGGTGAGGGTAAGCATTACCAGATTGGTGCAAGTCAGGCCAATACCTGATTTAATGGCATACAACAGACAAACCAACAAGGGCCTGTATGAAGGGGCCTCCTATGGGAATTTGCAACATCTTTCTTTGCACATTGATACCTGCCTCTCTTAACAGTATGTACCCATGATAATTTGGTAAATGTTTGGGGAACAGAATTGGCCTTTTGGTTTGCAATGGATGAACACTGAATAATAGGGAGTACATTATGGGCCCTATTACAATCTTCGCGTTAAAACGCTCATGCAATGCGTGAATTTGTGCGCAAGCATTGAACGTTAACGCGTGTAAATCAACGCTGGTATTACAATCCTCACACATTTTTTCATCCGTCGAGCAATAACGCGTGTAAAACAGACGCGCACAAATGCTCGCACAGCAACGTTGGGCGCAGAAATCAGTGTGCGGACTGTTTCTTTCCCACGATTCAGCCAATCAGAATTAAGAACCACAATTGTCTCACGTTAAGTTTTTGCGCCTGTCAAAGTCAATCTGAGTATATATGCTGCAGCAATAATAAAAACAGCACAACTTCTCCATTTTATTGGTTTGGTAGGAGTAGAATGTGTAACTATTAGGGATGTGCATTTCGGGTTTCGGAATTTCGGAATTTTCTCGAAATTTCCTGATTCGTGCATTCGAATTCGGCCGATTTTCCGAAAATTTTCAGCTGAAACGAAAACTTTTCGGAATTTTCAAATGGACTAGACATGTGTAAAATCGAAATTCATATTCGTTCAATTCGTGATTTCGGCTCCATTCCTGATTTCGGTTCCTTTTCAGTAATTTCGGACATCGGATTTATATCTCTGATTCTGTAATGAAATTTTGTATCATTCCCATCTCAATGTATCCTTCCTGGAAATAGAAGCCAGAGAAATTGCAATGTATCCTTCCTGGAAAACCAGAGAAATATCAATGTACCCTTCTTGTAAAACATGAGAAATCTCAATGTATCCTTCTTGTAAAACATGAGAAATCTCAATGTATCCTTCTTGTAAAACATGAGAAATATCAATGTATCCTTCCTGGAAATCCAGAGAAATCTCAATGTATCCTTCTTGTAAAACATGAGAAATCTCAATGTATCCTTCTTGTAAAACATGAGAAATCTCAATGTATCCTTCCTGGAAATCCAGAGAAATCTCAATGTATCCTTCTTGTAAAACATGAGAAATCTCAATGTATCCTTCTTGTAAAACATGAGAAATCTCAATGGCAGAATTATCATATCGGCAGAATTAGCGTATCGTATAATTATTGTATCCGAAAAAACCATTTGTTCACGTCAAAACGAATAGACACTTTGAAACGAGGAGAACAGACGTTCCGAAAAACACGAAAATTTCCGAAATCACGAAAAAAAAGTCGATACGGAAAACGAACCGAATCGAAACGGAAATCGGACGAAACGAGTTGAATCGAAAATTTACAAAATCCGAACGAACCGAACCGAATCGAGCCAAAAAAAAAAATCGGTGCACAAGCCTAGTAACTATACTTTGCTGCGTATTTTTTTTTGGGCTGGTGTATTTGGTTTCGGCCAGGTTGATAGAATTTACCATTAACACCAGCTTTTAGGAGTTGCTAAAATTATGCGCGCAAAGGCTGTGCGTTACAAACTGTGCATTTGCGCTCACAATGTTAAGTATAGGACGCGCGCAGTACAGTACGCTCGTGCGGGGTTCGCGCAGGTTCACCCGCGTTAGACAAGTGCGCGCCTTTGTTGCGCTGACTTTGTACTACGACGTTCTGCACAAAGGGTTTTACCCCTCGCGTTAATGCATTTTTGCGCCGGCGCAAACGTTTGCGTGAAGATTGTAATAGGGCTCCGTATGTTTTAGTGTCAGTGACAGTTATCTAATAACAGTTATTTCTTTGAAGTCTTTGATGTTCCATGGAGACTGAACACCTTGGACACAAAGTAGCAAAGCGACATACCAGCGACTAAATGGTATTCGTTCCTCCTAGAATTGTGCCTCCAGCCTCTCTCCTCTGCCGGCACTGATCATTAAATTGAGCCAAATATATTAGCTCTGTGAATGGGAAAAGTATCAGTTTCACGGTGAGAGCTTTTGACTTAAGATTTCTCGGAATGAAAAAGCTCTCGACAGCAAAAGCAGATATAATAAGACGCGCAAGTATCTATGATCTTGTTATTATCACGCACGTGAATACCTGCACTGGAGACAGAACTATCTATCAGTGCAGCTCTGTGACCTAGAGGTGGCCAGAGATACAGTTTATATGGAAATAGATAGAAGCAAAGTCAGTGAGTGGAATTTATTACTTTCCACAAGGCGAAGTCTAACATCAAGGGATGACCCTACTCGAAAACAGGTAAGCCTGTCACAGGACCAGCCGTTCTGATTGAACGATTGCATCCCAAGATGTTAAGAGTCCTATGAATTAATTGAGAGGGATAATCTAAGACACCAATAGCTAATCTTCGGTTCTTCGGATGTTACAAACAAAGGTGTTAAAGCGCTAAAGGCGAGATATCTGTGATCTTGAACATTTAAAAACAAAATGCATAATATGTTTTGTAGCCAGGATGTATGTTAAGCATTTATATTCAGTCTTTGTTGTGTCCAGAAGCCTCAATTACCTAGAGGTTCTCACGATCTGCAGCTTTCTTTTCATATTTTTCCTTTATATTTTGGACAATTTATCTTAAATTTGGTCATTATTGCGTCACTCTTATATCACTGACCATGTACTATCAACAGATAGAGCAGTGTTTTGGTGAGAGTTAAGGTTATATGTTAAGAATAATTTTTTTTATATAGATACTGTATAGACACAAGTGCCAATATTTTAATAAAGTGCACTATTATATATGTTTATCATAATGTTTTCCCAAGACGTGCCCTGGCTACACCTATGATATATACTGGGCCCTATTACAATCTTCGCGCAAAAACGCATTAACGTGAGGGGTGCGCTGAATGTCGTATTGCATTGTCAGCGCAACAAACGCGTGTATTCGTCTACCGCGGGTAAACCTGTGCGAACCCTGCGCAAGCGTACTTTACTGCGCGCGTCCTATACTTAACATTGTGAGCGCAAATGCGTTTGTGTGTTGGTACGCGGATGGTATTACAATCTATGCGCAGTTTGTAACGCACAGCCTTTGCGCGCATAATTTTAGCAACTCCTAAAAGCTGGTGTTAATGGCAAATTCTATCAACCTGGCCGAAACCAAATACACCAGCCCAAAAAAAAATAAGCAGCAAAGTATAGTTACACATTCTACACATACCCAAACCAATAAATTTGAGAAGTTGTGTGTGCATTTATTATTGCTGCAGCATATATACTCAGATTGACTTTGACAGGCGCAAAAACTTAACATGAGATAATTGTGGTTCTTAATTCTGAATGTCTGAATCGCGTGAAAAAAACAGTCCGCACACTGATTTCTGCATGCAACGTTACTGCGCGTGCATTTTGCGCATCCGTTTAACGCGCGTTATTGCTCGACGGATGAAAAAATGCGCGAGGATTGTAATACCAGCGTTGATTTACGCGCGTTAATGTTTAACGCTTGGTGCACAAATTCACGCGTTGTGCGTGCATTTTAACGCGAAGATTGTAATAGGGCCCACTGTATATACATGGCCTGATCAAGAAAAAGCCACACACTCTAATATTTTGTTGGACCACCTTTTGCTTGTATTACGGCATTCGTTTAAAGTGGCATCGTTTCGATAAGCTCATGCAATGTCACAGCATTTATTTCCGTACAGAGTCGCATTAATTTGTGGCCAAGATCTTGTATTGATGGGAGAGTCGCAGCGCTGCGTAAAGTCTTCTCCAGCACATTATCCCAAAGATTCTCAATGGGGTTAAGGTCTGGACTGTGCGGTGGCCAATCCATGTGTGAAAATGATGTCTCATGCTCCATGAACCATTCTTGCACAGTTTGAGCCCGATGAATCCTGGCATTGCCATCTTGGAATATGCCCGCTGTGCCATCAGGGAAAAGAAGACCCATTGATGGAAAAACCTGCTCATTCATTATATTCAGGGAGTCACGCGACCTCATTTTATCAGCACATGACATTGCTGAACCTAGACCCAACTGAAGCGACCCCAGATAATAACAGGCAGGTACGGGAGGTGGTGGTGACTCTTTTTGGGCAGGCAGTGTACATTTCAATATTAATTTAGATGGGAAAAGATAACAATGGCTGCTCGACTTGAGGCACAAATCCCGGTTAGTGCCCATAATTTAAAAATGTGACAGCTGGTTACATATATTTATTATGTCTATGCATCTTACACGTTGCCAAATAAGTATGGTTTGAAATAATGGTCATTTTTTGCCCTAGGAATCATGGGATTTTCTGATGTGTGCTCATATCATTGTAGGAATTAGGGATGTGCGTTTCGGGTTTCGGAATTTCGGAATTTTCACGAAATTTCCCGATTCGTGTTTTCGGATGCGGCCGATTTTCCGAAAATTTTTAGATCCGAAAACGGCAGATCCGAAAAGTTTTCTGAGCCGAAACGAAAATTTTTTGGAATTTTCAAATGGACTTGAAATGTGTCAAATCGAAATTTATTGCTTTGAAACGAGGAGAAAAGACATTCCGAAAAAACCAAAATTTCCGAAATCACGAAAAGTCGATACAAAAAACGAGCAAAGTGACACGAAAATACGAAAAATGGTCGATATTCCGAAAAAAAAATGTACACGAAAAACAACTCGAGCCGAACCGAATCGAAACAGAAAGCGGTCGAAACGAGCCGAATCGAAAAGTTTGAAAATCCGAAAAATCGAATCGAACCGAAAAAAAAATCGGTGCACAAGCCTAGTAGGAATAACCATGATAAAGAGTTAAAAAATCATATGTTGTAGACTGATTCTAGCATAAACTAATAGACTCAATCAGAAAAAAGCATGTTATCCAAAGTGGTCCATTCCAAATCAAGTGGAAGATGTATAGCTGGTTATTTCAATACAAATCAATGCACTAATTATGGGCTGCCTGCGGAACAGACATACCTGTGGCGTTGCCGAATGTCCTGAGAAGCATCATTTTTTTACTCTATTCTGCTTTCATTAAATTTTAAAGGTACAACATCAAAATCTAGGACAATAACTGACCTGCGGGACACAAGGGATCACACAACACTTGTTCCACTGTGCTGGTCTTTGTGGAGGACGAGTATTTATTTAATAAAGCAGAGAGAGCGGCTCGCTTGCCTGGGGAAATTAAAATACATATTGGAAGGCACCCTTTAGGCAATTCGAAGCTCTTTATCATTGCCCTCTTTTTCTAGTACATTTAGTCCACTTAACTCATGGTGCTACTGTTCAGACGGTGGTCATCGTTCAGCCTGTAACGAATGTTTCTGTTGAAGCGAGACGTGTGTAGACAAAAATAGACATACAGGTCTATTCAAAGAGAGGTGAAACTCAGGAGAATGACTGGAGAAGTGAAAATTCTAGGTCAAAATAGCCAAACCAGAAAAATTCTCCCATTTATCTCACTTTCCAAATTGGCTATTTGGTCTAGATTGTTCTCTTCTCCTGTCAGTTCTCCTGGTTTTCACCTTTCTCTGAATAACCCTGACAATGAATAAAAATAAACGCAGCTGTCTATAAACTAAAATCCGTTGTTGGATTACAATCAATCCGATACTAGAGTCCAGAAACCTCTGACTTTTCAGTAACGGATTCTCGACTTCGAAGACCAATTGATAAAATGTGTATCTAGTAGATGTTTCATCAGATAGTATTGTATCAGAGCACTACTGAAAACGTACCCACAGCGGGTCAGTGTGATGTAGCATGTGTCTCTGGGGCGAGTCAACCAACAAAGATCACCCAGTGTGAAAGTCTGTCTCAAATCAGGAACTCCTCCGGGCAAGTCTCAAGGAGCCCTGCCATGTCCATGTGTATCTAGGGCTGCCAGATCAGCCATGTTCTCCTGGACACATATTACTCTTTCGTGCAAGGTGGGGCACAAGGGAAAGTGCTGCCCTGCAACATGTATAACTCATATTCCGCAGGAAAGAACTCAAGGCAGGTCACATGGGATTCCATTTTGCTTTCCTACTTGTAGCATATAAATTCTACATGCTGCAAGGTTGCATTTTTCATGCAATTCCCATCAGCATGTATAAATGATATATGTACAGGAAAACATGTCCGATCTGGCAACCCTGTGTGTACCAGACCCTTTGCATGTCTACTGACTATGATTGCCCACTGCCTGTGTCCGACCATTTGCTTGATTACTCACTATACTACCCCGATGCTTGCTTCTGACCCATTGCCTGTCTGCTCCTGTTACCGAACCAGCCTCCATAGCAATGTCCACACCTTTCACCAGATTTGTTTACCTGATGGGGTATTCAAAGAGCATCGAATTGCACCGAACAGTAAATTTCCCTATACAGCGCAATTTCTTGGCCATTTGGCTATTCAAAAAGCTGGGGCGATTCGCCAAATATTGGCGAATTGCCAATGAAATTCGGTGATCTTCAACAGCAGTGAAATTCCCCATATCAAGAGTTGGGGCACAGCAGCCAATTGAAAAAAATGCAAACAATCTCTCAGTTCTTACCTGTGGCTTCTGCATCCTGGCATCCTTTCTCGTTGCATCGCTCTCGGAGCAGCATGACCTCCCTTTCTAGAGCTTCGATCCTGCTGAGTAAATGTTGCACCGCATGTGGCGCAGCGTAACACTGACACAGTCTCTGCGGCACCCGAATGCTGTGTGTAAACGTTATTTGACTCCCGGCGTCTGCTGAATTCTCCGTCTGCTGCTGAGAAACCCAGTTCCCGTCTTCCGGGGTCTCCGGTTCCACCGTGCAAGGAAAGCCCATGGGGACGTTAAAATTGTAGACGTGGTTAAAGACCAGGGGTGGATGCTTGCCCCCGATTCCGCCACTGGTTACATTCACTTCTTTTTCAAGAGGAATGCGTTTTGTTGACTGAGCTGTGGTCATCTCAGCCTGGCATCGTGAGTGTCTTAGGGTACAAACCAGGAAAAAGAGGTGCACGCCAACCTGCAGAGGTCCCAAAGTACTGCTTGCTCCCTCACTCCCCATGGTCTACACGTGGGCCTGAGAATTCAACCGGAGCCAAATGGTCTGTGGAGAAATAAGAGAAAATACTTGTTATAGGAGGAGGACACTTAAGAAAATGTTGACGGTTTATTTCAGCTGTACCATCACGTTCAATCAGTAAAAAGAGAGCAGGGCCGTTATACCACCATTTATGTTGGTGGACACCATCAGCCACATGCTAGGAATTGAGAAATGCTGTTTGTATATTTTGAGAGATCATTTTCCGAGGCTATTTTGAGTGAGGAGTATATAATTTTTATTTAAAAATACCCATTGAACCTATACATATACGAAGATTAACCTGTCGTCCTGATGTCCGGAATGACCGCGTACTTTGACATTTTCACCACTCTAAGCATCAATTTCTTCCCATTTCCGTCATTTTGTATTGAGACGGAAGGAGACGCGCCTCTGGAATTATTGTTTGTCGGTTTGAATTTTTTTTCCCCCAGAATTAATCCTTAGGGTGCTTCCGAGATGCTTTCCTGATTAAGTTCTCTTGATTAGTTCTTGTTATGTGATACATATTAAAGCAACATTATTACATTAAAGCAAGTTATGTTAATTAAATGCATCGTGGCTTAAAAGAGACAACTCACCCTGACAGGTCGCCCTGGATTGAAGCGAGGGCTACTTTAAATGCGACACGTGTTTTCGTCTTGAATGCAGGGGAATGTGTTTCTTGAAGACATCAACTTAATGACACAAACCTTTTTTTTTTTTCTACTGTGATTGCAAAGAACGCGCGGGCTGTTTATTGCGGTTTTATTCTCCCCTTTTCAAAAAGCAGATAGGATTCTGCTCAGAATTAGACACAAGTACAGGGAAATTATAAAAAGCGATTTAGTAAACCCAAAGAGGAAAAATAAATCTATTCTAGAAAAGGAAATAATGTCCAGTTTTCACAGGATGATGGAAAAACCTATTTATGGGCTCTATTAACTTCAATGCGCAAACGTTAACGCGTGCACAAAAACGCATTAATGCGAGGGGAAAACCCTTTGCGCAGGACGTCGTATTACAATATCAGCGCAAAAAATGCGCGTTAACGTCTACCGCTGGTGAACCTGCACAAACCCTGCGCGAGCGTTATGTATGTTGCGCGTCCTATACTTAACATTGTGAATGCAAATGCGTTTGTGCGCTGGTACGCGGATGGTATTACACTCTATGTGCAAATTTTAACGCACAGCGTTTGCGCGCATAATTTTAACGTCTTTTAAAAGCTGGTGGTAACGGCAAATCTGAACGTCCTGGCCGAAACCAAATACACCAGTCCAAAAATAAAAATACAGTACAGTATAGTTACACATTCTACTCATACCCAAACAATAAAATTGAGAGGTTGTGCGTGTTTTTATTATTGCTGCAGCACATATACTCAGATTGATTTTGACAGGAGCAAAAACTGAACGGCAGACAATTGTGGTTCTTAATTCCGATTGGCTGGATCGCGTGAAAAAACAGTCCGCCCACCGATTTCTGCGCGCAGCGTTAATGTGCGCGTTTTTGCGCGTCTTTTTTACGCGCGTTATTTTTTGACAGATGAAAAAATGCGCTCGGATTTTAAATACCAGTGTTAATTTATGCGCATTAACGTTTAACGCTTCGCGCACAAATTAACGCGCTGCGCGAGTGTTTTTGCGCAAAGAAGTTAATAGAGCCCTATATGTATTATATATACTATTAATATATGTAATATGTATATTATTGCATAATATATAGTTTATTATTATATTTATTAAAGGGACACTTTATTCATCCTGAACTTTAATATTTTAAAGTGGTCAGGATGTCAGGAGTGCCCCCTCCCTGCTGTGCGAAGTGGAGGAGTTTCCTCCACCCCACCAGCAGCCAGGATTTCGAATTTTCCAGCTGTCAGTCACCAGATCGGTCACTAGAGACGTCAGCATGTTCCGATGTCACCCTCTGAGACCATCCACAAAAGTGAGCCTTCTCAGACGCAGACGATGGATCGATCCTCTGCAAGCACACAGCTCTGATCCATCGTTCTGCGCAGGCACTACAGAACTTGAGTACGTAAAGTGCGCAAGTCCCATAACAGTGGGTAATCTGTGGTTCTGATACTACGCAAGTGGCGTAGTAATGCAACTTGTGGCGAAATGCGTCAGGAACGTCTGGGTTTGGGAGTCCAGGAGCCAAAGAGGAGGAGCTGCGCGTGACGAGGGAGGAAAGTTGAGTAAAATCATCTAAATTAAAAAAAAATACAAAAATAATTGGGCAGAGGCTGTCAGCAGTATCTACCCAATTATTTTAGGGCAAGAAAGGGAGACTCTGTTTTCAATAGAGTATCCCTTTAAATTATATGAAAGACATAATTCGCACATCTTGGATTTATATTACATTGATGTTACAGTTTGAGACCAAAATTGGGTAAAGCTAGCTCTACCAGGGTAGAGTCATCATGTGCCACAAGTGCTGGTAAAGATGAGAAAGATATAAAATTTTGGGGTTTTACCCTGGTAATCTGAGGACTACAACCAACATTTGGGTACACAGGTGAACCTCAATGTTTCATTTTATTTCAGGCTTTACCCGAAGCTGCTGGGTAATGTCAGATTCTGCTAGGTAATCCTAGTTTTATCCTCATTTCAGACTCTACCCATAACAATAGGATGTAAAAAACAACATGGATACATTGCATAGTCTTTTTTGTTGGAAAAAAAGGATCATCTCATTTATTTGAAACAGGGGGTGCAAAGTTAATTTATATAGGAAATTCGCAAAGAAATTGTTGTCCTGAGATAAAATAATGTAAATATGCTCATTTATAATTTTTAATATATTCGTTTATCCATTACAGAAATATTGCTGGGATGAAAGATTCTGAACTCGAGATGGTGTTCTTTAGATTACACAGTTTTACCCAGGATTTTCATTATCAGCATACAGGCATAAATTATACATTCGTGTCAAATACTGTAACTGTCATGAAGAATAAATAATAAAATGGTGAGATCTCCTGCTTTTGGAGATTTGTAGTGATCACAATGAGATTATTAGCAATGCAGCTTCCACAAAATACCAATGTGATATAAAAAATAATAACCCCCTGAGTCTTATCGCTGTACAGCATTGAGTGGACCCAGAGCCCTCCCTGTATTCTGCCTTCTAGCTGTTGTACTGCAACAACATCTTGTTTGAGCTTTTTGCTATAGTGAGGTTTGGGGCTGCTATTTGCAGCAAGTTATCACTTTCCACGATGACAGTGGATTTCATTTCTCCTCAGGGGGAACATTAATATAGCTTTAAAATGTGTGAAAACAGGGTTTTGATATCCTAATGAGTGTTTTTCAATGTATTACAATGCAAAATCGAGCTAACTCGATTTTCTTAGTAACAGGGTCATCCAGTTGTGGACCCCTTGCTTGATGTGCCTAGAGGGGTGTCAGTTATACCCTCCTGGCGAGGCCTAACAAGGCCGAAATGATTGTCGGGGGTTGCTGCACCTCTCGTGCAGGGATGACGTCCTTGGCAATCAGTACTGGCCACCCTCATTGGGTGAGAGCAGACTGATTTGCATATGGAGCATTCATCCTCGTAATGGCACAAGCAAGCTAAAACCTTGTGAGACCTGAGCGGGCCCCACCGTAGAGCAGGCCACTAGTGCTGTTGCTCGTCCTCAGGATCCTCAACCCCCCCTTTCTCTCACGATGACAGTGGAATTCATTTTTCCGCAAGGGGAACATTAATCCAGCTTTAAAATGTGTGAAAACAGGGTTTTGATATTCTAATGAGTGTTTTTCAATATATTACAATGCAGAATCGAGCTAACTCGATTTTCAAGTGAAAGGGTTAAACTGAAACACAAAAAGCTTCATTAACTATACATATGACTAACTAGCTTCCTTGGATTTCTCCTTGATCCATTTCTCTTTTGTAGCATATGCACGTTACATGTAATGTGGCAGTATGTATGTGGAGACATGGGTTCGATCCCGACGAGCACCTCCCCAGTAAGTGTCCTTGGGCAAGACACCTAACGGTACATACTCGCCCCCCAGGACATACTTGAAAACGAGAGAAATCTCAATGTATCCTTCTTGGTAAAATACTTTCTCCAAAAATTTTTTTTTTAAAAATGTAGTTGCACAGTATTAGGCACTTGTATTGAAGAAGGATGTTGCAGAGGCCAGTTACAAAGCTAATACGAGGAAAGGTAAAGTTTACTTATGAAGAGAGACTAAAGAAGCTGCGTTTGTTTAGCCTTGAATTTTTTTTTCTAAGAGTAGACATGATTACATTATTCAAATACATACAAGAAGCTCTCTGGTGACATGTTCACTAACAGGGCTTTACAGAAGACGCTAGGTCATCCACTGAGACTCGAGGAAAGAAGATTTTGTTGACAACAAGGGAAAGGTTTTTCGACCGTTTGAACAATGATAATATGGAACCCAGTTCCTAAAGATGTTTTTTTTACCCATGTCAATTGATGCCTGTAAAAAATGACTGATTCCTTGGTAGAATATGATTTAAACGGATATGATATTTCAGATCTAATGCATGGCTTGTTGATCCACAGAGAAATCTGATTACCATCATGGAATCAAGAAGACATTTTTCCACTCTTTTGCGCATAATGTGAAAATGGAGCAGGAGCATTTTTTGGCTTTGTTCTGGCTCGACAGCCACCATGGGGTTTGCGCAAAAGTTGAGCTTGATGGACGTCAGCTCAAAATATAAGGGATACTGCGTCTCATGTAGGATTCAGATTTTGACATAATGTAGCCATAGTCAGAGCTCTTCCCAACTTTCATTTGTTTATTCCCTCTTCCCATTAGGAGACCTTTATAATAGTAATGTCCCAGGGCAAAGAACAAAAGTGCCCAATGTCATGAAGACGTGAAGAAGACCACAGAGGGTCTCATTGGCCTGGATAACCTAAGTATCACTATGAGTGTGATATGTTTCGCTAGCAAAGTGACCGAGTTAGCAAAATTCAATAAACAACGTCTGGCTCTGCGTTTCAAGGGAGGCCGAGCAGTACTGGATTGTGAAATAAATGACATCAGCAACACTGCTCACCAATTAGCCAGAAGTTGGAGGAGGTCCTCGCTCCCACCCCTCAATGTAACAGCAGAAGGATTACAATTACTGCAGCACAGCTGGCTGGTAGACTTTATCTACCTAGAGCTGAGGTTTTATCCAGCTCCAGCAACATTATTTGCACCTCTTCTGCGATTTTGTGCCATGTCCTGTCCTCCCACTGTGCTTCTGTTCAATTCCTATTATCTTCCTTTGTCCCAACATTCTCACCGCTATTGTTTCTTTGCCGATATGGAGACTGTATTGACACAACATTATAAAGGGCTTACAAAGTCATGCGAAGGCTACAAAGAATTGGCAAACTGGCCACCAACTTTCACAATCCGAGCTAAAATAACTGAAATGATATAAAAGGTTTACATCCCACCGTAGTGTACTCTGGTCCAGCTCTCATGCTCAGTGCAGACAGGTTTTTAAGAAATAAAAAAAAGGTTTCTAGAAAGACCTTACAGTACATTATGAGGGTTATGTTATCTACGCAAATGCTTCCATAAGGAGTCTCCAGAGCTGCAAAATGCTGATTCATATTCAATTTGAATTCAGTTTTCTAACTATCAATATTGTGGACACATTCATGAAAGTTACATAGTCTACGAACAACTAATATATATATACTAATTATTATTAGCAACATCATTTAAATTGTTTATGTATGGCATTACGATAAGGAGTGGGGAAATAAACTAACAAAATTACAAGTAAACCTAGTCACCAGAGATAGGAGGTCCAGAGGGCGCTGCTCAGAGGAGCTTACAAACTTTCGGGTTTCGGAATTTCGGAAATTTCACGAAATTTCCTGATTTGTGCTTTCGGATGCGGCCGAATTTCCGAAAATTTTTAGATCCAAAAATGACAGATCCGAAAAGTTTTCCGAGCCGAAACGAAATATTTTCGGAATTTTCGAATGGACTTGAAATGTGTCAAATCGCAATTTATTGCTTTGAAACGAGGAGAACAGACGTTCCGAAAAAACGAAAATTTCCGAACTTACGAAAAGTCGATACAAAAAATGAGCACAGTGACACGAAAATACGAAAAATAGTCGAAATTCCGAAAACATGTACAATTCCGAAAAACGAAAATTTCCGAAATCACGAAAAGTCGATACAAAAAACGAGCTGACACGAAAATACGAAAAATGGTCGATATTCCGAAAAAAAAAGTACACGAAAAACGAATCGAGCCGAACCGAATCGAAACAGAAATCGGTCGAAACGAGCCGAATCGAAAAGTTTAAAAATCCGAAAAATCAAACCGAATCGAACCGAAAAAAAAATCAGTGCACAAGCCTATTACAAACTAGAGTTACGGTGGAGGAGAACAGAAGGAGTTGCCTTCTTATTAGTGGTCACGACCACGATTATTAGTTCTAGTGGTTTTATCAGAAATGGTGACAACCATGATAATGCTTGAGATACATTGGGCACAATTCCCTAGTGAACGCTAACTGTAGTGTTCAGGTGAGTAATCGTTAATGTCAGGATAAGTGACTTTAACGCATGCCACCCATATTACATTCCTGATGCTAAATCCGGTAAAAATCCGCTAGCGCATCGGTGATTGCTCTAGCTTGTGCGAGATTACTGTACTTTGCGCATCCTGTACTTAACATGGGGAACGTAATCAGTAATTAATTAGCATTAGAATAAGTAAGGTATTACATAGTCCTAGCGCTAATTAACAGTCTGATAAACGAACAAATTTTAGTGACACCTAAAATCTCGTGCTAACTGATTCCGCTTTTGTAGAATCATTTTGCACCCCCAAACTCACCCCAATAAATCAGATACTGACCACTCATCCCGATGCGAGAGCGAAGGCCCGATCTGCCGCTTCTCCTGCCCTCGAGCAAAGTGAGACTGTGAACAAATAGTTCCAAGTCTCCCTCTGAGATCACTCCGAGAGCGAGCTGCAGGTTTTCTCAGTTAACGTCCCCATTTTAGCGTTAACTTGGGAATAGGGCCCATTGTGTTTCCCCCATTGTACCTTGATTGAGATGATAGTAAAGCAATACATAATTCCTATACTGAGGTGGGAAGGGTAGATTAGGAAAGGCATTTGTCAGGAATATGATATGCTAATCTGAAAAGAAATTGGGTTTTGATGGATTTTGATAGGGGAAGAGTCTGAAGGGACAAGGGAGTTCAATTCACAGGACTGTTGTCGCTCTTGCAAAGTCGTAATGGTGGTGTGAGTTTACGGTGTGGGTGGAAACACCAGGTGGAGGTCACCTGCAGACGAGTCATATAGGAGGGGTGTTCTTGTCGAGTAAGGAAGACAAGAAGAGGCATAAAAGGCTTTGTATGTGAACATTAGCATTTCACATTGTATGCTGAAAGTTATAGGAAGCCAATGGAGGGAGAGGTATGTGCAGAGCGTCGGGTGAGAAATATAAGCCGCTGACTCAGCATTCATTACAGATTATAAGGGGCAATGCATTCTGATATATGTTTCACTCTGCAGGCAGTAAATATTCTTGGTCAATATCTTGGTTTAAATCCATCAGCAGACAAATTTGACAGATATACAGTGTAATTCTAAGAGATCCGAATTGCTTGAGAAAGGTAACCGAACGCTGAAAATCAGCGTTCGGTTACCTTTCTTGGCCATTTGGCTATCCAGAGAGCAGGCAATTCGCCAAATCCTGGCAAATTGCCTGAACATACGGTGCCTGTTCGGTGCCTGTTCGAGGGCAGTGAAAACCCCATGAAAAAGCACTGCTTCGGCTATTCAGAGAACACAAACCAGCAGTGAAAGGTTCCCCTAATGTCCTGCCATTCGGTGGTTTAATTCGGCAGGTTTATTCAGGAGAATCCCATAGGCTTCAATGTTAAAAATATTCCCGTTTTAATTCATAATCTAATAAACCGTTCATTATAAAATTCTGCAGTAAAGAGTCTCTTTATTTATAGATTTTTTAAGATATTTTAAGCATTTTTCTGATTTTTTTTTTTAAAGGTCCGATTTTCTTTTCTTTTTTTTAAGTTTACTTATTTTTTCTGTAACAGCCCTCTTTATTATCATTTCCTGGACCTCATATGCAAATTTCAGACATTTTCGCTCAGTAGTTTTTTTGCAAACAGCGTTTCACTTTCACACATTCATACAAACTGTTTTCCTAATTTATTCACTGCCTCTTCTGCTGTGTCGAAGGCTGCGATTGGCTCCTGTTCGGGTTTTTCTGTGGTTTTCGGCAGGTTAATCCAGATGTTTTTGAGGGTTTTCGGCGTGCATTCGCCGGGTTTTGCGGTTAGTTTTTGTCGGGTTTGCGGTAGCCTTTCCCTGCAATTCGGGGACCCTGTGGTGTTTGCTGAATACACCGCAGGGTCACCGAAATGGGATCGGCAAAAGGAACCGAATTGAAGAGAACGAAAAGTCACCGAACGTGCGGTGACTTTTCGAATCTCTTTGAATAACCCTGATTGTTTATTTACTGTAAAATATAGAATAATAACATTAAAAAGCCCCGTTAACCTGTAAAAAAGCATATTTTTTTTCCTTTGAAACATTAGTACAAGCCAAATGATTGAAAATCAGCGCTATTGATTCTTAAATATTCTCACTGCTAAATACTTGCTGCTAATGAAACATTACACGTAGAATTTATCTGAAATAAGCAGAGATCAATAAAACCTTGATTTTCTTTCGTGTGTAGACTAACGTTCAGGGAGATCTAGCAATAAATCTAATAAATCTAATTAAATGAACCTGCACAGTTCTTTATGTTTTAATTTCTGTGTTCAATCTTTACAGCGAAATTGAGGATAAAAAGTATGAGTTTCTACAAGCTGCCATACTTCAGACAGGGTCTACATTTTAATGCAGAAGAAGAAAGACTGTTTTTTTGTCAAATTTATTCCCTTGATGCTTCAAAGTATTTCTGTGGACACATTGTATCGAGGGACAGAGAAGTCAAAAAGGAAGGATCTTTTATAAATTCAGACGTCTGGTTATCCTATACTATAAAGCCTTGCATCCAAAAACTACCCGAAGCCTCAGGAAGCTTCGGAATTTCAGTGAATATCTCAAAATGTCTATTGTCTAATTGTCCCCTGAGACAACAAAGAATTTAATGGAGTTAAAAGACGTTTTACATCACATTGTCGTCAACAGGTTTTCAGACTCATTATAGTAAAAGGAGGTCCAACATAACAATGTTTAAGCCATTTTTCCCAAGAATGCGACTTTGTTTAGGACATGAAACAAGAACACGGAGCGTCACGTGTTATCCTGGAACTGTAGGATCCATGCTTGAAGCGGAGCTGCTCCTCGCACATCTGCCTGACAAGCAATCCATGAAAGATGCAAACAGCTGGTCAATGTAAGCCGGTTCACTTTCTCGCTCCCGTGCGCTCCACAAATAGCTGCAACCAGCCAGCTAAAGACTGCCGGTGCAAGCTGGTGCACAGAATACACGAGCAACACAGATCCTCATTACAAGCTGCCGGAGGGGAAGATGATCTGCTACCAAGAATAATTAGCTCCTTCTAATCTCTAGAGTATCCAGATCCAGAGGAACGGGCCAGGGGCAAACTGAGGCTAATGAGAAGATTTTTTTTGGCGATTACGGAGAAGACAAAAGATGCGGTGGGAACGGTGGACGGGGGTTGGAAGAGCATGATAGTTATGGAATGCAAGAAATTAATGAATGAGTAACTAAGCCACAAAATATTTCCTATGGGGACGAGGTGTTAAATGGTAGAACAGTCACGGCAGAGTGCGACACGCAAGTGAGATGCTACGGTGTCTGACATAAAGCTGATAAAGATATGACGGATAGACAGGACTATTATTTTATCGTATAATCTGTATGGGAGTTACATAGGGACTCATTATTCAAGATTGTCAATTTTTCAGGGTTATTCAAAGAGATCCGAATGGCTGCTGAAAGGGAACCGAATGCTGAAAATCAGCTTTCGGTAACCTTTCTTGGCCATTCGGCTATTCAGAGAGCAGGCAATTCGCCAAATCTTGGCGAATTTCCTGCACATACGGTGCCTGTTCGAGGGCAGTGAAATCCCCATAGAGAAGCAATGCTTCATCTATTCAGAGAACACAAACCAGCAGCGAAAGGTTTCCGAAATGCCCTGCCCTTCGGTGGTTTAATTCGGCAGGTTTATTCAGGCGAATCCCATAGGCTTCAATGTTAAAAATATTCTCGTTTTAATTCAATATATAATAAACCATTCATTATAATATTCTGCAGTAAAAAGTCTCTTTATTCATAGATTTTTTAGGATATTTTAAGCATTTTTCGGGAATTGTATGCCAAAATAATTTTTGCCGATTTTTTTTTTTATTTTATTTATTTTTTAACTTTACTTATTTTTTCTGTAACAGCCCTTTTTATTATCATTCCTTGGACCTCATATGTAAATTTCTGACATTTTCACTCAGTAGTTTCTTTGCAAACAGCGTTTCACTTTTCAAACATTCAAGCGTACTGTTTTCTCAGTTTATTCACTCCATTCGTCTGCGGTGACGGCTTTATCCAGCGGCTGCTCTGCGTGTGATCGGCTTCTGCTCGGGTTTTTTCGGCGGGTTAATCCAGATGTTTGTGCGGGTTTCGGTGTGCGTTCGGCCTCGTTTTGCGGTGAGTTTTCAGCTGGTTTGCAGTTGCTTTTCCCTGCATTTCAGCAGCCCTGTGGTGCTTGCTGAATACACCGCAGGGTCGCCGAAATGAGATCGCCAAATCGAACTGAATTGAAGAGGAGGAAAAGTCACCGAACGTGCGGTGGCTTTTCGATTCTCTTTAAATAACCCTGTTTGTCTTTCATACAGCTTCACAGCAGTGGAAGATGGTACGTTGTGAAGATAGAGGGGGCTGGAGTTTAACTCCGTTCCTATCTCTGTAAAGCCCATTTTGTCCTAGACTGAGCTATGGAGATCAAAGGGTTTGGGGCCTCCAATGTGAATTTCGTGAAGTATAGAAATCAAGAACTCATGGGTAATCGCCCTTATCCCTGGTAGGTGCCTATAGCTATTTCTGTTTCTGCATTTACCAAACTCATTATTGAAAAACATCAAATAATAAATTTATGAAAAAGGCAATAGTGTGTACAAAATAGAACATATTAATGGAAAAAATGTGTGAGATAATTAATAAGAACCGAACAATTAAATTAAGAAAGAAACTCAAATTTCATATAATTTTCTTCTGATATTAATTGCATGCAGCGAGTGGTAAACTCACAGCAGGCGATGCTATTTCGAGAATGGAATTGTGTCACCCTCAGCATGTCATCATTGTATAGTTGGCATATGGACAATTGGGAAGATTTAGCAGAAATCGCAATGATATTAATATCTTCATACAAGAGACCCCTTTGCTAATTGAGGCTTTAAGTAAATAATTTTACATGTTTTGTGTTTTATTCTTTTCATGACTAACTGTACTAGTAGTAATAAAAACAAGAATAAACTTTTATTTAAATCGCATCATACCATTGGTGGATGTCTACAAAATCTAAATAAACACATGTACATTTTTTTAATTTTTTTTTGTTTTAAAAATTTTCAAATGTATAGAAGGAGGGGCTATAAAATATAAATAAGTATATGGCAATATTTTAAAAATATTTTTAGAACATACCGTAGTATAGAGAGATGAATTTCAGTTTCATTTCACACACACACACCTTGTGTGGAATAAAAATATCCTATACATGAAAGAAAGCCATAAATCTTTTTTGGGGAGAAATAAAACTGTCTTTGGTGCTGAAACTGAGTTTCAGCACCAAGGACAACCCCCGTTCAGCACAGCAGAAGCAGGAAACAAAACAAAACCTCGTCGAAGGCTGCAGGGAGAGGGGATAAACCTCCTGTCCATGGTGCTGAAATCGCTTTCAGCACCATGGACAGCAGCACTGAATGCAGCCGACATAAAGGGGGGAAAAAAAGACACGTTCGGTGAAAAAAATCTAAAAAATAAATAACTAAAAAGGGCTTTTGCTGCGGATGAAAATTATAAATGGTTGAATAAAAAAATAATTAAATAGTGAATTTTTTTTACATTGAATCCTATGGGCTTTCTAACTGAATTACTTCTTTATGGGGCAGTTTCCCTGCCGCGGCATGGAGGTTTAACTATACAATTAATCTTTTTTTATGTTTCCCTGCCGAGGCACAGTGGTTTAACTATACAATTCATCTTGAATAATTGAAATGGGAAAGATCGCTAATCTGTTGTAGTCGCAAAAAAAAATGTCCGAAGTCGTCCAATTGTGGTCGGATGCAGTGGAAGAGGGCTGATTCACCAGGATGCTGTGGGATTCGTCAGACGACTTCAGATTATATCGTTTGATCACACCATCGCACAAATATGGACCCAGTGGACAAATAGCCTTATGCCTAAGGTAATTTTTTCTGTTACTGGGCTCTAATATGTGTACGTTTTGTTTATATGCTGCTAATAGGTGTAGCACTTTATCAGTTATGTTATAGTAACGGAGATGTCAACTTAGTGGGAGGTAAGAAATTTAACAACAAAGGTGGAAGGATACACTTGTCTTAGTTAAACTGATCTCTGCTTGTAGGATCTTACTGGGGCCTGTTGTCATTTTTCCACCAAAGATTTAGTGTTTGGTCTCACTGCTTTGTATTTTATTCTAGAACAGCAATATTTCTCTTAGAAGAAGTCTATTCTCTTATTTATATAGCGTAAACATATTACACGGTACTATACAAGATATGTGAACAACAAGATACATTGGACCAACAGACATAGCTTAACAAGGATGACACAGCATGACGGGGGAACCTTGTTTCCATGGGAAATAATAATCCAGAAGGGATATATCAATTTTGAGGTAGGCGCGTGCATTTCATTAGGTATCTTGTCCAAGACCACTTGCTAGTGAGGTGTTCTGACCAGGATTCAGGTCTTCTCTCCATGTTTTTAATGACATGGGGTTGACGTTGAACCTGTCTCTCTACAATTGTGAGGCAGAGAGCTACTTCTCCATGGTTGTAGAAAACAGAGGTGCTAGTCAGGTGTTCTGATCAAGATTCAAACCAGGCATCTCCAGGGTTGTAAAGAAGAGAAGTTACCATCACCGCAATCAGCCGTTATTTTGTTTGGCACAAGAATGTTTCATTAGGTGTCTTGCCGAAGGACACTTCCTGGCGTGTTGCGCCATGGTTGTAGAGGAGAAACGTGCTGGTCAGGTGTTCTTATCAAGATTCAAGCCTGCTTTTCCACAGTCATGGAGCAGAGAAGTTACCATCCCCCTATGCAGTCCACATTTTGTAGAAGGCAAGTATGTATCAGTAGGTGTGTTGCAGAAGGACACTTCCTGGAGTGTTGCTCCATGGTTGTAGATCAGTGATGCTACCTCTACTCTATCCAGCTGATACAAGTGTCTCGTCTCCATTTTGCAGACAGTGATATATGTTATATTGAACAGTTCCGTGATTCTTGTAGCTTTTGTTACGTAGAAAATAATACATGGTTGCGATAAATCATGATATTCATACATTGTTGATCAGGTTTTGCAGACAGAAAGTTCAGTCATACCAAAAAGTCTGTGTTTATACATACGTCCACCAGCAGGGCAAAATTATGATAGAATTTTAAATGTTCCCCCTTGACATGATCTCTGTCGATCAGCACATAAAGTTTGTCAGTTCAAATCTATAATTATAAATGCAAATAGTTATGATTTTTCATTCATCAATTGATTAAAAAAAGGAATCGACAGAATAAAAGTATCAGGAATAGAATGTGAAAGTATCTTCTGCAGAATGTTTGGAGAAAATCCAGGAGGGTTTTGTTTAAAATGCGAACAGACGCCGGTGCTTTAGCGATGTCATAACCGCTGGCCTTGAGGCATTTATTTGTGCTGTAACAAGCTATAACACGCAACCATCTCAAATGATTTTTTTGATGTTCTCGACACATTACTTTTCTTGATGCGCTCATTTCTATTTTCTGAAATTTTCTATAGCAGGACACTGTCAGAGCCAGCGTGCTGCGTGAATCAGTCATAGAGCAACCCATCAAATGGAGATCCAGCACACCAACTTATTCAAAGAGCTCTGAATTGGGGCCGAAAGGTAACTGAACGCTGAAATTCAGCGTTCGGTTACCTTTCCTGGCCATTCGTCTATCCAGAGAGCAGGCAATTCGTCAAATCCTGGCAAATTGCCTGCACATACGGTGCTTGTTCGTTGTCTGTTCGAGGGCAGTGAAATCCCCATAGAGAAGCAATGCTTCGGCTATTCAGAGAGCAAAACCCAGTAGTGAAAAGTTGCCGAATTGCCCTGCCATTCGGTGGTTTCATTCGGCAGGTTTATTCAGGCGAATCCCATAGGCTTCAATGTTAAAAATATTCCCGTTTTAATACAATATCTAATAAACCATTTATTATAATATTCTTCAGTAAAAAGTTTCTTTGTTTTTAGATTTTTTTAGGATCTTTTAGGCATTTTTTGGGATTTTTTTGCAAACATTTTTTTTCTGTTTTTTTTAAAAATCGTTTTTTCTTTTTTCTGTAACGGCCCTTTTTATAATCATTCATTGGATCTTATAATTTTCAGACATTTTCGTTCAGTAGTTTCTTTGCAAACAGCGTTTCACTTTTCAAACATTCAAGCATACTGTTTTTTTTGTCTTCATCTCCTTCGTCTGCGGTGTCGGCTTTTTCCGGCGGCTGCTCTGTGCTCTGATCGGCTCCTGCTCGGATTTCTCTGGCGTCTTCGGCGGGGTTAATCCAGATGTTTTTGTAGGTTTCGGTGTGCATTAGCCTGGGTTTTGCGGTGAGTGTTCGTCGGGTTTTCGGCTGCTTTTCCCTGCACTACGACGGCCTTGTGGTGCTTGCTGAATACACCGCAGGGTCGCCGAAATGGGATCGCCAAATCTCACCCAATTGAAGAAAATGAAAAGTCACCGAACGTGCAGTGACTTTTCGATTCTCTTTGAATAACCCTGTAAGTAGGACAATTTTTTTATACTATCCAATACAACTTAAAAAAATAACCTTAAACACTGAACAAAAAGTTTCTGATTAATACAGATGTAACTGTATACAGTCCTTTTATCACTTTCATTGTGCTGAAACAGAATCTTACTGCTTAGTGTTGGGTCTTGTTTTGTTCTATTCGCACAGACACATTGCGATTGTCTGAGCACCCACTAGACATATTGATTTTGTTTGTTAAACAAAAATAAACGAAAGAAGAAGCTCTGTAATAAATTGACCCCCTTGCAAGTATCTTTATTTCCCAGGGAACACACAGACACTTCATATACTTATTCATTGAAATAACAGACAGGTAAAGAAAAATAAAAGTTCAACTAGTTTACCCTATGTGTCCCGTTATGGATTTTTCGAGAATTAAAGTAAAACTTTGCATTTTCTCAGAAAAGAGGTTTCAAGTGTCATCATGACTTGTTGGTGGATGATGATGAATTGGAGGAATAGAAGTTTAAATCATCTAAGATTTGTGACGAGAAAAACTATTTGATATTATACATGCGCACACGTAAAAAATTCAGAATGTTGTAGAATGCAAAAATGTAGGATTCCGAAATATTTTTTCAGCCAGAATAACGGACACCTACTGAAGAAGCGATTTAATTCGCGAAATGCGTTTGGGTGTGCTGCCCGTTCGTTTTTATTATTTTTTAATAATAAATTAGCTTAATTTTAGCTCATTGCATCCTGATTATTATATGCTACTGAAAGTATCCTGATGGCTGCATGGGAGATCCGGTGCTCCCTTTAATGTCACTGGCTGCTGAAAAGTCTAGTGTCTGATTGAGACACTTCAGAATGTGAGTAATATAACTCTTGCACTACTTATTGTTTGCACTGCGCTTGTTGCATTATGGTTTTATTTGAGGTACCAATCAACCCCAAACAGAGGAAGACCTGGAAAAAGATAAACAGCTGAAGGAGGCGCTGACTCTGCCATTTTTTCTTGTCTTCACTTATTTTGTTAGTGGGTCCTGGATATACCACTATATGGAGAGAGACAGCTGCTAATTCACTCTAAAAACTTTATTATAACTGACCTTTTGATCTTTTTAATTGAAACGCAATTTTATATGTATATCACCTTGCCTTGGTTTATAAAACACCTTTATATATAATACCTCTAGGTGGCGCCAGAGATACAGTTTTTCCTTTACCATAGTATTCTGATATTATGGATCAGCACATTTCAGAATATCGGAAGGATCCAATATATTTGGCTGTTTCCAATATTTGCAGCCTTGTATTGAAATATAAAAAAACTACAGAATGACGAATAAGCCGGAGTGAGGCACTGAATGATGATGAATGAGCCGGAGTGAGGCACAGAATGATGCACACAATGACATATGCTCCAAACATGATGCAAAGAATGTTTCAAAAACAATGCACAGAAACGGGCAAATATTCCAAAAATAATGCACAGAATGGGTCATATGCTCTATTACGGTACACTGAATGCAGTATATGCTCCAAAACATGAGGCACATAGCAATGCATAGGCAACAAAAAAGCTGTGGGGCATTCAACTTAATCAAAATATATCTGATTATATTTGAATCTAGTCTATTATAATCAAATCGGTTTGGATCACCTAAGAATGTTTTTATTCGGAATTCAAATTAACCTGATTCACCAAATATCCATTTCTTCATCCCAACTGATCCGAACCAAATCGCGCATGTCTCTTTGATATTTTCTATTATCTATCAGTAAGGAAATTATAGCTGGGCCAATAATTTGACTCCAGAAAATATTGAAGAGTGATTCCTCAACTGTTTTGGCATAACCCTTTCTATTTAGGCCGGGGTCAGACGAGTGCACTAGGTGCGCCCACACTGACGTGCCTCTCGGCGTCCAACATGGCATTGTGACGCTTCGACAGGGCCGGCCACACGCTGCAGCACGCGTACGAATTCCGCTCGCTACAAGCGGATGTGCTGAAAGCCTCCCTGTTAAAACGCTAGAAGCGCGTTTGGCGCGTTTTCCTCCATAGGAGGATCGAGCCTTGCAGCGCTGAGCGCACTAACTGCACTCAGCGAGGTGGCCAGACGAGCGTCAGAGTGGAAGGAATATCCACGCTTACAGATGTTCCTACTGCTCTTAAAAACGCATGTCTGACCCCGGCCTTACTGAGCCATTTTGGGGGTTTCTTTAAAGCTGAGAGAAAGGCTATGGGAAAATCACGGTATAAAGCAAGTTATAATCTGCATGATGACCCTATTATATACAAATGCAACATTTTGGCTGCCAACACAGCATTTTTCTAGCCTGGTACCTGGTCCCCTTCTATTTGCTCTGGACTACCTGATGAGTGGCCTATAGAGAAGATGTGCATTCGTTTCGGAAAAATTCAGAATTTGGAACGAAATTTGATAATTCGTATTTGGAAGTACTTCCGAATAATGAATCGATACGATACGAATTTGAAACTAAACGAAACGGTATATATGACGAATTTATTTCGTTTTACACTGTGTCATCATCATAAAAGAAAAATTTTAATAACTGATATCAACTGTCGAAATTGAAATGAACTATCAAATTGATATCAACTATCGAAATTGAAATGAACTATCAAATTGATATCAACTATCGAATTGATCTTAACTTACAATACAAGTAATAGTCACCAAAGGACTTTATGAAACAAATTAATTTTGTTTCACTGTTTAATTTGTCTCAAATACTAAATCTGTGACACAGCTTAAAATTTAACCCTAGCTTTTCTTTTAACAGCAAATTTTGATTAGTTGGAGTTTTATCTAGTTATCCAAAATTCAAATTGATATCAACTATCGAATTGATATATGAAATTTCAAATCGATCCGAAACTAAACGAAATACGAAACGAAATTAGTTACGAAATTCTGAAAACTAAATGATTTAAAAACGTAACGAAACGAAACTAAACAAAACAAATTTTTCAGCCATGCACATCCCTAGTGTCCTACTCTAGGAGCCTTTGTGCACCCAACACTTGTTGGTATGTTTTACTGTATGTGGATTTATGGGCCTATTCGCTGCTGTTACATAGATCCTATACACTTTGTATAAGGCCAAATTTTTGAAATTCCGTCCTTGATACATGAATGTAATCCCACACGAAAGATAACAAATGTCAAAAGGCAATTATTGAAAAAGTAGAAACCCAAATGCTCTCGCATTCTTAACTGCATTGGTTTTCTCTTTGCATAACTTTTAATTTATTGTATGTTGCTCAAAATTACCTGCAATCACTCCGATATCATGTATACGTGGTGTGGTCTGATTTTAGAGCAATCGGAAAGTAATTCTGTTTATTTCAAGGAGGCTTCGGAATATGCCCCTGAAATTTTACGACAGCCACGGAGCTCAAGCTAAACTGTACAAATAGTAGCACTTTTTGTCCAGCAGAGGGAGCCTTCTGCATGTCTAGAAGAGCTTATCTACGTTGAACATATACAGGGTAATTCAAAGAGATCCGAATAGCTTGAGAAAGGTAACCGAACGCTGAAAATCAGCGTTCGGTTACCTTTCTTGGCCATTCGACTATCCAGAGAGCAGGCAATTCGCCAAATCCTAATAATAAAATAATCTAATTTCATAAATTCATAGTATGTAAGCGTATGATTATTAGGGTGACCGTGTGGACCATGTTTAAAGGGAGATGTGAATAAGTCTTGCCCTAAAACATGTATTATTTATATGCTGCAGCAGGGAAATTTGTGTGGCTCACCTGGCCTTCCTTTTGGATCTATTAAATGCGGGGTAAGGATTCTACATGCTGCTGGGTGGCATTTATCATGCAATGTCCATCAGCCTTAATATATGTGTGCATCAAAACATGGATGATACGACCACCGTGGAGTATTTTAATGCAGGGGTGTGAGGTTATTCGCTGGATGTGTTCATATTCAATCTTGTGAGGGCGGGGGATAGGTATGGCCCGGCACTCTACACTGGAAAAAAAAACAGTTCTATCCTGTACACAACCACATTAGTTTTCCTAGCGTGCGCTAAACAACCTTGTTCATGGACTACCGCGGACAAGGTGATCTGTTAGTAGGTCGTCAGGCAGTAAGTTTTAGAGACTCGCCCAAAATGTTTACTTTAATGATGGTGTTTTAGCTCACACCAGGTGACAGGGCCCTTAGTTTTATTCAGTGGTATGATTTAGTGGTGAAAATTATTAGTGCCCCCCCCCTGTTTTGACTGCGGTATCCTATGTGCTCCCCTAAATATTGTTCCTAGAGTCGCCACTGTGTATAACTAAATTAAAAATAGATCTTTCCGTAATATTTCCCTCTAGTTTTTAACCGTTGATGAAAATGTCAATAGATTTTTGTCAAAGTTTTAGTCAATTAAAATGACTAAATTGCCATTTAGTTTTAGTCACAAAGGACTATGACCAAAACTAACAGGGTTATTCAGAGAGAGACGAACTGACTCCAAAATTGCACTGAATAGTGAATTTTGTGGCCATTCGACTATTCAAAAAGCAAGCGGTTTGCCAAATTTTGGCGAATTGCCATAGAAAAACGAGAGAGCACTGAAATGTCGGTGACATTTCGGTGCTCTCTGAATAACCCCTATAATTAAAATTAGTCCCTCCCTAAGATTTTCTTCTAGTTTTTATTTATGAAAATGTCAATAGATTGTCATCATAGTTTTAAACAAATATCAAAAGAATTTTGTCGTCGACTAAAATACCATTTAGTTTTAGCCATAAAGGACTATGTCTAAAACTATATCTATACTATGGAGGATCACGTTTTGCAGCCGCGAACACGCGTCGTAGCGTTTCGACGAGGAGGCTTTCAAGATGTCTGCAGCACGCCCACTGTAGCGCGTGCAGTTCGTGCGTGCGCTACAGCGTGTGGCCAGACCCATCGAAGCGTCACAATGCTTTGTCGAAGACAGGGAGATACGTCAGTACGGGCGCACATAGTGCGCTCGTCTGACCCCAGTCTGAAATGCCAATCCTCTCAAGCATTACTTAAGAAAGGGTGCCAAATTTAACGAGCAGGAAGTGATGAAGCCAAGCATTTTAACGTATCAGTTGATACCAGAAAATCGAAGACTGGATTTTTCGATAAAGGGTAATCAGTGAAAAATAAGAATGGTTGCTGTGAGGAAGCGGCTGTATGCTGATGCCATGATAACGTGTCCATTCATGTGTCAAGACTAAAAAGTTGAAGGGATATTTTGAGCTGGAAGGTTAAAGTGTAACAATTCTCAAGGAACGTTTAGACCATAAAAGATTGAGATGCTCTAATTGAGGTCGGGGAGGTCACTCAGTGTTGTCTGCAATCGTGCGCACAACTAATTAATGAATTAATCATAAGGCGTTACTCTGATTATAAATCTACAGCTGTGCTGTACAAATAGACGGAATGAGAAGGGACTGATATATCTTTTATGTATCATTTTCATGTGAACTGGATACTATGACTTATTGGATAAGCCAAGTCTGATTTTTTTTTGATCATACATCAATGTGATAGACACGTCAGGTATCAGACCTGCACTAACAGGCAGACCACGGATGGAATGTACATGGAACTCAAATGTGAAGAGAAAGGATCAGAAAAATGAATTGGAAAATTCTACTCTAACGTCGTTTTGATTTTTGTATGCAGGAATTTTAGGTATCTTTAACCCCTTCACTACCAAGTTGTTTTCCATAAAACCACTGCCAGGATCCAGTGGTTTTATGAAATTCAACTCTGTAGTAGCCATACAGTGAAATTTGCTTGAAAAACTTAAAAGCACATTTTCCAACTGTATGCACTATTTGGCATGCAGATGGCTCCATCTGGTGGTCGAAAAGTGCTTCTGCATCTCTATAATACAAACGGGCTCCGTTTTTTACCTTGAAGAAAAAAACAGAACTACAAGTTGTTCAAACTGTAATTAACACCTTGGCTGTCAAGTCTGAGGTGGTAAAACATTTGGAGCACGATCTGCACCCCATTTGAAAAACAAATTTCTTTTGCACTAAGGAAAATTCCTTTGCATTGCCCCAGAATTAGACCAACTCGAGAATACTCGATATGGGGGCACCAGAAAGTGCTTTTGAAGATTGAGTATACTCGATAATGTTTGCGAATGGGGTTAAACTTGCAAGAAGCAATCTGCTAGGAAATTTGCTGTTTACTTTTTGCTGAAATACTTTAAAGAAAATGTGCATGAATTATGGTAATGAGAAAAATGGAAGCTGACAACACTGAACGAAACAGCAATAGGTCAACAGAGAGGGGAAGAGATGTCACCAGCATCAGTTAAAGTCATTCAATCATAAGAGGTTTCAGTAGCGTTATCATATCACCAAATGTCATGTTATACCGTTGAATGTAAAATAATTGATATCTCTAGTATCCCTTTTGTTTATTTCTTCGCATTCTTAAAAATTAAACTAAAATGAATTATGTTACATTTCTTCTATAGCAAATCACGATCAAAAAGGACATCGCTCTGCGTCAGAGGGAAATAGATAAATCATTTTGTGTGCACAGCTGAAGCTCAGGGGTCCACCTGCTCATTAGAAGTAATAACACGTATTGAGTTGAATTAAAATATTAATAGGTTATTCAGTAGCCACAAACTAATAGGGCATTGATAGGAATTTGGTAGGGATGTGCGTTTTGGGTTTCGGGTTTCGGAATTTTGGAATTTTCACGAAATTTCCCGATTCGTGCAATCGAATTCGGTCGATTTTCCGAAAATTTTCAGATCCGAAAACAGCAGATCCGAATTTTTTTTCGAGCTGAAACGAAAACTTTTCGGAATTTTCGAATGGACTAGAAATGTGTAAAATTGAAATTCATTTTCGTTCAATTCGTGATTTCGGCTCCATTTCAGTAATTTCGGACATCGTATTTATATCGCTGATTCTGTAATTAAATTTTGTATCATTCCCATCTCAATGTATCCTTCCTGGAAAACCAGAGAAATCTCAATGTATCCTTCTTGTAAGACATGAGAAATCTCAATGTATCCTTCCCGGGAAACCAGAGAAATCTCAATGTATCCTTCTTGTAAAACCAGAGAAATCTCAATGTATCCTTCCCGGGAAACCAGAGAAATCTCAATGTATCCTTCTTGTAAAACATGAGAAATCTCAATGTATCCTTCCCAGGAAACCAGAGAAATCTCAATGTATCCTTTTTGTAAAACATGAGAAATCTCAATGTATCCTTCCCGGGAAACCAGAGAAATCTCAATGTATCCTTCTTGTAAAACATGAGAAATCTCAATGGCAGAATTATCGTATCGTATAATTATCATATCGTATAATTATCGTATCCGAAAAACCATTAGTTTACGTCAAAACGAATAGACACTTTGAAACGAGGAGAACAGACGTTCCAAAAAACACGAAAATTTCTGAAATCACGAAAAACAAACTGAAACGAACCGAAACGGAAAATGGTCAAAACGAGTCGAAACGAAAATTTACAAAATCCGAACGAACCGAACCGAATCTAACCGAAAAGAAATTCGGTGCACAAGCCTAGAATTTGGGCATTTTATGACAAAACAGCTGAATCTGATTCTCTGTTTCTAGGACTAGTGGTGTCCATTCAGTTTGACCATTTCGGCTTACGGTTTCTATAATTTAAAGATTCACCCCTCAGTGAAGAACCCCTTCACTAACACGATCGAGAATAGTCAATGATCAAAAGCACTACAGGTGCCCCAAGATCAAGTATACTCGATCTGGTAATTATCTCTACACTCCCCCTGCGCCCTGTTTTTTCACTTACCCCCATCCCTTAGATTAAGTGCTGCATTTGAAGGACAGTTATCCCACGGGCAGGGCCATCTGTGCCTTATGTTTATTATTTATTATGTCACCGGTTTGTGCTTCCCCATTGTAAAGCGGTACGGAATCTGTTGGCGCTGTATAAGTACGTGTAACTGTAACTGGTCTTATTCTGGAGCACTGCAAAGGAATTTCATTTATTGTAAAATAAATTAATTTGCAAAAGGCTCCAGAACGTTTGTCTAATGTTTCACCACATCAGACGTGACAACCAATGAGTTGAAATAGTTTGTAAAGCTTGGAGGTCCGTTTCGTCCTGCAAGGAAACATGGAGCCTCAGCTGTAATGTACATGTAGTTGCACTTTTCAGGCAGCAGACGTGTCCTCTGCCTGACAAAAAGAGCTTACCTACAGTAAACATATAGAGAGGGATACCTCGGTATACATTTAGGGCTCTATTAACTACTTGTGCAAATGTTAACGTGTGCGCAAAAACGCATTAACGTGAGGGGAAAAATCCTTTGCGCAGAACGTCGTATTACAATGTCTGCGCAAAAATTGCGCGTTAACGTCTACCGCGGGTGAACCTGCGTGAACGCTGCACGAGCGTACTGTACTGCGCACGTCCTATATTTAATAGGGATGTGCGTTTCGGAATTTTCACGAAATTTCCCGATTCGTGTTTTCGGATGCGGCCGAATTTCCGAAAATTTTTAGATCCGAAAATGGCAGATCCGAACAGTTTTCCGAGCCGAAACGAAATATTTTCGGAATTTTCGAATGGACTTGAAATGTGTCAAATCGAAATTTATTGCTTTGAAACGAGGAGAACAGACGTTCCGAAAAAACTAAAATTTCCGAAGTTACGAAAAGTCGATACAAAAAACGAGCAAAGTGACACGAAAATACGAAAACCGGTCGATATTCCGAAAACATGTAGGGAGCCGAATCGAAAAGTTTAAAAATCCGAAAAATCAAACCGAATCGAACCGAAAAAAAAATCGGTGCACAAGCCTAATATTTAACATTGTGAGCGCAAATGCGTTTGTGCGCTGGTACGCGGATGGTATTACAATCTACGCGTAACTTTTAACGGACAACGTTTGCGCGCAGAATTTTAACGTCTTTGAAAAGCTGGTGTTAACGGCAAATGTGAACGTCCTGGCCGAAACCAAATACACCAGCCCGAAAAAAATACGCAGCAAAGTATAGTTACACATTCTACACATACTAAACCAATAAAATGGAGAAGTTGTGCGTGTTTTTATTATTGCTGCAGCATATATACGCAGATTGATTTTGACAGGCGCAAAAACTGAACGGGAGACAATTGTGGTTCTTAATTCTGATTGGCTGAATCGCGTGAAAAAACAGTCTGCACACTGATTTCTGCGCGCAACGTTAATGCGCGCGCGTTTTTGCGCGTCTTTTATACGCGCGTTATTTTTTGACGTATGGAAAAATGCGCTCGGATTTTAATACCACCATTAGTTTTCGCGCATTAACGTTTAACGCTGCGCGCAAAAAAAATAGCGCTGTGCGTGCGCTTTTGCACGATGAATTTAATAGAGCCCTTACTGTTTGGGTAATGGGAAGGTAATTTTCCATGAAACCACTGGGTACTGCAAATGGTTATATGGAAAAATCACTTGGTATTTAAGAGGTTAAAATACTTTTACCACGTGGTGTCAAGCCAACGTTGCTAAATATCATTCTTGGTCTATGAAAATCCCCCCAATAAGAAAGATAACAAATGTCAGCAGGCATAAAATCTTTAACGGTTATTCAAAGAGCGACGTACTTGCCACCGAATGGCACCGAAAGGTGAATTTTACCATACAGTGAAATTTCGCGGCAGTTTGGTTATTCAGAAAGCAGTCTATTCGTCAATACTGGCGAATTGACATCAAAATACGGAGCAGTTCGCCGCAGATCACCACAATTCGACGATCTTCAATGGCAGTGAAAGTGACCCATAGAGAAGTAATGGTTAATCTATTCAAAGAATGCCGAACCGCACCTAAATGTTTGTTAAATGCCCAGATTTTCGGTGATTCAGTTTGGCATGTTTAAACCGGTGAATCCCATAGGATTCAATATACAAAAATATTATCTTTTTTTTTTTACTCAATTACTGAATCGTTTATTCTTTTCATTTTCAGAAAACCGTTTATTTTTTTGCATTTTTCTTGATATTTTAGGCAAAATTTCCCATTATCTGTACAGCTTTTTTTTTCTGTAACGGATCTTTTTATTAGTTTTTAGGAACTTTTTTTTATTATTTGCGCACATTTTCAAGCATGTGCACCTTTTAGGCTAGGGTCAGACGAAAGCATTTTCCCCCGCGAACGTGAAAAAGTGCGTCCGAACGCATTGATGTATTTTTTCACGGAATGCGCAAAAACGGTCAGACGACGCGCATTTTTGGGCGTGATTTTGTACGGATCGTCAATAAAACTCTTTTTGCGTCTGGACGTTATGTAGGCTGGACATTAGCAGCGTCTGACATCTCCTAATCACGCACACACACCGCTATGCCGCAGCTGCGCACTCAGTACGTCAGTACTAGCGGTTCAGCGTTCTCAGAAAAATGCGTTCAAATTCCACTTGCGTTGCACGGCCGGACTTTTGTGCGGCCGTACTTCGTATATTGGCCGTCATTGCCCGTCATCTGCTGCTAGTGCGGCCGTAATTATGTGCGCCAGAACGCACGTTAAAAGTGCGCTGGTCTGACCCCAGCCTTAGGCTAGGGTCAGATGAACGCAGTATTAACGTGCGTTTAGCAGCACTAAATCACGGCCGTGCTAGCAGCAAATGACATCCAATGCCGGGCAGCATACGAAGAACGGCAGCACGAAAGTGCGGCTGCGCAATGCAAGTGGCAAACGAACGCATTTTTTCGAGAACGTGATACCGCTAGTACTGACGTACAGAGTGCGCTGCGTCCGCTAGCGGCATGTGTGCGTGATTAGGAGACGTCAGACGCTGCTAATGTCCGGCCAACATAACGTCCAGACACAAAAAGGGTTTTATTGATGATCCGTACAAAATCACGGACGAAAATGCGCATCGTATGACCGCTATTGCGTATTCCGTGAAAAAATGTGTCCATTCGTTCAAACGCACATTTTCACGGACAACGCGAAAAATGCGTTCGTCTGACCCAAGCCTTAGAGAATAGAGTTCTGTTTTTTTTTCCCCTGTAGTCTGATGGTCAGTTCGGTGTTCTTTGGCATTCTTTGGCAGTCTTCGGCGGCGTTTGGTTGGCTGATCAGTGGTCTTCGGCGGCGTTCAGCGGTCTGTTCGACTGTCTTCGGTGGCTCCACATTCGACGCAATTCGGGGACCCTGCGGTGAATAGTGAATTTACCACCGGGTCGGCAAACTGGATTTGCCGAAGCACACCGAAGTGCGTTGAACGAGAAAGCATTGAAATTTTACTGAAATTTTGGTGCTTTCTGAATAACCCTCTTTGAGTTCCTTTTTAACTACAAGGAAACATGGGGCCCAAGCGGTAATGTACATGTAGTAGCTCTTTTTGACCAGCAGAGGATGCCCTTTGCCTGTCAAATATGGCTTGCCTACAGTGTACATATACAGCACTGACGTTTCTGTATATATTTGTGGGTAATGGGAAGTGATTTTCTTTAAACCACCAGGTCCTGTCAATGGTTTTATGGAAAATCACCTGGTAATGAAGAAATAAAAAGATGTTTTTTTTTTGTTGAATAATACAATAAAAGCTATACATTGCGAATGAGATGTTTTTGTTTCATATTTTTTGTGTTGCTTTTTGCGCACTGTCAGTTACTGATTATTCTTTTATTGTTGTTGTTGTTTTTTTTATCAAGACATTTAACTCCCGTTCTCAATCGAACGAGCGACGGGAAACGAACACAACAGACCACTTTAATGAGATCCCATACGAGCGCACTGTTTAAATTGATATTAATTTATAGAGATTGTATTTCTCCAAACCCGCCGCAAACCTGATCCCGATGCACATATTGTATGGATGCACAGGTGCAGTGTGTGACATTTGCCAAGGAAAGTGTCACAGTTATTATGGGCTTCCTACATGCCTCTAAAATAATGAGTTTGTCATCGCACAATGGGGTTATCTGCAAAACTAGAGCAACTCATAACAGCATGTTCTGTAAACAAAATTCCCATTCAAAAAATAATGACTTTTTCAGCTTTTTCACAAACCTGGAGAGATTTTATGTGCCAATTTTATGACTTATTCAGCTGGGAGATTTCACTGTATAACTTGACTGCCTTGTGAACGCAAAAGTGTGAATTACATCTGAGCATAAATCTATTAACCCCTTGGACGATAAGGCAACAGTGTGGAACTGGATACACTTTATCTGTATCAGAGGGCAACAAGGTATCACACGTTGTTTGATATCAGCAACACAAGATTGTACAAATGGATTTGATAGAGTAAAGAAATGCCAATTGTTTTCATACATTCTTGAAATGCATTGTCCAAGTACAGGGCCCTATTACATTCTTCGCGCACAATTCTCGCGCGCGCAAAAACGCATTAACGTGAGGGGCAAAACCCTTTGCGCTGAACGTTGTATTACGACGTTCGCGCACAAAATGCGCGTTAACGTCTAAAGCGAGTGACCCTGCGCGAACGCTTTGCGAGCGCAATTTAGTGCGCATCCTATACTTAACGTTGTGAGCACAAATGCGTTTGTGCGCTGGTACGCGCATGGTATTACAATCTTAGCGCAAAATTTAACGGACAACGTTTGCGCGCATAATTTTAACGTCTTTGAAAAGTTGGTGGTAACGGCAAATTGTAACAACCTGATCGTACCAAACGGCGGATTCACAACGGAGAACGTCGATGCGCACGTTTTTTTTTAGTAGATCCGTCAAAAATGACGACCACTACCTTGTCTTCCGTCAGAACGTACATCTGTTGTGCGCAGTCTGCACAAAATGCGTTCGTCTGATGGACTCGCGTTAAAAATTACATGGCGCTCACTGATTTCTGCGCGCATCAGTACTTTGCGCGTATTCGTTGGTTTTATGAGCGCAATTTCCCGACGGATGAAAAAACGAGCGAGGAAAGTAATTCCAGCGGTGATTATCGTGCGTTAACTTTTAACGCTTCGCACAAAAAAACACGCGTTTAGCATGCGTTTTTGCGTTAAGAATGTAATAGGGCCCTTAGTGTCCAAGCTCCAGTTATTTAACCCTTTAAACTTTATGACAGGACAATAAATGTGCAATGAAATGTAAATACCTAATCATATTTTGGTTTTTCCCGTACTTTGGAGGGTGTGTTCTAATTAGAATGCCCAGGTCAAGTGTTTAGTTCAACAACAGTCTTCTTGCGTGATGGTCCAGAGCTAAAGATGATCAATTTCTTCCCCGCTGGTTTGAAATAATCAAGTCTCACTGTTTCACTGCTTCAATCTTTTTTATAGCAGACCTATCGAACGCCAGTCGTCTTGCGTGCGACATACACCAGCTTGGAGGCTATTTAACAAATTGCTTAGCGATTGCAATGTTTTTTCAATATCATATTTCTTCTGCTTTAATTGAAGAGGAAAACAAAAAAGACAACAATATTCCCTATCCAGAAAATGTGCTTCAACTACCAAAATAAATGTAATGAAGATGATAACACTATAATTAACCAGATATCAAAAGCAAAAAAGAGGGGAAAAAAGGGAGGGGAGGGAAACAAATAAGCGATCATAAAGACATATGTAACATCAATGGAATACTTGGAATTTTGAGCTTAAACTCTATCAATGCTGCTATATTTCATATTATTATATCACGATGATGTAACAACAAAACTGTTAATTCGACTCTCTGCTCATGCTGACAACTTCATTGTTTTAACGTGGACAGGATGCGAAGAGTGCCCCCTCACAGTTTCCCCGATCGGGTGCAAACGTTGGGTGAATTGGAAGAGTTTATTTCACCCCATCCAGGATCACCAGCAGCTGGTATTTTGACCTTCCCTGCTGCCGGTCACCAATGGCGTCGGCACATAGAGTGCGTGCCAATGTCGCCCTCTCTGAGATCACTCCTGATTGCAAGCAGTCTAAGAGAGACAGTGATGGATCGGGTCGGCGCATGCACGCGCGTCACCGCTCTACGCATGCGCTACATAACTTGCATATGTAATTATTTTTATTGAGAAAGTATTTTACCAGGAAGGATACATTGAGATTTCTCTCGTTTTCAAGTATGTCCTGGGTGGCGAGTATGTACCGTTAGGTGTCTTGCTCAAGGACATTTTCTGGGATTCGGACCTGTGTCTCCACAGCCTCCATGGTTTAGAGCAGTGATGTTACCCCTACTCCACAATGCAAATTGTGTAGGAGCGCACACAATCAGGGTTATTCAAAGAGATCCGAATGGCTGCCGAAAGGTAACCGAACGCTGAAATTCAGCGCTCGGTTACCTTTCCTGGCCATTCGGCTATCCAGAGAGCAGGCAATTCGCCTGCACATACGGTGCCTGTTCGAAGGCAGTGAATCCCCATAGAGAAGCAATGCTTCGGCTATTCAGAGAGCAAAACCCAGCAGTGAAAGTTGCCGAATTGCCCTGCCATTCTAATTTTAATTCGGCAGGTTTATTCAGGCGAATCCCATAGGCTTCAATGTTAAAAATATTCCCATTTTAATTCAATATCTAATAAACCGTTCATTATAATATTCTGCAGTAAAAAGACTCTTTATTTTTAGATTTTTTATGAACTTTTAGGCATTTTTTGGGATTTTTTTGCAAACATTTTTTTTTCCATTTTTATTATCATTCCCTGGACCTCATATGTAAATTTCAGACATTTTCGTTCAGTAGTTTCTTTGCAAACAGCGTTTCATTTTTTCTAACATTCAAGCGTACTGGGTTTTTTTTCACCTCCTTCGTCTGCGGTGTCGGGTTTTTCCGGCGGCTGCTCTGCGCTCTAATCGGCTCCTGCTCGGGTTTCTCTGGCGTGTTCGGCGGGTTAATCCAGATGTTTTTGCGGGTTTCGGTGTGCATTGGCCCTGGTTTTGCGGTGAGTTTTCGGCGGGTTTGTGGTGACTTTTCCCTGCATTACAGCGGCCCTGTGGTGCTTGCTGAATACACCGCAGGGTCGCCGAAATGGAAACGCCAAATCGCACCGAATTGAAGAGAACGAAAAGTCACCAAACGTGTGGTGGCTTTTTCGATTCTCTTTGAATAACCCTGTATGTGTTTGATAGTTGCAGGGACTTCCGGGTTTGAGAATCCATGAGCTGAAGAGGACATGCTGTGCGCGGTGAGGGAGAAAAGTCGAGTAAATCCCCCCAATAAAAAGTTTAAATCCCCCCAATAAAAAATATTTAAGGGCAAAAAAGGGAACACTGTCTTTAAATAGACTATCCCTTTAAATATGTATAAATATCGGGAAATAGGAATCATGCCATTACACTGATTGTGGCCAACAGGGAGTGGAAGAGTCGTCACCCCGCATAGGGTCAATGTAAGTACAATGTGGGTTCTTACATATTAATTGGAATATAACAAGTCGTTAAAAGCTCTTTGTTGGCAAATAGAAGTGTACATCTGATACTCTCGTGGTTTTTGGCATTTCTAGAGAAGCGTCACAGCTGAGAGCTGTTTCTCTGTGCCATATTGTCACCTTAGGCACCCTTGGCAGTAAAATGACAGCCATTCCCCAATGCTCTAAAAAAAAAAACGCTTTCAAAACTTTCATCTTTTGGACTACGTATTCTGAATCTATCAAACTGATTTGCTTCTTTCAACACTTTAACACCTTGTGTATTGTATCTAAAGCTCTGGAATATCTTGGTGCTCTGTAAATCATGGATATTTAATCCCTTTAAAGCCGAATTCTCTTTGTGAGAAAAAGCAAGCTTGACCTTTTCATTGAAACATGTGATATGCAGCCAGCATGTGAAATCAGGAAAAAAGTGCATCTTCACACGTGGATGGCAGCGCAGTGACGCCAAATAAATAAAAAAGGGGGGGGGGGAAACAACATGGAAAATATTTCCAAGTTAATTTTTTCTGTGTTTATTTGTCTATTGCGGAACTTTCATAGAATTTGGTTATTTACGGAAGATTAGACGGATTTAATGTATTGTTGTCTTTCAAGGAAAGTCAGGAAAATGAAAGGTGATGGATATGTGTGATTCCGCATACAATTTGGCCAAATATCAGAGATCTTGATGATTAGAAAGCATCCAAATTCCCAATCGCTGAGCCATTCAACAGAGACCAAAATACATTTTTGGAATCCATTCAAATATAATCGATTGATCGGAAGACTTCAAACAATCGCACTTACTGTGTAATGCAATTTCGTACCCATTATCATAAAAAAACTATAACATTCCCTATTCATAGAACAAGTATAAACAGTAACCCTAATCCTAAAATAATCATAACACTAACCCAGACTTTAACAATAACCCTAATAATAAAACAAACTGAAACAGTAACCCTAATCCTAAAATAATCATAACACTAACCCAGACTTTAACAATAACCCTAATAATAAAACTAGCAGAAACAGTAATCCTTCCTGATCCTAAAAGTAACCTAAAACAAGACAAACAAAAATAGTTACCCTAACTCTAAAGGTAACCACAATCCTAGCCCTAACAGTAATCCTAGCCTAAAGAATACCCAATCCTAGCCTTAACAATAATCCTAGCCTAAATTAACCCTAAATCCTACCGGGGTATTCAAAGAGAATCGAAAAGTCCCCGCACGTTCGGTGACTTTTCGTTCTCTTCAATTCGGTGCGATTTGGCGATCCCATTTCGGCGACCCTGTGGTGTATTCAGCAGGCATCACAGGGCTGCCGTAGTGCAGGGAAAGGCCGCCGCAAAACTGACAAACACTCACCGCATAACCCGGCGAACGCACAACGAAATCCGCAAAAACATCTGGATTAACCCTGCCGAACACGCCGGAGAAACCTGAGCAGCCGCCGATCACAGCACAGAGCAGACGCAGGAAAAACCCAACACCGCAGACGAATGGAGTGAAAAAAAAAACAGTACGCTTGAATGTTTGAAAAGCAAAACGCGGGGGGCGGAGCTGACATCCACTGAAACCAGTCGCATTTTTCAGTGCTCTCCGGCTATTTGCCTAACTATATGTGGATTTCTGCATTTTCTTTCGATTATGTTTACGGCTGCAGTGGGTGGTATCCCCCTGGACCTGTCCCAGTACACGAGATTGCGGTGTGAGATCTGTTCGGCCCGGACTGTGGTGATACCGAGGAGGGAGGCCTATCACGGAGACACACGCCTGGTGGCAATTTTGGTGGATTCTCCCTCGACCGAGGTGCTCCCTGTAGATCTGCGACCTGGCTTACCGCATCTCCATGGGTAAGAAGTCGGGGAAGAAGCTCTTACCATCAGAGGGCCCACGACAGCAGGACATCCATGATGCACTGGGTGAGGGCAGGCGTTAAAGGCAGGGAGAGCCCCACACATACCTGTCTCCCACGACGAGCTCTTCCGAGGAGGAGGACCCATACTGGTCGGAGGCCTCGGTGGTGGCGTGGCACTCGCCCCAGGCACCGGGGGCAGGTGGACAGCCAGTGGCGGGCCCCGGCAGTCGGAAGACTCCAGTGGCACACCGACTCGGGGCATCTTCTGATCCTCCTGTTCCTGCGGATGCTCTTCCGGCTGTTCCTAGGAAGCAGGGAGACGCGGGCCGCCTGTCCTTCACGAGGGACGATATACGTGGCCTACTAGGAGAAGCACTTGAGGAGATGAGAGCAGTGTGGCGCGCAGACTTTGCAGCCTTGACAACGGACCTGACGGCTGTCAAAGGGCGGCTGACGGCGGTCGAAGCCCAGGTCGAAGAGGTAGTGGCGACCCAGACGCTCCTCGCGCCACAGGTGGAATCACTACAGTCTCAGGTGGCGATGCTCACAGGAGCCGTGGAGGCGGCTGAAAACCGTCATCGCCGGAGAAACGTTCGTATCTGAGGGATCCCGGAGACGATTGCCGACGATGTCTTGCTACCGTTTATTAATAAGTTTGCGTTGCATGTAATCGAAACGCCGAACGGGACTGTTTTTCAGAACGTTTTCCGACTACGGAAGGCGACTACGGCCCCGGTGGACTCCCCTCGAGATGTGTTGGCGGTGGCGAGAAATGAGGCCAATAAGCGGCGCCTGATGTCGACTCCCGCAGCTCGAGCCCCAATTATTTTTGAAGAGCTGGCTTTGTCATTGTTTAATGATCTCCCCTTTGTGACATTGATTGCTCGTCGGCAGTTTCAAGAAGTCTCGGCGTTTCTGAGGGACTGTGGGGTTAGATATAGATGGGGGGTTGCAGGTTCTATGTACATAAATTATGACAACCTGTCTCACCGGGTGTCCTCCCCTGAAGCCACCTGGTCCCTGCTGCGCTCTCTGGGCCTCTCCCCTGCCCCGGTGTCTCCCGGCCTTGTCCCCAGGGGTTCCTCTTCTCCGATGTTGGATCCGGGTTAGAATCGGACTTTGAGTGACCCAGCTCTGTGCCTTAGCCTAACAGTACTCTGTTCCCATTCTGTTTTCCCCCCTGTTTGCGGGTATGGTCTTTCTTTTTTCATATCTATCGCTGTGTATTAGCTATGATATGACTTTCCTGTGACATATTGGACGATTTACGGAGGCCCTGCGAGGCCATATTTCTCTTTTTTCCTTTTCTCATTATCCTACGGAAATTATTATTTATTTTTTTATTTTATTTTTAGTATTATTATTTCTTATTATTATTGCCCACTCATTATTATTTTTTTATTTTTTTTCTCTTTTCTTTTTTAAATGTTTTTGATCATATGCAGCTCCTTTATGATGACACCCCCCTTATGTGTTATGTGTTCTTATGATTGTGATATTTGGCCCTGCGAGGCCGATCCTGTTTGTCAGTCTGTGACCCTTTGAATACAAAATAAAAATCTTAAATACAAAAAAAAAAGAAAAGTAAAACGCTGTTTGCAAAAAAACTACTGAACGAAAATGTCTGAAATTTACATATAAGATCCAATGAATGATAATAAACAGGTCTGACACAGTAAAAAATGACGATTTAAAAAAAAAGGGAAATTTATTTTGCCAAAAAAATCCCAATAAATGCCTAAAAGATCCTAAAAAAAGCTATAAATAAAGAGACTTTTTACTGCAGAATAAAATATTAAATTTATTAGATATTGGATTAAAACGGGAATATTTTTAACACTGAAGCCTATGGGATTCTCCTGAATAAACCTGTCGAATGAAACCACCGAACAGCAGGGAAATTCGACAACTTTTCACTGTTGGGTTTTGCTCCCTGAATAGACGAAGCATTGCTTCTCTATGGGGATTTCACTGCCCTCGAACAGGCAACGAACAGGCACCGTATATGCAGGCAATTCGCCAGGATTTGGCGAACTGCCTGCTCTCTGAATAGCCGAATGGCCAGGAAAGGTAACCGTACGCTGAATTTCACTGTTCGGTTACCTTTCGGCCACAATTCGGATCTCTTTGAATAACCCTGCTAGTCCTAACAGTAATCTTAGCCTAAAGTAAACCGAATCCTAGCCCTAACAGTAATCCTAGCCTAAAGCAAACCGAATCCTAGCCCTAACAGTAATACTTGCCTAAAGTAACCCTAATCCTAGCCCTAACAGTAATCCTAGCCTAAAGCAAACCGAATCCTAGCCCTAACAGTAATACTTGCCTAAAGTAACCCTAATCCTAGCCCTAACAGTAATCCTAGCCTAAAGCAAACCGAATCCTAGCCCTAACAGTAATACTTGCCTAAAGTAACCCTAATCCTAGCCCTAACAGTAATCCTAGCCTAAAGTAAACCGAATTTTAGCCCTAACAGTAATCCTAGCCTAAAGTAAACCGAATCCTAGTCCTAACAGTAATCCTAGCCTAAAGTAACACTACACCTAACCCTAACAGTAGCCCTAACCATAAAATTATCCCTCATTTCTGAATATGAATAGTCTGAATATTAACAACTGAACGAACCTGAAATATTTGGATTCTGGAATCACCAAATTCAATCTGATCGTGCACATGAGTGATATTCTAAAGGATAATTAATAAAACTAAAGTGTACAGTATAGTAGAAAACAGACATATAAAGTGCCAACAAATGTAAACATATTGTGATTGTGACGAGAACTGGTTCAAGATGCTGTGCAGTCTGGCAGGGTAATTCAAAAAGAATCGAAAAGTCACCGCACGTTCGGTGACTTTTCATCCTCTTCAATTCGGTTTGTTTTGCTGATCCCATTTCGGTGACCCTGTGGTGTATTCAGCAAACACCACGGGGCCGTCGAAGTGCAGGGAAAGGCTGCCGCAAACCAAACGAAAACTAATCGCAAAACCCGGCGAATGCACACCGAAAACCCACAAAAACATCTGGATTAACCTGACGAAAACGCCAGAAAAACCCGAGCAGGAGCCGATCACACGCAGCGAAGCCGCTGGAAAAATCCGACACCGCAGACGATTGAAGTGAATAAATTAGGAAAATAGTTTGCTTGAATGTTTAAAAAGTGAAACGCTGTTTGCAAAGAAACTACTGAGCGAAAATGTCTGAAATTTACATATGATCCAATGAATGATAATAAAAAGGGCTGTTAGTGAAAAAAGAAGTAAACTTAAAAATAAAAAAATAAAAAAATTGACTTTTTAAAATAAAAATAAAAATCCAGAAAAATGCTTAAAATATCCTAAAAAAATCTATAAATAGACTCTTTACTGCAGAATTTTATAATGAACGGTTTATTAGATATTGAATTAAAACATGAATATTTTTAACATTGAAGCCTATGGGATTCTCCTGAATAAACTTGACGAATTAAACCACCGAATGGCAGGGCAATTCGGGAACCTTTCACTGCTGGTTTGTGCTCTCTGAATAGTCGAAGCAGTGCTTTTACATGGGGATTTCACTGCCCTCGAACAGGCACCGTATGTGCAGGCAATTCGCCAGGATTTGGCGAATTGCCTGCTCTCTGGATAGCCGAATGGCCAGGAAAGGTAACCGAACGCTGATTTTCAGCATTCGGTTACCTTTCTCCAGCCATTCGGATCTCTTTGAATTACCCTGCATGTTCTGGCGCATTACGGCATTCATTTCCATCCATTCCAACAACCGAAAACTGTATCCTCAAAACTACGGCCACATACAGTAAATCACCTTTCTCCATGCTTTAAACACTGCAATGGAAAATGAAACATAACTGAATATCAAACGAATGTTAAATCATAGTGGGATCCTTTAAACCTCTTCCCCAGTTAATTTCCTACTCCTCTGCTCCTTCTAATTGTTTTTCTTCAGCTTTTCACTTTGATTTCTCCCTTTATTCTGATAAAATAACCATCATTAGTACATGTCAAAGTCTATCCTTTCATTACTGTATTTCCTCCAATTCATTTTGAAATGCAGTATTTTCTCAGTTTATTGCCTCTCGATCATACCCGTCCCCCCCCCTGTTCATCACTCGCCATGATTCCCCATTGTTATTTATCCCTAATTCAACCACACCACTACGGGTGATATATCACTCCCTGTATTCCCTCGAGACAAACAACACGTGTGCGTTGATAAAAATGGACGGGGATTTGGAACTTTTTCCCTTTTCACACGTGTCCAATACTAGGTTTGTGTTGAGCTCATCTTTCTAAAATTTGCCCCTCAAATACTCTAAAAAACCCTTAGGGTTTTGCCCGTTCTGTAAATTGCTCCTGCTTCGCCCCTCTTAGGTCCAGGTCTACATATTTCAGGTTTTTCGTATTAGGTTCATGATGAAGTATATGAAAATTTGAATGTTAAAGGTTCATAAATGTAACATTTGCCCACACCCAAAAATATAGCCCGCACACATTTTTGGTAGCGGCCCATGATACCAGTATGTTAGTGGTCCATATAGAATTTGCCTTTCTTATCGTTTTGCCAATATTCTTCTCCTGCTACATATTGAAGAGATTAACCCCTTCACTACCGAGCGATTTTCCAAAAACACACCGTCAGGAACCAATTTTTTTTTAAAAGAATAATTTTTAATTAATTAGACAGTAAGAAATATTTGGAATATTCTCAATGTATTCCTCACTGTAACACTGTCATGATCCCTGCCAGATGCCACCTAGGAATCACAGACAAACCCGTACCCGCACGTGACATGGCAGCACCTTTCCTGGGATGTCCTTGCGGTTTCTGCAACTGCAACATCCAGGTGCTTCCAATCACTGACTGTCCTTCCCTACTTATGGGTGGAGCTCCCATCAGGCAGTGCTTCTGCATTGCTTAGTGCTCAGCTTTCCAGCAACCTACTCGCAAGATGCCTGTTTCCTGGTCTCCTGTTCCTGTGTTCCAGTGATCCTCCTTCCAGCCTCTAACCTCACCACATAACCAGTGTTCCTGGTCTCCTGTCCCAAGTGCCCCTACATCTCCAGTCTCCATCTCTGCCCTGTCCTAGACTTCAGTCAGCTCTTTTCCTGTCCCGCCTGTCTCGTGTTTCTCCTAAGTCTCCCGCTGTGTTGCCCTTGGTGTCTCTTTGTGTCTTGTTCCTCCCTTTCTTTGATTCTCCTTCCTGCCAAACAATTCCAGTCAGCCCCATTCCTGCCTTGCCCCTCACCAGTGCATTCACTCGCCTGTTAACCCAATAAAACAACAATTCGTACTCAAACTGCGTCTCCTCTGTGTCACTGCATCATGGGCCCAAAAAACACTCTCCTCTGGTGTATCCGCTCGTGACAAATACTCTATTTGACTAGAAGCTGTCACCATCTGCTGGCCAAGTGGAGTTATTACAGGTCTTGGCTCCATGTAGGATCAGCTGGGGAACTGTCCATTATAGACAGTCCCCAGTTGGTACTAAAAAGCACATCAGTCATCAAGCGCACGGTGCTAACACTTTGAGGAGCACTTTCTGATCGTGAATACATAATCATGGCAGTAAATGGGTTAAGTGAGGGTTTTTTGTTTTCTTTTCAAGGACTGACTTGTGGTTTACAGTTCATTTGACATGATTCCAAATGCTAAATCCATCCCATTCCTACATGCGTTTGCCAGAGGGGGTTGACAAATAGAAAGCTCACTGGGGAATCTAGTCTACAACATCTGGATAATTTAAGGCAAGGCACTAAAAAGCACAGCAGACACGATGAAGCCAGACAGATTTTGCAACAGAAATAATTAGCAAAGGGTAGCAATGTGACATAAATTCATACGTATCTCGAGCAGCAGTCAGACATATTCACAGATCTTTAGACGCTGTAATTAAGATTAAAGATGAGGTTCGGCTCGGTGCAGATGTTAAATAGCAACGCTGACTTTTGGAAGTGCGGCTAATGTTAAGTGACAGCTCAGACAGGTTTAAGTTCAATGCTTTTAGCAGCTTTTAAGGTCACAGTTTTGAAGACACCATGACACAGCTCTGTAGCCTACTTTTATAACAAACACTTCCTCTGCCAGATGGCATCTAAAGGTTGCATGTGATTAGCTCTTAATTGCATGTGCACTGGTGTTTGCTTAGAGCAACACAAATCTAACAGTCTCTACACGAGAAATCTACTTTATTCTGGGTCCAAGACAGCTTTTGCAAGATGTGCGTTCCTGGCGCTTGAGTGCGCGATAATGATTATAATTATACATGCTTTCTCTAGGCCGTGTTGCATCCAACGCTAGAAACACATTCTTCTGTCATCGACACAATCTCCATAAAAATCCTGGGGCCTGATCACAATTTGGATGTTAAAGGCGAGACGCAAACGGAAAATGTTTGCGTCTGCTGTTTTCCATTTGCAGCTCGCCTTTAACGCCCGTATTACGACCAAGCCACTTTGTCAGCAGCTCAAGTCGTAATACTGCCGAGCTGCAACTGGTTAAAACCAGCTGCATTAAGCACCGCTGGTCTTATCAGCTCGAGGTGGACACCTTGAAGAGCTTGTCTGGAATAAGATCAGCAGAAGGATACTCAGAGTAACGCTGGGAACTATAGCTTGTTCTCCATCTCCTGGGGCCATATTAGCATCTCCCACATAAAGTATAGGAGATGCTAATGTACAGTAACCTGGTGCAACATCCGAGACGCAAGCTGAATTCCCATCTCGGATGGAATAGGATGGGCAAAATTAAACACAGAGCTCAAGCCATACCATTCAGCACATTTCTCCTACAAAACTGTGGAGAAGTCTCGACTCTCCGAGAAGCCGGTTGAACCTCACCACCAGGTCGCTGCTCTACAATCATGGAAAGACGACTCGATTCCACTCAGAAGACACTACCAGCGAGTGTCCTTGGGCAAAGCTCCTAACGATATGGATGCACCTACTTCAAAAAAACATATACTTCTCATACATTGTAAGTTTCCTTGGGTCTCCCTGTATCAGGACATATCATCCATGTGTGGTATCTTAATGTATTAACCCCTTGTCCACTCATCTTGTAAAGCGCTGGGGAATTTGTGGCGCTATATAAATAAAGGATAATAATAATATGCTGTACGGCTTGAACGCTGTGGTTAATGACCAGGTTGTATTGGAATGCCATTTTCCAATACAGCATAAGCCACGGTCAGGACATGCACTGGAAAATTGGAAACATGCTCTACATCCAAAAAGATGTTCCATAACTGCTTATTTTAACAAATAATTTACAAATTTGACTTTCATCTTCATCATGGTACCAAGTGGATATGCAGAGGACACTGGGAACTATTTGTTTACAGTGTACCTCTGCTAGCGGAGTGAGAAAGCTGCTTTCATCGCCGAGGGATAGGAGTTGAGTTTGAGATTTTTAGATGGTTTTAGGGTTGTGTATTAAGTGATTGTGGAGAAGCGAAATCACTTAACACCAGGGACTGATAACGTTACTTAAACCTGAATAGCGCCAGAAGCAGATGGAGAGCGATCTGGTTTTAATAGCACATTCTCATCTGCCGGGGGCACAGTAACTTCTCTCAAACAAAGTATAAGAGATGTTAATGTTCGGTAACCAGGCACATCATCCAAGACACAAGCTGAGCTTGCGTCTCAAATGCAATAGGGCGAGATGAGTTAAAATTAAGCAAAAAACTTGAGTCATTATGCTGCATGGCTTGAGCGCTTTGCTTTGCAGCCAGGTTGTGATCTGGCCCCCTGTTGGATATAAAAACTGTGGTGTAAATGAGAAACTTTAGACGAATGGAACAAGAAGCAGAGTTTGGGCCTAGTGGTTTGGATCTCCTGTTAATTCTGTTTACAAGTTTCAGTCTAATAGGTCTAGCACTGCCTAATGAAGTGTAATGTGTTTTAGCGCAGTGTCTGGGGCTTTAGATTAGTTGCTCAATAATCCATTTATATTTTGCATAAACTTTAAGCATTATCTTCCATTTCGTTGACTTTTTAGGAAAATAAAACAAATTAGTTAAAAGTAGATCTCGCAGATTGCGCGACGGACAATTACGAGATGCCAAGCTCAAAAAATGCATTTATTTTTTCCCCTGGGAAGAATAATTTTATAGTTAATGTACATGATGTGCGCACTGTGACTAACGGGATGATTGCTTTGTTAAGGTCTTTTGATTGCATTCTGGGATTCATCCATTAAATGCAAAGATGTAGATAGAGAAAAATGGAAATGGTGTAGCGATGTCTATGTCCTTTCACAGAATGGAGTCAGAGTCACATGAATTGTATTCTTAGGCTTCTCTTCTTTAGTGCTCCTCAAAGAAAACACAAGAGATACATCATAGTGCGACCCATCAATATGACACACACGTGTGGATAAATAGTTGCACTCACATGTAATAGAACCCTCAAAAATAAAAACTTTTAATAAAAGCAAAAACAAATAAAAGATAGCACCAGAACGCGTTTCGCCAATACAATAATGTATCACAGGCTTCCTCAGCTGGCTGACTTTCAAGTGACCATATTGTCATTAATATACCCCTTTCTGTTAGCTGCCAACCAATCCCAGCCGTTAGATTTGGCGGGAAATTAGTACAACCAATAAGAGTATTACTTTCATTATGTTCCACTCATTATGACCCCGAAATGACGTCATCTTAAAACCGGAATTGTTCATTTGTTCAATTGGTCCATTATTTTAGGGATATGGTAGGGAAATACCCAATTCTATTCTAATCCGAACCCCAAACGAATAATATAAACGTGGATAGCGGTCATAGTATAAACTATGCCGCAGAAAGCGTAACTCGCTTAAAAAACGAAACCTCGCACATGCGCATTAACACCCGGAAATGCTCTCGCCAACTATCACTTGTGAGTGGGACACCGCGCATGCGCATCCAAATCCACCACCCATCATATAAGGGATCTCCAACCACCTATCCCCATGCGAAGGAGGGAAACCACCTGACATATCAAACGATAGTGGCGTATCATAGTATACGAGGCTGCCTCTTATAGTCTTTAATGACTTTTCGACCCGATGGAATCTCGAATAGACGGACACCTCATAATAGAGAGCGGATCGACATATAGTCAGCAAAGACCACACGGAAGCAAATCGCAGCCCAATATAAGATATATCTATATAAACTCTAACATTTGAAGGTTTCCTTTCATATACATTCAAAATAGCAGATCCTGCGACTACCATTGGGAACGCTATACAATTGGAATGGGCAGGATCCCATAAAAAGAGATAACTACCATGCATCTAACAAACATTATTATAAACATAAAAACCATGTATAAATAAAACCATATAGCAGCTACCATATACAATAGAAAATAATGCCTGTAAAAAATACTATAAGAAATGACATAGCTCAAATCTGCATTTAAGCCCAGGGGAATAAGTGTATTAAGGATGTAGATCCATTTCATCTCAGCACGGTGGATCCTTCTATTAAAATCTCCCCCTCTCCAATGACGTTCTATCTTTTGTATTGCAATGAATGACATACCATCCGGAGATTGTCCATGAACATTCTTAAAGTGGGCTGATACTGAATGAGTTTCTAGGCCTCTTGTTATGTTATATATATGTTCTCTAATTCTAATGGATAACAATCTCGTAGTATGGCCTATATAATGTAATCCACACGGACATGTGAGTCTATATATGACATTTTTAGTTCTACATGTAAGCACTCCTTAATATTATACTGTTTAGCACTTCCCGCAAACTCGGATATAGTTAACTTCTTTAATTTTAGATTAACACACGCTGGGCAAAGCCCGCATCGATAGAATCCTTCTTTCAGATTAAAAAGGTTAGTCCTTATCTGAGGGTTCTTGTGGCTCTTTACCAGAATTTTCTTGATATTACTTGCCCCCCTATTTATCAGTTTGGGTCTATCTCCTATAAAATCCTTAAGAATAGGGTCGCGTTTAAGTAAATGCCAATTTTTCCTGATGATATGATGTATAGTTTTGGTATGTGTATTAAAATCAGTGATAGACATAATCTCACTCTCGTGTGTATTATCATCCAATTTATACTCTAGAATATCCTTCCTATCTATAGTACTTATCTTTTCAATAGTGGCATCCAGGGATTCTTCCCTATACCCTTTCTCAACAAAATCCATTTTAAGCCTATTTGCTTGTTGTATAAATTGATCTCTTTCAGTGCAGTTTCTACGTAACCGTTTAAACTGCCCCTTCGGGACACCTTTTAGTCAATGATTGGCATGGCAACTTGTTTGCTCAATATAACTATTGACGTCGACTGGTTTGAAATACGTCCTAGTTTTAATACTATTGCTTTCAATGTAAATATTGAGATCCAGGAAATTAATAGATGTAGTACTGATATTGCAATCAAGAACTATTCCCCAGTCATTCTGGTTAAGATGTTGAAAAAAGAGCCGCAAAGACTCTTCATCTCCTCTCCATAGGATAAGGATATCATCGATATACCTCTTATAGAGGACCAGGCTATGCGCCCAGGCACGCCTTCCATGCACGAACTGGTCCTCCCAGTCCGCCATGAACAAATTGGCGTAACTGGGCGCAAACCTGGTCCCCATATTGGTACCTTTAACTTGAAGATAATGCTGATCCTCGAACCTAAAAAAATTACAATAAAGAATAAGTTTGATTCCCCTTAGAATGAAGTTCACATGTTCTTTAGAAATAGTCGGATTATTCCCCAGAAATTTCCGAACAGCCTCACAACCCCTTACATGGGGTATCACACTATATAAGGATTGGACATCGCATGTAGCCAAAATTAGACCCTCTTCCCATGTGATATCTTGCAGTATCTGAAGGACACTTATACTGTCCTTAAGATATGATGGTACAGTCTTCACCATAGGTTGCAAGATAGTGTCTATATAGCTGGACAGATGACTTGTGGCTGACTCTGACTCCATTCTGTGAAAGGACATAGACATCGCTACACCATTTCCATTTTTCTCTGTTATTTGTTGATGGTTGAGAAACAAGGACCATTCAGGTGTATCAGCGATCTCCTATCATCATTTATCAGCGCTACCTATTTCTCTTTGTACAAAGATGTAGATAGCTGCGTATAAAGCAGAAATGACAAATAAACCAAAAAAAGGGAAATTTATGTGCTGGTGTAAATTAAGTGACCGGTCGTCACAGGTTGAGAGAGATTTAAAGGACCCACTCGGTCAGATAAGATCTGATAAGATCGGCAAAAGTTTTAAAATCAAGAATTACAGATTGAAACTGATCTGGATGTTTTAACTTGAGTAACTGTATAATAAAAAGTTTCTACCAGGGTTATTCAAAGAACACAGAATTGGACACGAAATTACACCGAACAGTGAATTTCCCCTTACGGTGCAATTTTTGGCCATTCAGCTATTGAAAAACATGGCAATTCGTCAAATATTGTTGAATTGCCAGCAAAATATGGTGACTTTTGACGGCAGTGAAATCCCCCATAGAGAAGCAATGGTTAATCTATTCAGAGAACACCGAACAGCACAGAAATGTAAGTGAAATGCTCTGAGATTCGGTGGTTTCAGTCGACAGGTTTAAACAGCTGAATCCCATAAGTTTCAATTAGAGATGTGCATTCGTTTCGGAAAAATTCAGAATTTGGAACGAAATTTGATAATTCGTACTTCGGAAGTACTTCCGAATAACGAATCGATACGAATTCGAAACGAAGCGAAAAGGTATATAACAAATTTATTTTGTTTTACACTGTGTCATAATCATAAAAGAATAATTTGAATAACTGATATCAACTATTGAATTTGAAATGAACTATCAAATTGATATCAACTATCGAATTGATCTTAACTTACAACACAAGTAATAGGGCCATATTACATAGTTGGTGCTAACAACCAGAGCTGTTCTAAACTTACCAGAGCCATTATAGCCTATGGAGGTTTTAAGTTTACAACAGCTCTGGTTAAGTTAGCACCACTTTGTAATACTGCCCATAGTCAGCAAAGGACTTTATGAAACAAATTCATTTTGTTTCACTGTTTAATTTGACTCAAATACTAAATCTGTGACACAGCTTAAAATGTAACCCTAGCTTTTCTTTTAACAGCAAAATTTGATTAATTGGAGTTTTATTTAGTGATCCAAAATTTGAATTGATATCAACTATCAAATTGATAAAGGAAATTCAAATTGATTTGAAATTTCAAATCGATTTGAAATTTCAAATCGATCCAAAACGAAACGAAACGAAACAGGAAACAAAATTAGTTACGAAATTCCGAAAACGAAATGATTTAATAACGTAGCGAAACGAAACAAATTTTTCAGCCATGCACATCCGTAGTTTCAATGCTAAAATAAATCCCAGTTTTTCTTAAATATTTATTCAACCATTTATTCTTTTCACTTTTTTTTTAAACTGGCTTTTTTTTTCTTTAACAGACCTTTTTATTATTATTATTCAGAAGACCTTATATGTTATTTCCAGGCATTTTCATGCAGGTGTTGTTTGAAAACACCTTTTAAAGTTGCAGTGGGTTTTTTTTGTTTTCTTTTTTACCCCTGTTCGGCAGATGGTCGGCTTTTTCCGGATCGATTCCGCTGTCTGTTCGGCAGATGCATTTGGTGACTTTTCGGTGATTGATTCAGTGGTTTTGCGGCGGTTTGAGGATGCGTTCAACGGTTTTTTGGACCAATCCAGTGTTGTTTTGGATCGATTCAGCTTTTTTGGATTTGTTCAGCCGCTTTTCAGTGGTTTTGCAGCGGTTTGAAGATGCGTTCGCTGGGTTGATTCGCCGCACTTCAGGGACAGTGCAGTGAAAGCTGAAGTCACCGCAGGGTCGGCGAATTTAACTCGCCAAAGTATGGCGAACGGGAGAGCACAGAAATATCGGTTCTCTCTGAATAATCCCTTAAGTAAATGTATCATCGGTAACAAGGCAGACCTGCATATAAGGATGTGTGGATACTTCCTAACTGTGCAGCCAAAATAGCAACAAACGCTCACTTCTAGGAACCACGGCTCTCCAAGGAGAACAATACTAGCTATTACCTGGCATTTTAATGATTCTACAATGATAATCAAACCTTGATGCTGCAGGAAAAAACTTAATAGAGATGCTACCAGAAAAGCAGAACACAAAGAACTCTAGAGCGCGGAGCCCACACCCTTGAGTAAAGGATCTCTAATCCACCGGGGCTCTACTTCCAATAAGTGAAATCTATTCTCCGAAGTCACAATGAAGTGGCCAGAAGACGTACGTCTCCACCTCCGGAGAGAAGATTGTCAACAGAGAAAAGACAGCTCAACAAACAACAATAAAGATGAGCCTGCTAAGGGCCCATGGGGCATAGCCTAGTATGCTGAAAGTAATGTATTTTACAAAGGAACAACCTATTGTATCTCTGCTTTCCCCATTCCTATCTTCAAAACTCCTCTGGGATTAATTAGTAAGGCTTGTGCCTTCTCTTCTATAATATGTTACGTCTATGGGGTCTATGCAGTAGTTCAGGGATGTCCAAACTCTGGCACCCCAGATGTTCCTGAACTACAACTCCCAGAAATCTCTGACTGCATTAGATGGATGGAGAAGCATGGGAGTTGTAGTTTAGGGCCATCTGGCTTTTCTATCTGGCCATTCTATCTCCATTTTGCCTTGATTTTACACCATTTGTTCTCCTCTCTTACGTTTTCTTGAGATCTATAAAGAAAACGGAGGACACGCTCGTCAGAGTTCAAAATAAGTATTTTTATTATATTTTGCACAGTTGTTACACTACTGCTTTGATGCACTTGCATGTGCGCGTTTTCACTGGAAATACCATTTTACCTGGTTGAGTTATTTATTTGCGTCACATGGATTATTGCCACATGCTTCCACTACAGATTGTTAGGCACAATGTTGGACACTTTTTATTTATTTATTTATTGAGAAAGGATTTTACCAGGAAGGATACATTGAGATTTCTCTCATTTTCAAGTATGTCCTGGGTGGCGAGTATGTACCGTTAGGTGTCTTGCCAAGGACACTTACTGGAGAGGTGCTCTTGACGCGATCAAACCCATGTCTCCACAGGCTCTCTCCATGCAGAGCAGTGATGTTACCTCTACTCCACCCAGCTGGTTGTTCTTTTTCTATCCATTAATGCTAAAGGACACTTTATTATATCATCAAATAATTAACTATTTATTTCTTTATGTATTCATTTGTTTATCTATATATTTATCTGTATATTTCTTCACTGTATATTCATAGCTACGCGCTTGCACTTTCATTCGTTTTTTTCGTGCTGAATACAAATTAAAAACACAGAACCCTGCTCGAGAGCTTGCAATCTAATTGTATTTAAGAATACATGAGGAGGATTTAGTAACAAAATAGAATCATACATTATATAAGCTTACAACAACGTCAGTGGGCTTCAGGTGGAGGAGGGAGAGCTCTGCGTCTGGTGCATAGGCTCAGCATATTTTCGCACTGACCTCACTGGCGGTCTTGTGGTTTGCTGCAGTGGGCAACATGGCAGTGGGGCTGGCAGCATCTCCGGGACAGAGCACCACTGATCTGTCTGCAACTGGGATACATGGGAACCTATTCCCACAATTCCATCTCTGACCCTGTTACCTGGTGACCTCTCTCCTACAAATGAATACTGAGCCGTGTTGGACCCTTGGCCATGGATCCCCATGCAGCAGCGCAGGTCGCACACACTTAGGACCGGGCCAGGGTGTGACTATCAGGGTTATTCAAAGAGAATCGAAAAGTCACCGCACGTTCGGTGACTTTTCGTTCTCTTCAATTCGGTGAGATTTGGCGATCCCATTTCGGCGAACCTGCGGTGTATTCAGCAAGCACCACAGGGCCATCGCAGTGCAGGGAAAAGCCGCCGAAAACTCACCGCAAAACCAGGGCGAACGCACACCAAAACCCGCAAAAACATCTGGATTAACCCAGCCGAACATGCCGGAGAAACCCGAGCAGGAGCCGATCACAGCGCAGAGCAGCCGCCGGAAAAACCCGACACCGCAGACGAATGTTGTAAAAAAAAAAACAGTACGCTTGAATGTTTGAAAAGTGAAACGCTGCTTGCAAAGAAACTACAAAACGAAAATGTCTGGAATTTACATATAAGATCCAATGAATGATAATAAAAAAGGGCTGTTACAGAAAAAAAGAAAAAATGATTTAAAAAAAGAACGGAAAAAAATTTCACTAAAAAATCCAGAAAAATGCCTAAAAGATCCTAAAAAATCTATAAATAAAGAAACTTTTTTACTGCAAAATATTATAATGAACGGTTTATTAGATATTGAATTAAAACGGGAATATTTTTAACATTGACGCCTATGGGATTCGCCTGAATAAACCTGTCGAATGAAACCACCGAACAGCAGGGCAATTCGGCAACTTTTCCCTGCTGGTTTTTGTTCTCCGAATAGACGAAGCTATGGGGATTTCACTGCCCTTGAACAGGCACCGAACAGGCACCGTATGTGCAGGCAATTCGCCAAGATTTGGCGAACTGTCTGCTCTCTAAATAGCCGAATGGCCAGGAAAGGTAACCGAACACTGAATTTCACTGTCCGGTTACCTTTCGGCCACAATTCGGATCTCTTTGAATAACCCTGTGTGTGTCCAGGTACCTGACAGATGTCTGTGCTAAATATTCTAGAGGGTGTCGTGAAATTCATATTTTAATCTGTGCAGTAGTTTTTTTCACCCAAATTTAGATTCTTTGAGCTTTTGTTGGCTTTCATGTACTTTTTTTTCCCTTGAAACATTCTTTCAGACATAAAAATGATTATAGGCATAGATGGGCTGTGTCTGAAACAAGGGAAGGGGCCTCAGAAAGGTCCCTGTGATGTTTGGGAACCTGCATAGAGTATGCAGATTGTCTTTGAAGCGCTCAATTTCACTGATGTACATGTTACAATAGACACGGATGTCGTATTAGTTTCACAAATTCTTAATAATGCCTTCGGTTTTGGAATCGAAGAAAAGGTGAGTCACCGGCTTTGCTGCTCCGTTGACACATAATAACGGGTGCGGAAATCACACTATGACTGGATCTCTTCATTGACCTATTACTAATTACATTGCTTATTTCTGCAGTGTTTTTGTCGTTCGGATGTGAATCTCAGAGATGCACGATGTGACGGAAGCTGACTGTAACCATCAATGCTTGTTACACATAATGGCTTTGAATGACAGATAATGGCTGGTATTATCAGCTATATATATATATATATATAGCTATATATTCATGTTACGTTTTAGGAATAGGGCACTCCTAGATGCACTTGCTGTCCCAACCTCCCTTTTGATTTTCAATGAATAAAGAAAAAAACTCATTATAAACGTAGGTAATGAAAAGAGGAATACTTAAAGGGACATTACCACAAAAAAAATGATTACTTTTATTTTCTTTACTTTATGTTGCTGATATCCTTCATGAATATTTTACTCTATAGGGGTTATACAGAGAGGGCCGAAATGTCACCCGAAATGTAACCGGACACTGAAATTCAGCGTACGGTGCCATTTCGTGGCCATTCAACTATTCAGAGAGCAGGCAGTTCACCAAATTTTGCAAATATCCTGCTGTTCGGTATTTTCATTCGGCAGGTTTATTCAGGCTTCAATGTTAAAAATATTCCCATTTTAATCCAATATCTAATAAATCGTTTACTATTATTACGCAGTAAAAAGTCTCTTTATTTATCGATTTTTTTTAGGATCTAGGATTTAGGATTAGGCAAAAAAAAAAATCCATTTTTTTCTTAAAAGAGTTTTTTCATTTTTCTGTAACAGACCTTTTTATTATCATTCATAGGATCTTTTATGTAAATTCCAGGCATTTTCGTTCAGTGTTTTTTTTTTGCAAATAGCGTTTAAATTTTGAAACTTTCAAGCAAACTGTTTTTTCTTTCTTTTTTACCCCGTTCGTCAGCTTGTTGGCTTTTTCTGGTGGCTGCTCTGCGCTGTGATCATCGGCTCGTTGGCTTTTTCCGGCGTGGGTTTTACAGCGAGTGTTCGGTGACTGTTCCCGAGTGTTCGAGTTTTCCTTGCACTCCGGGGACCCTGCATTTGTACTTGAATACACCAGAGTCGCCGAACTAGAATCTCCCCGAAGTGCAGGGAACAAAAAGACACCCTCAGGGCTCTCTGAATAACCCCTTATATGTGTCATTGCGGGCATCCATTTTGTGATGTTTTGTGTTGTAAACAGTCCCCTCCTCACAGTGGGCAGTCTTACTGTACATACATGGCGCTATAACGGGGACGCTATGGAGGAAAAGCTGCACCTGCAGGTTTCTCCTTAGCCTCCCCGTTTTAGCTCCATATTACGGGGCAGGCGCTGATTCAGCACGGTGAGCCGTAACACAGCGCTAAGCCTCAGGATGCTCAAGGCATCACTAGCGCACCGCCGCGAGCATCACCTCCTGGAGTCCATAGGATTCCATTGAGGCTTCAACTGACGGGTCACATGACCTGCAGGATCTTACCTCTTGCGAGATCCTGCGCTACGCAATTTGTGGCTGCACAACTGCAAGGACTTCCGGATCAGAAGCCCCCGAGCTGAAGAGGAGGAGCTGCATGTGACAAGGGACAAAAAGTGAGTAAAATCAATAAAATCATCAACAGCTTTGGCTTTAATTACCACCTCTACGCTGATGACACTCAGATCTACCTCTTTACCCCTGATCTCTCTCCCCCTGTCCTTTCAAAAGTCTGTGACTGTTTATCTGGCATCTCCTCCTGGATGGCCTCCCACCACCTAAAGATCAACATGTCAAAGACTGAACTCCTACTTATTCCTCCCTCCAATGCCTCCCCACCTCCTGACTTCTCTATCACGGTGAAGGGTATCACCATCTCCCCATCAAACCAAGTTCGCTGTCTTGGAGTTACACTTGACTCTGCTCTTTCCTTCATCCCCCACATCAAGTCTCCTTCCTCCTCCTGCCGATACCAACTGCGTAATATTTCCAGAATTCGGCCATTTCTTACCGCTGTCACCACAAAACAACTCATACACGCCCTGGTAATCTCCCGACTCAACTATTGCAATAATCTCTTATCTGGCCTCCCTCTGTCCCGCCTCTCCCCCCTACAATCCATCCTGAACGCCTCCGCCAGGCTAATTCACCTCACCCGCCGCTCTGTCTCTGCCGCTCCCCTCTGCGAGTCCCTTCACTGGCTCCCCATCCACTGCAGAATTAAGTTCAAAATCCTTATCCTTACCTACAAAACCCTCACTAACTCAGCTCCCCACTACCTGTCCTCACTAATCACCAAATACACCCCAGCCCGCTCCCTAAGGTCAAACAGTGACCTGCGCCTAGCTTCTCCCCGCATCACCTCTTCCCATGATAGACTGCAGGATTTCTCACGCGCAGCCCCCACTCTCTGGAACGCTCTCCCTCGTACTGTCAGACTTTCCCCTAACTTCTCTTCCTTCAAACGCTCCCTTAAAACATTCCTATTTAGGGAAGCCTACCACCCAACTCACTGACGCAACCATCAATCACTCTCACCTTACAGTCCTCTCCTCCTGTTTCCAACCCCAACCCTCCTAGATTGTGAGTTCCTACGGGAATAGGGCCCTCATCTCCTCCTGTACTGTTTGTCAAATGTTGTTCAATGTATTGTAACCCTGTCTATACGGTGCTTATTGTACAGCGCTGCGGAATATGCTGGCGCTTTATAAATAAAGAATAAGAATAAGAATATATAAAAAATATATCATCTGCCCAATTATTTAAGGACAAAGAAAGGGAATTCTATTTTTATTTAAAAAAAAACATCCCTTTAGTGTTACAACTGAAACCTACAGCTTTGACCCCAAAAAGTGAGACAGGTAGCAGGTCAATAAGTTGTTCGGGGGTCATACATTTTGATATTTTGAGGTTTCTTTTAGGTTTTCCCTGGTTTTGGCTGTGCCCCCTGGTGGTGAAGGGCCTTCATGTCTGTTTTTTCCCTGTAGTGTGTTTTGGCCGTGCTGTTTGGGGCTGTTCTGGGGCTCTGTGGTGATCTTCTGGTCTGGGGTCACATGGCCCAATCACACAGACCCACTCCCTATAAATATCCCAGCAGCACAGAGCCTCATTGATGGTTTGTGGAGTTTCATGGTGGTTCTGTCTGGTTTGTGTTCCCTGAGTTGCTGCAAAGCATTCCTGTTCAAGTATTTTCTGGTTCTGACCTCGGCTTTATTCCTGACTATCCCTTCTACCCACTCCTGGTACTGTATATTCTGATCTGTTGCCAACCTCTGCCTGATTGACGATTCTTGTATGTTTCATGTTTTATGTACCTTTTCTGTCTTTAGTTTAGTATATTTTCAGAGGCCGCTTATAAGGGACCTCTTTAGTATAGTCTGTCTGTTTTGTTTACTGTCCTGCAGCCTGCTCAATTCACGGATTGTCAGGCGTATCATTGTGTCTCTGAGCGTGTCCTAAGTGGTCTGTCGGTCTTGAAACCTTCGGAGCTTAGTGGCAATTCAGTTCTTTTTGGTGCTCCTTGGTTTTGGAGAAATCAGTCTGTCCTTGTGTCCAGTCAGTAACTCGCCTGCCTTAAGGGCTTCATCTCATGTTCCAAGCCATCACGATGGCCCAAGCAGGGGCTAACCGTTTCAGTTTCTGGCAAAAAAACTGCAATTAGGCTACTTTCTATCCAAACCATCAGCCTTTAATCCCCTGAAATAACATACTTGAGTTCGCAGTTGCTCGTCTGTTAGGCTGGGGTCAGACCAGCGCACTTTTAACGTGCGTTCTGGCGCACATAATTACGGCCGCACTAGCAGCAGATGACGGGCAATGACGGCCAATATACGATGTACGGCCGCACAAAAGTCCGGCCGTGCAACGCAAGTGGAATTTGAACGCATTTTTCTGAGAACGCTGAACTGCTAGTACTGACGTACTGAGTGCGCAGCTGTGGCATAGCGGCGTGTGTGCGTGATTAGGAGATGTCAGACGCTGCTAATGTCCAGCCTACATAACGTCCAGACGCAAAAAGAGTTTTATTGACGATCCGTACAAAATCACGTCCGAAAATGCGCGTCGTCTGACCGTTTTTGCGCATTCCGTGAAAAAATACGTCAATGCGTTCAGACGCACTTTTTCACGTTCGCGGGGAAAAATGCTTTCGTCTGACCCTAGCCTAAATGCTTGCGAGCATTTGTGAGAAGTACCTGTACACAGAGTGTCGGAAATGAATCACCCTCCACCTTGAAGATAATATTAGGTTGCTAGTTAGAATTAATGCTGGGTTGAAAGTCAGGACGTAAACCGCTAATCGTGGATTTCGATTTTATTTTGCAGATCTGCTATGAATGTTTATATTTTTTTGGTAAAAAAAATTCAATGTTTATTATTTCAGACCTTAACCAAGGTCTCCAGAGTCTTCCAGATTATAGGTACAAACTGCTATTTTATTGTTCCACGGATGCCTCGGGCACTGGATGTTTGGGGAGGCCTTGGATCATCTTCAATACAGAGAAAAAATATATATATAGAAAATATTAAATCTTCTTTTCAGAAGCCAGAAAATAACATCATTTTGCATGTTGCAATATAAATATCTTTCACTTCAATAGGATTGCACGCGTACCTCCAAAGATCAACTCAACAAAGTTACCCGCGGAGAATCAGACGTACGAGTAGCTGGAAGCGCATCCAGCGTCAGCTTGCCTAGTCATTTAATGCGTCAAAATCCTCATTATTAAAGAATAATTAATACAGTAATACACAACATGATCAGACCTGTGTTATTAAAAAAAAATAACAACCCTCCAGCAGATTAAGAATTTCTTATACTTTTTTTTTATTTTGTCCCAATGATAGGAATCCTTAAGGATCAATTTATTCCAGCCCCGGAGCTTGGCATCTCCGCAGCGCAAGATGGAATAATAACGATGAAAAGACGAGCGAACGCGTTCAAAGTGTACCCAAAAAAGACAATTTATTATTTCATTGGACGGATTGACGTTTTCTCTCCTTCAGCGGTAGCTCACTGGTTAAGGCTGCTCACCAGACACACTGTATCACCGGCATTTGAAGAAAAGAAACAATCTTCCGTTCCATATGTTCTTCTCTCCACTCCCGCAGCCCCACCCCCAACGTCTAGGATAAATTGATTAATTCAAAGGCGCTGTCACCCTGTGAAAATTTAAACTCCCTGAACTGTCTGCGTTTAGGTCTCAGTTCTAGCTCTTGATTATGTTCTTTGTAGCGTACCGCTTGAAGAATAAGAAAAAAGAAAGAAAAAAAACCAGCTAGATTTGCATATCAATGCATCTTCCTAGTTAACAAATCCTTAATTAAACAATAAGCAAAATAAATAAATATACAGAGCTCCCTGACTCCCCCGGGAACAACCTGTGCAGTCATTTCATTTAATTGGTCTGCCAAGGAATTAAATTACAATACTTACGTTTCTAAGGGTGGATGCCAATTTAATTTTGTAAGAGGGTCCATTGGTTCCTTTTTCATTTGCTGCTGACATCAAACTTTACATACGGCTGTCCTGAAATAACATTCTCTCCTCCATTGGACAGGATGAATGCATAATGAATTTGAATATTATGAATATTGTTTCGCCGGTCAGTCCGGGGTGGGATGTTTCCTCTCCCTACCCATGTCATCAATTTACTGCCGCGAAGGGCGCTTAGCCTTATTTTTCAATGCTAAGCGCGTTTGTGGACAATCCGTCTTGACTCTTAGACTATCCCTGCTCATCTCAAGGGGGACGTGTCCCCAGTAGCTCAGTATAGGACAGTATGATTAAAAGACGGGAATATATTTTGTACAGTACAACTCTTGGGACTATCAGGGTTATTTGAAGAGAATCGAAAATTCACCGCACGTTCGGTGACTTTTCGTTCTCTTTAATTCGGTTCCTTTTGCCGATCCCATTTCGGTAACCCTGCGATGTATTCAGCAAGCACCACAGGGTCCCCGAATTGCAGGGAAAAGCCGCTTCAAACCCGCCGAAAACTCACCGTAAAACCCAGCGAATGCGCACTGAAAACCCGCAAAAACATCTGGATTAACCCCGCCGAAAACGCCGGAAAAACCTGAGCAGGAGCCGATCACACGCAGCGCAGCTGCCGGAAAAATCTGACACCGCAGACGAATGGAGTGAATAAATTAAAAAAACAGTTCGCTTGAAAGTTTGAAAGTGAAACGCTGTTTGCAAAGAAACTACTGAGCGAAAATGTCTGAAATTTACATATGATCCAATGAATGATAATAAAAAGGGCTGTTACAGAAAAAATAAGTAAAGGTAAAAAAAAAAATCGGAAATTTTCTTTTAAAAAGAAAATGTCGAAAAATATCCTAAAAATTCTATAAATAAAGAGACTTTTTACTGCAGAATATTATAATGAACGGTTTATTAGATACTGAATTAAAACGGGATTATTTTTAACATTGAAGCCTATGGGATTCTCCTGAATAATTCTGCCGCATGAAACCCCGAATGGCAGGGCAATTCGGCAACTTTTCACTGCTGGGTTTTGCTCTCTGAATAGCTGAAGTATTGCTTCTCTATGGGGATTCAGCCCCCTCGAACAGGCACGGAACAGGCACTGTATGTGCAGGCAATTCGCCAGGAATTGGCGAATTGCCCGCTCTCTGGATAGACGAATGGCCAAGAAAAGTAACTGAACGCTGATTTTCAGCATTCGGTTCCCTTTCGGCAGCCATTCGGTTCTCTTTGAATAACCCTGCATGTTTACTGTCCAGAGTGGAATGTCCCCAAAAACAATAAAACAATAATGTTGGTAAGTATAGCATAAATATGTAGATTGGATAAACATATGAATATAGCCGAAACATATCTTGGACAACAAGACATCTTTCCTCATTAATCTCTCAAATATCTCATCATAATAATATTGCTCCTACATACATATAACTGGCAATGCCCATTTTCAGGGAGAGTCACTCATACAAACCTTGATAGTCAAGCCACCAGCATATCAAGTCAGCATGTATCCGGCATAATCCTTGTTAACATTGCAGAGGGAAGATGGGGAACCACCCCATCAGTAATAAGTGCTGGGATAACAATAATCATAATAAAAATTAAATAGCATTGCTAATTACAAGCATTTGTTAAAAGAACATAGACCTTTAAGACAATAAACATGTTTCTGTTTTACTTTATCTCCTGATTACAGGATCTCTCTGATTGATAGTAGTCTAGAGAATCTTTTAAGGGCAACTGAGCAGATCTTGGATTAGGGACATTTTCGACATCTGTCCCATTTGAGAGGATATTAGACATGCTCAGTCTAGGCAAGTCCAATGTCCCCTTGCAGAACTTGGGAACTCACCTTTAATTGGACACATTGTACTCAAATTTTTTTTGTACGTCAGAAAAAGAACATACAATTCACAGAGCGAACAGTGTCCAGCTATTTAACTCTTTCATTACCAAATCACTGTCAGGAAACAGTGGGTTTTTGTAAAACCATTTTTAATTAATTATACATTAAGAAATTGAATAATATTCACATTGTATTTCTTACTGTAATAACCTATTTGGCAGGCAGGTGTCTCCATCTGCTGGTCAAATGGAGTTACAACAGTTAAGAACTTCCTGCAGGATCAGCTGGAGAAAACTCCATTAGAGACATTCCCCAGCTGGTTTTAAAAAGTATTAGCACCTCAGGCATTATGCCCACATTGCTAAAACTTTGGAGACACCTTGTGGAGCCCAAATGCAAATGAAATCTGTATGAATCAAACATATTTGATTTGCATTCAAACAGCATAGCTCCAGCTCGTGTTACAATGATCTCGGGCTCTTGTGTCTGCTGCTGTTGATAGTGTTATACAGACACCTGTATAATCATTGCAGCGAAGGGGTTAAATAGACCGCAACTTCACAGTGCACCTTTCACCGCTGTTCTGATTTATGTTTTATGAAGGGCCAGTGTTTGTAGGCGGTGCAAAAATGGCTATTTTTGTCAGTGTTTGAGCCATTGATAAACACTGGAGCTTTCTGAATAACCCTTACAGGGTTATTCAAAGAGAATCTAAAATCCACCACACGTTCGGTGACTTTACGTTCTCTTCAGTTCGGTGCGATTTGGCGATCCTATTTTGGCGACCCTGCGGTGTATTCAGCAAGCACCACAGGGCCGCTGTAATGCAGGGAAAAGTCGCCGAAAACTCACCGCAAAACGAGGGTGAATGCACACCGAAACCCGCAAAAACATCTGGATTAACCCCACCGAAGACTCTGGAGAAACCCGAGCAGGAGCCGATCAGAGCGCAGTGCAGCCGCCGGAAAAAGCCGGCACCGCAGATGAAGGAGGTGAAGAAAAAGAAACAGTACGCTTGAATGTTTGAAAAGTGAAACGCTGTTTGCAAAGAAACTACTGAACGAAAATGTCTAAAATTTACATGAGGTCTAATGAATGATAATAAAAAGGGCAGTTACAGAAAAAATAAAAAACTATTTAAAAAACTGCAGAATATTATAATGAACAGTTTATTAAATATTGAATTGAAACAGGAATATTTTTAACATTGAAACCTATGGGATTCGCCTGAATAAACCTGCCGCATGAAATCACCGAATGGCAGGGCAATTCGGCAACTTTTCACTGCTGGTTTTTGTTCTCTGAATAGACAAAGCATTGCTACTCTATGGGGATTTCACTGCCCTCGAACAGGCATCGAACAGGCACCGAATGTGCAGGCAATGTGCCAACAGCTCTCTGAATAGCCGAATGGCCAAGAAAGGTAACCGAACGCTGATTTTCAGGGTTCGGTTAGCTTTCGGCAGCCATTCGGATCTCTTTGAATAACCCTGTTATAGTTTATTGAACAGACCTAAAGCAAATATCACTTGTAAATGTTTTTATGTAGTTGTGTATGTGTTGAATGTACTCTGTTCAGAATTTGTCTTACTGTTATATTAGCAGGCAGGGCATCCTCTGTGTGGCCTGTGCGTCTGGCTTATTTGGGATATAATTGCTGAATTTTAACAGTAAGAGTCGAAAAAAAGAAATGCTTGTTTGTCTCTTTTTACAAACATCTCCTTAATTAAATTCTTCTCTCCATAGGACTAACACGTCACTTAGCATTTAATGCTATCTGAATCAATTTAACTCCCCGTATTGAATAACCAAGAAGCTTCGATATTGTGGGATATTATCTTAACCCTTTCACTGCTGAGCCATTTCTCCCCTGTTTGTTAATTTTGACCATTTTAGGCAAGGGTCAAACGAACGCATTATTCGCAGCCACCGTCAAAAGTGCGTCCGAACACATTGCCGTATTTTTTCACGGAATGCGCGAAAATGGTCATACGATGCGCATGTTCCTCCGTGATTTTTTACGGATCGTCAATAAAACCCTTTTTGCGTCTGGACGTTATGTTGGCCGGACATGAGCAGCGTCTGACGTCTCCTAATCACGCACACACGCCGCTAGCGAACGCAGCGCACTCTGTACGTCAGTACTAGCGGTTCTGCGTTCTCGAAAAAATGCGTTCATTTTCCACTTGAGTTGCGTGGCAGGACTTTCGTGCGGCCGTACTTCGTATATTGGCCGTCTTTGTGCGTCATTTGCTGCTACTGCGGCCGTGATTAAGTGCACCTAAACGCATGTTAAAAATGCGTTAGTCTGACCCCAGCCTTATTCTCTTCACGTTTAAACGTGATTTAAAGTCGTGTTTTATTGTGGGACCCAGGCAAGTTATATATCCTTTTCTTCACTGGACTTGGAAGATTCAAGATATATCATTATTATTTGTGCATGTCGTGTCATAACACAATGCTATAACAAAAAAATGTCAAAAAATGTAACTCTCCATTCACAATGCAATTATTTGCAGCGTGTAAAATCATTTTCTCACATGTTATTCATAAAACCTTTGTGCTTATATATTCTATGGGTTACTCTTTAAATTAAGACAGAGAACCGGTGCTCAGCGCTCCCGCGTTCACGGTATAAAGGGAATCTCTTCCGTATAGAGAAAAAGATATACGTTATAACATAGGGTAAATATTTTACTGTCTTGGACAATTCATAGTTCGTCGGAGTATGTAAACACGGCGGGCACAGTGTCGCCTCCAGGTAGCTGTGAAGGATAGAATCCTTTCTACATTATTGAGTATTGTAGACTTCTACCAGTGGAAGACTTATTGACTACCCAGGACTCTGAAGGGATACCAAGGCCTTAAGATAAGCTAACCACTGAGGGCCATTGGTACTCAACCATTGGAGGACCTGTGGACTGTGGACTACCTAGGATCCTGAAGGGATACCAAGACTACAAGACGAGACAACCACTGAGGGCTATCGGGTGAGCCATGTGAAACACCCGCAGGCGAGGTGATCGAGCCTAACGAGGCTCTGGAAAGTGTGAGTGGATCCATTCCCCCCCCCCACTTTTTCATTTTTGTGAAAGCTGGACTTCACTATTATACATTTTTTTTCCTTTGAGGAATACTCTGACGAACTATGAATTGTCCAAGACAGTAAAATATTTACCCTATGTTATAACGTATATCTTTTTCTCTATACGGAAGAGATTCCCTTTATACCGTGAACGCGGGAGCGCCGAGCACCGGTTCTCTGTCTTTTTTGTTGTATTTGGTGTGGTTTGGGACTGCACTTTTGGTGCTCTGGGCGACGGGGTTCACGTTTAATTTTGCTCTGAGTGTCTGTTCTCCACATTTTTCCACTGTACTCTTTAAATTACGCTCACCTAAGTGTGGACCTCTACATGTCATTTCATTTTTTTATATATATTCGTCATTCTTGCAGTTCATCTTCCCCATTATATATTATAAAGCAAAGCAGAAAATGTTAGCGCTAAATAAATGATGGCAATAAGAATAATAAATGCTATTGGCAAGAAAAATGTGAACTGGCTGATGAAGAAAAAAAATACAGAATGTTCTATAGTGAATTGCGGCAATTAGAATTCAGTAACAATTCAGCCTCCGGAAGACAATTTCTCCTTTAATAAATGGACCAAATGCAAACAAGAACGTATTCATAATTTACTGCATTTATATATTCTTTATATTTGTCTTTTGCAGCTCATTTTCTGGTCAGACAAAACTATGCTAATGATCTGTTATACATAGTTACACCACTTCTCAAACCAGCTACGGAAGAAAAGAAATGATTTTAATCCTCTGTATGATCTCTATTTTCCATCTCATGTTCCACAAATTTTCAGATGATAATTTAATAAAAAATAAATGACGTATTGGTCAAACTGTAAAGGCTAATAAATATTATTCATCCTAAGTACTTTCTCAACTAAATTATGGTGTTTCAGGTATCTTTGGGCCTAGTGATAACTGGCAACTTCTATTATTAAAGAAAACATACAAACAATAACTATGTAGAAGAAATAGAGGCACGGTGTCACAAAGGGGGTACCTTGCACACGCCAAGGTGAGGCCCTGGTTCCTGGGAAAGCCCCAATTTGCAGACACCATATACAGAATAGCACTGAGTGAATACAATATAGCAAAGGACCTCTGTGCACAGCAAGATACCAAAGCAGCCCTGACCTGAAAGACCGGACCATAGAGATGGCCGGATATGCTCTATAGAAAATAATACAGTGAAGCTGTGCAGAGTCTATAAATATATACAGATGGCAGGACACAAATAAACGGTACTGACAAGGATTAAGCAAGAACGTGGTCAAGAGGAAAAAGCCAGGAGTTAGAACCAGAGTGCGAAATACAGATGCCAGGGATCCAGAACCGGGAGGAAAGTCAGCCAGGCCAAAGAGTCAAAACCAGGGAATCAGAATAACATAAAACAAAAGCAGAAAACCAAAACACAGCAAGGGAGAAACACTAGAACTGAATATATAGGAAATAACAAGACATAAACCAGAACACAAAATACCTTGGGAAACAGCAGACAGACAGTGAAGACAAAACCAAAGAATATAAACAGAACAAGAAAATACAGACTTGGACTAGAAAAACAGCAGGGAGCTCAGAACACAGCAGACTGGATACACATGCAAACTGGAACAAAATGACAGAGCAATGGGATATGGGATGGGGATCAGGACAAAGACCAACACAACAGGTGAGCTGAACAGACACAAAGCAAATAACCCCTGGGCTGCTACCCATGAAAAGCAACTACAGAAACACATGGGAAAAACAGGTATAATTGAATACAGAGGGCATCGGGACAGGGCTGGAGCGACGAAACATGACTCACAGAGTTACACAACCATATTTGGCTGAGTTTACAGAATACTGGCTAATTGCCAAATGCTTCATTCTTCAAACTCTCCATCAAGGTAATACAGAGTATTCCAGTGAAAGGAACAGGAAACTTATTTCTTTGTAATAACATTAAATAGAATATTGTTATTAGATAAAGACTTTATATATACTGTATATCTTTGTCTGATAACAATATAATATTTTGTGTTGTTGTGTCTCTTTGTCATGAGAAGCACCCGCTCGTTAGGCTTAGTGCAGGAAGAGTGCTGCCCCCCTGTTGCTGTATTACTGTATGTATATTGAGAGAGAGGTTGGCATATGTGAGACTTGCTGCCAGTGATGTACATTGACGTTGTGGCAGGCTTATCCAATGCATGATCATATTTTGGATCTAAAAACTCATCAGTTTAAATCCAGGTGTCTTTAAATCTTTACACGCACATGAGGGTGGAGTGTTTGTTGTGTCTAAAGGTCTCAATAGCACCGCTAGGAAATAAGCATGTTCTGTTGGTTGAGTGCAGCTCCCTCGGAAAAATAAATATATACATCATTTTTGTAGCTTCGCAGGGCACCTTCTCCCATGGCTTTTCAGATTTATCTTTAGCAATGGGCCAATGTTTTTCGGAGTTGCAAACACAATTAGTTTTGAAAGTGTTTGAAACGTCAACAAACGCCAGAGCTTTGTGAATGATACTTAAAGTGCAGTGAACACACCTAAAACAAAAATCACTTGTATGTGTTTCTAAGTGATTGCGGATGTGTTGATTGCACACTCTGTACAGAATTTGCTTTGCTTCTGTATTATCAGCCAGGGCATCTTCCTTGTGGTTTATTTAGGATATAATTGTTGATGTGAGGAGTGCCCCCCCTTCTCCACAGACGTGTCTCGCACTTGCCGTATCGGCAAAATAACCTCCTCGGTGCACTCTCCAGCCGCTCATGCAGGATACAAAAAAAAAAAATGAAGAGCACTCGGAGGGGTTAGTAAAGTTGTCTTATATTACTAGTGCTTAAAGGAAAATTACATTGACGTTTCAATCTCCATTGAGATTTTCATCACTTTAGAGATTGAAATGTCAATGTAATTTTTCTTGACACAGATGTAATATAAGAAAACTTCACTAACCCTTGCGAGTGCTCGTCACTTTTTCTATTATATAAATACAGTGGAAAGAAAAAAGCATGTGAACCCGTGGAATTCATTGGATTTCTGCATGAATCAGTCATTAAATGCCTTCTCATCTTCATCACAATCATAAGTAGGGATGAGCTGTTCGGGTTCGGACGGTTCGGAGTTCGACCCGAACTTTGGCAGTTCGAAAGTTTGCGAATTTCGAACTTTTTGGGTGTGTTCGGTTCGAGTTCGAAAAAAAAAAGAAATTTTTAAAAAAGTATAGAAAATGCTTAAAAAAAATACTAAAAAATCTCGAAATAAAGAGACTCTTTACTGCAGAATATTATAAGCAACGGTTTATTAGATATTGAATTAAAAACTAATGTGTACGTGGAAAGATTATCAACTCTAAATGACCTCTGTTCACAAACGGGCATAACACCAGGTGTTTTTAGTCTGGTAATCAATTTGATACATTGTACACCATACTGAGGGTGGGGTGGTGTCTGCTTCTGATTGAGATTTGAGAATTAATTTCCCTAAAACATCCTAATATGCTGCATTTAACCCTTTCACTGCTGAGGCTTTTCACACCTCTGTGCTGAGGTCATTTTTACCGCTTTCGCTCATCATGTTTAACCGCGTTTTGTAGCCATATTTTGATATATGACCCAGACATATTATATATCGTTCTTTCCGGCATACTTGGCAGATTCATAATATGTCATTATTATATGTATACGTTATGTCATGTCTGTATATTATAACAAAAATGCAATAAAATTTTCACATTTTAACATGCGATCGTTTGCGGTTATATTTTGTATGGGGTGCGCTTGTTAAAAAAATTATAAATGGGGTCTCGTTACATTTTTTTTTGGGGAAAATTTAGCTTTTTTTAACAAACGCACCGCATACAAAAATCGTTAGTGCAGCATTATTGTTCACATTATAATTGAAATGGGAACAATATTGCTGCATTAACAAAACAAAAACAAAAAAAAACTTGTTTATTTTTTTTGAGATTTTTTTTTAAATATATATATATATTTTTTAAACATTTTTCATGCTCATGTTTGGTATCCTTGGAAAGGCCATGCTCTGGCTGATCCAACGATATCAAACATTAACCCCTAGCTGCCAAGGATCGGGAGATAGGGGTTCATTGGAACCCCCTATCTCCACCATTGGTGGCAGCTAGGGGTTAACTCCAGGACTGGCGTCATTGTGCTATGCACGATGACGCCAGTACTCAGGGGAAGTTCCTGGAGGCTTGGCCGACATCCAAGATGTCGGCCAGCTCCAGGAGAGGATCACGATCACACCGATTCATGATCCAGCTCCCCAGGGGTTAATCACAGCCACCGTTTGGAAGGGCAGGCTGTGCCCTTCCAAACAGTGCCTGGATTAACCCTCTGCCCCCGGAGATCGGGAGGGAGAGAGGTCCGAAGGACCTCCCTTTCAGGCGCTTCCTCCGCACATGCGGGGGGGCACCTGAATTAGATGTCATCGCGCCGCCGCGATGACATCTAATTGCTCCGCCAGGGTCCCGGAGTGCTGGGCTGACATCCAATTTTTCATTCTCCAGTCATTCTCCTGCTCTGCACCGCTCTCTGAATAACCCTGACAGGGTTATTCAGAGAAAGGTGAACCTCAGGAGAATGACTGAAGAGAAAATTCTAGGTCAAAATAGCCAAACCAGAAAAATTCTCCCATTTTTCTCACTTTCCAAATCGGCTATTTGGTCTAGAATTTTCCATTCTCCAGTCATTCTCCTGCTTTTCACCGCCAAAAAATCAGTAAACTTTTTCTGCGTGTTCGAAAATGTCTCCTCTTTTCATACAGACTGCCGCCCCAAGCAGTTGTTTATGGATAGATTAAAGAAAAAGCATTTACCGTCATTTGAAATGTCATTTTTTGGTTTTTACATGTTTCTATACATCCTAGAAATCCGCCACTTCACGGGCAGGTTATGGGGACCTCCTAGGCACGATATTTGAAGGAATTTCTCGTTTTTATTTTTAACCCTTCATGGAAAACTCACTGTCGCTTTAAAAACTTTTTTTTTAAAACTTTTTGTCCTTGTTTCCTGTCCCCCAGGGCCCTACCCAGACCCCCATACACTTTTTATGGCAAATATCTAGCATATATGCCCTCTTGGAGGGCACTCTAAAATCCGAATTTTCAAGCCCCATTGACTTATATGGGGTTCGAGTTCGGGTTCGGATCCGAACATTTGGAAAGTCGGGGAGTGTTCGGCTCATCCCTAATCATAAGTACAGACAATCACAATGTGATTAAGCTAACAACACACACCCAATTAAGTTCTTTCATGTCTGTATTGAACACATCCCTTCAAACATTACCACTGTTGTGGGAAAGGTAAGTAAACACATTGATTCAACAGCTTGTTGATCATCCTTTGGCAGCAATACCTTCAACCAGACATTTCTGGTACATGTGCACATATAGATTAATATATTAAAATAGATTAATATAGATTAGACTAGATCAATAGATTAGGGAGGATAGGTGTATTAAATTAGAGATTAATTGGTTAGAATAAATTCCTATAGTGATAAAGCAGATCACTAGATTAGAATAACAGATTTTTCAATTAGATTGATACATTGGATGTGTAAATGAATATAATGATCAATTAAGAGATTATTAATAGATAGTCAGACAAACAGTCGGAAGTAGATATCTTATAGATAGACAGGGTGGCTGATTGTCACGTGTTCTCGCAGGTCTGGTCTGACCCATGGACTTACCCCAGGATTCCACTGATCTTGGCCTCCCGGTGGGGGGACGCCACTACTTCCAGCGCTGCTGCTTCTGGGGCTTCCTGGATGGTCCAGAGCATCAGGTGCTGCAGCCTCGCTCGGCATGCCCCTAGGGGGCAGAGTGGAGTGGCGGCGCCTGGCGTCAACCTGGATGGCTGCCAGCCCCAGCCTGAGTGACAGCTGGTTGCTGGACATGCCCCCTGGCTTTTTCAGGTTTGCAGCAGGGATTCCACTGGGCAGGTCCTTAGATTTGGTGGATCTCCGGTGGGAGTTTCTGGGAGTGCTTTGCCTGTGGGAGGTGCGTGTCCACCTTACCTGCCTTATAATGCTCACCTGGTCACTCTTTGCTCCAACGTTGTACACACTCCCCTTAGTAGCGTTGTATGCGATTATCCTATGTACCAGTATTTGGCTTGTCTTATCGTTTATTCGCTCTCGCTGCCCATCCTCGACTTTGCCTCGTTTTTCGTTTTTTTGGATTCTGTTTGGTACCGTAATATTTCTCCGTATCCCATATCTCCGTACCTGGGTTCCTACTCGGGCAACACATACCGTGATACTGATTAACTGTCACGTACTGGTACCGGGGTGGCACTAGTGTATGAGGGGTGGTTGAGCCCAAGTTTCAGTATACTGCACAGACACAGGAATGGGTGGAGGTGGATGGTGTCACGGTTCCCAGATCCCACCACGCAGTACTTAACGCCCCACACTCCACAGAACCCAGAAGCTACCAACAGAGTAGCCGTGAAAGATCTAACTGTCTGGTCCTTAGAATTGGCCAGGTAAACTAGCTAGACAGATAGGGTTAACAACACGGGGAGTAGTCAGCCGAGCCAGAATCAGGAATACAGAGTTCAGAATGGTCAAATGGAATAGCCGGGTCGATATCAGAGCAGTAGCGTAGTACAAGAAAATGGTCTAGGGCAACAGAAGGCAGAATAGTCAGAAACAAGCAGAGGTCAATAACGGGTTAATTCAATATAGCAGTCAGGTACAAGGAGCTCAGGTATGGATAACCACGATCTGGCAACTGCTGAGAATACACTGAGGGTTTTTAAAGACCTTCACCAGGCCACGCCCCCCACTCAAGCCGCGCCTCTTGCAACCACCTCCCTGCCTGTCTCCATTTAAACTGGGCTTTGGTCAGCGAGCAGCATCAGACATGCTGCCCTCAAGCACACAGGTAGGGCTGGAAGCTCCCAACGTTACAGTACCCCCCTCTCCACGGGAGGCCACCGGACGACCAACAGGACGAGCGGCAGGACGACCACCAGGGCGATTGGGGTGCGAGGCATGGAACGCCCTGACCAACCTAGAGGCAGACATGTCGGAAGCTGGAATCCAGGACCGGTCCTCTGGACCATAACCCACCCAATCGACCAAGTACTGCAGAGCGCCCCTGCACAGCCTAGAATCCAAAACCCTCCTAACCTCATACTCAGATTCACCATCAACCTGAATAGGTGGAGGAGGAGGAACGACCCGCGTGTACCTGTTACACAACAATGGCTTCAGTAGGGAGGTGTGGAAGACGTTGTGCATGCGAAGATGTTTAGGAAGGGCAAGAGCATAAGCCACAGGATTAATGCGGCGAATGATCTTATATGGACCTATAAACCGAGGTGCCATTTTCATAGAAGGCACCCGCAACTTCACGTTCCTAGTGGACAACCAAACTCTATCCCCCACCTTATAGGAGGGAGCTTGTAACCTATGCCTGTCAGCCTTGCGTTTCTGGACAGCAACATTGCGCTCCATATTTTCTCGAATCTGTCTCCAAATCTCTTGCAGTTGAGTGAGATGGTCATCGAGAGCCGGGATGGCCTGTTCAGTAAACTGAAGCGGTAGAGCCGGAGGGAAAAAACCATAGATGGCAGAAAAAGGAGAGTGGCCAGTGGTCTCGTTAACGGCATTATTACGTGCATACTCAGCCCAGGGCAACAACTCCGACCAATTGTCTTGTTGTTGTGTGGTAAAGCAATGTATGTACTGCTCGAGACCCTGATTTGCCCTCTCTGCTGCCCCATTGGTTTGTGGATGATATGCTGAAGAGAAGGCCAATCGCACCCCCATCTCTGCACAGAAAACCCTCCAGAAACGAGAGACGAACTGGGCTCCTCTGTCAGAGACTATTTCAGACGGAACCCCATGTATTCGTACAATCTCTCTAGCAAATACAACCCTGAGGTCGGCGTATTGGTCAGGAACCTCTGTAGACAATGGAGGAGCTGTGGGTGTGTTCAGGGCACCGACATGCTGAATGGGTATTAAACAAGTCCCAAAACAAGCAGGACTCCAAGACAGTATCTCTCCCTTAGCCCAATCAATAACAGGATTGTGTTTCACCGACTAAGGGAAACCAAGTACAACAGGATTGGAAGGTGAATGGATAACTTGAAATATGATTTCTTCTTTATGCAAGAGACCAGTGGTAAGAACCACTGTAACCGTATCGTGAGTAATCCTAGGGCAGGATAACGGTCTGCCGTCTATGGCTTCGACGGCTAAGGGTGTCTCTCTTACAACCAGAGGTAGAGAAATGGAAGAAGCGTAGTTAACATCGATAAAGTTGCCAGCAGCCCCAGAATCCAAAAAAGCGGTAGTCTGTGTGGTCTTGGTCTCCCAAGCCAAGGATACTGGTAACATAAGTTTAGTGTCTTTGACAGGAGACATGCACGTCACACCCAAGGCCTGTCTCCTCAGCTGCCTTAGGTGCGGTAGTTTTCCGGCTTATCATGCATTTTAGGACGATTAGGACATTGAAATCGTACATGTCCCCCCAAACCACAATACAGGCACAATCCCTCACGAAAACGCCTTGTTCTCTCTTCCTCTGTAAGCCTAGTACGGCCTAGTTGCATAGGCTCAGAGGGAGGAGATAACTCTCTTGGTGGTGCCTGAAAGACAGGGGCCAACCTAGGTAACGGTCTCTTGGGTTTCTCTCTTGGAGTCCTTCTGTCCCTTATCTGATTATCCAGATCTATACAATAATCATTGAGTTCACACAATACCTCAGGTAGTTTACGTGGAGCCAATTCATGCATCAATGACTCTGATAACCCCTCCATAAAAGCCAGAACCAGTGTCTCATTTGTCCAGTTCACATCAGAGATCAAGGTTTTAAATTCTATGGCATAATCAGAAACAGTCCTGTTCCCTTGACGTATGCGGAACAAGGATTTGCCAGCTACCGTGGCCTTTCTGGTAGGATTAAATGTACGTTGTAACTCGACTATGAATTCTTTATAATCCCGTATGATAGGCTTCTCTGCCTCCCATAACGGAGTCGCCCATGTCAATGCTCTGCCAGACAGATGATTAATAATGAACCCCACTTTGGCAATGTCAGAGAAAAACATCTGTGGATTTAATTTAAAATGAATATCCACATGGACCAAAAATCCCCGGCACTCTGAGGGAGTACTGTCAAACCTCATAGGAGCGGTCATGTGTACCTGGGATGTCTGAACGACAGGGGACACAGGTATATCAAGCGGGGGTGCAACCCCAGCTGGTTCCAGGTGAGCCGTACGAGTCAGGATAGTTTGTAAGGCAATAGCAAACTGATCCATCCTATGATCCTGCTCATCCTGTCTGGATACAAAGTTAGCCAAGTGCTGTGTTAAGTCTGCGGGATCCATAGTGGCCAGATCGTAATGTCACGGTTCCCAGATCCCACCATGCAGTACCTAACGCCCCACACTCCACAGAACCCAGAAGCTACCAACAGAGTAGCCGTGAAAGATCTAACTGTCTGGTCCTTAGAATTGGCCAGGTAAACTAGCTAGACAGATAGGGTTAACAACACGGGGAGTAGTCAGCCGAGCCAGAATCAGGAATACAGAGTTCAGAATGGTCAAATGGAATAGTCGGGTCGATATCAGAGCAGTAGCGTAGTACAAGAAAATGGTCTAGGGCAACAGAAGGCAGAATAGTCAGAAACAAGCAGAGGTCAATAACGGGTTAATTCAATATAGCAGTCAGGTACAAGGAGCTCAGGTATGGATAACCACGATCTGGCAACTGCTGAGAATACACTGAGGGTTTTTAAAGACCTTCACCAGGCCACGCCCCCCACTCAAGCCACGCCTCTTGCAACCACCTCCCTGCCTGTCTCCATTTAAACCGGGCTTTGGTCAGCGAGCAGCATCAGACATGCTGCCCTCAAGCACACAGGTAGGGCTGGAAGCTCCCAACGTTACAGATGGAATAACAGACTGACCAGATTGCTGAAGATGGTGAGTGTGGTTTGCTGGAACAGGAATCCAAGGATATGGTGAGTGGTCAGAAGTTGGTGGTAACAACACAGGAGCAGATACTGGGATAAGGATTCAAGACAAGGCTGGGGTTATACAGGAGTAACAGAGCACAGCACTTCTCTCTGTGGGGAATGAAGAACAATGATGAAGCAGGATAGGAGGTGGGTGTGGTGCCTTTATTTGGTGTGTGGTGTGATGTGCTTGGTGTTTTAACTACTTGTATACTTGAACCGGTGCTGGATCAGAAAGAACAATTCTTGAAGCAAGCCACTAGGGGAGTTCCTGAATGTCTGCTGTGATAAGACATGCAAGCTGGTTGCAGACAATGAATGCAGGTTCAGGGGTTCCAAGGATGGAACGTGACATTAATAGACAAATTGATTTTATTAGATTTTTTTTCCTAATAGTGGTCTCTATAACCAACCTAGCTTTCATATAGATAATATTACGCTGTTTTTATGGAGACTGTCTGACTACGTTTAACCACCTTTCCGTCTTTTTTTTCCAGAAGAATTAGTTCCATAAATACAATGTTTAATTCCATATGTTTAATCCTCCTCATCGCCCAGCTCTCCAACACTGGCTGATGAATCCTATAACGAATAATAAAGCTGTAACACGTTACTTCATCACAGGTTGTGACTCGAAACTCTCTGCAAAGAGCAACTGTATGACAGTAACCTGATTGTCTCTTTCAAAGCAGGGCTGTGACATTTACTTAATTGTCTTCTTGTAGAGATCTGTGACAATGACTTGATTATCTTTTAATATAGGGCTTTGACAGCTGCCTTATTCTCTGGAAGACACAGTGCCGCTGCCACTGCCGTGCCTGATTTGCCATGGGCAGCCCTTGATAGTCATTTCATTCCTCTACTACAAGAGGTTTGTTTTTAATTCCGACTCACTCTGTCAGCAAGATGGTGGAAACTTCCTCTGGTTTTCTTTCTGCATAAGAATGTGACACGGGTTTCATTATCCCCTTCGGTGCAGAAATATTTAATTGTCCGTTCGCTGCGTTTGCGCTGGATTCTTTTCCTCGGCCGCCTTTGCTTCTTCTTCTTACCGATTTTGTTTAAAGTGTCAAAGCTCTTGTTGCTTACTTTGTACTTTCGACCTTCTAATCACACTGTAACCATCTGCCTTATTTGTAAGGTAACACGAAACATACAATACGCATACCAGAAGCAAATCAATCAATTTTAATACATTGTAATAATTCCGCTGCATTATATACATGAAAACCGTGGAATGTGTAAAAATCAGAGGCAGCTCCATAATAAGGCCAAAGAGGCACCTGCCTAAGGCCTCATCAAACAATGGCCTTGCATGATGATATTTGTGGCATTTCAGTATGCACATGTTCGTGAGGGTACTGATATACCACACAAATAATTTTTTAATTAATTATACAGTAAGAAATATTTGGGCATATTCCCATTGTATTTCTTACTGTAACAACATATTTGGTGCCATCTACCAGCCAAATTGAGTTACAGCTGTTACAGCTGCAGCTCATGGTTCCCTGCATCAACTGCTGAATGTTCGATGTGAGAGCATTCAGTTAGCTGATTTTACACAGTTTTAGCTCTGGGCATTATGCTGACAGGGCTAAAACTTTGGGGACACCTTATGCAGCCCAAAAGCAAACGAAATTTGTTTCCAGCAAACAAATTTTATTTGTTTTTTTTCTTCAGAGCTGCAGTTTGAGATAACTCAATACCGGGAGCTGATGGTGCCTTTGAAGCCCGAGATATATCTATCTCGGTAGTAATTATGTTTTTTGGGCTAATTTCTGCATTTTTCACAATAATAGGGATTCACAGTTGACGATTCACTGACTCTAGAGCTGCCAAAAGAATCTTTAAAATATGTCAGCGTCCACTTAACCTGGGCTTAGACAGCCTACTTATTAAGTGATCTGACCCCTATACTTTGCAACCCCCTCGTGCATTGCCCCTGAATGCTGCAACACCTCTTCAGAGTTAGTAGAACATTGATGTAGCTTACATAATTACATAGGCTGAAAAAAGACATGCGTCCATCAGGTTCAGCCTCTCACACATCACCTACTGCTGTTGATCCAAAAGAAGGCAAAAAACCCAGTCTGAAGCGCTCGCCAATATGCATCACACTGGGAAAAAATTCCTTCTTGACCCCAGAATGGCGTCAGATTTCTCCTTGGATCAAGAAGCTTTTACCCCCATATTAAATATTATAACCCTTAATATTCTGTGTCTGCAGGAAGTCATCCAGTCGTTGTTTAAAAGTCAGTACAGTCTCTGACCCAACCACCTCAACAGGCAGAGAATTCCACAGCTTTATTGTTCTCTCCATAAAATAACCCTTCCTATGCTTTAGGCTGAATTTCCTTTCGTCCAGTCTAAATGGGTGACCTTGTGTCCTGTGTATAGTCCTATTAATGAACAGATTTCAAGACAATGGTTTATAACGGCCCCGTATATATTTATATAAAGTTATCAGATCCTCTCTAAGGCCCCGTATATATTTATATAAAGTTATCAGATCCCCTCTAAGGTGCCGTTTCTCTAAACTAAACAGGTTTAAACTTGTTAGCTTAAGAAGGAGTCATAATGCCTCTCAATGTAAACCAGCGCCTCTCTATTAGAAATATTTGAGCGTTATTCTGCGATCTTCCTCAACGCTTCTCTAGAAGAAGCATCTCATTGAACAACCGCTCATGCAGCTACTTCTTCGGAGAAGACAGGATGAGGTTTAAAAGGTAAGGCTTTATTTTAACCATTATTATAGTTTTATTGCGGATCTGTGCAGCAGGATTAATGATTAATCCTTGCATTTCCAATTTATTCCGTGTTATTTTTTCTGGCCATATTTTCCCCTTTAAGACGAAGTTACAAACGGATAAAACAACAAATGGAATCTGAGCGTTTAACAAAAGTCACAGTTTTACTGCCTGCATCTTTTAGGTTTTTGTTTTGCAGTTTATTGAAAAGAAAATAGGCATTTGGCTAATTTTATACACAGTTTGTGTTTCAGCAATGTGTGGTCACTGGCTAATTGGCTGGCGCTTTACCAGCACTTGGTTTTCTCAGTTCAGTGGTGGAGTCCTTTATCAATGACACGATGCTCTCACTGTGTTAGCAGAACACAGTACAAATGATCCGATTCTTCCTCTTCAAACAGGCAAATCATTGTGTCAGTGACTTCATTTTATCATCAGTATCGGAGCTCAATTTGAGACACACAAATCATTCACATTTGGTAATGGTAGATTAAATCACACACGTTGTAATTTATTCAGTCAAGAAAATTTTTGATGTGTTACTGGAGGACTGACAGAAAATCATAAAGCCGAGCCGGCAACGGACGAAATCATTTCCTCTTCTCTTATACTAGCTTTTTTTAATGAATTTCCACAGCGGAATAAAACACGTTTACAACCTATCGATGAAGGCTCTGCCGTTGCAAATGAGCTACTCGACTAAGCAGTGCTTGGGGCACATTCGTTCAATATATTTCTGTAGCAGCTCTAAAGAAAAAAAGTCAAAAAAGATAAAATAAATAACACTTTTGCAATAATATTAGCATAACCTCATTTGAAGGTGGTGAAGGATGATCTTGAAAAGTTTTGGAAATAAAGTCCCCTATTCCGTGCCGACTGGTGCTTGGCAGTAGCACAGGTATAAATCCAGCGCGACTCGTACCTTTCCGACTGCCAAACACTACCTCGATCATGAGACACAGCAGGACTATTTGCTCTCTGAGTTCTTTACAGCAATGCAGAAGAGGTGAGACGTGTTCTTCTCATCACCAAAGGATTTCAGGTATGTTTGCTAATTGCAAAATCACTCAATACCAGTTTTTGGGAACTTTTTGATAATTTTTTACCCCTATGCACACGGACACCTGGGAATGTCTAAATGTTTGCTGCCTCCCAATGCATTTGTGCTTCGTTTACGGAGAGCACAGTCAAGCGTCAAGTTCAGTTGCAATGTGTAGGAACGCAAAACCCAGCCGGTCTTTTGTGGTTAATCATTGATATGTAACTTGCATGATGGGCAATACACAGAAGAAGGTTTTCATACAGGCGATCTCCACCTGTCATCTGTCTACACGTGCACGGCCAACTCTTGCCTCCAATACCTCTCACGGGCAGCTCTGGTCCTGTGGAATGACTTGCCTCCCCTAATCTTCAGGCCTTCAAGAAATCCCTCAAAACCCATCTCTTCCGATTAGTGTACCACATCACTGATGCAACTCATCCTTCTGCTCACCTACTCACACATGATTGAAGCTGCTTCTATGGCCCCACCGTTCCCAAACCACTGGCACTAATGGTCCTGTCGTCCAGTAAACTTCCTTGTCTTCCTCAACCCCAATCCCTCTAGACTGTAAGCGCCTATGAGCAGGGCCCTCTACATCTACACCTCTTGTTCCATCCTATGTCCATTTATCTGTATCTCGTTCCCTTTGGTTATTGTAAAGCGCTGCGGAAACCGTTGGCGCTATATAAATGATGACAATAATAATACCTGAAACGTTTGTATTTGATGCTCATCGTTTGCATTAAACACAGGTGACACTAGTGCACCTTTTTGAAGAAACACAGCTCTGTCTCTACACTTTCTACATGGTTTCTGCATGTATCCTATGCCTAAGGACCTGGGTTGTTGGTGGTGAGACGTTGCAGGATGTTTGTGAATATCATTATCTTGCAGTAAGACTTTATATGCTCACCCCTCCACAACTACTCTGTGTACAACATATAAGAAGTGTAAATGTACCGTTAGCTGCCGTACACTCTGAGCTGCAACAGGAGTTGTGGCTCACCTAGGAATAGCAGTTCAGTCAATTGGCATTTTCGAATACAGATGCAAGAGTTAATGGCTTCATTGGAAAATGTTAATGGTTCAGCTGGAATTATGTAGGTAGTTGTTATTTTGTTGGCTTGAAAAGGCCAACATACTATTATCAGTTCTAAGCTTATCATTATTTTTCTGAGATCCAAATTTTCCTACATAACTCCTCCTAGAGCTTTCAAACTATGACCACCAAATTTGGCACAGACCATCAGCACGCTATAGCTTTTCTAAATAATCTAACTTACTTATTTTTTTCATAGCGTTCTTCCAAAAATCCAAAATTCCCATTGAGAGATGCAAACTTCTGACAGTCCATCTCAAATTTTAGCTGGCACACAGAGTGCTGTGCTGTGATTCTTTAACGGTCACACTGAGAGATTCAGTTTTTTTTATGCTGTCAAGCCAACATCAAATTTTCCTCTTTAGCCTTGCTAGTTACATATAATTGTTGTATCCAAACTACTCACTTGATTCCTACAAATCTTGAATAGTTATAGACCAGGAGGCAGATACAATTATATTAAACTATATTTAGTCAATGCTGGACCTCCAAGGCAGAGCACTAGCTACAGATTGGGAATGTGACTACTTCTATTCTCAGTCTTATCAATTCCAATAATGTATTCCACAAACTGACCACAATTACTCCCCTTCATGACTTCATGGCTTTTAAAAAATAGTTAGTAATGCTTTTGATAATAAATATTTTCTTACTGACCTTATTTCACATAATAAGGTAAACTTGCTCTTTTTTTTGTAAATATAGATTTAATTTTATTGATTTAGGGTTTGAAGAATCATATGAAAAGAAACATTAAACAGAGTCAGAGCGCAGGCTGGGGAGAAAAATGAGATCATGTGATCAGGGCTAGATAAAATAACAAGGTTCAACAAACAGCACATTATAAGAGTAAACCTGGAGAACAGGGGGAGGGGCTGTCTCCAAACATCCAAGCTATGCAGGATGGGAAAGTCATGATAGGGGTAAACTTGTTCTTATGCATTGTTAAACTCCTTAAACCTGTCAGTATCAGTTGGTCTCTTTGAGCCAATGGGAAGCTTAGACATTTCTGCTCAGCTGCTCATAGGGAGAGTGAATGGCTGATTTCAGAACTCTCATGAGTCGACTGAGCATGAGCAAAGGGACCATGGACAGGGCAGGTGTTTAAAAATGTCCATATATATAGTGTCAAGCACAGTTTCTGCTGTTAATTCTTTAAATTGCCAGTAATTGGGATGTAGAACTAAAACCAATATTATTTCAGAGCATTTTCTCCTTATGTCTTATATTTTAGGCTTACATTCCTATAAACAAAATAGTGTAATACGTCTACCCTGGTTAATGTAATAGTGCAATAATAGCTCACAATAAATAGTCACTAGAATGACACTGCATAAATAGATCATGTATGGAAAGAAACACAATTGATTATGTTCACCTGAGTTTAGCATCTGTTTTATTAAATTTTAACACAAAGTACAGGGTAATTTTTTTTAAATCGTGTTTTTTTCCTTACTATTTCATTACAAACTGAAAAGTAAACAAGCAGTCTCTTTTACATTCACACTTTTAGCTGTGCTAATATGATTATCTCTGTGCTATTTCAGTTATATATTACTGAATTGTTTTCCCCTGCACTGACAGAGCAATGTAACACTTATCACTGAGAGGCCTTTCATCAAAACAAGATGGTTTTACCCTTTTCATTTGAAGCAGAAAACATCCCTGACATCCCCTCCTGGGTAAATACGCACAGCCTGATGTGAGCATTGTGACGAGCGAGAAATTGCAGGAGAAATTGAGAGTTGCAGAGTATCCGATTGTAGCTTTTATGAAGGCTGATAGTCAGGCTCTGACATGACATCAACTACATCTCCCATCAACTTCAGCATGTCTCTGCTGACCCAGACAAAAGTAAGCATTCCTATTGAATCATTAATATTTATTCTGTTGCCAGACCAAGTCCAAAAAACCCCAGAGATCTATCATTTCTAGAAGTGCTTACCTCTGTATACAAATAGGGCCTTGATTCCAACAGAGTTGTTATACATAAAGGCTCCAGTCGTTAGCTTAACGGCTCGAGCCTCTACTGTGATTGAGCCCTATTCCCTAGGGTTGTGCATGGCTGATAAATTAGTTACATTTAGTTTTGTTTTGTTACGTTTTTAAATCATTGCATTTTCGGAATTTCGTAACTAATTTCGTTTCGTATTTAGTTTCGTTTCATTTTGGATCGATTTTGAATCGATTTGAAATTTCGAATCGATTCGAATTTCATATATCAATTCAATAGTTGATATCAATTCGAATTTTGGACCACTAAATAAAACCCCAATTAATCAAATCTTGCTGTTAAAAGAAAAGCTAGGGTTAAATTTTAAGCTGTGCCACAGATTTAGTATTTGAATCAAATTAAACAGTGAAACAAAATTAATTTGTTTCATAAAGTCCTTTGCTGACTATTATTTGTATTGTAAGTTAAGATCAATTCGATAGTTCATTTCAAGTTCGATAGTTGATATCAATTTGATAGTTCATTTCAAATTCAACAGTTGATATCGGTTATTCAAATTTTTCTTTTATGATGATGACACAGTGTGAAACTAAATAAATTCGTTATATACTGTTTCGTCTCGAATTCGTATCGTATCGATTCGTTATTCGGAAATACTTCCGAAATAGAAATTATCAAATTTCGTTCCAAATTCCGATTTTTTCCAAAATTAATCCACATCTCTACTATTCCCTCTTGACGTTAAGGTTAATGCTGGAGATGTTTGGAAACCCTACTCCGCTCTTGCAATTTGGCCCATTTCAGCTCCCTTCGGCGACTCCATTTCGCCGAAAACTTGGTGAATTCACAATAGAATGGCTATTGTATTTTGCCAAAATCTGAGTCTCCGAAGAAGTTATTAACGTGCACCGAAATGGCATTGACAAATTCCACCGAACTGAAAAAATTGAAAGGAAGTCTCCCAAAAAGAGCTTAAATAAACAAAAATGTAGTAAAAATTTGTCCAAATAATAAAAAATATCCTTTAAAACATAATAAAATATAAAAAAAACCTTTATTTAAAAAATAGAAAAAATGAAAAGAAGTCTTTAAAAAGAATTAAAATATGTATATATATTTTTAGAATAAATGATCTTAAAAAAAAAGGTTTCCATGTAATAAAGGAATATCTATTAAATTCGCCTGTTTAAAAGATTGAAACACCGAAAATCAGGTAATTTTGCCAAAATTTCGGTGTAATTTGGGAGTCTGTGAATAGACAAATCAATAGATTCCAATGGGACAATTTCGGTGCTGCTGAACCCTGCTGAATTGCGGTGAATTGCGCCATATTTTGCTGTCAATTCGACTGTATTTGGCGAATTGACAGCTTTGCAAATAGACGAATTACCCCAAAATTCCCTGTTAGTTGTAATTCGGTGGCAAATTCGGAGGTTAGTGAATAACCCCTCAGGAGTCGTTACCAGCGGCAAAGCCACTGCTGGTATCAGGCTGCACCATGATTTAATAACAAAGTCCAGCTGCTAATTTATCGGCTGGTGCCGAATATGAACATTTAAAGGGAGGTAGTAAAGGAAAATTGGCTTGTGATGATTTTTTTCACTTAACATCTCCCTTTTTTACCATCACCAGTGGAACAAGGCCCTTTGTACTGGAGCAATTAATTTGTGGCTGGCTACCAGGAGAAGATTCAAGTATTCCAATATAGCTAATTCTTGTTTCAAGTAGGGATGAGCCGAACATACCCCGAGTTCGGTTCGAGCCCGAACCCGAACTTCCCATTTGTTCGGGACCGAACCCGAACCCCCATGCAAGTCAATGGGGCTTGAAAATTCGTTTTTTTGGAGTGCCCTCCAAGAGGGCATATATGCTACATATTTGCCATAAAAGGTGTATGGGGGTCCGGGTAGTGCCCTGGGGGACAGGAAACAAGGACAAAAAGTTTTAAAAAAACGTTTTTAAAGGGACAGTGAGTTTTCCATGAAATAAGGGTTAAAAATAAAAATGAAAAATTCCTTCAAATATCGTGCCTAGGAGGTCCCCATAACCTGCCCGTGAAGTGGTGGATTTCTAGGATGTATAGAAATATGTAAAAACCAAAAAATGACATTTCAAAAGACGGTAAATGCTTTTCCTTTAATCTATCCATAAACAACTGCTTGGGGCGGCAGTCTGTATGAAAAGAGGAGACATTTTCGGACACGCAGAAAAAGTTTACTGATTTTTTGGCGGTGAAAAGCAGGAGAATGGAAACTTCTAGACCAAAAAGCCGATTTGGAAAGTGAGATAAATGGGAGAATTTTTCTGGTTTGGCTATTTTGACCTAGAATTTTCCATTCTCCAGTCATTCTCCTGAGTTTCACCTTTCTCTGAATAACGCTGTCAGGGTTATTCAGAGAGTGGTGAAGAGCAGGAGAATGACTGGAGAATGGAAAATTCTAGGTCAAAATAGCCAAACCAGAAAAATTCTCCCATTTAGGCTAGGGTCAGACTAGCGAATTTTTAACGTGCGTTTAGGCGCACTTAATCACGGCCGCACTAGCAGCAAATGACGGGCAATGACGGCCAATATACGAAGTACGGTCGCACGAAAGTCCGGCTGCGCAACGCAAGTGGAAAATGAACACATTTTTTCGAGAATGCAGAACCGCTAGTACGGATGTACAGAGTGCGCTGCGTCCACTAGCGGCGTGTGTGCGTGATTTGGAGACGTCAGACCCTGCTCATGTCCGGCCAACATAATGTCCAGACACCCAAAGTTTCCTGGTTTGGATCCGTAAAAAATCACGCACAAAAATGCGCACCGTATGACCGTTTTCGCGCAATCCGTGAAAAAATACGGCAATGCGTTCGGACGCACTTTTTGACGGTCGCTGTGAAAAATGCGTTAGTCTGACGCTAGCCTTATCTCACTTTCCAAATCGGCTATTTGGTCCAGATTGTTCTCTTTTCCTGCCATTCTCCTGGTTTTCACCTTTCTCTGAACAACCCTGAGAGAGAGGTGAAAGCCAGGAGAACTGGCAAGAGAAGAGAACAATCTAGACCAAATAGCCGATTTGGAAAGTGAGATAAATGGGAGAATTTTTCTGGTTTGGCTATTTTGACCTACAGGGTTATCCAAAGAGATTCGAAAAGTCACCGCACGTTCGGTGACTTTTCGTTCTCTTCAATTCGGTTCCTTTTGCCGATTGCATTTCGGTGACCCTGCGGTGTATTCAGCAAGCACCACAGGGTCCCCGAATTGCAGGGAAAAGCTGCCGCACACCCACCGAAAACTAACCGAATGCACGCTGAAAACAAGCAAAAACATCTGGATTAACCTTTGAAAAAGACGAACAGGAGCCGAACAGGAGCCGAACAGGAGCCGAATCACACAGAGCCGAAGCAGCTGTGACATAGAGGAGGCAGTGAATAAATTAGAAAAACCATTTGTATGAATCTGGGAAAAAGAAACGCTGTTTGCAAAGAAACTACTGAGCGAAAATGTCTGAAATTTTCACAGGAGGTCCAGGGAATGATAATAAAGAGGGCTGTTACAAAAAAAATAAGTAAACTGAAAAAAAAAAAAAAAAAAATCGGACTTTTAATAAAAATAAAAAAAAAACAGAAAAATGCTTAAAGTATCCTAAAAAATCTATAAATAAAGAGACTTTTTGCTGCAGAATTTTATAATGAACGGTTTATTAGATATTGAATTAAAACGGGAATATTTTTAACATTGAAGTCTATGGGATTCTCCTGAATAAATTTGCCGAATTAAACCACCGAATGGCAGGGCATTAGGGGAACCTTTCACTGCTGGTTTGTGTTCTCTGAATAGCCGAAGCAGTGCTTCTCTATGGGGATTTCACTGCCCTCGAACAGGGACCGAACAGGCACCGTATGTGCAGACAATTCGCCAGGATTTGGCGAATTGCCTGCTCTCTGGATAGCCGAATGGCCAGGAAAGGTAACCGAACGCTGATTTTCAGCGTTCGGTTACCTTTCTCAAGCAATTCGGATCTCTTTGGATAACCCTGCTAGAATTTTCACTTCTCCAGTTATTCTCCTGCTTTTCACCGCTCTCTGAATAACCCTGTGAATGTTTAATCCCGAGGTGAAAAATAACATTGCTTTAGATTTTTTTCAAACACCAGTTAAATGCAGCATATTAGGATGTTTTAGGGAAATTAATTCTCAAATCTCAATCAGAAGCAGACACCACCCCACCCTCAGTATATTGTACAATGTATCAAATTGATTACCAGACTAAAAACACCTGGTGTTATGCCCGTTTGTGAACAGAGGTCATTTAGAGTTGATAATCTTTCCACGTACACATTAGTTTTTAATTCAATATCTAATACACCATTGCTTATAATATTCTGCAGTAAAGAGTCTCTTTATTTCTAGATTTTTTAGTATTTTTTTTAAGCATTTTCTATACTTTTTTCAAAATTTCTTTTATTCGAACCCGAACCGAACACGCCCAAAAAGTTCGAAATTCGCAAACTTTCGAACTGCCAAAGTTCGGGTCGAACTCCGAACCGTCCGAACCCGAACAGCTCATCCCTAGTCTCAAGCCAGTTTTCTACTAAAAATATCAGCTCTCAGAACATGGTGTTAAGTGATTTTTGTTTTTGCAAAATCACTTAACACTGATAAATAAGTAGCTCTAAATATCCCAGACATACCTCTGATCCTGTGGTGGAGAAGGCTGCATGATACACCACCTCCACTTTCCATATACAGCAGATCACTAAGAGCATATAGTTCCCAGGGTCCTTCTGCAGCTCCTGCAAGTGCAATCTCACGCAAGCTGGCACAGGGTGACGCTTATCTCCATGGATACCCAAGGCAGTATCCACAACCAAATATTTCAACTCAGGATACTGATACAGCGGCTCAGTCAAACTAGAGTCAAGACCGGAGAGCCGACAAAGCAAGGTCAACCTTGGTCCTCCTGATGTTTTGGAACTAACAGGGTTATTCAGAGAGCGGTTAAAAGCAGGAGAATGACTGGAGAAGTGAAAATTCTAGGTTAAAATAGCCAAAACCAGAAAAATTCCCCCATTTATCTCATTTTCCAAATCGGCTATTTTGACCTAGAATTTTCAGTTCTCCAGTGACTCTCCTGGTTTTCACAGCTCTCTGAATTACCCTGTATATCTTCCATGATGCTCAACCAACCTAATGAATGGCTGAGCCTCAAGGGAGATGTAGTTACAAACCACCTGGAGGGCCAAGGTTGCTTACCCTTGAGCTAAGGGTTAGTGGCTGACACCAATACGTGACTGATCCTGAGTTTCTAAGGCTATAGAAGAAAAATATCAATTCTACAGAATTTATTCATTTTAACAAGGTCTTGATTTATGTTTTATTACTGACTTGGGTATGTGTTTGTGTGTTTTGAGTGTGTTTTTTTACATCCATCTCTGTTTGCCAAAAGTTATTCGCATCCGATCATTCCAGGGCTTAATTTAAACACCACTGTGGACCTCATTTCGATTGAAATGTGAAGAAAATACAAGTTACGCATTTCAGGAATAACATGCGTATTGTCCAGAGAGCACAAGCATGAATCATTAAGTCTTTGTAACAAATGCTTACTAATAAAAACACGAGGGAAACATTTACTAGTAGCGTTATTAATATCATTAAGTTTCAGCTTTACAATTATTTCCTACCAGCGAGGCACAGATTTTTACCAAGTCCAAATGGATCCCAACTAGTCCAACTGCAGTATCGAGTGCCGTATGGCAACTAGGGCTACCACATAGTCGTTTATATAAGGAATATGTGGAAAATATACATAATCCAAGCCCACGTTGGCAGATATGAACGTTGCAGTCCTGAATGCACCAATGGAGCATGAATTTTTCATGTGAGTCAAAGTATGCATTTTTAATAAATCTCACGATTAAAAGAGCGATATTTCAATGCTGAATCGGCCCTATAAATAACCTTGATGTATACAGCGAAACTCAATTTGAAACTAACCCCAGTATGGCTGAACAGCCTCGCGTCACTTGAAATACTGAAGATAATAGCTGACAATCTGTAGCATCTACATGAGATTATCCGTGGACCGGCAGAAAATAAATACGTGTCAGGCTCCTAATCACAAACGAAGGCAGAGACAAGTTTGAAAGAAAATAAATAAAAACCTCAAACCAGGCAATAACCTGCCTGCCTCGCAGAAAAAAACAGAACAAAACAGGATTTAGTCGTCTGAAACGATTTCCGTCCCGCGATCCGTCATGCTGTCAACAAAATAATTTCATTAAAGTAATTAAATCGTAATTTTATGAATGATTAAAAAAAGACGTCAGGGCTTGATGAATGATTGAGTGACGGATGCATGCAATGCCGGGGATCAATGCCGGGGAATGTAGCGAGAGAGGTACCGGAAAGCTTTTAAAAGATTCAGCAAGGCAAATAAACTAATTTAGCATAGCTTACTAATGTGAAATAAAGCAGCTCAGCGCTTTCCTAATATGTCAAAAGGCCTTATGCCTTGACATACTCGGAAAGTGCCATCTTGTTGGTTGTGCTTCTTCTGAATTACAATTGTAGCAAAAAAAAAAGGACCATGGATGGCACACTTTGAAAATACAGAACACAGTGGCAACACAGTAAAAGTATTTAAAACAAAGCAAACACCTGTGTACGACACAATAAAGTACTAAAAAAATGACATAATCTAAGTTAGTGAGATACATAAATATATTAATAACTAAATAACTCTACAATGTAACACCAGGTAAGTGTTGGCCTAATGTAGCTGCTCAGAAAGTATGAAAGAATGTTCTTCAATCGAGTACCTAAAAAAATTAAAAATAACAATGCAAACCATACTTATATTTTATAATCACTATCTATACGTCACGGCTCACAGTGAGGTACTGCTGCCCTGCCCACTTTTAAGATTCCTCCCCTGGCTACGAGTGGCCTCTGATATGGTGTTAAACTGCTGTCCCAGTTGGTAGGATCCTCAGCTCTGGCACCGGCTTGTGCCGCATCTTGCCAGGGCTGGCATTCCATGTAACAGTGATGTCCTTGTGGAACCCAGGCTGGCAGTCAAGCCATTGAACATTCTGCCATGCTCGTTGGTGTGTAGCCAAGATGGCACCAAGAGCATGGTATTCCCTATGATGCACTGAAGAGCAGGTCAAAGACTTAATGGGATAGCTGCAAAGACTACTTGGAAGAGGTTTCCATTGCCATGGTTTTCAAACACAGGAAGATAGGGTATTACTCTCTGGGAGGTGTGACTACCTCACCTGCCCATACATGCTCACATGTGTTCCTTGCTTTAGTGTTGTATCCTCACCTTTCTTCTGGTGCCATATGCCTGGAAGCTATTTACAAGTCCATCTACCTGCTCCAGGCTGGTTTCCCGATTTTGCCAGATTTATGCCTTCCCTGACCCTGGACTGACCTCATTTTACCCTTTTGGATTTGTCCTGCTTTACCACAAACATGGATTTAACTAGTGACTGCCTGTGCACAGTGGTTCGTACCCGACCTCCAAGTATGACAATGCAAGGAACTACAGAACCGGTTCTGTCATCATTTTTGTGTGGCAGGAACTCCACGCACATGGACATTGTTTATGAGTTCAGGAACACATTTCTTGAAGCATGAAAGAGCTTGATGGTTTGGGGATCTCAAATATCGTGTCAGGCCAAAAGACGGGCAATGAAAAGGGTTTATAGTATGGCTGCCTTGGGACTAAACTGTCTATACATTTTGGAAAATAATGGAAGAATTTAGCTGTTGACCTGACAACAGAGTAACACAGCATTTACGTGACATGAGGACATGAGAAGGGACATTGGACATGGAGAATTGGGGTGGACATGTAGAGGGAAAGAAGACATGGCGAAAAATATTTGGTTCAATAGCAAAGTCAGGGAACACAAGTTGATATAAGGAGGCAAATCTAAGACGGGGGAGTAAGGGATAGACATTAGAGGAAGAGCAGTTATAAAGAAGTTACATGACATAGCAGGATGGGATTGTTATGAGTTGGAAGGACATGATATTGAACAATGGTTGACAAGACTGTAGATAGCCATTAAGATGGCAAGTTACATATGGAGGATAGTATATGGTAGTCTGACATTGGTGTAGTTGAGGCGCTTGAACCAGCCATAGATATCTGTAGGAATGAATGACCTTGCAAATTATGGACAAGGAGAAAGATTCTGTGCCCATTCCATCCTGAGCGTATAAAACATCAGAGAATCACAAGCAGCAACCTGAACCAACCAGCCGCGCCACGCTGCTTCATCACGTTCTTCAATTATAGACATTAAAAGCAAGGACTACGCGCCTCTGTGTTTTCACTAGAAGACACATTATATTAAACCTGGTAAAGGCAGAGGAAGACAAGGCTGGCAAGCGATATTTTCACAGGAGCACTGAAGCTCCAAATGAATTTGGGCTCTGGTAATTCTACTAAATAAAACACCAACCACCATTCTGAGAGAGAGCCGTGCATGATAATAACAGCTACTGTGTTTACACATTCAATTATTTTTTTATTGTTCTCTCCCTCCCTTATGTCTTCCATAGATATTAATATAAAACGTGAACTGGAAGAAAAACCAGAGCTGAACGGTGAAATCGGAGCGCGTTCCTTAATAACTTGTAGAACGTGAAGGAAACAATGGGACTGTCGTCGAGCTTTTCTTGGCTTCAAAGCTGCCACATTGAATTAAACAAATCGGAACTCACCCTAGAGGAAAGAATACCGCCGGTTATCTTCACTTCCAGAAACTGATTCTTACAAAGGATAAACTTTAATAGGATCATTCTGGGCTCCTCATATTTTTTTGTGCACGATTGCTTCATTGGAAATATATCTTCGTTGATGCGTAAATAGAGTAGAACCTGACTATTATTTTAAGATTATGGGTGGAGTAAAAGGACGATTAGTGGAATTTATGGATTATTCCTAGTGTTGCCTGCAGTGTTTTCCTATCTCTTACACCCATCTTATCCTAAATTTTCCCAATAAGACATATTTCTTCCTCTTCCTGGCCTTTTGTCTTCCTCTCTCTCTCTTGTCTTCTTTACAGCTATTCCCAATAGGGGTTATTCAGAGAGCACGAAATGTTGCCGACATTTCGGTGCTCTCTCGTTCACGGCAGTTCCCTGCACTTCGGGGAATCAAAGTTCCCCACCCTGCAGTAATTCAGCATTCACCGCAGGGTCCCCGGAGTGCAGGGAAAACCTGACGCAAACCTGCGAAACACCTGCCGAAAACCCACTGAAAACCTGCTGGAATCACCGCAAAAACCACGACAAACACACATGAAAAAGCCGGCGAGCCGCCAATCACAGTCAGACGAGACGCCAGAAAAAGCCGACAAGCAGACGAACGGGGTAAAAAAAAAAAAAAAGTACGCATGAAATTTTCAAAATTGAAACGCTTTTTGCAAAAAGACTACTGAACACAAATGCCTGGAGTTTACATATAAGGTCCTATGAATGATAATAAAAAAGGTCTGTTACAGAAAAAACGCTTTTAACCACTTGGCTGCTATGGACGCGCTCAGCGCATTCAGCCAAGTGGTTCTCCTGTGCTATGGACGCGCTCAGCGCGTCCGAGCACAGGAGGCAGCAATCCGCCGGATTCCGGCGGATTGCTGCGCCCCCCCGGTGCGGGCTGACATCTTGGATGTCAGCCCAGCACTCGGGAGCCTGGCGGGGACATTAGATGTCATCACGGCGACGCAATGACATCTAATTCAGGCGCCCCCCCCATCATGTGCGGAGGAGGCGCCTGAAAGGGAGGGGGGGAGGTCCTTCGGGAGGGGGGGAGGTCCAATCGCCGGGGAGCAGGGGGTTAATACAGGCACCGCTTGGAAGGGCACAGCCTGCCCTTCCAAACGGTGGCTGTCATTAACCCCTGGGGAGCCGGATCACGAATCGGCGCTGAAAAGCGCCGGTTCGTGATCCTTTCCCGGAGCTGGCCGACATCTTGGATGTCAGCCAAGCCTCCGGGAACTCCCCCTGAGGACTGGCGTCAACGTGCATAGCATGATGACGCCAGTCCTGGAGTTAAACCCTAGCTGCCACCAACGGTGGAGATAGGGGGTTCCAATGAACCCCCTATCTCCCGATCCGTGGCAGCTAGGGGTTAAAGTTTGGTACTGTTGGATCGGCCAGAGCATGACCGTTCCAACGTTACCAAACACGACTGTGAAAAAAGTTTTTTAAAAAAAATAAAAATTAAAAATAAAAATAAAAAAATATTTTAAAACAAAATTATAAAAAAATAAACAAGTTTTTTTTTTGGTTTGTTAATGCAGCAATATTGTTCCCATTTCAATTATAATGTGAACAATGATGCTGCACTAATGATTTTTGTATGCTGTGCGTTTGTTAAAAATCGCGTAATTTTCCCCAAATAAAAATGCAACGAGACCCCATTTCAAATTTTTTTAACAAGCGCACCCCATACAAAATATAACCGCGATTGCTCACATGTTAAAATGTGAAAAAAATACACTTTACACGTTGTAAATTATTGAAAATTCATATTTTATTGCATTTTTTGTTATAATATACAGACAGGTCATGACGTATACATATAATAATGACATATTATGAATCTGCCGAGTCTGACGGAAAGAACAATATATAATATGTCTGGGTCATATACTAAAATAAGCCTTCAAAACACGTTTAAACATGATGAGCAAAACCGGTAAAAATGACCTCAGCACAGAGGCGTGAAACGCCTCAGCAGCGAAAGGGTTAAAAAAAAAAACGGAAAAAGAAATTTCCCGAAAAAATCTCGAAAAAAATGCCTAAAAGATCTTGAAAAAATTCTATAAATAAAGGTACTTTTTACTGCAGAATAAAATAATAAATGGTTTATTAGACATTGGATTAAAACGGGAATATTTTTAACATTGAAGCCTATGGGATTCGCCTGAATAAACCTGCCGAATGAAATCACCAAACAGCAGGGCACTTCGGCAACTTTTCACTGTTGTTCGATCTTCTCTGAATAGATTAACCATTGCTTCTCTATCGCGGATTTCACTGCCTTCGAACAGGCACCGAACTTGCTGGCAGTTCGCCAAAATTTGGCGAATTGCTTGCTCTCTGAATAGCCGAAAGGACCCAAAATGGCACTGTATGCTGAATTTTGGCATCCAGTTACATTTCGGGGCTAGATCGGCTCTCTCTGAATAACCCCTATATCTCCTAAAACTCGTTTCCCCAACTCACTCATTTTAGTCTCTATAAATTTGTTATGTTTTTTTCAGTAATTGCAAAAATTAACTATGAAATAACTCTACATTAAATCTGCTGTGTAACTTTCCCCACTCTATCTTTAGATGCAGCCGTGTAGTTTAATGGAATCATTCCCGTATTGTCCAGCTGTTATATTATTGAAACACTTACTGCTAGAAATAAAAATAATAAAATACCATTTCATGGGGCTACGTCCCAATTCCCAGTTTGCTTCCACTATTAGCAATCAAGGATTCTAGGGAACACGGTGTTTCAATAAACTAAATTCATCCCACTGCCGGCAATTAACTGTGTGCAAACTAACCATGAGACAATGATGCCAGCAGACCGGCTATGCAATTACCAGCCGCCTGAGATGCCTGTTTGGATATTGAGCCCAGGAATGTCCAGGAACCAAAGAAAGGGAACCATTATTACACAGACCATACATACACAGCGCTTTTCTACATGCAGAACGCAAAGTGATTTTACAATTACTAAACTGAGCAAGTTATTAGGATCCAGGAGGCATCATAAAGAGACCTCATTATAATTGGAAAACTCATTGTAACGGGCGCAGTAGCGCTCACACAGGAGTAACGAGGATGAGATCTTTAAGTACTGAAATATCTGCTTGACGTTTACACACTGCTTGGTATACACAGACTTATACACTAAAGTCAAGGAGGATGAGCGAACAACTGAGTTGCTACTAAGTACTAAAGGTTTCAAGACCGATAGACAATTTAGAGCACGTTCAGAAACACAAAGATACTACAGACAGTAGGTGAATTGTACGGACTGCAGAGCAGTCTGGAAATGTGCAGATTTAATGTTTTCTGATAAGCTGGAGCAGGTCAACGGTACCTTATGATATTCAGAGGTACTTGACACACATAGCGGTCTATCGCTGGTACAGTATCGAGTATACTCAGCAATTTGAGCACACTGAACATAGGCTGAATATAAACAGTATTTTTCAATCGCAGTTTTCACATAAGTGAGTGGCAAAGAAACATGAGCCCTGGGATGGGTTTAGTAAGCTAATGCGGCCACAGACGATACCCCAAAACGAGAAGGGACAAAACCCCTGTATCGAATGAAAACCCCAGCGGCAAACATGGGGTTAAACCACCAAAGCGCAACATGGCAATCGCAAATTGAACTGCAATAGAATGGTCAAATACAAGCCGGGTCAAAAATCAGGAGCAGGGATCGTATCCAGAAATGGGTTGGCAACAGAATCAACAATTAGGATCAGCTAGCGATGCGGGAACAGAACTCCACGACATTGCGATGACGCAACTCCTCGCGCCCTGTTTTAAACCTGGCGGCTCCTCGTGACCACGCCAGGCCCCACCCCCTCAGATTCCACTTGGCCATTACCTGGTGCTGGCATTTGGCCAGCTCTTGGCACAGGGCCTTGCCCAGACCCCCCAGGCAGCACAGCAGGGGCTGAGGATATGACACTCATGGGGCTAAATTCCAATCTTCGCGTTAAAATGCTCGCGCAACGCGTGAATTTGTAAGTCAAGCGTTAAACGTTTACACGCATAAATCACCACTGGAATTACAATCCTTGCGCGTTTTATCATTTTATCATTGCGTTTTGTACATAAATGTCTACTATACTTTATATGGGAGACATTAAAGTGGCCCCAGCAGATGGAAACCAAGCTATTCCAACCATCTGCGTTTAATATTATTCAGGTTTGAATAAGGTCTTTGTAACCCTGGTGTTAAGTGATTAAGTTGTCGCACAATAACTGCAACATAATATCCCATACTCACCTCAGATCACATGGTGGAGACAGTGGCCTGATCTGCCAGTTCCTCTCTCCATTGGCAGATGAACACTCAAATAGTTGCCAATATTCCTCTGTGAATCCTTCCACCTTCTCAGCCAGATCTCACTTGCACAAGATCACGGCTGGCTCAATGGAGTCCTATAGACTACAGGAGCTAAGAACAGCACAGCACCTAGCGCCGCTCCGATTATCTTAAAAATGCTCCATAGTATCACCACTCGAATTGATGGCAAAGTGACTCGGTAAGAATACCGACATTAAAGGCACGCGGCAAATGGAAAACGGCTCACGCATAAGATTTCCATTTGTATCTTACATGGAAAAGGCCCAGATTGTGATCTGGCCCCTTATATCTACCTGTCAAGTATCAAAAAAGTGAAGGGTCCACCAGTCGTATTCAAATGTAGGGTTCTTATTTCAGCATTGCACAAGTTGGTGACAGCGTTTTGGCCAGATGAACTGAGCTTTGTCACGTTTACTTAGTATTATCTATCTATCTGGCAATATTCCGTCCTTCACGCTAAAATAGGGACGATAACAGGGAAAATATGCACTGGCAGGTTTCCCCAATTTAATGTGAGATTCTGGGGCAGGTGCTAATTCAGCACCTACGTGCAGTGATACTTGTGGTAGCGCTTCCGCGCCGCTGCGAGTATCAGCTACTTGAGTCCATTGAACTTCATGGAGAGTTCCACTTCTTGCATGATCTCGCTCTTGCTAGATCACTCAGCGCCGTGGACTGAAAGCGGAGGGAGACTGGAGACTATTTGTCCCCAGTTTCACTCTGCTCCAGAAGCAGCGAATCGGTGCACTGTTCTCACCGTGGCATAAGAAGTTAGTATCGAATTTATTGGGGGGGGGGATTTAGCTGGTGCTGAATGATTCTGCAAAAGTGCAATCAGTTAGCACCAGCTTCTAGATGTCAGTTACATTTTCCTTACCGCATCAGAGTGGTAATTTTCCCTAGAACTTTTTAATACCTTACTTATCCTAATGCTAAATACTGTTTGCGCTCCCCATGTTAAGTATAGGATGCGCAAAGGACAGAAAGCTAGCCAATCACCGATGCGTTAACACATTTTTTTCCCTGATTAGCGTTAGGGATGTAATCAGGGAGGCTTGCGTTAAAGTCACTTATCCTGACGCTAACTCTTACATATCCGAGCGCTGACGTTAGTGTTCGGTATGTAATCTAGCCTATATCTTTCATTCCAAAAATATTTCTGTAATGGATCAACGAATACATGAAAAATTAAGAATGAGCGAATTCACCTTATTTGTATTTTTTAACAATCACAGAACAGTAATGTATGGGCAAAATTTCTATTTTACCTTATATTTAATTATTAACTTTGCGTCTTGTGTTTCAAATAAATGTTATGATAAAAAAATGTCAAAAGAAATCGCTTGCTAGTGAAGGGGGTTAAATATAAATTCTATTTTAGAATACTAAACCTTTTTCTATGATTTTAAAGGATGAAAGAAGAACACAACTTCCCTCCAACACAGAAACCATACATTTGTTTATTGTATGTATAGTCTTTCCACTGTACAGCACTTTGGAATTTGTTGCAGCTCATAAATAAGTGAGAATAAGAATAATAACAACTACCTTTTAGGCTATTTCCCATGACCAGCTCATTCTTAACCCCAATTACAGAAAAGGTTGAATTATTTATTGTTGGTGCCCAGCACTAAGTCTGCTTACCACTTTCCATGGGAAGCCTGCACTGGCTGATTTAATACAGTGGCAGTATCTAATATGTACGCAGCCAACCTAGATATTTCTATTGTTCTGGTTTATAGATGAAGCATGTAGATGGTAACGATTTTCTATCTCAGCTATGTTATATTGCTAAATAATTATTTTTTTCAATTTCTCTGTGGCTACATAGGAAGAAAAACATTTTGCTCATGGCTTTATACACAGTCTTAAAATTTTCACTAGGTGATCCCCCCCCCCAGTAAATTTACTCTGAATCTATATATAACATTGTAACGGAGATGCAAAATAACAGTATTGCGTTTTCATTTAATGCCTTTTATTGGGCTAATGGGAATTTGTTGTGGTGAGTTTTTGATCCCACTTTGGCAACTTAAGGGGTTAGTCAGAGAGCACCGAAATGTCGCCGACATTTCGGTGCTCTCTCGTTCCCCCTAGTTCCCTGCACTTCGGGGAATCAAAGTTTCCCACCCTGCGGGGTATTCAGCATTCACTACAGGGTCCCCGGAGTGCAGGGAAAACCCGCGGCAAACCCGCCGAAAACCCACCAGACCTGCGGGAAAAACCACGCCGAACACGCCAGAAAAAGCTGCCGAGCCGCCAATCACAGCGCAGACCAGCCGCCAGAAAAAGAGGACAAGCTGATGAACGGGGTAAAAAAAAAAACAACAATACGTTGGAAAGTTTCAAAATTGAAACACTGTTTGCAAAGAAAAATACTGAACGAAAATGTCTGGAATTTACATATAAGGTCCTATGAATGATAATAAAAAGGTCTGTTACAGAAAAAAGAAAAACTATTTAAAAACAAAACAGAAAAAAAAATTTGACAAAAAAATCTTGAAAAATGCCTAAAAGATAGTAAAAAAAATCAATAAAGAGACTTTTTACTGCAGAATAAAATAATAAATGGTTTATTAGATATTGAATTCAAACGGGAATATTTTTAAGATTGAAGCCTATGGGATTCTCCTGAATAAACCTGTCGAATGAAAACACTGAAGAGCAGGGAATTTGGGCAACTTTTCTCTGCTGTTCTGTGTTCTCTGAATAGATTAACCATTGCTTCTCTATGGGGATTTCACTGCCTTCGGACAGGCACCGTACTTGATTTTGTGTGCATGAGTTTGATCTGGTGTCAGGGTGTTTCTATATTTAAATATGATCAACATTTTTAATAAATAAAATGGCCAGTCAGCCTGATTTGATAAAACCATCCGCTAGATCTAGAATAAAGATAAAAGGTCTCGTAAGGAGTTCTCAGCTCAAATAAAAACATGAAATTCAATAAGTCTCTTTATTTACTGGAAATTGAAAAGTTATAAGAATGGGGTTAGACGTAACGGTTGAAGAAGGGGTTTAGAAATATTGGTTATAACTGAATAATTATTAAAAATATATATTTATGGAAAAAGCACGACCTTGAAATAATTGCTAAAAATCAATAAACATGCAAAAATTTATAGGAAATATCAAGAAGTGGAAATACAATGGAAACATTCAAATGTTGGCCTGGAAAGGTTCACTGGTGAGGAAAGACCTGTTGCAGACAATGGAGAATTTTGTTGAATCTCAGTTGAAATTGAGTGATCCTTTCTAAATCAAATAGAAAATTTCCTCACTCATTAAATCATGATTGATTAAAGACTTGCAAGATCGATCTTGTTAATCAAATAGGCTGGGTGGAGTAGAGGTAACATCAGCGCTATGAAACTTGTTATCGCTCTATAAAAACTTTTAACTGTAACTGTATCACTGCTCTATAACTGTGGAAACACAGGTTCGAATTCCAGCAAGAGCACCTCTCCAGTAAGTGTCCTTGGGCAAGACATCTAACGGTACATACTCACCACCCAGGACATACTTGAAAATGAGAGAAATCTCAATGTATCCTTCCTGGTAAAATACTTTATTAAAAAAAAAATGATGGGAAAAAAAAACATTTTTTAAACATTTTGTCTTATAGCTTTTTCTTTTACCAGAATATTTGTTTATGAATTTCTAAACCAATATTAAATCAATCTTATCTGAGAGCTAAATACAACTTATGTGTATGTTTATATTGCACAGCAAATAAGAGAGCTATACAATACCTATTGCATAGAAACATAGAAACATAGAAAAATGTCGGCAGATAAGAACCTTTCAGCCCATCTAGTCTGCCCAATTACATGGATACTTTACCTGGATTTATCTTTTGTTTAGGATAGCCTTATGCCTATCCCATGCCTGCTTAAATTCAATCACTGTTTTGGCCTCTACCACTTCTACTGGAAGGCTGTTCCATGTATCCACCACCCTCTCAGTAAAATAATGCTTCCTGATGTTACTTTTAAACCTTTGCCCCTCTAATCTAAGACTATGTCCTCTTGTTTTGCTACTTTGTTTCCTTTTAAATATACTCCCTTCCTCTACCTTGTGGATTCCCTTTACGTATTTAAATGTTTCTATCATATCTCCTCTGTCTCGTCTTTGATGTGGGCAGCTATAGCAATTAGCAACGTTCTAGGTAACTCAGTACTGAAAGATCTTCTAAACCGGTTCTTCCCAACCCTGGTCCTCAGTTCCCACTAACAGGCCAGGTTTGCCAGATATCTAAAAACACAGCATAGGTGATATGATTTACTGCTCGTGATTGGAGGATTCAGTCTGCATTTCCCCAAGGAAATCGTTAAAACCTGGTCTGTTAGGGGGACCTGAGGACCAGGATTGGGAACCACTGCTCTAAACTATCTAGAACGAGTGGTTTAATAACTATCACTTGCTCTCATACCTCTCCGGCTCTGGAGAGGGGTCCCTTCTCTTTTCCTAGAGAGTTTTTCAAAGTTCCAAACTATGGTTTTCTTGCAATTTCTTAGGCACAGAAGCCACATGGCATCATCAGAGAAGTTACTGAGAGCTACCAAGCACATATTCTGCTTGGCAGCTCTGGGCTCGCTTCACATAATTTCTGCATATTTATGTTTTTGGATGCTTCACCAACTGTGACCGATAGGTTGAGAATGGACTTAACATTCCAAGATGACTAAATGACTGCCAAGTATCTACTAAATGAGCCCGGTCACCCTGTCAACTCCCAATGATAAGTCAAAAAGGTTACTTTTAATTGACATTGCATATATACTGTAGCAAAAGGAAGTTTATAAAACTCTAGTGATCTTTTTCACTTAAGGAAAATTATTTCATAATAAACATATTCTTCAGCGCAGACTCTATTCTGTTCCTCCTGCATCTACACAGGACTAAATATGGCCGCCACGTCCCTCTTTTTTCTTGTAGCTTCAAAACACAAAACTTTATTGCTGTATTCTTACAGAGAGCGATGGAGGGAGGTCCTGCTGTTACTCAGTATCAAGATAGGGTGAAGGTTATTGTATAGCTTGGCATAGGCATATCATTCTAAGGAATCTTTATGTCCAATTCGAGCCTACCCACAATCACCCCATTTTCACTTTCTACTGAAATTATTAGTGAGCTGTTTTAATAGTTATGTCACCAGGTACTCTATCAGTACCAATACCCTTAACCACTTATCATTACCACAGCTTCATGTGCTATCCTTGTGGCAGACAAGCTGAAATGCCACACTCCAGTATAGGGCACCATGCGACTTTCTGGTCCTCCCTCTTGCTCGCCTCTCTTTGCAGTGGGTCAATCCCCATCAGGGAGTGCCCCGGCAGCCAATAATGGAGATAGACCTCTGGGAAGGGATGAGGGTCAGAGAAGGACCAGAATGAGCATGGCGTCCTACACTGGTGTGCGCATTTAAGCCGGCATGCTACCTGGACGGCACAGCACACTCATGTGCTGCTAAGGGGTTAAGGGTACTGGAACTGATAGAGAATTTGGTTTAGGAGTTAAGGAGGTTATGTAACCATTTTGTACATATTTACCAACATAACAAATGTTATGTCCTGCTTTTCTCACTTTAATATTTTAGACACAGTAGCTTTAAATATTAATAAACATCCACTTATTCCCTTGATGTGAAAAAAATACATTCCCATTTCCCCAAGAAAACCCACAGAAAATGGATTCTAAAGCTATCTGCAAATGTTTAACATTTTACTTTTCGCATGTGATACATGTGAAACACGTCTGAGTTAATCACATGCAAATGGGATGCAAAGAGAGTCCTATTCGCTGAAGCTGACAATATATTCCAAGTATTCCATTATGGAGCTCTGAAGAGGATGATACTAGCTTGAGATGTTGTGACAACTTGTTTCAACTTGAGAAAGTTAATTTATTTACACATGCAAAGTAATTATGCACAATTAGAAATACGGGAATCTTCTTTTTTTTTTTGACAGCCGACAAATCAATTATTAAGAATGTATAGATTTTCCGGTGTAATGTGGGCAAACATCACTTCAGTCTTATTCGAGGCGACTATAACTAAATAAGATACAGATGTATACTTCTATCCTAATCTTTTCCAATTCTTCATACAAAACTTTGCATATTCAGGGAACAAGTCGAGCAGGAACGCATTTCCTTCACTATTTGCTGAGAGGGCACGAAGCTCCATTTTTGCGCACACAAAGAGAAGCTTTTATTAGGTTTCAATCATATGTTTCCTTAATAAGTCGCCAGAAATATACGATATTCACTGCAATTATCCTAATATTTCCTAAAACCCATCTTTACGCTTTAACTCCTTCACTACTGTGATTGTGTATACAAGATCACCGGTAGCAGACATAGCAGCCTGATCGTGTTAACACGATCAGGGTCTGTGCTGTATGATTGCAAATTCAATTTGTTTGTTGCAAACAACTTTTGCCCCCAAAGGTTTAGCCCTGTGGGCCTAATGTCCAAGGTGCTAAAGCTGGTTAAAATCAGCCAAGAATCGTCCTGATATATCAGGCTTTGCCCAGCTGACAGGTGGACATGGGCCGCAGTTCTAAAGCTTTTTTCCAGGGTGAGGTGCCAAGATAGCACCTACCACCAGAATATGATGTTAGAGATGGAGACGGTAAGGGAAAATCTGTATGGCCCTTTGTTTTTGGGGGCCGGGGGCGGGGCTTGGTGTGGTGACACGGCCTTAAATGCAGGGCGTGAGATTCAGCTCGTCATCCTGTCATTCCCGCATCGCCAACTGATCGTTACTGTCTCAGTCTATTATTCTTAGTTGCCAATTCTGCTCGTAGAAGGACCCTGCTTGTGCTTTGACCCGGACTGCCTGTTGACTATTCTTACACTCTTGCCCTTATTTGTTTGTATGTTGTACTCTACATGTACTAAGTGTATGTACCGATCATACTGCATGGTCTCCGATTGTGGGTCTGCCCTGCAGCTTGCTGAATCTATCAGCTTCTCATGTCAACTGTCTGGTAGCAAGCCTATATACAAATCATACCGCATGGTCTCTGTTTGTGGGTCTGCCCTGCAGGTTGCTGTATCTATCAACCCCTCATGTCAACTGTTTGGTACTAAGCATATGTACACATCATTCTGTATTATCAGGCATTGCGGGCCTGCCCTGCAGCTTGCTGAATTCATTGTATGTGCATTATACGTTGCTGAGAACAAGAGCATGGGAGTCCTCTCTGTTGCCGATCCTGCTTCTATGACTTCCCTCTCTGGTGCCAACTCAGAACGTACTATTGACTACGCTTTTACTGTACCAAGTTATGTTTCTTTCTTACTATACTATCTTTGTGTATAGTTAACGTGCCTTCACTCAGCAGACACTTGGTCACGAAATCACTTGCTGCTGAGTGGTATCTAGTATTATACATCAGCTCCCTGGCTGGGAGTGCTAGGTGTGGCAGTTGTAACTGCCATCAAGTCAAGGATCAGGTTAATTTGTCCATAAGGATCCAAACAACGCTGATCTTAGGTGAGCGCCATTGCGAACGTGACAGAAATACACTGCGAATATTCCCATATATATTTCACTGTATAAATAATTGATAAGGAGTTTCCAAAAAAATCTTTGGTTCCGACAATAGATATTTGGAAAACCACTCGGTAGTGAAGGGGTTAACAACAATAATTACACATTTTTTTGGGGTGGTAGGTTAAATGTAACATGTCAATGGTTAATTGAGAACCAAAAACCTTGGAGATTTCCTGCACTAAGGGCTCTATTCCATAGTTATTATTATTTATTATTATTGTCAGTATTTATATAGCACCAACAGTTTCCGCAGCGCTTTACAATAATCAAAGAGAACGAGATAAGCGGACATATGATGGAAACAACGGGGGTAGAGGGCCCTGCTCAAAGGAGTTTACAATCTAGAGGATTGGGGTTGAGGAAGACAAGAGGAATTTTACAAGATAGCAGGATCATTAGTGCCAGTGGTTGTTCTTATCATAGCGTCTCAATATGTAAGCGCTAGGATCAGTAAATTTAACCTCTGGCATTGCTATTCCAAAATTGACTCTAAACTGGTGTGAAACCAGTTTGCGCCTCGCAGATGGCACAAGCTTACTGTACTTAGCGTCTCCTCTACTTGACATGGGGAGTGAAATGATTTTTTACCGTCTCGACAAGTGAGGTATACCAAAGTGCAGGCTCAAGTTAACATCTAGACACGTATTAATAACTCCTGAAAGCTAGCGCTAAATGTTTCTGCAAATGCAAAATCATTTCACACGTTCTAACCCCCCTAAAAATCCCATTCTCACCTCTCATCCCACAGTGAAAAAGGCGGCTCAATCCAACACTTCTTCTCACCAGGAGTAGAGTGAGACTGGGAACAAATAGTTCCTAGTCTCCCTTCGCGATCACTCCGCGGCGTTGTGCGATCTCACGAGAGTGAAAGCTTTCGGTACACGCAACGCTCCGTGGAGCACTATGGACTCCACGAGTAGTTACTCATGGTGGCGTGGAGCGCTTGCTGCTGGTATCAGCCAGCTTTGCGCTTTTTTTCCAGGGTGATGTGCCAAGATAGCACCTATTCCTGGAATATGATGTTAGAGATGGAGACAGTAAGGGAAAATCTGTACGGCCTGTTGTTTTTCAGGACTAGACCTCTACATACTGTATATTCAACACATTGGTTGGGAGAGGTTTGGTGGATTTTCTTCCAAAAAAATTCACGTGCTGACATTTTAGAGCCTGCGAAGACTCCAAGTAGTGTAAGTGCGGAATTAGCTTACTCTGTATGTATAAATGTTCATAACAGTATTACACTAGGCTAGGGAATTCCCAGTCTGTTCCTTTTTCTATATGTGATACTTGATAATAAGAAGAATTGAAGGGCTGATGGGTGCCTGGAAACAAGAAGCAAAATCCCATAAGGTGGTCCACACTAGGGGCTCTATTAACCGCTTTGCGCAAAAGCACACGCGCAGCGCTATTTTTTTTGCGTGCGTAAATTAACGCTGGTATTACAATCCGAGCGCATTTTTTCAAACGTCAAAAAATAATGCGCGTAAAAAAGACACGCAAGAACGCGCGTAGAAATCAGTGGGCGGACTGGTTTTTGACGCAATTCAGCCAATCTGAATTAAGAACCACAATTGTCTCCCGTTCATTTTTTGTGCCTGTCAAAATCAATCTGAGTATATATACTGCAGCAATAATAAAAGCACGCACAACCTCTCAATTTTATTGTTTGGGTATGTGTAGAATGTGTAACTACACTGTGCTGCATTTTTTTTTTCGGGCTGGTGTATTTGGTTTCGGCCAGGACGTTCAGAATTGCAGTTACCACCAGCTTTTAAAAGACGTTAAAATTATACGCGCAAACGTCCGTTAAAATTTGCGCACAGGGTTGATGTGCTCTCCTGCAGACTTGCTGTTTTCATTACTTTTTCGCGTCCCCTGTCCCTTTTGAGACCCCCCCCCCCTTAAGCATCCTAGTTCCCTGGAGCTGGGAAGTGGGATCTGCGACACCTAGCTGACTCTCCGTCCGCCATTGCAGCCTGTCCTGGTTCCCGGGCCTGAGATAAGGCCTACATTGGTGGCCATCTTTGAAGCCTGCCGTTGCACCTCGGGTCTCCTGGATCTGTGGGACGGCTGAATCCACACCTCGAGGTGCGGCGCCTACCTCTCTGCTCCGATGGCGGATCCGGATTCCCTGCCCCTTACGAGGGGACTGCTGGCCGAGATGATGAGAGAATTTAGGGCATCGTGGTCCCTTGCAAGACAGGAGGCTGGATGGAGCACTGCGGCGATCCCTGATGTGATGGCGGTGGAGGAACCTTTGGGAGAAGTTCGGCCATGTGGTGATCCTGCTGGAAGTGGCTGTGGCACTGAGAATCCGAGCGGTGTTAACCCCTCGCCGACCGGGCAGATACTAGACGTGCCCCCTGATACCCCTGAGACCTTACCTGCTGATGTGGAGGATGTCTGTAGCCTGGAGGGGCCTTCTGTTTCCCTGCCATCCATCGTGGCGCTGGAGTGGCCTGGCTGCTGTGGGATGGTCCTGGCCTTCCGATGGAGTGAGGACGGGCCTGGTGACGCTGTTACCGTGGATCTGCTCTCTGCGACGCAGTCTGGATGGGATCTTCCCTTTGTTGGGATGGACTGCTTTAGAGCCCAGGAACATCCCCTGATGTGCCTCACCATTGCTGGGATGGGAACACTGTTTCTTCCTGCACTTTGGGATACAGGCTGAGGCCACCGAGGGTACGTGGGGCTGATGCTACAACTGGATGACCCTGCGTTTGGATTCCAGGCCGATGATATCTTCCCTGCGAGACCGTTTTCCCATTCTCACCGGCAAGTGTTTACCCCCGATGACATTCCCTGCACCCTAATGATGTCCACTGTGTTGTGCTTTATTCTCTGAGAAATGACCCCCTCCATGATGACACCCCCCTGCTATTCGATGAGACACTTTCTGTCACCATTGCTATGTTCTTTCATCTCCACTGATATTCACCCCCTCATATGCAGAGGGTCTTTTTTTGTTTTGTTCGATGAGACCCCCCCCCCAATTTTTTTTTTTTTTCTGTGCTAAGGACTTTTGTATGAGATCCCCCCCATTCTGGGATACCGTTGTTATTATCTGAGGACTTTTGCTTTATTTCGATGCAACCTGAGGATGTGTTCTGATTTTTGAGACTAGATGTGATTTTTGTACATGTCTGTTCTGTGTTCCCACCCTTTTAATTTTTGTTCCCCCCACCACCTCTTTATGTACTCCTGAACGATTTTATGGTCCTGCTTGCTGATTCTGTGGGTTTAATGTTGTTCGTCTGTTGGAGCACTGGGATTCCCCTTTTTTTTTTTTTTGTGTGGGACATTGGGAAGTAGCCTGGGTGAGCCGCTAGGGTAGCTACCTAGGCTCTGTCCACCCTTTTGGCCCCAGGTCTCCCGGCCACGTGGCCCTTCCATGGCCCTCGGTTCCCTTAGGTTGCGGGGCGAGCCAGGAATGCCACAATATGTTTGGCAGTCCCTCACTACCCTTTCTCCCCTTTTTATTATTACTTTTTTTTTTTTTTCTTGTCCTGGTGCCCCTCAGCGCACTCCGTTGCGCTCTATTGTTTTTGCTGGATCGACCCTTTTGACGAGTTTTTGCACCCCCCCCTGTTTTTGTATCCCCATTTTTTTGATCTTCTGTAGTTTCCTCTGAGATCCCCCCTTATGTTTTTTTGTGCTCTCTTTGTGAGTGTCTTCTTAGGCCTTGTAAGGCCATCTGGCTGGTCGGTCTGTGACCCTTTGTTTATCGTAAAATAAAAATTTTGAAATACAAAAAAAAAAATTGCGCACAGATTATAATACCATCCGCGTGCCAGCACCCGAACGCATTTGCTCTCACAATGTTAAGTATAGGACGCGCAACGTACATTACGCTCACAAAGGGCTCGCGCAGGTTCACCAGCGATAGACGTTAACGCGCATTTTTTCCGCGGACATTGTAATACGACGTTCTGCGTGAAGGGTTATGCCCCTTGCGTTAATGCGTTTTTGCGCATGCGCAAAATTGTGCGCGAAGAGTGTAATAGAGCCCTAGAGCCAGTTGGGACTCTCTGTATGTGAGTGTGATATCACTACATCTGCTTGAATCTGTAATTACAGAAATATACTGCGCAATTATTTCTTCATGTTTTTGTCCCCTTATGTTATAAAGGGACATAAAGAAGATCTGCGCAGCCATACAAAGTGTATGTAACATTATTGATAATACTGAGTGCGCTGTACCATATCGGTTTATTAATTCGACCTTTCGGGCCCGGGATTGGTTTTGGGGACACCACCATTCTGGGTACTTAGCGGCGTTGCACTGTTGGTGTGTGTGGGGATTGTTTGGTGCAGCGCTCCACTTGTATTCCTTTAACAATACATTAAACACACAATACGTGCTTTTAAAGGATTCTCAGATATTTTTTTCTACAGTGTGGCGGAAAAATTTATCTCATTTCTAATTGATATATTAAAATTATGGATTTCAGTGTATTTATAATTTGCATTTTGCAAGTTCCAAGTGCCAGGGGAGCTTTATGGAAAAAATATGTACTCGTAATGCATGAGGCATAAAAACAATAAACACAGCAGTTATTTTCTGAAATTCTTAAACGACATTCCATATTTACGAATTAGATCTCCGGCCCCGTAGATGTAACAAGCTGCAAAGCACACACGTAGTCAGGTACAGCACAGAATAACCCAGATGTTCCAAATAATTCAATGTTGTCATAGTATATTGCTGCGCATTACGAGATTTCACGCCTGAGCGGCCAATGGCGCGCGTTACACATGTACTTGGCGCTCCTGGAGGATGCGGTGGTCCCCGCAGCCCAGCTGTTACACCAATACCCCTCAGCTCATCCGACCATGAAGGAGGATGCTTTGCGACCCTCAGCCCGCCAGGTTATGAGCTGGAATCAATTAAGCAGTTTGTAGTTAAATCATTTAATTAGCCGGTTCCTGGTAATCGGAGCTGATTCAATCAAGCATCAACTCGAGTCATTACGTTGCCGAAAATGTTATCAAGTTAGCAAATGCAAACGAGCTCATTTGCATAAAGCGCAGCTAAATCAGAGGCAGGTTTGATTAAGGAACATACCGACAGAACCAGGAACAAAACGCTTGTCCTCTCCGGAGCCGCACAATTTAACAGCAATTGTCTGGGGTTGAACAAAGCAGGATATGAAAACAGTAACTCGCTGGGAGACGCACTGGTGGGGCAGGAGGTCGCAGAGCTCGAACCGCACACAACTGCGTCAGCAGGTCTAACAATCAGTACAGGGACAGGAAAACATATCCTACATCTCCTATGACATGAAACGTAACTATCCGAGGCTGGTCTGGCTGTCATGTGTTTTTCTTTTTATTAATTGATTTTTGTTATAATGGGCTATAAACGAATAAAGATACATAGAGCGCAAAGCATTTTAGAACCTCGACAGGCGTCTCGGTTCAAAAGAGAGTCGAGAAAAAAATGGCTACCGTAATCAGAATTTTTAAAAAGCTAAATGTAAATCTATATTTTTTCTTATAAGTTCACACTGTTCTGGCTTCATTAGACAGGCATTCATCCGGAATAATGACTTAAACTGCTTCGGAATCTTTAGAATAAAAATGTATTTCTTGAATTGCTGCTTCTCCTAATCTTTTTTTTGGGGGGGGGGGCATGAAAAAAATAATAGTCTACATAATTAAATAATTGTTGAAACAGTGCATAACATTGATGGTATTACACCACACCTTTGCCGCGGACCTTACGGGTCAGATCAAATCTCTGTATGGGTCAGCGAGGAGATCATAAGATCTCCCAGACAAGCCTTCAGCACCAAAATCTAGAATACAGTATGGGCTACATTACAATCCCCGCGTTAAAACGGGGGCAGTAGGGAGAAAAAACTGCACCTGCAGTTTTCCCCCTACCGCCCCCTTTTTAACAGGGGATTACAATGCAGGTGCAAAAAATGCTGCCTGCATTTGTAGCGGGCGCTACACCCTGCCGCGAGTATCCACTCGATGGATTCCATAGGACTCCATTGAGCCAGATGCCGGTGGTCACATGACCTGCCGGATCTCGCCTCGCAAGATCCGGCCGGTCGTCGTAGTGATATGCAGGGGAGACTGAGGAACTTTTTCCCCCAGTCTCTCCCTGCTCCCACCAGACGGAGGAGGTGGTTGGAGCCGCGGTCCTCGCCGCGGGACAGGAGGGGAGTATACGATTTTTTTAAAACAAATTTAGCCTGGTGTTAACAGAATCTGCAGAAGCGGAATCCGTTAACACCAAATCCTGGCTCTGGTTAACTTTCCGCTAACCAGATCCAGACCTTAATCAGCGTTAGGACTTTGTAATCCAGCGCTGATTAACATTTTGCGCTCCCCATGTTAAGTATAGGGAGCACAAAGTACAGTAACCGTGCGCTGAAAAGCGCAAGGTACCAAACGCAAACGGGTTACTTAACCCGTTTGCGTTTGGATTGTAACATGCGGTAAACACCGCGGCCAACGTTAATGCTCACGCAGGTGAGTGCTAACGTTAGCAACAAGATTGTAATGTGGCCCTATATATTTAATGTTGTATCCGTGATAAAGTGGCATAGCCTTCTACCACCAGTGTTAACCCTTTCTTTCAAGCACATTTTGTTCAAAACAAATGTTATCATTTATCAAAATTTATTTGAAAATTGGGATGTGTAGTTAACACTTCAATGTTATCATATCAATTTTTAGGGGTTAAAGTGGGAAAAAATAAAAATTTTAATTTTTTTCAGTATTTTCTGAACTGATACGATATGGGATTGGTCCAATATTTTTGAATCGGTCGGAAGCAGCAGTTTCCAAATCTGAAATGTGTCTGACTTCAAATTATTTGGATTCTGAAATTTGCCAATCCGATCCGAACCGAAGTTTGTGACTGCGCACATGCCTTATTTATAACATCGAATTTTATGACCCAGTAAATTATATGAAAAATGAAAACACATGTTCTGACAGGCAAAACACTTGAAAGGACACTCTACATATCCTGATCAATTTAGCTTTCCAGAGTCGTCAGGCTGTGTGGGGTGCCCCCCCCTTCTTCTATCCCCTCCTTCAGTGCAGTTTGACAGAAAGAGCTGTGAAGCAGAGGAGTTTCCTTTGCCCACACAGCCGTCAACAGGCAGCCAAGATTTTGAATTTCCCAGCTGTTGGTCACAAAATCGGTGACCAATGACGTTAGCACACTCAGCATGCGGACATCATCCAGTCTCTGAATGCTCAGTGTCCTGGGAGGCAGAAGCGAGTGTCCCTGGAGGCAGGAGCCGATGGATTGGTCCTGTGTGTGTAAATCCATCAGCAACCAATCAGGGCTCCTCCGAAAAGTGTAAAAAAAAGTAGGCAAGTTCCAAATGATGTATAATTTGTGCATCGTATGCAACGCAGTTGTGTTCATATGCAAATTGCGTATAAAAGCAGCAGGGACTTCCACATCTCAGAAGCCTTGAGCAGAAGGGGATGAGCAGCGCGTGCCGAGGGGAAAAAAGGTGAGCTTTTTAGCTTCAAATAAAAAATATTGTAAAACAATAATTGGGCACATGCTATCAGTAGGGATGAGCCGAACATACCTCGAGTTCGGTTCGAGCCCGAACCCGAACTTCCCATTTGTTCGGTTCCGAACCCGAACCCGAACCCGAACCCCCATGCAAGTCAATGGGGCTGAAAATTCGGTTTTTTAGAGTGCCCTCCAAGAGGGCATATATGCTACATATTTGCCATAAAAGGTGTATGGGGGTCCGGGTAGTGCCCTGGGGGACAGGAAACAAAGACAAAAAGTAAAAAAAAAAACGTTTTTAAAGGGACAGTGAGTTTTCCATGAAATAAGGGTTAAAAATAAAAATGAAAAATTCCTTCAAATATCGTGCCTAGGAGGTCCCCATAACCTGCCCGTGAAGTGGCGGATTTCTAGGATGTATAGAAATGTGTAAAAACCAAAAAATGACATTTCAAATGACGGTAAATGCTTTTCCTTTAATCTATCCATAAACAACTGCTTGGGGCGGCAGTCTGTATGAAAAGAGGAGACATTTTCGGACACGCAGAAAAAGTTTACTGATTTTTTGGCGGTGAAAAGCAGGAGAATGGAAACTTCTAGACCAAAAAGCCGATTTGGAAAGTGAGATAAATGGGAGAATTTTTCTGGTTTGGCTATTTTGACCTAGAATTTTCCATTCTCCAGTCATTCTCCTGAGTTTCACCTTTCTCTGAATAACCCTGTCAGGGTTATTCAGAGAGCGGTGAAGAGCAGGAGAATGACTGGAGAATGGGAAAATTCTAGGTCAAGATAGCCAAACCAGAAAAATTCTCCCATTAGGCTAGGGTCAGACTAGCGAATTTTTAACGTGTGTTTAGGCGCACTTAATCACGGCCACACTAGCAGCAAATAACGGGCAATGACGGCCAATATACGAAGTACGGTCGCACGAAAGTCCGGCTGCGAAACGCAAGTGGAAAATGAACGCATTTTTTCGAGAACGCAGAACCGCTACTACGGACGTACAGGGTGCGCTGCGTCCACTAGCGGTGTGTGTGCGTGATTTGGAGACGTCAGAACGTGCTCATGTCCGGCCAACATAACGTCCAGACACACAAAGTTTCCTGGTTTGGATCCGTAAAAAATCACGAACAAAAATGCGCTTCGTATGACCGTTTTCGCGCAATCCGTGAAAAAATACGGTAATGCGTTCGGACGCACTTTTTGACGGTCGCTGCGAAAAATGCGTTAGTCTGACCCTAGCCTTATCTCACTTTCCAAATCGGCTATTTGGTCCAGATTGTTCTCTTTTCCTGCCATTCTCCTGGTTTTCACCTTTCTCTGAACAACCCTGAGAGAGAGGTGAAAGCCAGGAGAACTGGCAAGAGAAGAGAACAATCTAGACCAAATAGCCGATTTGGAAAGTGAGATAAATGGGAGAATTTTTCTGGTTTGGCTATTTTGACCTAGAATTTTCACTTCTCCAGTTATTCTCCTGCTTTTCACCACTCTCTGAATAACCCTGTGAATGTTTAATCCCGAGGTGAAAAATAACATTGCTTTAGATTTTTTTCAAACACCAGTTAAATGCAGCATATTAGGATGTTTTAGGGAAATTAATTCTCAAATCTCAATCAGAAGCAGACACCAGACACCACCCCACCCTCAGTATATTGTACAACGTATCAAATTGATTACCAGACTAAAAACACCTGGTGTTATGCCCGTTTGTGAACAGAGGTCATTTAGAGTTGATAATCTTTCCACGTACACATTAGTTTTTAATTCAATATCTAATAAACCGTTGCTTATAATATTCTGCAGTAAAGAGTCTCTTTATTTCTAGATTTTTTTGTATTTTTTTAAGCATTTTCTATACTTTTTTCAAAATTTCTTTTTTTTTTCGAACCCGAACCGAACACGCCCAAAAAGTTCGAAATTCTCAAACTTTCGAACTGCCAAAGTTCGGGTCGAACTCCGAACCGTCCGAACCCGAACAGCTCATCCCTAGCTATCAGCAGCATCTGCCCAACTATTTAAGGGTATAAAAGGGCTCACCCCTGGGTAACATTTCACAGAGTGCCCCTTTGATTATATCTATTACACCTGTTATTGGGAACATTTATGCGCAAAAAGTGATTGGTGGGTAATAGACATGTTTTATGTATTTCTTACTTTTTCCGGCGTGGTTATGTGATGACTGCTTCCTTTTTTCTCTTTTAGGCCCCGTTCACACTGTGGGATTTGAAAATCGCGCGACTTTCTGCGCGATTTTCATATTTGCGACATGGTGCGATAATGCCGCGCGACATCGCTGTTTTGTGCGATTTTTCCAAAGCACCACCAATACAAATCGCAAAATCGCAGATGGCAAATCGCAAAAAAAGGGTCATGTACCAGCGACATGCTTCTGCGACGCGCGACATGCGACGTCGCGCGGCAAGATGTGAACAGCTCCATTGAAATGCATTGGAGAAGCTACACAGTGCGACGTCGTGCGGATTTTGCTGCGACGTCGCGCCGTGTGAACGGGGTCTTATTTATTTATATACATTACACAGTCGGACATTAGATATCGCCTTATTTCTGTGCAGATAACTCAGAGCATAGGTTTAACAGCAAAGTGATTAGTGGTGAATTATTTTAAAATGTAATTAATACTGAAGGAAAACGCTATTCTTTCTTTTGCCCTCCTAGGTCACACTGGTTTTATTCCACCCACGTATACGCACACAATATATTCCGTAAAAAACAAAAATGGTGGTGTTGCGCTAAAAAACATATAAATGTCTTATAAAATGTCTGTATTACAACAATCTTTGTACACAAAAAGGAGGAAGGAAAAAAAACATATATTCCTCTATTGTCTTTGTTAAAAAGGAGCCCGTTCAATTAGCTTCCAATCCTTGCTGAGGAAAAAGGAAGAATTTTTTTTCGTATTTCTCCAATCCTTTTTAGACGAAGACCACTTCTTTAGCAATTCGTCTCCAAGAGTATACAGTTGTGTTCAAAATTATTCAACCCCCAATGCTGTAAAGGGTTTTAGGGAATTTAGTGTACATTTGTAATTGTATTCAGAATGAAATCCTACAAGGACTTTTTAAAGAACCATATGCAACTAAAATGACATCAATTGGTTTTGTAATACAGTAGTAAATGTTTCTTTTGTGAATTCTTCATTGACACAATTATTCAACCCCTTAAAGACTACCACTCTGAAGAACAGAGGTTCATTCAAGTGTTTTCAATCAGGTATTGAAAACACCTGTGGATGTCACGGAGCAGCAATAAAGCATAATAAGCACCAATTAGGCAGCTTTAAAATGACTGTGATACTCAGCTCCTTCTAGACATTTACTGGTGTGGTTACAAACATGGTGAAGTCAAGAGAATGGTCCAGGAAGACAAGAGAAGAGGTGATTACTCTTCACAGGAAGGGCAATGGCTATAAGAAGATTGCAAAGATGTTAAACATACCAAGAGAGACCATAGGAAGCATCATTGGCAAATTCAAGGCAAAGGGCACTGTTGAAACGCTACCTGGTCGTGGCAAAAAGAAGATGCTGACTTCGACTGCTGAGCGCTACCTGAAGCGTAGAGTGGAGAAAAGTTCCCGTGTGACTGCTGAGGAACTGTGAAAAAATTTGTCAGATGTGGGTACTGAAGTTTCAGCTCAGACAATACGGCGCACACTGCGTAATGAAGGCCTCCATGCCAGAACTCCCAGGCGCACCCCCTTGCTGTCTCCAAAGAATAAGAAGAGTCGACTGCAGTATGCCAAAAGTCATGTGGACAAACCACAGAAGTTTTGAGATAGTGTTCTGTGGACTGATGAAACAAAATTAGAACTGTTTGGGCCCATGGATCAACGCTATGTTTGGAGGAGGAAGAACAAGGCCTATGAAGAAAAGAACACCTTGCCTACTGTGAAGCATGGCGGGGGGTCAATCATGCTATGGAGCTGTTTTGCTTCTGCAGGTACAGGGAAGCTTCAGCGTGTGCAAGGTACCATGAATTCTCTTCAGTACCAGGAGATATTGGATGACAATGTGATGCAGTCCGTCGCAAACCTGAAGCTTGGGAGATGTTGGACCTTTCAACAGGACAATGATCCCAAGCATACCTCCAAGTCCACTAGAGCATGGTTGCAGATTAAAGGCTGGAACATTTTGGAGTGGCCATCGCAGTCACCTGACTTAAATCCGATTGAGAACCTCTGGTGGGACTTAAAGAAAGCAGTTGCAGTGTGCAAGCCTAAGAATGTGACTGAACTGGAGGCTTTTGGCCATGACGAATGGGCGAAGATACCCGTAGATCGCTGCAAGACACTTGTGTCAAGCTATGCTTCACGTTTAAAAGCTGTTATAACTGTAAAAGGATGTTGTACTAAGTACTAAGATTGAATGTCACTTGGGGGTTGAATAAAACTGATAATGATGTGAGCACAGAAAAGACATTTGTGGTTATTTCATTATAAATGTTATGTTATATTTGTCTGACCTACACGTGCCTCTTTGATTTAATTGTAAGCAAGATGACTGAATGATCAAAATCAATGTCAAACTGGCCAAAACACTCAATTTCAGTGGGGGTTGAATAATTTTGAACACAACTGTATATCTTCACATCTGGCTGCTTTGCACTTATTCAATATTTTAGACAGTGGCAGTGAGTTGTGCTGTTCTTTGTTAGTGTGTGCTCTCATACGTGCAGCTACACCACTATCAGGTCTCTTCACTAAAGGTGAAACCCAGGAGAATTGGTAGAAGTGAAAAATGTATTTTAAAAATTATTTTAAAATGTAATTAATACTGAAGGAAAACGCTATTTTTTCTTTTGCCCTCCTAGGTCACACTGGCTTTTTTCCACCCACGTATACGCACACAATATATTCCGAGCCGCACGCTTTTGTGACAGCAGTGTTAACAAACATAACTAGATGGAAATGCGCCTTTAGCGTTTTGAAGAAAGTGACCGTTGTCAGCGTGTTACAGTCAAATATGGCAGATGGCGAGTTGGTGGCGCACACGCTGGCACTAACAGGTATGCTCTTGCGTTGAAGTACCTCGACATCTGCAGATTGCAGGATGAATGGAGACCTAAGGTGCTTCACAAAGGTTGAACACCAAGGAAATGTTTAATGCTATAACCAATGCCAGACTCTGCTTTAAGCTGTATAGTAAAACGTGGCAGCAGTTTCATGCCCCAACCCATGCAGATGTGGGATGAGTAGTATGGTCCGTCATGGCTTCCCTGGGTTCCTTGTGATCAACATGTACACAACATCTACGGATTGAAATGTTTGTGTATACCTTACTTTTGCAATGTATGTGAAGGGATCTGGACCCATATATAAAGGGGCATTCTTTTGTTTTTTAACCCCTTAAGGACCAATGGTCTTTAAAGTCAATGTAGCTTCCTATTTACTGTATCTGCGTTCAAGTATATCAGCGTTTCCCATCCCTGGTCCTCAAGAACTTCTAACAGGCCAGGTTTTAAAGGTTCACCTTGGGGAAATGCAGAGTGAATCCTGCAATCACTGAGCAGCAAATCATATCACCTGTGCTGTGCTTCAGATATCTGCAAACCTGGCCTGTTAGGGGGGACCTGAGGACCAGGTGTGGGAACCACTAAAGAAAATAAATTAAATTAAATTTCTTCAGCAGTCTTCAGGAGACCATGGACTTCATGCCTCTGATCCATTCTTTTCTGGTTGTCAGTAAAGGGGGAGGTTTGCTTTTGTGGTCAGTGTTGAGGAGGAGAAGGAAAACGAGGGATTGAGTCCAGGTTACAGAGGGACGCGGGAGAGAGATGACAGCAGAGAAGAAGAATCAACTCTGTTATTCACTGAAAAAAGGTAAAAAAAATGCCATTATTTGGCAAGCATTTTCAAAGATTTAAAGATAATTAAATAGATAATTAACGCAGCACGTTAATTTGTGCACGAAGCGTTAAACGTTAACGCACGTAAATTAACGCTGGTATTACAATCCGCGTGCATTTTTTCATCCGTCAAAAAATAACGAGAGTAAAAACGACGCACAAAAACGTACACGCAGTAACACTGCGCGCAGAAATCGGTGTGCGGACTGTTTTTTCACGTGATTCAGCCAATCAGAAATAAGAACCACAATTGTCTCCTGTTAGGTTTTTGCGCCTGTCAAAGTCAATCTGCATATATATGCTGCAGCAATAATAAAAACACGCACAACCTCTCAATTTTATTGTTTGGGTATGTATAGAATGTGTAACTATACTTTGCTGCGTATTTTTTTTGGGCTGGTGTATTTGGGTTCGTCCAGGACGTTCAGATTTGCCGTTATCACCAGCTTTTCAAAGACGTTACAATTATGCGCGCAAACGTTGTCCGTTAAATTTTGCGCATAGATTGTAATACCATCCGCGTACCAGTGCACAAACGCATTTGCGCTCACAATGTTAAGTATAGGACGCGCGCAGTACATTACGCTCGCAAAGGGTTTGCGCAGGTTCACCCGCGTTAGACGTTAACGCACATTTTTTTCGCGCACATTGTAATACGACGTTCAGCGCAAAGGGTTTTGCCCCTCGCGTTAATGTGTTTTTGCGCACGCGTTAATTTTTGCGCAAAGACTGTAATAGGGCCCTGTGTCTGTAGATCAAATCCAATGCTCATTTTTACAATGTTTTAAGAGTGGAATGAGCGAATAAAGTAGAAAAAAGCGACTGTACCAAATATTTATTACTTTTTGCATTTATAACTTTTAATGAAATCTGAATCCATCAATAAGGTGTCAACGAGAGCAGAATTAACTGTCCTGATGTCCTTCCGATACTCTTACTCATCCAGGCAGACTCTCCCCATGTTTACAGTTCTTCAAGACATCATTAAAAGCCCATCTCGCCAGTTTGGCTTGTTGTCTTTTGAGTAATATCTGTCTTTGCATCGCCTCTCCTTAAATCACTATTGGTTCCACAGCTCACTTCACTCCATTACCTCTACATCTACAGCCTCCTATTCTTTTTCCTCTGTCACTCGTACGTTTTTCTAAATACAATCCAATAATGTAATAATATAATATCTGGGGATCTCTCCTCTTCCTGCAATAACACGTTTTTCCCTTTGGGCTCCTGCAGCCAAGAAAATGCTCCTGTAAGCTGTTGCGCTTCGTCTGTTGTTTTTATCATCAGAATAGCCATCGTTTAGTAATTAAATTCTGGTAACATTGTTCAACGTTGTTTGCAGGAACTTCACCTGCCATACTTGCGTTTCCCTTTGGTGTACGGCCGAACTGTAGCTGTAATCTGGGTCGCCGTCGGGGGGGGGGGGGTGACAGCCTATGACATTTTCCTTGGCAATGGCCAAAGACTGTCTAAGCAGCGTGTCTAAGTGGCACAGGTGTAATGGTGCCATTGATACCAACACATTTTCCGGTGGGCCACAGCATCTGGGGCCAGTAAGAGCACACTGGCTGTTCTCTGAGGGAGCGATTAGTATTGTCTGCACCAGGTAGAGAGGTTGTCTGCCCATCAGCATGAATAAATTATATTTGTCCAGGAAAACATGGCCGATCCGACAACCCTAAGGCCGGAGGCACACAAGGCGTCTTCTTGTGCACACTAGCGTGCGTTACCAGCGTCCGTCACAGCGTTGTGATGCTGCGGACGGAGCCGGTCACATGCTTGCGCGCGCGTAGCATGCGTGCACCTAGCGATCATCACTGTCGATGCGCTAGGATGCGCGTCAACGGGGCTGCAAAGCGCGATCCTCCATAGGAGGATCGTGCTTTGCAGCCTTGTGGAGGGGGGCAGGTGGGTGTCGAAGGGGGGCCGGTGCATTAACGTTTTCTTTAACGCACGCTAGTGCGTTAAAGAAACTGCCTAGTGTGCCTCCGGCCTTAGGAGGACACACTTTGACCTGCAGTATAAGGGATAAAACCTGATCTCAGGGTTCAACAACATTGCCCTTCCAGATATTTTGGAACTAAATTTCCCCGAGGCTCTGTCTACCTAAATCGTAGCTGAACATCATGGGAGATGTTCCAAAACATGTGCTGACCCATACCTTAATCAAATAAATTGTTACTTTAAAAGAGAACGGGCTATATTAAATTCATCGCGCAAAAGCGCACGTGCAGCGCTATTTTTTTTTTGCGTGAAGGGTTAGACGTTAACGCGCATAAAATAACGCTGGTAAAAAAATCCATGTGCATTTTTTCATCCGTCAAAAAATAACGCTCGCAAAAAAGACGTGCAAAAACGCGCGCGCATTAACGCTGCGTGCAGAAATCGGTTGGCAGACTGTTTTTAAACGCGATTCAGCCAATCAGAATTAAGAGCCACAATTGTCTCCCGTTCAGTTTTTGCACCTGTCAAAATCAATCTGAGTATATATGCTGCGGCAATAATAAAAACACGCACAACCTCTCCATTTTATTGTTTGGGTGTGAGTAGAATGTATAACTATACTGCGCTGTATTTTTTTTTTCGGGCTGGTGTATTTGGGTTCGGTGTATTTGGGTTCGGCCAGAACATTCAGATTTGCCGTTACCACCAGCTTTTAAAAGACGTTAAAATTATGCGCGCAAACATTGTCTGTTAAAATTTGCGCATAGATTGTAATACCATCCACGTACCAGCGCACGAACGCATTTGCGCTCACAATGTTAAGTATAGGACGCGCAACGTACATTACACTTGCAAAGGGTTCGCGCAGGTTCACCCGCGGTAGACGTTAACACGCATTTTTTGCACGGACATTGTAATACGACGTTCTGCGCAAAGGGTTTTTCCCCTCGCATTAAGGTGTTTTTGCGCACGCGTTAACATTTGCGTGAAGAAGTTAATAGAGCCCAACAAGTCCAGCAACAAAACCCCACCACCGTTTTTCACCAAACCGATGTCAACGTTTTGCGAAAAGAAGAAATATCATGAGAGCTGCTGGCTGGAAGCACAAGTAGTGTTAAAAAATTTAAATAGGGGAACATGAATGTGAAAGACTGTGCTTTTGTTTTCTTTTTTTGTTTGGTGGGTTTTTGTTTTTTCCTTTTCATTTCTGATCGCCTGCTGGTTTGGGATTTTCGTAGCAAAATCAAGAAAGATGGCTACTGTAAAAATAAGATGAGGTGGAATGAGAGATACTCAGAATCAGTCTCCGTACATGTCAGATACAAAACATTGAAAGGTGACACTTAATTTGCACATTTTAATTGTACCTAATCAAGGTATTTTTGGAAAGCAGGTGTTCCCTGCCTTGTAATGTACTCGGCAATTAGTCAATCCACAATACGTCCAATTTTTTAACATTTGGAATTAATACTTTAAAAATGTAGCTGCACATTATACTGATGCGATCAAAACATCATGAGAAATAACATCATACTACAGTTTATGACATTGAGCGACATAGCTTTACACTTTGTTACAGAATATCCCCTAGAAGCCACGTACCAACCGTAGATCTACCCTTCTCCAATGCTTGACATCACTAACACTTAAGGGGTTATTCAGAGAGCACCGAAATGACGACAACATTTCGGTGCTCTCTCGTTCCCTGCAGTTCCCTCAAAGTGCAGGGAAAACACGTCGCAAACCTGTTGCAATCCCGCCAAAAACCCACCGAAAACCACACCGAATGTGCCGTAAAAAGCCGATGAGCCGCCGATCACAGCGCAGACCAGTCGGAGGAGAAAGCCAACAAGCTGAAGAACGGGGTAGAAAAAAAAAAGTACGCTTGAAAGTTTCAAAATTGAAACGTTTTTGCAAAAAAGTACGGAACGAAAATGGCTGGAATTTACATATAAGATCAAATGATTATAATTTGATAATGATAATAAAAAGGTCTGTTAAAGAAAAATGAAAAAAAAAGATTTAAAAGAAAACGGAAGAAAAATTTTGCCGAAACAAATCCCGAAAAATGTCTAAAAGATCCTAAAAAATATACATAAATAAAGAGATTTTTTACTCCAGATTAAAATATTAAACGGTTTATTAAATATTGAATTAAAACGAGAATATTTTTAACATTGAAACCTATGATATTCGCCTGAATAAACCTGCCGAATTAAACCACCGAACAGCAGGACATTTCGGCAACTTTTCCCTGTGTTCTCTGAATAGACGAAGCATTGCTTCTCTATAGGGGATTTCACTGCCCTCAAACAGGCACCGTACGTGCAGGCAATTTGGCAAAATTTGAACTGCCTGCTCTCTGAATAGCCGAATGGCCCCGAAATGTCACCATACGGGGAAATTCAGTGTCCGGTTACATTTCGGCGACATTTCAGACCTCTCTGAATAACCCCTATACCCTAATCCTCCCAAATCCACTATACTGAAGCACCACCTTTCTAATAAAAAAAATATATATCCTTTTCTGTATTTGACAATTTTTGTTCGAGAACACGTAGCAAACATAGAAAGAGCAACAAGATACGGGTAAATGGAAATAAAGGCAGCCGAAAGAAAATATGTGCCATAATAGATGATTAACAGAAAAATTATAAAAGCAATGCGCACAATAATTAAAAAAAGACAACAGAAAACCGTGCATGAGTGTGGATCTGCACCCAATGGCTGCAGGATAAAAGTTAGAGAATGGCGTCCGTTGTTGTGAAGGCATTATCTATTCATTTTAGTGTCGAAAAATAGGCTCGAGAATATTCATGGATATGGAACAATGACAGATAATGTTGGGGGTCAAAACATGAGTGGACAGGAGTTAGGCATGAGTCAAAACTGCACAGGTCCAGATTCAAAGTAAAAATACTAAGGGCCCTATTACATTCCTAACGCAAAAACGCTCGCGCAGCGCACGATTTTTTGCGCACGGCATTAAGCGTTAATGCGCGGAAATTAACGGTGGTATTACAATCATCGTGACAAAAAACGGACTCGCGCCAAAAACCGACAAGCAAACATGCGCGCAAAGCAACGTTGCGTGCAGAAATCCGTGAGCACAATGTAATTTTTGACGCGAGTCTGTCATTTTTTGACGCGAGTCCGTCATTTTTTGACGTGAGTCCGTCATTTTTTGATGCGAGTATGTCATTTTTTTGCACACCGCAGACGTACGTTCTGACGGAAGACAAGGTAGTGGCCGTCATTTTTGACAAATCTAGTAAAAAAAAAAGTGCGCATCGACGTTCTCCGTTGTGAATCCGCAGTTTGGTACAGTCAGGTTACTACAATTTGCCGTTACCGCCAGCTTTTCAAAGACGTTAAAATTATGCGCGCAAACGTAGTCCGTTAAATTTTGCGCTAAGATTGTAAATCATGCGCACACCAGCGCACAAACGCATTTGCGCTCACAATGTTAAGTATAGAACGCGCACAGTTCATTATGCTGGCGCAGGTCCATCCACGTTAAACGTTCAGCGCAAAGGGTTTTGCCCCTCGCGTTAACCCGTCTTTGCGCACGCTCAAAATTGTGCGTGAGGAATGTAATAGGGCCCATATAGTACTAAGTAAACAAATACAAACCGCCTGGTGAAACAATTAAATACAGATAGACAATGATGTAATTTTATGAGGCCTGAAGCACCTAAGGCGTAGGGCCCTTAAGTTGCCTCTGATGCCAGGACGCAGGGAGGATTTTTCTAGAAGGTTTGGCAGCGCGTGAGGAGATTGAGCGGGAGCAGTGTGGGAGGAGTCGACAGGAGGGTACTTAAGGCGCGTGAGGAGAGGCTCTTCCCGCCTTTTTCTCCTGAGGTAGAGCGGTGATAATCCCCACCCTCCCTCCCCTTTTTTATTTTACTCTTAGGTGGGTTGGTTTTTTCGTTAGAACAGTTTTTTGTTTTTTGGGCTCCTTTGTCACAGCGGGGGCTTGTAGGCAGTGCTGGCTAGGGGTTCCTTTTTAGTTAGGCTTACTTTGTTAGATGGCTGGGAGTTGGGTAGATTTTTGGTGGTTGGTTGGTTTGGAGGTGTGTGGGGGTTGTGGGGAGTCCTCTTTCAGCACTGGATTATTTTTTTAATTTGTTATTAAAATTGTTATGTTATTATGGTGGGTTTTAGTGTGGAGTTTTTAGCTGTGGCCTATGTATAATAAATATATATATTATTCCACAGTTATGTGTTTGCGTATTCTTTGTGTGTTTCTTGTCTCCCGTAGTCCGACCCGGTCATCAGTAGGCGACTTAAAGGTTTATATCCCATGTCAGCATGTGTTAAACTCACTCGAAGGTCACAGTTATAGTCAAGGTCAGTGCCGCAAGCACTGCCATGTCTATGTAGGACGCAGTCAATGATAGCGAGATCAATTGATTAACCACAACTCACACAATCATTGGAAATGTCGTATTTGGAAACAAACGTGCTTGTGACTCTGTGACTTTAAATGTACCTTCAATTTAGGGGATTAAAACCACGCTGCTGTGGGATAAATTCAACATTACATGTAATAATGATACTTTTTGTTTATCGGATTAACAACACATAATAATAGACATGTTTTTGATAATCTCCTCTTCAGGAAATACTGTTCGATCTGTAAGAACATAGGGCTCGATTTATTTCGTCCCATTGGCCAAAATCGGGACCTTTTTCGAACTATTTGTTCGACTGTAAATTCCCTTGGGGACAGGGTCACCCTGAATCAGGTCATATAATCCATGTGTGGTATTCTAATTTATCAACTCCTTGTACACTGATCTTGTAAAGCGCTGCGGAATATGTGTTGCCATATAAATAATAATAGGCAGCACTTCTTCGAGGGCATGATGCCCAGAGTCAGCATGTCGCATGCTTCAGCTGTCCATAGGTTCCCAGTGTTTGCCACGGTCTGCTGCAGTGCGTGTTCCCAAGCTACAGTGTACATCCGGAGCCCCCCTGGTAAGTAAAATCTGGATGGCTCCAAAAATTCCAGATTTTGCAATTCCAGATATGGGCTTCTCTACCTGTACTTGCCACTTCAACTTCAGAGTCATACAGGGTTAGTCAAAAGAGATCCGAATGGATGCCGAAAGGGAACCGAACGCTGAAAATCAGCGTTCGGTTACCTTTCTTGGCCATTCGGCTATCCAGAGAGCAGGCAGTTCGCCAAATGTTGGCGAATTGCCTGCACATACGGTGCCTGTTCGGTGCCTGTTCGAGGGCAGTGAAATCCCCATAGAGAAGCAATGCTTCATCTATTCAGAGAACACAAAACAGCAGTGAAAAGTTGCCGAATTGCCCTGCCATTCGGTGGCTTCATGCGGTAGATTCATTCAGGCGAATCCCATAGGCTTCAATGTTAAAAATATTTCCGTTTTAAATCAATATCTAATAAAAACCGTTGATTATAATATTCAGCAGTAAAAAGTATCTTTATTTATAGATGTCTTAGGATCTTTTAAGGATTTTTCGGGATTTTTTTTCAAAAAACTTTTTTCCCATTTTTTTTTAAACATTTTTTTCTTTTTTCTGTAACAGCCCTTTTTATTATCATTCATTGGATCATATGTAAATTTCAGACATTTTCGCTCAGCAGTTTCTTTGCAAACAGCGTCTCACTTTTCAAACATTCAAGTGAACTGTTTTTTTTTTCACTCCATTCGTCTGCGGTGTCGGGTTTTTCGGCGGCTGCTCTGCGTTTGATCGGCTCCTGCTCGGGTTTCTCCGGCGTCTTCGGCGGGTTAATACAGATGTTTTTGCAGGTTTCGGTGTGCGTTCGCCGGGTTTTGCGGTGAGTTTTCGGAGGGTTTTTGGCGTCTTTTCCTGCATTATGGCGGCCCTGTGGTGCTTGCTGAATACACCCCAGGGTCGCCGAAATGGGATCGCCAAATCGCACCGAATTGAAGAGAACGAAAAGTCACCGAACGTGCGGTGACTCTTTGATTCTCTTTGAATAACCCTGATAGCTTGAGGTTTTATATCAGAAAAAAATAAATCCTGATGGAATATTGATACTGTATAGATATCAAGAAATTGATTTACTATAGAAGGTGCAGCTTCAGAGAAAAATGTGCGAAGACTGAGATTTATTTCTCTTAGAATTTAAAATCTCACTTGAGATTTTTTTCCCTATACACAATAAACACAGAGCCTCTGGGTTACATGTGGAGAGCACCTATGCATATTAATCAAGATCAAGGATGAAAAGTAATTGATTATACATATATGTAACAAACATAAAAGCAGAGAAGAATTCTAGGATTTACATAATTGATTGTAACTATAAATTCCTGCTTTAATCCGCCTGCGAGTCTGTATAAATCGCAGACGAAGTTATGCATTTTAACACCTGTGTAAACCAATATGCGATGATTTATATCCTGTACCTCCTATCACTGCTAATAACAGACTGCATGCAAAACAATTTCTCGTTAAGCGTGAATTTACTGCAGTAAGCTGTTGGATTCCTTAATATTTGCAGAATTCAAAGTATTAATGATATTTATATTTAATTTGACAATTATAATAAGTGGAATGTAACGTAAGAGACAAGTTTCTGGTCTTAATTATGTCTTTTATGGGGAGGGGATTAGTAACTGTAAATACAAAAAAATTTAAGCAAAGATTTGGAACAGCAATGTGCGTTTTATGTTTTTTTGATAATTGCTTTGGATGAATTATTCATAATTGTGAGAATCCCCAAGTGGTCGCGCAAGTTAAAAGAAATAAAGTGTATTTTAAAAGACGTGGAACTGGCGAGGAAATGGGAATTAATTTACTGATCAAATATAGTATTATTTTGTAGTATACTATTTATCCTTCTATATTTCTATCTATCTATCTATCTGTCTGTCTGTCTGTCTATCTATCTATCTCTGTCTGTCTATCTATCTATCTATCTATCTATCTATCTACATGTCTATCTATCTATCTACATGTCTATCTATCTATCTATCTATCTATCTATCTATCTATCTATCTATCTATCTCTATCTATCTATCTGTCTATCTATCTATCTATCTATCTACTATCTATCTATCTATCTATCTATCTATCTATCTATCTACATGTCTATCTATCTATCTATCTATCTATCTACATGTCTATCTATCTATCTATCTATCTATCTATCTATCTATCTATCTATCTATCTATCTACATGTCTATCTATCTATCTATCTATCTATCTATCTATCTATCTATCTATCTATCTCTATCTATCTCTATCTATCTATCTACATCTATCTATCTATCTCTATCTATCTATCTATCTATCTCTCTCTATCTATCTATCTATCTATCTATCCCTCTCTTTCTCTATCCCTCTCTATCTCTATCTATCTCTCTATCTATCTCTCTCTATCTATCTCTCTCTCTATCTATCTATCTATCCCTCTCTATCTCTCTCTATCTATCTCTCTCTATCTATCTATCTATCCCTCTCTATCTCTATCCCTCTCTATCTCTATCTATCTCTCTCTATCTATCTCTCTCTATCTATCTCTCTCTATCTATCTATCTATCTCTCTCTATCTATCTATCCCTCTCTATCTCTCTCTCTATCTATCTATCTATCTATCCCTCTCTATCTATCCCTCTCTATCTCTCTCTATCTATCTCTCTCTATCTATCTCTCTCTATCTATCTCTCTCTATCTATCTATCTATCTATCTATCTATCTATCCCTCTCTATCTATCCCTCTCTATCTCTCTCTATCTATCTCTCTCTATCTATCTCTATCTATCCCTCTCTATCTCTATCCCTCTCTATCTCTATCTATCTCTCTCTATCTATCTCTATCTATCTAGCCCTCTTTATCCCCTCTATTTACAGTATTTATCTACACTATCTATCAATCTATCTAGCTATCCCTCTTGCTATCCCTCTATCCATCTACAGAAGATATTGCTCTCAGGGTTATTCAAAGAGATCCGAATTGCTGGCGAAAGGTAACCGAACAGTGAAATTCAGCGTACGTTTACCTTTCTTGGCCATTCGGCTATTCAGAAAGCAGGCAATTAGCCAAATCTTGAGGAGTTACAGTGGAGGCGCTAGTGTTAACGGGTGGGAGTATTAGTGTTATGCAGCCAACTGGGATATGAACACAAAACCTCGACAGAAATGTGTGAAAGGTACAGTGGAAAAGGAGTGGGTCCTAGTGGCGCAATCTCTCTTGAGGATAGTTGATAATATACAGTCTTAAATACAACAGTTAAAATATAAACCTAAGAAATAGAAGGGTACAACGTTGCCACTATTCCAAAAAAGTGTACGGTCGAAACGACCACTAAAGTGCTGCCGTGGATGGTCTATGTGCACTGGTGCCACTGTGCAATAGAGCAATAAGTGCAAGTGAAATAACAATAGAAGTACTGATATAGTCAGAAAAGGACCACATAAGGTGCAAATACAATCGAAATCACAAAAAGTGCAAATGCATGTAAGTGCATATAAGTGCAGTTGATAGTCCTTGAATGGACTGTTACATTCAAGTCCTATTTTCCAAATCACTGGTGAAAACAGAAATTTATACAAAAGTCCAACCGCCATGCGTTCTATGTTGGAGATACGGTAGTCTGATTGGGTCTCCACATGGGCAGTTCAAAGATGTACATATGAGTCCTGATGCGATGTCCTCACCTAAATCCTATATAGACTCCCGATTCTCAATAAATGGGAGAGAGAAGAGGAAGAGGGAGAGAGGAAAAAAGAAAAAAATAGTGCAATATGGTCTGGTATAGAGTCAAGTGCCCATAGACAAGGGAACACTTACACTTTTAGGAACCTTGTTGACCGGCTCTGGTGTGGAGTGCCTTGGGCCTGATTGAGGGTAGCCTCTGCCCTTCTTTAAGGTTTTATTATGGGTAGCCTCTGCCGACCTTAAAGTTGATCGTCTCAGGTACAGAAAGAGAGAGAGATCCTCATAGCGTAGCTTGTAGCCAAAAAATGAGGTAGGTGAAAGTTAAACAAATTCACCGATGGTGGAGCCTTGGGTTCCAGGCTCAACTTGTAAGTGTATGGTACTACTTGTTCAGTGGGTACCTTCACCTCTTTCGTCTGCAGGCAGTTCTCCTATCTTATATATATGGTATAAGAGAAAGGAAACGGAGCAAATAGGGCATATAATGCTTAAAGACGAGTCTTTAAACGGAGGTAAATAAAAAGAAGTTTAATCATTCGTGTAAGAACATGGTAAAATAAATAAAGTAGGAGGGATATTTACAAAATAGGGGATACGCGTTTCGGCATTAGACAATGCCTTCTTCAGTCCCTGTGCAGGTTAAAATCGAAAATCTATCTATCTCTCTCTATCTATCTAGCCCTCTTTATCCCCTCTATTTACAGTATTTATCTACACTATCTATCAATCTATCTAGCGATCCCTCTTGCTATCCCTCTATCCATCTACAGAAGATATTGCTCTCAGGGTTATTCAAAGAGATCCGAATTGCTGGCGAAAGGTAACCGAACAGTGAAACTCAGCGTACGGTTACCTTTCTTTGCCATTCGGCTATTCAGAAAGCAGGCAATTAGCCAAATCTTGCCTGCACATACGGTGCCTGTTCAATGCCTGTTCAAGGGCAGTGAAATCCCTATAGAGAAGCAATGCTTCATCTATTCAGAGAACACAAAACAGCAGTGAAAAGTTGCCGAAATGCCCTGCTGTGGTGGTGGAATAAATCTATATTTATGAAGACATATATAAAATTAATTGTAGCACTAACATACTAGGATATATATTACTGCAAACAAGAGAAAGAAGCAAGAAATAAGAATATAGCATGTCATGTGCTTAGAGCTGGAGAATTCTGGGTCCTTCTGCCCCATCTACCTCACCTCCACTGTGCCTCTGCCCTATCCCTTTCAAGTCCTCATACAGCCTCTTCTCAAACTCTTTAATTCTCAAATTTTCTTCTGCCACATCCCCCTTAACCCATTGTTCTGCTGCCCCATCCTTCTCATTCCCATTGTGCCTCTTCCCAATCCTACTCATTCCCATGGTCTTCCTGCCCATCCCTCTTACGGCTTTGTGCCTCTTCCCCAACCCATTCCTGCCCATTGTGTCTCTTCACAGTCTCTCTCTCTTCTGCACAACATATCACTCCATTTGACTATTTCCCCACATGTTGGAGGCATTTGGTGCCGTTACACTTGAGTTTTACCTGGCCCTGTTTTAGGGGATGACCCTGGAGCTGGAGCTCTAATGGCCCATCTATTAACCTAGCCCTGTGCAAAATAGTGGAGAATTGCAAATTTATGCAACCTTTACTGAAAATATTAATTTTTTAGTGATGACTACCTGTGCTGTTATCATACTTTTGATCTGAACCCGATATCTTCTAGACGTTACTGATTCCATGTGCTAAATAATACCTTTTACAGTTTCCCTCACTAAACATGAAAAATAATTAGTTTTTTTTTTTTTTACGATTCTTCCCACAAATCCAGTCTTCATGACTGATCATATTATTGTAGGCGGCGTTTTACTGGTGATTTCTAAATATCATTTTTCCTTTTCTTTCGATTAACGCTAACTCCACAACCTTAAACCCAAACGGCTCTTCTCATTGGCTTCCCACAATGTCTCTCTTCCAAGGAGTCATACAGGGTTATTCAGAGAGCGGTGAAAAGCAGAAGAATGACTGGAGAATGGAAATTCTAGGTTAAAATAGCCAAAACCAGAAAAATTCTCCCATTTATCTCATTTTCCAAATCGGCTATTTTGACCTAGAATTTTCAGTTCTCCAGTCATTCTCCTGGTTTTCACCTCTCTCTGAATTACCCTGTATATCTTCCATGATGCTCAACCAACCTAATGAATGGCTGAGCCTCAAGAGAGATGTAGTTACAAACTATATGGAGGGCCAAGGTTGCTTACCCTTGAGCTGAGGCTAACCCTGATAGTAAATAATTACTTTCATGTTCCTATCTGCTATAACAGTTGACATTATCGAGCCATTAATCCCGTAACCTGCCTTTTGGTTTGTGTGGCCCTGGATTCTTATTTTCTACTCTTTGGCATTAAACGGAAGTTACCAATAACTTCTTCTCTTGCGTCTAATTTATCCGCGTCATTAATCATTTTGGAATGGCAAAGCTGCTGTAGACCTTTGATGTCATCTGCAAAAGTCATCCCTATCCCCTCAAGATTTCTTAACAGCGTCAATAAAGAATGTGCTGTAAATTGCAAGTCTTGGGATTCTCCAAATTGTATCCTTATGTTCAACCAATAGGACGCATTGCGTGCAAAATACAATCCTAATCTCTTTGTTTTTCCCATTAGCCTGGCCAAAACGAGTCACCAGCTGGATTTACCTCAGCCAATAGGTGCGAGCCTTCCATTGGGTAATTACTGCAGTGTTTCAGCTGCAAAAAATGAGGTCATGTGACTCCCTGAATATACTGAATAAGCAGGTTTTTCCATCAATGGGTTTTTTCTCCCCTGATGGCACAGCGGGCATATTCCAAGAATGCAATGCCAGGATTCATTGGACTCAAATTGTGCAAAGTGGTTCAGGGAGCATGAGACATCATTTTCACACATGGATTGGCCACCGCACAGTCCAGACCTTAACCTCATTGAGAATCTTTGGGATAATGTGCTGGAGAAGACTTTACGCAGCGCTGCGACTCTCCCATCATCAATCTTGGCCACGCAATTAATGTGACTTCAGAGAGCAATAAATGTCGTGACATTGCATGAGTTTATCGACACGATGCCATGGCGACTGTGTGCTGTAATCTAAGCAAGAGGTGCTGCAGTGAAATATGAGTGTGTGACTTGTTTTTTGGCCAGACGGTGTTTTTATTTATTCCCATTGCATTCCATATAAAAACGGAGGACACAAGACATTCTACTATCATTGTGTAAAAAGCTACATAAAATTAATAATGAGAAAACAGTAGAAAAAACACTAAGGGCTATATTACAATCTTTGCGCAAAAAGGCTCCCCGCACTTCGGGGCAATTCGACGATTCCAGTTCGCCAACTCTGCGGTGTATTCAAGTACAACTGCAGGGTCCCCGGAATGCAGGGAAAACCCGCCGCAAACCAGACGAACACACACCGAACACTCGTCGAACACTCACAGAACACTCACTGAAAACCCGCAGAAACCGCCACAAAAACCACGCTGAACACACCGGAAAAAGCTGCCGAGCTGCCGATCACAGTGCAGAGCAGCCGCTGGACAAAGCCGACAAGCTGACGAACGGGGTGAAAAACAAAAAACAAAAAAACAGTACGCTTGAAAGTGTCAAAATTGAAAGTCTCTTAAGTCCCTTAAGAGCTCCCTATTAATATATCTTGATACAGAACACACCTGTAAACATGTAACATAGTGAATATATTTCCTACATATTTATTTTCTGTTAATCTGTATATTTGTGTTTTGTTTTTAATATCTTGCATTTTATTACTTTGTATTTCTGTTACGACTGTAAAATTTCAATGTTTCTTGAAACCAGGACATACTTGAAAACGAGAGAAATCTCAATGTATCCTTCCTGGTAAAATATTTTATAAATAAATAATTTCTTTGGAAACGCCGCTAATGGCTCGCTGGATATTAAGGCATCTTGCATTTTGCAACATTTTAAAATTAGCCCATAATATATAAATCACACTGTCACAACCAGCTCTAGCTTAGTTTACGCTAGTGATGGGCCGAACACCCCTGTGTTCGGTTCGCATTCAAACTCGAACACCCAAAAAAGTTTGACTGCGAATTCGAACACAATTCGAACACAATGCAAGTCAATGGGGCAAGAAAGTTTGAAAATTACGGTCCCCTCCAAGAGGGCATATACACAAGATATTGGCCATTAAAGGTGTATGGGGGTCTGGGTACTGACCTGGGGTTGTAACCATGTCACTGCTGAGTGCTGAGCCATTTCACCGCTGTGCGCAAAAATTTACCACTTTTGCTCATGTTTAAATGCGATTTGAAGCCATGGGAAATGTTTGAGCAACAAGGAGTGGGAAATGTTTTACCAGCAAGGAGTGGGAAATGTTTGAGCAACAAGGAGTGGGAAATGTTTGAGCAACAAGGAGTGGGAAATGGTTGACCAATAAGGAGTGGGAAATGTTTGAGCAACAATGAGTGGGAAATGTTTGAAAAAAAAGGAGTGGGAAATGTTTAGGCTTCAATGTTAAAAATATTCCCGTTTTAATCCAATATCTAATAAACTGTTTATTATTATATTCTGCAGTAAAGAGTCTCTTTATTTTTAGATTTTTTAAGATCTTTTAAGCATTTTTTGGAAATTTTTTTGAAAAACAAATTCTCAAACTTTCCGTGAACGTCCTCCTGATAAGTTCGAAGTTTGCGAATTTTCGAACATCCGATCCCTAGTTTACACCAGTATTGGAATTCAGACGTAAATCAGCTAATTGACTTAACCCCCTATCTGTTTAATTGAGAGAAACTCTCAGGTCTCCGTCAGTGAAGAAACTCTTACTAAACATCACATTTTTTTGAGCTAGTAAGTCCTTGGGAGGCGTTCACATTGCAATACTAAATCTAGAAGAGAGTTTTATTGAATCTACCCTAATGAGTGGAAAGAAGTGACACTCAGGGTTATTCAGAGAAAGGTAAAAACCTGGAGAACTGTCAGGAGAAGAGAACAATCTAAACCAAATAGCCGATTTGGAAAGTGAAATAAATGGGAGAATTTTTCTGGTTTGGCTATTTTGACCTAGAATTTTAACTTCTCCAGTCATTCTCCTGAGTTTCACTTTTCTTTGAATAGACCTGACTGTCTTGTCCTGCTACAAAACGAAGGGTGGTCTTGAGATATTGATGATAACTTTGTTTTGTAAGAAACCACTTCACATTATTTTGACCTAGAATTTTCACTTCTCCAAAAGTTCTCCAGAGTTTCACCTTTCTCTGAATAACCCTGTTTGTCACAGTATTTAGTGACGGTGCTTGGAGTGCAACTTTTATCTATTGTTGTATTACACCAGAATTTTAGAAAAAACGTTTAAAAGAAACTTTAGTTCTTAAACTCTTAAATTAGACTCCGAAAGTCTCCGTCAGCTTTTATGCCATACACACCTTGTGTTTTTACCGCATTTTAAAAGAAAAAACAGATTACCTCCCCCCCCCCTGATGTTTCATTACACAAAAATGAGCAGGTCATTAAGTTTACGTTTATAATTCACACAAATAAGGCATTTAGCGTAGAGAGAGAAACAATTAAAGAATGGGAAATTTGCTCCTGTGCCGATCTGCGCATCATTTCACCTAACAGGGACGTCGGAGAAAGTGAGCATAGCTTCCTAAAATGCAAAATACATCAGAGCCTTGACAGCCAATGCGACTTGTTAGCCAGCTCCCATGTGCTTAACATCCAGCAGGAGGACATTAGGCAAACATAATGATATCAAAACATCTGGGTTCATGGCACTATTTAAAAGGCTGGTGTTTTGTTCAGCTATCGAGTACATTATGCTCAGAGATTCTTTTTTTTATGGTATATCACTCATTTTGGAGTATTGTCATGCTACTGACACTGCAGACACATACAGGTCTATTCACTAAAAGGTGAAACTCAGGAGAATTGGCAGGAGAAGAGAGCAATCTAGACCAAATAGCTGATTTGAAAAGTGAGATAAATGGGAGAGTTTTTCTAGTTTGTCTATTTTGACCTAGATTGTTCTCTTCTCCTGCCAATTCTCCGGAGTTTCACCTTTAGTGAAAAGACCTGATAGTCAGAGAGCGCAAAACTCTCATGTATAGGTTTTTTCTCTGGTTGTAGCACTTGGGCCTATACCGGTCACCAGGGTACAGTAAAGGGTCAATAGTAAATTGTTTATTTATGATGAGAATGGATTTACTACATCATTATCAGGTGTTACTTCATTGTTAAAGGGCCACTACCACCAGAAATTGATTTGTTCTTATTGTGTTTATTTTGTGTTGTTGATATCTTACATGTGTTTTGTTTTTCTCTTCTTTCTTAAGAAAATATTTTCCTCTATATGTGTCACTGGGTGCATCCATTGTGTGATTTTTTTGTGTTGGAAACTGCCCCCCCACACTATCTTTCCATCACTTGCTCCTCACCCTGTGTCATTGTCCATAGAATGGAGTCTCTGGATCAGTCAGCCGACTCAAATCATTGTATTGTGTGGGATGTATTCAAAGGACATCACTAGGGGATAGATTAGCCATTTTTTAAGCTCCATGTTTTATCTCATTCATCTGTCATCTCTTATCTTGGGTAGCCTAGATCACAATATACCTCCTGTAACCTTATCTAAACATTCCCTCTCCCACCTCTTAACTGGTAAATACTGTAGATTAGCTAAACCACCGTGGTAAAGTAAAACATTTGCACAGATTTTGGTAAATGTTGCATCATGGGAAAAATCCACAACATGGAAAGAGGAGATACAAAAACAATAACTCTATTCTTCCTTTTTACATGCAATTACTTAAAAAAGCAGCATGTCTTTTATAATGTGATTTTATTTGTAATACATAAGTAATCTAGTTACAGCTTATGTAAGTGATATAGCGTCCCTTTAAAATTCATGGTGTCATTTTATTGAATAATATGAAGTAGCGGTTTGTTCACAGAGAAGTTGCGGAGGGATCCTACAAATTTTTTTTGCCTGTATCTGATAAAGTAAGAAAGCCTATTAAAAAGTCAAGGCACTATTTAAATTCATTTTATGATTGAGATTTGCTGCTAAATGTGGCGGTAAATTTTGTTTTACGTTAAATACACTTTTGTTTTTAATTTATCATTTTAATATACAGTATATATATATATATATATATGGATAGACATGTATAAAAATTATCATATACTGTTCCTCTACATGCAGGATGCAATTAGTCTTTTTTTGCCTAGTATTATCATCGCTTGGGTGATACACTTTGAACACTAATTTGCATCTCATTTTAAATTAAGCGATAGAAAATAATGGAAATCTCAAATTAAATGTGTGACATTAGTTTAGTGAACATTGTGAATCACTTAATGATGACTATCACTGCAGTGCTGACTAACCTTGGTATTTCAGATGCTTGTGTACTGTAGGCTGAGAGCTGGGGATTGTGGGAAATGTAGTTTGAAGAATCTGGTTTGACTAGCCAAGCAATGATTGTAACAATGTATTACTCCACGTTTAAGCTTTAGCTTCTTCGGCAGCCACAGATAATCTATTACGTTGGCTGCAATGATTGGCCTTGCAAAGTTTAATATCATGACTAGGGGTGAGCTGTTCGGTTCGATCAGTTCGGAGTTCGACTCGAACAGTGGCAGTTCGAAAGTTCGCGAACTTCGAACTTTTTGGCGTGTTCGGTTCGAGTTCGAAAAAAAAATAAAACATTGAAAAAAGTATAAAAAATGCTTAAAAAAATACTAAAAAATCTAGAAATAAAGAGACTCTTTACTGCAGAATATTATAAGCAACGGTTTATTAGATATTGAATTAAAAAACTACCTAATGTCGTCTAGGTGCAAAGATTCTCACCTCTAAATGACCTGTGTTCTCAAACGGCGTAAACAACAGGTGTTTAATTAGTGTTTGGAAATAACATGTGCTTCTAATTAGAAATTAGAATTTGATACATTGCTTGCAGACTGTTCATACATGTGCAGGCCACACCCAAACACTGTGCTTGTTTTGAATTCTAAAAAGTGTTCATTTCTACTATATGATCCTCTCTGATATGCTGTTTAACCCCTTAAGGACCAGGGCTCTGTAAAGCCAATCATTAATGATGTAGATGTTACGTCATTTGTCATCAAGGGCTTAATAAAATCTTTATCACACTCCTTAGATTGAAACGTAATATTCCAGTATTTGTATGTAATGTACCTCTCCCGAAGGGCCTATGTGAGCATACAATTATTATGGTGTTAGAAATGACTATCATAAAGCGTACAAGCCTCGTCCCTAGAGTCTCTGACTATCCATTGTCATATATACCTTGCTTTATACATATAAAGCCCCGTTCACTGTGCGATTTGAAAGTTGCGCGATTTTCCACGCGATTTTCATATTCGCGACATAGTGCGATAATGTTGCATGATGTCACGCGATGTCGCAGTTTTGTCCGATTTTTGCAAAGCACCACCAATGCAAATCGCAAAATCGCAGATAGCAAATCTCAAAAAAAGGGTCTTGTACCAGCGACATGCTACCGCGACGCGCGACATGTGACGTCGTGCGGCAAGATGTGAACAGCTCCATTGAAATGCATTGGAGAAGCTACACAGTGCGACGTCGCGCGGATTTTGCTGCAACGTCGTGGCAAAATCCGCGTGATAAATCGCACAGTGTGAACGGGGCCTAACACATTCCCTCATCTAACAGGATAGTAGCCAGTCCCTGTGCATTTTAACCCCTTAAGGGTGGCTAGGTGTCGTGTGTGGGTCTCTGATGGCAATGTTCCTATACATCCTACAAATCCACCACTTCACGGGCAGGTTATGGGGACCTCCTAGGCACGATATTTGAAGGAATTTTTTGTTTTTATTTTTAGCCCTTATTTTATGGAAAACTCACTGTTCCTTTAAAAACGTATTTTTTTAAAACTTTTTGTCCTCGTTTCCTGTCCCCCAGGGCACTACCCGGACCCCCATACACCTTTTATGGCAAATATCTAGCATATATGCCCTCTTGGAGGGCACTCTAAAAATCGAACTTTTGAGTCACATTGACTTGCATTGAGTTCGATTCGTGTTCGAGTTCAAACTCGAACTTTTGAAATTGTTCGAGTTCGAATGCGAACCGAACACGGGGGTGTTCGGCTCATCCCTAATCATGACACAGTCCTGGCAAGGACACTTAAATATCTGCAAAATTACAGCAATACTCCAGGTCTGACATACAGGGTTATTCAAAGAAAATCGAAAAGCCACCGCACGATCGGTGACTTTTCGTTCGCTTCAATTCAGTTCGATTTGGCAATCCCATTTCGATTCAGCAAACACCACAGGGTCCCCGAATTGCAGGGAAAAGTGTCCGCAAACGCGCCGAAAACTCACCGCAAAACGAGGGCGAACGCACACCGAAACCTGCAAAAACATCTGGATTAACCCGCCGAAAACACCCAAAAAACCCTAGCAGGAGCCAATCACACGCAGCGCAGCTGCCGGAAAAACCCGACACCGCAGACGAATGGAGTGAATAAATAGAAGAACAGTTTGCTTGAATGTTTGAAAAGTGAAACGCTGTTTGCAAAGAAACTACTGAGCGAAAATGTCTGAAATTTACATATGAGGTCCAAGGAATGATAATAAAAAGGGCTGTTACAGAAAAAATAAGTAAAGTTTCAAATTTATTTTTAAAAAAAAATAAAAATCGGATTTTTTTTTTGAAAAATGCTTAAAATATCCTAAAAAAATCTATAAATAAAGAGACTTTTTACTGCAGAATATTATAATCAACGGTTTATTAGATATTGAATTAAAACGGGAATATTTTTAACATTGAAGCTTATGGGATTCGCCTGAATAAACCTGCCGAATGAAACCACCGAATAACAGGGCATTTAGGGAACCTTTCACTGCTGGTTTTTGTTCTCCGAATAGACGAAGCATTGCTTCTCTATGGGGATTTCTCTGCCCTCAAACAGGCACCGAACAGGCACCTTATGTGCAGGCAATTCGCCAAGATTTGGCGAATCGCCTGCTCTCTGGAATGGCCAGGAAAGGTAACCGAACGCTGATTTTCAGCGTTCTGTTCCCTTTCGGCAGCCATTCGGATCTCTTTGAATTACCCTGATAGTGTACCAGACATGATAGGCAACTACTCCGGCAATACTCCAGGTCTGACATTGTGTACAGGATAATCAACAACCTAAACCCACAATGTAACCTCTCCAAACCCAAGCAATATTTATCATTCATGCATATCTAAAATAAAATCCTATCTGTAAAGGTGAACTTTGCAACTGTATAAAGTCTAAAGGAAATAAACGGACCAGAAAAGAACTGCTCGCAATGCTAGCAAATCTTAAAAATGATTCCTTGTCTCTGGGACCTCTAGATAATATAAGCTCAAAATCTATATTTAGACACATTTTCCTTAATGCCCATAATTCAAAAAATCCAATAGGCTTTTCTTTGGAGGAGTCTTCTAACTTTATTTTCCATTACCCAGGTGGCTGTATTTGCTCGCTACGCATGAACCAACATTTCCCGCATTCTTTGCACGCAGCAAAACGGAGGCTGAATCTATATTCCACAGATTCTTTATTTCTGTTTGAACCTTATGTTGCATTTCTTTTTATTTTGTTATTATTTTTTTTTTCCGGGGTGGCTTCCCACATATTGCACGCCGCATCCATTATCCATTAGAAATGAAAGCACAACAAACAGCTAACTTTTCACTTAGCCATTAGAATGTTCCTTTTCATTTTAAGTAACATTTCTTCTTTAGAAAAGCCATTAAAACAAGTTCTATAACAACTAGCCGGAGAGTTCCTGTCTCCTTTCAGCTACTTGGGACTAAGTAGATTTTATGGCTAAGGACCATTTCTAAATGTACAGTTGGTTTTAGTGCAAATACACATCTAGACTTTGTTACTGTTTCTGCTGCATTCATTGGGTTTATTTGTTGATGTTCTGTATAAATATGTTTTTCAATATCACTCGCAGAGGAAAGATGGGTTGTCCTTTGTTCCTTAACCTTGTTCTAGGTTATCCATCTGTCTGTGTATCTGATGGTCTTTTGCGCAAGTTTTCTGAAGGTTTCAAAACTTTTTCAAATGATATAAAACTCTTTCAGGGTTATTCAAAGAGATCCGAATTGCTGGCGAAAGGTAACCGAACAGTGAAATTCAGCGTACGGTTACCTTTTCTGGCCATTCGGCTATCCAGAGAGCAGGCAATTCGCCAAATCCTGGCGAAATGTCTGCACATACGGTGCCTGTTCGGTGCCTGTTCGAGGGCAGTGAAATCCCCGTAGAGAAGCAATGCTTTGGCTAATCAGAGAGCAAAATCCAGCAGTGAAAAGTTGCCGAATTGCCCTGCCATTTGGTGATTTCATTCGGCAGGTTTATTCAGGAGAATCTCATAGGCTTCAATGTTAAAAATATTCCCGTTTTAATCCAATATCTAATAAACCGTTGATTATAATATTCTGCAGTAAAAAGTCTCTTTAATTTTAGATTTTGTAGGATCTTTTAGGCATATTTTGGGATTTTTTTGCAAACATTTTTTTTCCGTTTTTTATTTTTAATCGTTTTTTATTTTTTCTGTAACAGCCCTTTTAATTATCATTCATTGGACCTTATATGTAAATTTCAGACATTTTCGCTCAGTAGTTTCTTTGCAAACAGTGTTTCACTTTTCAAACATTCAAGCGTACTGTTTTTCCGGTGGCTGCTCTGCGCTCTCATTGGTTCCTGCTGGGGTTTCTCTGGCGTCTTCGGCGGGGTTAATCCAGATGTTTTTGCAGGGTTCGGTGTGCGTTCGCCCTCGTTTCGCGCTGAGTTTTCGGTGGGTTTACGTCCACTTTTCCATGCATTGCGATGGCCCTGTGGTGCTTGCTGAATACACCGCAGGGTCGCCGAAATGGGATCGCCAAATTGTACCGAATTGAAGAGAACGAAAAGTCACCGAACATGCGGTGACTTTTCGATTCTCTTTGAATAACCCTGTTTGTTTTCTCTTCAAATATTTTTCTTTACACTTATATCAACATATTTTTGATTATTTTCTCATTGTCTCGTCCATGGAGCAATGTCTCCTAATTGTCTTTTCATGGAGCCCCTGTAAACAAGCTACGGAAGTGTGAATTGTGTCAGCTCTCTACATTTATGTAATTATTACTTTTAATAAGCATACAATGCTTTTTAAGTTTTTATTACTATAAAACATAGAAACATAGAAACATAGAAAAATGTCGGCATATAAGAACCTTTTGGCCCATCTAGTCTGCCCAATTACATGGATACTTTAACCAGGATTTATCTTTTGTTTGGATAGCCTTATGCCTATCCATGCCTGCTTAAATTCAATTACTGTTTTGGCCTCTACCACTTCTACTGGAAGACTGTTCCATGTATCCACCACCCTCTCAGTAAAATAATGCTTCCTGATGTTACTTTTAACCTTTGCCCCTCTAATCTAAGACTATGTCCTCTGTTTTGCTACTTTTTTCCTTTTAAATATACTCCCTTCCTCTACCTTGTGGATTCCCTTTACGTATTTAAATGTTTCTATCATATCTCCTCTGTCTCGTCTTTTTTCCAAGCTTGTACATGTTAAGATCATTAAGCCTTTCCTGGTAACTTTTCTCCTTCAAGCCGTACACCATTTTAGTGCCCTTCTCTGAACTCTCTCTAAGATGTCTATATCCTTCTGGAGATACGGTCTCCAGTACTGCACACAGTACTTCCCAAGTGAGGTCTCACCAGTGCTCTGTACAGTGGCATGAGCACTTCCTTTTTCCTACTGCTAATACCTCTCCCTACACAACCAAGCATTCTGCCGCAGCATTTCCTGCTGCTTATTACATTGACTACTTACCCTTAGATCCTCTGAAAATATAACCCCTAAATCCCTTTCCTCAGATGTTGAGGTTAGGACTGTATCAAATATTCTATATTCAGCCTTGGGTTTTTACGTCCAGGTGCATTATCTTGCACTTATCCACATTAAACTCAATTGCGCACAGCTCCGACCATTTTTTTAGTTTACCTAAATCAAATAAACCGTAAATATCCAGAAAACCATTATCGATAAAATCTCGTGTAAGAACTTATTTTGATGTTGTTTTACGATCATAGTCAAAGAACTCAATTTTTACAGAGACAACTAAGGTGCGAACCGAACCTAAGGGCATTTCCTTGTTTTTAGCAGATAAAAAGAAAGTAAAAATGATTCAAATCCATATGAATATGATTATAGCATTCCTAAAAGTGTATATATTTTTATATATCTATAGCAATCACAGAACAAAAGGGGCAGAACTCCGCTAGAACGATACATCTTGCACCGGTGTTACTGAGAGCAACAGACACAACATGCAATATTGCATTCAACATAAACATACATCTAAACAGGTTAGAAGCACTTAACATTAGTTTCAGAAAGATGGGGGTTCAGTTATAAGATGTGATCACATAATGCGTAACCCTGACAGAAATATTAATGTACCCCATTTGGCAGGTCTCTGTCTATACAAGCCTAAAGCCTGCCCTTATGAGAATAACTCACCAGGTACATCCATACTAGGGATGTGCGTTTCGTACCGATTCATTTTTCCCACAAAATGGGCCGATTCGGTGCTTCGGATTCGTCCGATGTTCCGAACCGGATCGGCAACGAAATACACACCATCTGAAATATTTCCCGATACGAAACGAAAAAAATTCGTTATTTCGTATGGACATGAAATTTGTAAAATTGCAAGTCATTTTCGTTCTATTGGCGATTTCGGTTCCATTTTGGTTAATTTCGGACATCATATTTTCGTATCGTTTTGAGTCCGTTTCGGTTCCGTTGCTGATTTCGTAATTTCGTATCGTCAGTCACTTTTTTCACTTGTTCCAGTGCTTTCTTTCTGCATCAATAATATGTATTATTAAATTTTATTTTAAATATTTAATTAGATTTTCCCTAATCCCCAGTCTAAATAAAGCTGTGCAATGCATATTCCATAAGGAAAAACAGGATCTTTCATAAAAACGATACGTCCGAAGGAACGAATCGGCAGGATTACTGTATCGACCGAAATATTGGAGCATTCGAAATACCATACGTCTAAAGTCAAAACGAAAATCCGAGGATGGACCTGTTGAAATGAAGAGAACAGACGATCCGAAAGACCGAAATTCCCGCATTTCACAAAACAAAAATCGATACAAAACAACAAGCCGAACCGAAACTAGCCGAAACGAAAATGGGCCGAAATGATCCGGAATGAAACTTTAGAAAAACTGAACGTGCCGAACCGAAACAAAACAAAAAAAAACGAAAACGTGTGCACATCTGTAATCCATACACACGGAGCTCTTTGTATATTGTAAATATCCACCAGCCAAGTGGACACGTTCAGGGACTTCTTATAAGCAACTAAGTTTTACTTTGCATGTTAAAAAAAGATGAGCCATTTTGGCCCATGCTGACCCTTTAACAAGGAACCAAATCAAACTTGGTTCCCTGATAAACGCCAACTCCATCCACTTGGCTGTTGGATAGATATTTAGTATGGACGCGAGCATCTGGGCATATTTTCCTTTTTTGATGGTTAATTTGGGCATTAATCAAGGCTGTGCTTGGTATTGCTGTTATATACAGTATATAACAAATTGCAATATCCACAGACGTTTAGCTTAGGCCCTAATTATACTGTCATAGAGTTCTTATATGTTTACAGCATCAATGACATCATTACATTGTATCTTCTATAGGAGTCAAAGAAATAAATACTATAAATATGGACGCCCTGATCCACATAGCTAGACCACTAAATCGGGTGTTGAAGCTTTATTAAAGGTTTTTGCCACATTTTCAACACCCGATTTAGTGATCAAGCCCTGAGGATCTATTTCTTTATTGTTGTTTAGTGTATTTAATCACGTGGTTCATTGCATGTTCTCCCAATCCTTCCACCGGTGGAGACCGTTGTTGGTGGTTGGTTGTTTGGTAATCTATAGGAGTCATAGGGCCCTATTACATTCTTAACGCTAACGTTAGTGCTCAGCTGTGTGACCCTAGTGGCCCTAGCGCAGGTCGACCATATTAGATTCCTGAATGCTAACGGGTTAAGGAACCCGTTAGCGATTCGGAGCTTGTGCTTTTCAGCACGAGGTTACTGTACTTTGCGCTCTCTGTGCTTAACATGGGGAACGCAAAGAGTTAATTAGTGTTAGGAGTACAAAGTCCTAACGCTAATTACGTCCTGCTGCGGCTAACTCAAAGGTTACCCACAGCTAGAAGCTGGTGCTAATGGATTCCGCCTCTGCAGAATCAGTTAGCATCAGCTGAAAAGCCCCTTAAAAAAATAAATACTCACCTCTCATCCCGTGGCGAGAATGGCGGCCCGATCCGCCTCTTCTGGCTGCTGGGAGCAGAGTGAGACTGGGGGAAAAAGTCCCCCGTCTCCCTTCACGATCACTCCGCCGTCCTGCAGAATCTCGCGAGGGGTGAGATCCTGCAGGTCATGTGAACGGTAGTTGAAGCCTCAATGGAGTCCTATGGACTCCATGGAGAATATGCTCGCAGCAGCGGCGGCTAGCACTGCCTTGAGTATTCTGAGGCTTAGCGCTGCATTACAGGACAGGCTGACGGATTAGCGCCAGCCCCATAATATGTAGTTAAAATGGGGACACTAAGGAGAAACCGGCAGGCACAGGTTTTCCTCCTTAGTATCCCCATTTTAGGGCTCTATTACATTCTTCGCGCAAACGTTAACGCGTGTGCAAAAACGCATTAACGCGAGGGGCAAAACCCTTTGCGCTGAACGTCGTATTACAATGTCTCTGCAAAAAATGCACGTTAACGTCTAACGCGGGTGGACCTGCGCGCACGCTGCGCGAGTGTACTGTACTGCGCGTCCTATACTTAACATTGTGGGCGGAAATGCGTTTGTGCGCTGGTACACAGTTGGTATTACAAACTATGCGCAAAATTTAACGCATAGCGTTTGCGCGCATAATTTTAACGTCTTTGAAAAGCTGGTGGTAACGGAAAATCTGAACGTCATGGCCGAACCCAAATACACCAGCCCAAAAAAAAAATATACAGCACAGTATAGTTACACATTCTACACATACCCAAACAATAAAATTGAGAAGTTGTGCGTGTTTTTTTTTTTTGATACAGCATACATGCGCAGATTGACTTTGACAGGTGCAAAAACTTTTAAGGTTCTTAATTCTGATTGGCTGAATCGCGTGAAAAAACAGTCCGCCCACCGATTTCTGTGCGCAACGTTAATGCGCGCTTGTTTTTTTGCACGTCTTTTTTACGCGCATTATTTTTTGACAGATGAAATAATGCGCGAGGATTGTAATACCAGCGTTAATTTACGCGCGTTAATGTTTAACGCTTCGTGCAAAAATTCACGCATTTACCGTGCATTTTTGCGTGAAGAATGTAATAAAGCCCTTAGTGCGCAGGATGTAATACTGCCCCATGTCTTTTTTATCTGCTGCTTGTAAGCTTGTGTCTGAAGATAGTCTGGAGTTCTGTTGTTTGGCCAATACACGCCACTGTACATGCCACAACATCGTATAAATATCAGTTAACAATCAGTTTGCTCGCCAAGAGACAGCACAAAGCTTTTCTGAGAAAGTCTATACACCGTGAAATTAAGGTCAGTTGAAACAGTTGAGTAGTTATTTTAACATGTCAATCACTTGCCTGTGTGGACACAACGAGATTCCGCGGTTTAGTGTGGCTACGTGCCTTAAATATTTACATTCACTTCCTAACACATTTTTAAAATATCCCTATTTTTGTGGGTAATGTCTGAAGAAGGCCTTCCAAACCAAATGTAAGTCTCAGTGTTGACCTATTTATCTCCTATATTGGTTTTCATGCTCGCACACCGCAATATTGTCCCAGTTTATGTTTTTATTAACAGCTGTGATTGATATTTTTCAATATAGCATAATTTCTAATGAGACTCGATGTATATTTATTGTGTTGCAAGACTGGGTGAAATTATGCGATGCCATCACCACTTTTTTTTGCCTCTTTTATTGTTTCACCATATTATTGGAGATAATGTAGTATAGTGTTGATTAGGGATGTGCACGTCGTTTTTTTCGTTTCGAGTCGTTTCGGCAGGTTTTTATTTAGTTTTGGTTTGTCTCGTCGATTCGTCAGTCTGTTTCAATCGGTCATTTCTTTTAGTTTAGTTTTCCTGTTTTTGTGAGTAATTTAATTGTATTTTGGATTGATTTGTATTTAGTTTTATGAGTTATTTCATTTTTTATTGGTTATTTCAGAATAATAAACAGATTACTACCAATAAAATGAAAGTCTCCTTACTTATTTATATATTTTAGGATTATTTGGGCATTTTTTGGGAATTTTGGGTTAATCTTTAGGTTTCCTAGCTAATTTTAAAAAACTAGCCTTTTTTCCACCATAGCTTTCAATGTTAAAAAAATCCCGTTTTTTATTAAATATATCTTAAAGCGTTTATTTTTTTCACTTACAGCAAGAAGTGTCTGCATTTATTTATTTGTTAGGATTATTTTGGCATTTTTGGGTGGAAGTTTAAAAACGTTTACATTTTTTTAAAAAAAAATCCTGAAAAATGCTTAAAAGATCCTACAAAATCTAAAAATAAAGATACTTTTACTGCAGAATATTATAATCAACGGTTTATTAGATATTGAATTAAAATGGAAATATTTTTAACATTGAAGCCTATCAGGGTTATTCAAAGAGATTCGAAAAGTCACCGCACGTTCGGTGACTTTTCGTTCTCTTCAATTCGGTTCCTTTTGCCGATCCCATTTCGGTGACCCTGCTGTGTATTCAGCAAACACCACAAGGTCCCTGAATTGCAGGGAAAAGCTGCCGCAAACCCTCAAAAACGAACCGCAAAACCCAGCGAATGCACGCCGAAAAACCCTCAAAAACATATGGATTAACCTGCCGAAAACCACAGAAAAACCCGAACAGGAGCCGATCGCAGCCTTCAACACCGCAGAAGAGGCAGTGAATTAATTAGCAAAACAGTTTGTATGAATGATTGAAAAGTGAAACGCTGTTTGCAAAGAAACTACTGAGCGAAAATGTCTGAAATTTGCATATGAGGTCCAGGGAATGATAATAAAGAGGGCTGTTACAGAAAAAAGAAGAAAACGTTTAAAAAAAAAAATCGTACTTTTAAAAAAAAAAAAAAAAAATTTAAGAAAAATGCTTAAAATATCCGAAAAAAATCTATAAATAAAGAGGCTCTTTACTGCAGAATTTCATAATAAACGGTTTATTAGATATTGAATTAAAACGGGAATATTTTTAACATTGAAGCCTATGGGATTCTCCTGAATAAATCTGCCGCATGAAACCACCGAATGGCAGGGCATTTCAGGAACCTTTAACTGCTGGTTTGTGTTCTCTGAATAGCCGAAGCAGTACTTTTCATGGGGTTTTCACTGCCCTCGAACAGGCACCGAACAGGCACTGTATGTGCAGGCAATTCGCCAGGATTTGGCGAATTGCCTGCTCTCTGGATAGCCGAATGGCCAGGAAAGGTAACCGAACGCTGATTTTCAGCGTTCGGTTACCTTTCTCAAGCAATTCGGATCTCTTTGAATAACCCTGTATGGGATTCGCCTGAATAAACCTGTCGAATGAAGCAACCGAATGGCAGGGCATTTCGGCAACTTTTCACTGCTGGTTTTTGTTCTCTGAATAGATGAAGCATTACTTCTCTATGAGGATTTCACTGCCCTCGAACAGGCACCGAACAGGCACCGTATGTGCAAGCAATTCGCCAACAGTTGCTCTCTGAATAGCCGAATGGCCAGGAAAGGTAACTGTACGCTGAATTTCAGCGTTCGGTTACCTTTCGCCAGCAATTCGGATCTCTTTGAATAACCCTGATATTTATCTTGGCAGGAAGGAGAGACTCTTTTGCACATAACTTTGCTGAACCTAGACCTGAGCAACTGAAGCAACCGCAGATCATAACAGGCTTTCGCAGTAGGTGTGACAAATAATTTTTTGGTGAGGCAGTGTATTATATATATATCTATCTATAGTTTTAGTTCTGTCTCATACACTGTGAGTAGTCAAGCATCTTATGTTTCAAATGTTTTTATTAACCCTTGCTCTCCTTGTTTGCAGGTTTATTAAATTGAGTCAAAATAAAGCTCGCTGTTGTGCTCTTGTGGGCACCTGTTGCGATATCATAACGGAGACCCTCTTTGAATACCGATCTAATGAAAGATAACAGTAAGGGGTCTTTATAGAATGCTTTAAGCTGCAGATCATTTTGAAAATGAAAATTCCCACACACGTCTCAATCGCTTCCTTACTGTCTGTGTGTTTGTTCACGTTTCCCTGCATACGTTACTTGGTGGGAGATCATGGCTAGCAATGCATGACAATGCCTCGTTTTGCCGTAGGTATTTCCATTCCTATACCGGTATGTCTCTCTTTTCCTTCAGTTTACGTTACTGCGCTACTTAGTAACACACTTCTCTGAGCTCCGACATTGTTCTGACAGCTACAATTGATTCCTTGGGTCTCGTTGGGAACTGTGAGCTTAACTTGGGAACTTGCGCTCCAACTCAATCAATGGAGATATCAACGCAGACGCAAAGGCCATATAACTCTTTCTTCTCAATTAATACATGGCTTGGATGCACAGACTTCTATTTTCCTCAAAGCCGGCTCCTAGGGAGCGTTTACCAATATACCACCCTGTGATAAAATAAATTGTATAAAGCGGTCTTGACGTTTGTGTCTAACTGCTTATAAAAAAAGAGGCCTTCACTTTTAACCTCTGCCATGCATTGCAAAAATCTTGGTGATCTGCAAATTTAATAATTTGTAATTTATTAGTCGGCCTCTAGAGGCGTTTATCAAAGTTCCCAATATATACAGTATCGCGCAGAAGTGAGTACACCCATCACATTTGTGTAAATATTTTATTATATCTTTTCATGTGACAACCCTGAAGGAATGACACTTTGCTACAATGTAAAGTAGTGAGTGTACAGCTTGTATAACGGTGTAAATTTGCTGTACCCTCAAAATAACTCAACACACACACAGCCATTAATGTCTAAACCGCTGGCAACAAAAGTGACTACACCCCTAAGTGAAAATGTCCAGATTGGGCCCAAAGTGTCAATATTTTGTGTGGCCAACATTATTTTCCTGCACTGCCTTAACCCTCTTTGGTCATGGAGTTCACCAGAGCTTCACAGGTTGCCACTGGAGTCCTCTTCCATTCCTCCATAATGACATCACGTAGCTGGTGGATGTTAGAGACCTTGTGCTTCTCCACCTTCCGTTTGAGGATGCCCCACAGATACTCAATAGGGTTTAGGTCAGGACTCAGGAGACATGCTTGGCCAGTCCAACAGCTTTACCCTCTGCTTCTTTAGCAAGGCAGTGGTCGTCTTGGAGGTGTGTTTTGGGGTCAATATCATATTGGAATACTGTCCTGGGGCCCAGTCTCCAAAGTAAGGGGATCATGTTTTGCTTCAGCATGTCACAGTACATGTTGGCATTCATGGTTTCCTCAATGAACTGTAGCTCTGTCAATGTGAGGGGTGTACCTACTTCTGTGAGATACTGTATACATTAGTCCCAATGCACGGCAGTCATCACAATACTATTTTGATCCTTAGTCCATATGCCTTGGTGCCAAAAACATATATATCCATAATAGCAAAGACGCACTCCCAGGTCTAAAGAAAAGACATAACTTTTATTTTATACACAAAAAATAAGTTCAATGTTTCGGCTTTCTGAGAGCCTTTATCAAGATGATAAAGACTCTCAGGTGCTTGATAAAGACTCCCAGAGAGACAAAACATTGATACTATTTATGTGGATAAAATAAAAATTATGAGAAAAAAAACCCACCCACTGATGAAGCTCCTGTGAGCGAAACGTGTTTGAGGTGTACTACATGCCAGTTTTATTTCTTTTATTATATGTCCTGAATAAATTATTTTACTTTATTCACGGCTACCTGGTTTAATTTGGAGGAACCATCTAGCACCACCACATCGCCCCTGTGGACCCCCAAATAGGGGAGGGGGTCCAGTGCCCCTTTATTTCATCGGCTGACTTATGTTTGGTGCCTCTTGGATTAAATAGGCACCAAAAATGTGAGTATTATTGTATATACTCTAGTGTTTATCACATGTCTAAACAGTCTGCATGTTGGTGTATTTTCTTGCTCTTTCCGTGGGCCTTTTCAAAGAAACTTCAAGTACTGCGGTAAAGGATAACTTACCTCTGAAGACCTAACACCACCTGTACTTGCGCTGGTATTCCATACTCTCCACAAAAGAAAAAATATGTTTTACTGAAGACCCAGGAGTGTGTCCTTGCTACTATGGCTTTGGTTTCTATTAATGGCCATTAAGAGTGTAAGCTCACCCGCCAAACGTCAAGGCACCTCTAATGAGGGTGAGTCCTATCGAAAAATGGTTTGCTTAACTGCAGCCTGTGGCTTAATTTTTGGATAGGACTCACCCTCATTAGAGGTGCCTTGTCATTTGGCGGGTGAGCTTACACTCTTAATGGCCATTAATAGAAACAAAGCCTTTAAATGTGTTTTGTTTCGCATGGTATAATGGGAATAAGCGGATTAAGCGCATATGGCATTTTTCTCCTTGTTATGTTTTATACATGTTACTGGGCTGGATACATTTGGTGGTTGCAGCCGCCCCATCGGGGAATAGGCGTGACCCCGCTCCTCCTGTACTATATAATAAAAAGAACAACAGTACTGTCACAGAGGTTTTATAAAAATGCACTGTGGTTTTTATACACATATTTCTTGTGCAGAATTAATTTTAATGCTTAGCTCTTGTAAATGTAAATGTACTGGCAGGGCGGCAACCTGTTTTATGATCATGAAGGAGAAGGAATTCTGTATTCTTGCTAATGGTTAAAATGGCAAGCTGGCGTAATATTCAGTGTGCTAGCAATTGTTTAACAGACCTCTTGTTTTATGGTAATCTGGCAATTCATCTTTTTATAATGTTTAAATTGGCTTCCGTTTTTATGATAATGTCTACACGTAGCAGGATGTTCCAAGATTTTCATTTGCCCTGTGTACAAGCATCATATTTCCATTTCAAAAGAATAAAAATATGAATAACAGCAAAAAAAATATAAAATATAGTATAAGGAATAGATGTTGTTTAACTTATAAAAAAATAAAATATATATATATCTATATATATACTGAGCTATACCGAATGTTCCATTATATGGTAGTTTTCTATCCTACATGTGTCTGTGGTTAACCCCTTCACTGCCGATATCGAGATAACTCAGGACTTCAATGGCACCAGCAGGTCCTAATATCGAGTAATCTCGATCTGCAGCTCTGAAGGACAAAAGCAAATTAATTTGTTTTCTGCTAACAAATTCCGTTTGCTTTTGGGCTGCAGAAGGTGCCCCCAAAGTTCTAGCCCTGTGGGCATAGTGCAAGAAGTGCTAAAACTGTCTAAAATCGGCTGATGAATGCCCTGACATATCGGGCTTCCAGCAGCAGATGCAGGGAACAACATGCTGCAGCTCAAACTAGTGCAACTCCATTTGGCCAGTGGTTGGCGCCATCTGCCTGCCACATAGGTTACTTCAGTAAGGAATACACTGGGAACATTCCCAAATATTAGTTATTGTATAATGAATGGAAAAATATTTTTCAAAAAGCCGCTGGTTCCTGACAGTAATTGTTTTTGGAAAATCACTTGGTAGTGAAGGGGTTACGCTTGTAAGCATTAAATTTCTTTACATATTTCATACGTACAGACAGGTGGGCATCTATACGTGTACGTATGTTGCCAGGAGAATACTATTTTTTTTTTATGTCAAAGTAACAAAGTAATAAAAATCATGTTCAATCGCAAGCAGAAATGGCTACAGATTCTCAAAATCAAATGAATGTGCTCAGATGACTATGATCCAAACACATGACGGCCAATTTCCTCCAAAGCACCTAGTGCCGTGCAGGAGCCTGATAGTTGCGTTTATCTAGTGACATGGTGAGGAGAGAGACAGATGTTGGTACCATCTGAAAACATTTCAAGCCTGTTCACAGTTCTCTGTTAAAGCATCTCTAAACTCCCCTGCCATTTGCGGAAGCTTCCATTCAAATCAATTTCCATTACCCAGACAAAGTCCTGTCGGCTGTGCAGGATTAGCACTTTCTTACACAAGGCAAAGCTAAACATGTGATTTTAAATCTGGCCTCAAAACATAAAATGTTGTTTAAAAACAAGATGCATCGAGCGAGACAATTCAGTATCGGGTTATTTAAAGAAAGCCGAATTGGCCCCCGAATTTGCACCAAACAGTGAATTTCCCCATATAGTGCAATTTTGTGGCCATTTGGCCATTCAAAAAAATGTTAGTTCGACAAGTATTGGCGAATTGCCAGCGAAATACGCTGATCTTCAGTGGCAGTGAAATCCCCCATAGAGAAGTAATGGTTAATCTAATCTATTCAGAGACACCAAACAGCAGAGAAATGTCAGTGAAATGTCCTGATTTTCAGTGGTTTCATTTGACAGGTTTAAGCAGAGGAATCCCATAGGTTTGAAAGTAAAAAAAAAATCCTTGTTTTTCCTAAATATTAATTCAGCAGTTTATTCTTTTCATTTGCAGCAAAAAGTCTCTTTATCTATTTACTTTTTGGGATTTTTTAGGCATGTTTCGGGATTTTTTTGGCAGATTTGTTTTGCAGATTTTTTTTCCGATTATTGTTTTTTTTTTCTATTTTTATTTTTTTAAATGAAGGTTTTTTTCTGTAACAGACCTTTTTATTATTAGTCATAGGACCTGATATTTTATTTCCAGGCATTTTCATGCAGTAGTTTTTTTGCAAGCGCCTATTAAAAGTTGCAGGATTTTTTCATTTTATTTACCATGTTCGCCGGCTTGATGGCTTTTTCTGGTGGCTTGTCGACGGACTGCTCGGTAGGTCATCAGCTTTTTTCAGATCGATGAGGCAGTTTTGCAGTGGATCATCAATCGAACTCAGCGAATCGAACTCGCCAAAGTGCTGGGAACGGGAGAGCACTGAAATGCCCAAAGAGCTAAAACTGTAAAATCGGCATCTGAAAGCACTGAAATATCGAGCTTTCAGAAGCTGTCAGCAGCCAATGCAGGAGAAATAGAAAAAAATAGATCTGCTTTTTAAACCTCTTTAACTCAATTTGACATTAGACGACGCCATCTACTGGCCAAATAGGTTATTACAGTAATAGATATGTATTACTATACAATTTATTAAAAATGATTTTTTTAAAAACCGCTGGTTTCTGACAATGGTTCTTTTTGGGAAAATTACTTTGGTAGTGAAGGGGTTAACAAAAAAATCATAGGGAACAGCAAAAATTGAAATCAGGGAAGAGGGATACATAGTATATGAATAGAACACTTATCTGAATGTAGAAACAAGCAATATGGTGTCAAGACGGAGAGGAACTAGGAGGAGGAGAGGGGAACATAGCGTATATTTTATTTTTATAGCATTAACTGGTTACAGGTTACATTACAGTAGAGGGAGGAACAGTAAGTGCAGACGTTAGGGTAGAGGTAGTAGTTGTTTTGCTTGTGAGATCACTTTCGCTCTGGGGGTATATTGTGGTTGAGTGGGGTTGCTGTGAAAGCCCCTTCCATGCATGTAATAGGTAATATAGTTAATGATTTTTCTAACTTAAGCCTCAATTTCATTCTACCCGATAACCGAAATCGGGAGCTTTTTCAGCCATATTTTGGACATTTTTTAGGTCGGAAGATTCAAATGCCAGTTTTATCGGCATTCCGATAAAAAAAAATTGGATCAAATATCAGCTCTATCTGCTATACTGTTCAATAAAAATATCAGTTTTAGTGATTTATAGGTAAGCCCGTTTACCAAAAAATAAAAAAGTGCTAAAATGTAGGCTTGTGCACCGATTTTTTTTTCGGTTCGATTTGGTTCGATTTGTTCGGATGTTTAAACTTTTCGATTCGGCTCGTTTCGACCGATTGCTGTTTCGATTTGGTTCGGTTCGGATCGTTTTTCGTGTACATTTTTTTTTCGGAATATCGACCATTTTTCGTATTTTCGGGTCACTTTGCTCGTTTTTTGTATCGACTTTTTGGAAATTTCGGAAATTTACGTTTTTTCGGAACGTCTGTTCTCCTCGTTTCAAAGTGTCTACGATAATTCTGGCGATTCTATCGTGTTTTTTTTTATTAAATAAAGATCCTTTTTTCTTATGAATAATTGAATATACATTTCACAACTTTATTTAATCATATTAACCCCTTCCCGACCGCGGACGTACCATGTACGTCATTGCAGCGGGTCTCTCTTAGACCCGCTGACGTACATGGTACGTCCTGCCGTTTTTGAGCTGCTGGAAGCGATCGGATCGCTTCCAGCAGCTCAAACGCCATTGCAGGATGCCTGGGAGTCCAGGCATCCGTGCAATGGCCGTTAGAAGTGCCGGGGCACCATGTGATCGCTCCCGGGAGCGATCTACATCCGGTTGCACCGGAGAGGTGCCCGGCACTTCTACAGAGCGCTGGAAGCGATCGGATCGCTTCCAGCTGCTCTGAGCATATTACAAGGATGCCTCGACATCGAGGCATCCTTGTAATATACTTACCTGCCGCCGGTCCGTCCGTGATCGCTTCCCCCGAGCGATCACTTCCGGTAGCGGCAGGAAGTACTGAGTGCCACGAGGTATCGTGGCACTCAGTACAAAATCGATCACTTCAGTGATCAGGTGCTCTGCTGGGTGCCTCGAGGGATCAAGGCACCCAGCAGAGTAAAAAAAAGTAAAAAAAAAGTGAAAAAAAAGTAAAAAAAAAAGGGTAAAAAAAAAGTAAAAAAAAGTGTGTAAAAAAAGTGTAAAAAAAGAAAAATAAATAAAATAAACTGACAGTTAGGGGTAGGGTTAGGGTTAGGGGTAGGGTTAGGGTTAGGGGTAGGGTTAGGGTTAGGGTTAGGGGTAGGGTTAGGGTTAGGGTTAGGGGTAGGGTTAGGGGTAGGGTTAGGGGTAGGGTTAGGGTTAGGGGTAGGGTTAGGGGTAGGGTTAGGGGTAGGGTTAGGGTTAGGGTTAGGGGTAGGGTTAGGGTTAGGGGTAGGGTTAGGGGTAGGGTTAGGGGTAGGGTTAGGGGTAGGGTTAGGGTTAGGGTTAGGGTTAGGGGTAGGGTTAGGGTTAGGGGTAGGGTTAGGGGTAGGGATAGGGGTAGGGGTAGGGATAGGGTTAGGGTTAGGGTTCTAAGGGCAGGGTCAGGGGTAGGGTTAGGGTTCTAAGGGCAGGGTCATCTTGGGGCTGAGTGGGATGTTCCTAGCCTGCCTCATCAGAGAGGCAGGCTAGCAACATCCAATCAGAAGTTAGAAAAAATCAAAATAAAATTTCTAATTTGTCAGGTCAGGCCAATATTTTGTAAATATTGGCTCTGACCTCTGTGATTCTCCCTCCCTCTCCTCACTTGTGTTTTGGTGAGCGAGAGAGAGAGATCAGATTTGACAGGTTAGAGATTTTAGTGAGATTTAGTGAGATTAGAAAAATTGAGGCAGATTTAGAGAGATTTTAGGGAGATTTAGAAGAATTGAGGCAGGTTTAGAGGGATTTAGAGAGATTTAGGTGTTTATTTGTATTTTCTTGTGAAACCCAACGGTTCTTCTAAGAACCAACAATCCGCTTATATATATATAATAATTATAAAATTTTATAATCTATTATATATAATGTCTGAGAGGGTGTACAGCGCCGAGGAGGCATATGCCATCCTGGCGTCAGAATCTGAGGCATCTGCGTCAGACTCAGACCCTCATTTCGACCCCGCTAACTGCTCAGAGGCGTCGCTAGATACATTATCTATGCTGATTAAAAAGTGTGTATACGGGTATACACTGTACAGTGTGGGCGCTTGTTAATTTTAGTTAATTAAAGTGCTATGTGAATAAATAATCAATTGCTGCCTAAGTATGGTAAGAAGCACATAAAAAACAACCAAAATACGTGCCAAGATTAAGATAAAAGGATAAACGAGACCATACGGCGCATAAAACAGTGAACAGATAATTATATGAACAACTGGTTAATAGGAGTAAAAGTGAAGGTGTCCTTTAAGGTATAAAAAGTGTCCTTAAAAATGCAAAAAATGTCCTTTAAAATACCAAATAGAGGAGGTAAAAGAGTACAAGAAAATTTTAAAAGGATTAATAAGTCAATTTGTGCAAAATAAGTGTCCAAAAAATCAGTGGTTTATACTCAAGGGGTGTTGTTGATTGAAGACAAATACATTAATCTTCACTGTGGTGTGGATATCAAATCTTCTCTTTAAAGATGTCCCTCAGAGAAAAATAAATAAAGGCAATAATAGTGCAGATGGTCTTACTGAGATGAGGTAATTTAATAAAATGAATGTTTCACTCACATTTATTAGAGCCTAAGGGGAATCCAGGCTCAAGGAAAATAGCTTGCGGCCAAGTATAGGGTGGCACGTCCCTCCTTTCATCTGTGGTGTTTACTAGATAAAGCAGAGAGGATCGGGAGACAGCACTCCCATAGCGTAACTCTGTGCAATACAGGTGGAGGATTAAATTAAAATTGGTCACACTCACCAGTTATAGAGCCTCTCAATTCCAGGCTCAAGGAGTATCGCCTTGGGTCCTCTTAAGGTGGGGGCCCAAACCTCTTTGATGTAGCAGCAGTTGGTCCAGATGTCCAAAAAAGGTTAGGGAAATAAGGAAAAAGTGGCGAATGCAAAAATATAAGTAATGAATTTATTGGAATAAATAAAATCCTGGACAAATTGTACGACGCGTGGTTTCGGCAAAAGCCTTCCTCAGTCGGTATGTTTAGTGTCCATAAAGTGCAAATAAAGTAAAAGTGAAAATGAAAGTGTCCTCTTATATAGTATCATTTCCTGCCACATTCAATTTGTTAACTCCCTATTTCCTGTTGGCCGATTTCCGTTCGTTCGGATTTACCCAGAATGCTTTGCGGTCGTTTCGGAATAAAAACGAAAATGAATACAATACATTGAACGATCGCGGAAAATCCGAATATTTTGAACAATCGCAGCAATTACGAATCTTTAAAACAATAATCTTGTGTAGAGAATTTAAACAAGGCTTAAAACCAAGTTGTAGCCTATATAAAATACGGAGATTCGGAAAAACGGACAGCATTTCGCATCGAAAGTAAACAAAAAGGTCGACCAATAAAATTCTACGAAAAATCGTAAAGGTTATTATCATGATCGAAATGCACACATAGTCCCGGCATACTAAGATCAAGTGAAATACAGGTCAGGTATATACATACGATACGAAAAAAGAAAAGAAAGACGAAAGAAAATTTCTTTCTTTAGTTTCACCATGCGTGAACTGGACAAACCCTTTTTACCCAGAAGTGCTTTGCGAAAATTTTCTTAGTTTCGTTTTCGTTCGTATCCATAGTCTGGGATTTTACCCAGAGAGGCCTTGCGAATACTTATTAGTCTCGTTTTCGTTCGTATAATGAACCTGACTTTTTACCCAAGGTTTACTCGATTTTTTAGGGTATAGTAATTAATGATAATTCATCTTTTCGTATATAAGAAACGAAAGGGACGGAAAAAAAGGACGAGAAGAAATATATGAATTTTCTTTTCGTATCTAGTAGAAATAAAAATAAAAATAAAAATAAAAAATGTATATATGCTAGAAAGCAAAGGTGTTATCAAATAGGTATATTCAGATAAAGATAGGGTAGAGGAGTTTTATCTAATAATGTCTTATCATGGCCGTTCTGTATAAAGTAGATTGGGAAGTTGATCATAAGAAAGTTGTTAAAATCGCATAAAAATGGGCTCGAATTATAGAATATATGCATGATGGTAAAAATATTAATATTATTAATATTAAAAATATTAATATAAAAACCTAAAAGTGGGGAGCTGGGTATCATAAAATGATATAAAAAATGTATATATAATAAATCTAAAATAGCAACAGGGGTATAAAATGGGGGGGTCATCTAAAAAGGAGAAGGGGGGGGGAAGATAGGAGAAAGTATTATATCATTTAAAAGGAATAATTAATTAGCTGTTAAGAAAATGGCACAATTCAAAATCTGCATTTAATCCATGTGGCTGAAGTGTGTTCATTAAAAAAATCCACCTCATTTCTTCTTTGCCTAGTCGTGTTTCTAGGCTTCCTCCTCTCCAAAGGGGTTCAAGTTTTTGGACTGCCATGAATGAGAGACCTTCTGGGTTTTGCCCATGTTTTAATTTAAAATGTAATGATACACTATGCTTATCAAAACCTTTCTTAATATTTCTTATATGCTCCTGTATACGTATGTTGAGTGGCCGTGTAGTACGTCCCACATATCTGAGTCCACAAGGACAAGTTAGGACGTATATAACATTTTTTGAAAAGCATGTCATCATTCCTTTGATTCTAATTTTTTTGCCATTTCTTTCAATCTCCGAACTTATTTGTTTCTTGCCTTTGGCATTTCTGCAGTTTAAACAGTTTCCACATTGGTGGAAACCTTCTCTTATTCCAAAGTGGTTAGGTACTTTCTTATTTCTCACCCTATTTTTAGATTTATTATATATACATTTTTTATATCTATTTTTATGATACCCAGCTCCCCACTTTTAGGTTTTTATTATTAATATTTTTAATATTAATAATATTAATATTTTTACCATCATGCATATATTCTATAATTCGAGCCCATTTTTTTGCGATTTTAACAACTTTCTTATGATCAACTTCCCAATCTACTTTATACAGAACGGCCATGATAAGACATTATTAGATAAAACTCCTCTACCCTATCTTTATCTGAATATACCTATTTGATAACACCTTTGCTTTCTAGCATATATACATTTTTTATTTTTTATTTTTATTTTTATTTCTACTAGATACGAAAAGAAAATTCATATATTTCTTCTCGTCCTTTTTTTCCGTCCCTTTCGTTTCTTATATACGAAAAGATGAATTATCATTAATTACTATACCCTAAAAAATCGAGTAAACCTTGGGTAAAAGTCAGGTTCATTATACGAACGAAAACGAGACTAATAAGTATTCGCAAGGCCTCTCTGGGTAAAATCCCAGACTATGGATACGAACGAAAACGAAACTAAGAAATTTTCGCAAAGCACTTCTGGGTAAAAAGGGTTTGTCCAGTTCACGCATGGTGAAACTAAAGAAAGAAATTTTCTTTCGTCTTTCTTTTCTTTTTTCGTATCGTATGTATATACCTGACCTGTATTTCACTTGATCTTAGTATGCCGGGACTATGTGTGCATTTCGATCATGATAATAACCTTTACGATTTTTCGTAGAATTTTATTGGTCGACCTTTTTGTTTACTTTCGATGCGAAATGCTGTCCGTTTTTCCGAATCTCCGTATTTTATATAGGCTACAACTTGGTTTTAAGCCTTGTTTTAAATTCTCTACACAAGATTATTGTTTTAAAGATTCGTAATTGCTGCGATTGTTCAAAATATTCGGATTTTCCGCGATCGTTCAATGTATTGTATTCATTTTCGTTTTTATTCCGAAACGACCGCAAAGCATTTCTGGGTAAATCCGAACGAACGGAAATCGGCCAACAGGAAATAGGGAGTTAACAAATTGAATGTGGCAGGAAATGATACTATATAAGAGGACACTTTCATTTTCACTTTTACTTTATTTGCACTTTATGGACACTAAACATACCGACTGAGAAGGCTTTTAGCCGAAACGCGTCTCGGTACAATTTGTCCAGGATTTTATTTATTCCAATAAATTCATTACTTATATTTTTGCATTCGCCACTTTTTCCTTATTTCCCTAACCTTTTTTGGACATCTGGACCAACTGCTGCTACATCAAAGAGGTTTGGGCCCCCACCTTAAGAGGACCCAAGGCGATACTCCTTGAGCCTGGAATTGAGAGGCTCTATAACTGGTGAGTGTGACCAATTTTAATTTAATCCTCCACCTGTATTGCACAGAGTTACGCTATGGGAGTGCTGTCTCCCGATCCTCTCTGCTTTATCTAGTAAACACCACAGATGAAAGGAGGGACGTGCCACCCTATACTTGGCCGCAAGCTATTTTCCTTGAGCCTGGATTCCCCTTAGGCTCTAATAAATGTGAGTGAAACATTCATTTTATTAAATTACCTCATCTCAGTAAGACCATCTGCACTATTATTGACTTTATTTATTTTTCTCTGAGGGACATCTTTAAAGAGAAGATTTGATATCCACACCACAGTGAAGATTAATGTATTTGTCTTCAATCAACAACACCCCTTGAGTATAAACCACTGATTTTTTGGACACTTATTTTGCACAAATTGACTTATTAATCCTTTTAAAATTTTCTTGTACTCTTTTACCTCCTCTATTTGGTATTTTAAAGGACATTTTTTGCATTTTTAAGGACACTTTTTATACCTTAAAGGACACCTTCACTTTTACTCCTATTAACCAGTTGTTCATATAATTATCTGTTCACTGTTTTATGCGCCGTATGGTCTCGTTTATCCTTTTACATTATCTATGCTGGCTGATGTATCTAGTGATGTTTCTGATGCAGATCCTGGGTCACCACCTGCCAGCAGGAGACGCACAGCTCCAGCTGAGGAGTGGGTAGTGCCTCATCGCCAGAGGCCAGATATCCCTCCTTTCACGGCAAATCCTGGCATCAATATTGATGTTGCAGGATTTACCGCCACACAGTTTTTGCAGGTGTTTATGGGGGATGATTTGTTGGGCCACATCGTGGCCCAATCAAATCTGTATGCCCATCAGCATTGTGCTGCGAAGCCAGACTCCTACTTGGCAAGGCAGCAATGGACCCCGCTAGATGTGCCAGAATTTCTGAAATTCTGGGCACTTACTATGCTGAGGGCATCATAAAGAAGCCCTCAATTCGCTCCTGCTGGAGCAGTAGCCCCATCTGCTCTACCCCCATTTACCTCCAATCAATGTCACGTAGAAGGTATGAAAACATTTTGCGTTTCATGCACTTCAGTGACAACAGCCTGTGCTCCCCTAGAGAGCATCCCCAGTTTGACAGGCACCAGACTTTTACATTTTATTCGTACATTTTTATGTTCTACAATTGGTGCTGTATTTTGCCAAAATCTTTGCACACCTATGCATGGGGGGCATGGGTGTACTCAGGAGATCTTGCAGAAAACAACCTGGAGAGTTTTCATGCAGTAACAAACAACAGTGTCTGCTAAGGCTAGGGTCAGACGAGCGTGATTTCTACGGACTGTACGTCCGTGCAGTACGGACATCGTCAGTACGGAAGACGCAGTAGTGGTCCTTACAGTCCGTTTTTTCACTGACATTTATTTTTTGACAGATGTAGGAGGGACAATAAATTCAATTGCAAAACCATTTTGTCCGTGAAAAATGCAGGACGTATAAATGCAGTCCGTCTGACCACGTTCCATCACTCACACACAAAGCTATGCAGACGTTGCGGACGCAGCGCACTTTGTGCGGCCGTTCTAGCGGTTCTACGTTCTTGCCTGCCTTGCGTCCGTGGGCCGCGGCCGTTGTGCGTCCGCAGTTCAGTGCGGACGTACTTCGTGTGTCGGGCTCCATTGGACTTTATGTCATGCTATCACGGACGTACTTTTAGGCGCGATCACGGACGTGAACACTACGCTCGTCTGACCCTAGCCTAAATCACAGTCCAAAACTACTGTGGGCGTAAAAATCTGAAATTTGAAAAATTACCGCCACACACCTTGTTGCCAAATGTTTTGGGCTAAAACCGTTGCATCCATGGCATCAAAGCACTCCATATGCAATACCTTGGGGTGTCAACATAACAAATATAAACAATTTTCTGGCAATAATTCAAACTGGGGTATGCGGTAGACCCAAAACCAAAGATAGGCCTAGCTGAAGAAATAATCTCAATTTCAACTCTAATGACAAAGTCAAAAAAATTGTATTTGAACCTTCCCAAAATCCTGGCAAACCTAGGCATGGGGGGCATGGGTGTACTCAGGAGATCTTGCAGAAAACAACCTGGAGAGTTTTCATGCAGTAACAAACAACAGTGTCTGCTAAATCACAGTCCAAAACTACTGTGGGCGTAAAAATCTGAAAATTGAAAAATTACCGCCACACACCTTCTCAAATGTTTTGGGCTAAAACCGTTGCATCCATGGCATCAAAGCACTCCATATGCAATACCTTGGGGTGTCAACATAACAAATATAAACAATTTTCTGGCAATAATTCAAACTGGGGTATGCGGTAGACCCAAAACCAAAGCTAGGCCTAGCTGAAGAAATAATCTCAATTTCAACTCCAATGACAAAGTCATAAAAATTGTATTTGAACCTTCCCAAAATCCTGGCAAACCTATGCATGGGGGGCATGGGTGTACTCAGGAGACCTTGCAGAAAACAACCTGGAGAGTTTTCATGCAGTAAAAAACAACAGTGTCTCCTAAATCACAGTCCAAAACTGATGTGGGTGTGAAAATGAAAAATGACCACCAAACAGTATCTAATTTGTTTGGAGCAAACGGATGCATCCATAGCATAAAAACACTCCATTTACAATACTTTGGGGTGTTAGCTTACCAAATATATGCACGTTCATAAAACTGGGGTATGTAAAAAGGCCCCTAAAAAGAAGATAAGCAAAGAAGATACTGTATGTCAAATTAGAAAATTGACAAGCACATGTCAAAGATTGGCGTAGCACCCCAAAAACAACAGAACAAATCTATATATGGGTGGTATCAATTTACTCAGAAGATGTTGCTGAACATATTTTGGGGTGTTTTTTGCAGTAACCCATAACTGGATTTGACAATTCATGCCTAAAGTACAATGTGTGTGAAAAAATAACACAAAAAGTGACTACCTGAAAGTTTGACAAAGAGCTAGTGCATGGAAAGTGTTAAAATACAACTCTTTGAAGCACCCTAGGGTGTGCCCTTTCTAAAAATATATGGTTTGATGGGGGTAAATTACTTTGGCCGGCTTCAAAAATGTCCCAAATAGGACATGGGTGCATGATGACGAAATGTGAAAATTCCAAGTTGGAAAACTGAAATGCGCACCCCCCAAATAAGGCCTTTTAGCCCCCAAATGACCCGACATACCTATACATGGGTGGTATCAATTTACTCAGAAGATGTTGCTGAACATATTTTGGGGTGTTTTTTGGCAGTAACCCATAACTGGATTTGACAATTCATGCCTAAAGTACAATGTGTGTGAAAAAATAACACAAAAAGTGACTACCTGAAAGATTGACAAAGAGCTAGTGCATGGAAAGTGTTAAAATACAACTCTTTGAAGCACCCTAGGGTGTGCCCTTTCTAAAAATATATGGTTTGATGGGGGTAAATTACTTTGGCCGGCTTCAAAAATGTCCCAAATAGGACATGGGTGCATGATGACGAAATGTGAAAATTCCAAGTTGGAAAACTGAAATGCGCACCCCCCAAATAAGGCCTTTTAGCCCCCAAATGACCCGACATACCTATACATGGGTGGTATCAATTTACTCAGAAGATGTTGCTGAACATATTTTGGGGTGTTTTTTGGCAGTAACCCATAACTGGATTTGACAATTCATGCCTAAAGTACAATGTGTGTGAAAAAATAACACAAAAAGTGACTACCTGAAAGATTGACAAAGAGCTAGTGCATGGAAAGTGTTAAAATACAACTCTTTGAAGCACCCTAGGGTGTGCCCTTTCTAAAAATATATGGTTTGATGGGGGTAAATTACTTTGGCCGGCTTCAAAAATGTCCCAAATAGGACATGGGTGCATGATGACGAAATGTGAAAATTCCAAGTTGGAAAACTGAAATGCGCACCCCCCAAATAAGGCCTTTTAGCCCCCAAATGACCCGACATACCTATACATGGGTGGTATCAATTTACTCAGAAGATGTTGCTGAACATATTTTGGGGTGTTTTTTGGCAGTAACCCATAACTGGATTTGACAATTCATGCCTAAAGTACAATGTGTGTGAAAAAATAACACAAAAAGTGACTACCTGAAAGATTGACAAAGAGCTAGTGCATGGAAAGTGTTAAAATACAACTCTTTGAAGCACCCTAGGGTGTGCCCTTTCTAAAAATATATGGTTTGATGGGGGTAAATTACTTTGGCCGGCTTCAAAAATGTCCCAAATAGGACATGGGTGCATGATGACGAAATGTGAAAATTCCAAGTTGGAAAACTGAAATGCGCACCCCCCAAATAAGGCCTTTTAGCCCCCAAATGACCCGACATACCTATACATGGGTGGTATCAATTTACTCAGAAGATGTTGCTGAACATATTTTGGGGTGTTTTTTGGCAGTAACCCATAACTGGATTTGACAATTCATGCCTAAAGTACAATGTGTGTGAAAAAATAACACAAAAAGTGACTACCTGAAAGTTTGACAAAGAGCTAGTGCATGGAAAGTGTTAAAATACAACTCTTTGAAGCACCCTAGGGTGTGCCCTTTCTAAAAATATATGGTTTGATGGGGGTAAATTACTTTGGCCGGCTTCAAAAATGTCCCAAATAGGACATGGGTGCATGATGACGAAATGTGAAAATTCCAAGTTGGAAAACTGAAATGCGCACCCCCCAAATAAGGCCTTTTAGCCCCAAAATGACCCGACATACCTATACATGGGTGGTATCAATTTACTCAGAAGATGTTGCTGAACATATTTTGGGGTGTTTTTTGGCAGTAACCCATAACTGGATTTGACAATTCATGCCTAAAGTACAATGTGTGTGAAAAAATAACACAAAAAGTGACTACCTGAAAGATTGACAAAGAGCTAGTGCATGGAAAGTGTTAAAATACAACTCTTTGAAGCACCCTAGGGTGTGCCCTTTCTAAAAATATATGGTTTGATGGGGGTAAATTACTTTGGCCGGCTTCAAAAATGTCCCAAATAGGACATGGGTGCATGATGACGAAATGTGAAAATTCCAAGTTGGAAAACTGAAATGCGCACCCCCAAATAAGGCCTTTTAGCCCCCAAAATGACCCGACATACCTATACATGGGTGGTATCAATTTACTCAGAAGATGTTGCTGAACATATTTTGGGGTGTTTTTTGGCAGTAACCCATAACTGGATTTGACAATTCATGCCTAAAGTACAATGTGTGTGAAAAAATAACACAAAAAGTGACTACCTGAAAGTTTGACAAAGAGCTAGTGCATGGAAAGTGTTAAAATACAACTCTTTGAAGCACCCTAGGGTGTGCCCTTTCTAAAAATATATGGTTTGATGGGGGTAAATTACTTTGGCCGGCTTCAAAAATGTCCCAAATAGGACATGGGTGCATGATGACGAAATGTGAAAATTCCAAGTTGGAAAACTGAAATGCGCACCCCCCAATAAGGCCTTTTAGCCCCCAAATGACCCGACATACCTATACATGGGTGGTATCAATTTACTCAGAAGATGTTGCTGAACATATTTTGGGGTGTTTTTTGGCAGTAACCCATAACTGGATTTGACAATTCATGCCTAAAGTACAATGTGTGTGAAAAAATAACACAAAAAGTGACTACCTGAAAGATTGACAAAGAGCTAGTGCATGGAAAGTGTTAAAATACAACTCTTTGAAGCACCCTAGGGTGTGCCCTTTCTAAAAATATATGGTTTGATGGGGGTAAATTACTTTGGCCGGCTTCAAAAATGTCCCAAATAGGACATGGGTGCATGATGACGAAATGTGAAAATTCCAAGTTGGAAAACTGAAATGTGCACCCCCCAAATAAGGCCTTTTAGCCCCCAAATGACCCGACATACCTATACTTGGGTGGTATCAATTTACTCAGAAGATGTTGCTGAACATATTTTGGGGTGCTTTTTGGCAGTAAACCTTAAAGTTCACAGTACATGTATTCTTAAATTACGTTCAAAAAAAAAAAATCACCAAAATTTTTTTTTTTTCAAACTTTGGCATAGATTTGTGGTAAAATGGTTTGCATGGAAAGAGTCAAAATACCCAAGTTTAATACCTTGATTTGTGTACTTTAAAAAAATATGTATATGTGGAGGGTTATTCAGGAATTAGTGACAGATATCAGTGTTACAATGTCACTATCACTAGTTTTGAAAATAAACTCTTTGGAAATGGCAAAGTGCTACTTGCACTTATTGTTGCATAAAATAAGGAAAAAAGCGAGGAATATGTAAACATTGGGTATTGCTAAACTCAGTACTAAATTTAGAAACTACTAAGGAATAAAAAAATTTTGACGGTTGTTGATACATAAGAAATTTTGGGGGTCAAAGTTCGAAAAAGTGGTGTTTTTTCAATTTTTGTGTCATATTTCACAATATTTTTTATAGTAAATTATATGAAATGATGAAAAAAATGGTATCTTTATAAAGTCCATTTAGTGACGAGAAAAACAGTGTAAAATATGTGTGGGTTACATAAACGAGTAAGAGGAAAATTTGACGTAAACACTAAGAGCGCAGAAACGTAAAAACAGCTGCGGTCACGAACGGACGGATTTGTGTAAAACCGCCCGGTCACTAAGGGGTTAAAATGGTATGAAAGCCAAGGAACAAAAAAAATGAACAAAACGATTTAAAAAACGCTAAACTGACCCGAATGCCACAAGAAACAAGTGATACGCATTTACAAATACAAAATTTACAGAATCAGCGATATAACCGATAATAGTTAAATATACGATGTCCAGAATTACCGAAATGGAACCGAAATCACGAATGGAACCGAAATCATGAATAGAGCAAAAATTAATTTCGATTTGACACATTTCAAGTCCATTCGAAAATTCCGAAAATTTTTCGTTTCGGCTCGGAAAACTTTTCGGATCTATCGGTTTTCGGGTCCAATCCGATTCGGAAATTCCGCCGAATCCGAAGACACGAATCGGGAAATTTCGTGAAAATTCCGAAATTCCGAAACCCGAAACGCACATCCCTACTAAAATGTTCTGATAAATGGATTTTTAGACCAATAAAGGGAAAAATAGAGGGAATTAGGCTGAAATCAAATGATTTGAGACTTTACAAAGGTATGAGTTCTGGAGCTTCGAGGGCCAGATTTGCATCTCAGGAGCCTAGAGGCACAGAAATGTGATGCGCCCCTAACATCCCCCCCAACAAAAAAAAGAAACATGCAAAAATTACTTTTTACACTTTCATTTTGGGGCAAATTAAAAAAGTAAAAATAAAAAACATTTTAAAAAACGGAGAAACATCGAAAGAAGGGGCATTATCTGTTACCTTAGTTGAGTTAGTGCAGTGGCATTGTTTGTTTAATATGTAAAAGGAAATATTGCCTCTGCCGCAGAATAGAGAAAAAAACTAAATGTTGCCCTTTTTTCAGTTTTTATCTCTTTACTTACATATTACGATGGTACCAAACATGATCATGTAAAGACCAGACTTTGACCTTTCCAATGACAACTCACTTAACCTTGTGCGGTGTACAATTCAGAGATGTGGCTTCCAAAGTCTCTCTGTCTCTCCTCACTGCAGTGCCACGATCTAGGTTATCGATGAAACAATGCATTGTATCATCAGCTCCACACTTGCTGGCAGTGTAGGAAATGAGAAGGTGAGTTAGTGCAGCATTATTGTTCACTTTATAATTGTAAACTGAATAATAGTGCTGCGTTAGAAAAAAGAAATAATATTTTATTTGATATTTTACCTTTTACATAAATCTAAGCTAGTAATATTTGGTATCAGTGGAGAGACCTTAATCTTGCCTTTCCAGTGATACCTCATACGTCCCTCTAGCCCTTAGGGCTCTAGAGATACAGTTGTCTAAATGACAGTAACATTTTTTTTGTAACAGAGGAAGTCGCCCCCTTTTGGCAATCGCCTGTAGGCACATGCCTACTTTGCCTAGTTATAAATCCGGCCCTGGAAGTATCTCAGTGTTAAACAGAACTGGGAGGAAGTGGGTGCCAAGACAAGCTTTCATAGTCTAAATGCAGGCGATATACTATCCTGTATCCTTTCATATGGCACATCTGTAACCTACTATAAGTAACGAATCTGAAGTGACAGCTCCCCGTTAATTGCTGCTGTAGAGGTAAAGTATCTTTCTGCATTTGTTTTGCCCATTTATACATGATGGTGGGATGGATGAATTCAATACCTGCTTTATATTTTCTCATAACCTTCCTTCCACATGTATCATTATAACAAATGCATTTTATAAAATAAGCAATTTCCTCTCTTTTAATGTCTATTACTTCATTAGGTGTTTCTTTTTTTTTATCTAAAACCGCAAAGGAAATCGCTGGGAGCTAATGAAGAACACCTGGCATCAGATACAAAGATGCATTTACTGTAGATCCAACACCAGCCTTTTTGATAGTAAAACTACAGTTCATGAAGTTCAACCTTTCGAATATCCCTGATAGTGCTGGAAAAGCAAAAGGAGGAGAGAAAAAAAATGTTAAAAAAGAGAAACTGAAGCAATTTCCGGTCATGGCTACAGAAACAATTCACTGGAAATCATTCCCAATAAAATGCTAAATGGTTTGCTTATCTTGCCTACTATAAAACTTAATAATAATGATATTCTTTAGAAATAAATAAATATTCTTTATTATAAATAAATAAATATTCACTTATTTTACTTCTGTACATTCTGTTTTAATGTTAAAAGTGACTATTTTTTGATTTGATTATTTTTGGAATTATTTGTCATTTTATTTCACAGATGATGATTAGCTTTTAATAATCACGTTCGTATAACATCAGAAATGTCTTGGGAAATTCCAAAATGTTTTGGTCAAGCTGGCTTCTTGACCCGGCCCATTTTTTGATGTCTTGCCTAGGGAGGGATATCCAGGTCCACAGCAGCCATGATGTCATATGTCCAGGAATTCTGACTTCAGAGGAGGCTTAGGGCTCGATTTAATTACCTTGGCCGTTTTTTCAAAAATATATCAGCTGCTTATGGATGATATTTTTTTTTATATAAATATCGGCTGATTCAGTTGAAATAATTCAGCCGGGACTGATATTCCAAAAATGCTGCTATCCGAAAAAAAGGTGGCCACTAAAACGGACAAAAAAACTTATTTTCGGCCAGCATCTTGCTGGTTTGTACCTTTAAACATGACTATTAGAAATAGCTCATGTTTAAAAAAAGATTTTGGTCTAATTCTTTGTGTTTCTCTGCCTAAAAACCAATTAAGTTTTCAGTCACTGGCTTACCGACAAATCCGAATTGAATCAATATACCCAATATTTCCATTGAAAAGTATTGCTGCGAGAGGCGATATCTGATCCAATTTTTTATTGAGAATCAAAATTCCGGTAAATCCACATCTGAATCTGAATCTCCAGAAATGAAAAAATGGCCGAAAATCATCCAAAAAGGTCACAATTTAACCCCTTAATGATCGCTAAAAAAAAGCTAAAACAAAAAATAAATAAAACTAAAAATAAGTTAAAAAAAACGTAAAACAATTTTTTAAAAAAAAAAAAAAATTTTTGTCTGGGGGGGGGGGGGTTAGTTAAATAGGACCTAGGCTGTCATCTAAAAATAATGACCATAAAATGGTCAGAATGAGCTCAGCGCACATAGGTGAACTGGCTCAGCAGTGAAGGGGTTAAAAAGCAAAAACATGTAGAAATCGGGTATTTCTATTCTCGGGACAAAATTTTGAAACTATTTAGCCGGGGTCTTTTTTGGCGGTTGTAGATTTCGTGGATTAAATTACGAAAAAGTGTGTTTTTATCAATTTTTCATCATATTTCATATTTGTCTTTATAGTAAATTATAGGATATGATGGAAATAATGATGTTTTTAGAAAGTCCATTTAATGGCGGGAAAAACGGTGTATAATATGTGTGGGTTGCATAAACGAGTAAGAGGAACATTTGACCTAAACACTAACAGCGCAGAAACGTAAAAACAGCAGCGTTCACTAAAGGACTGATTTGTGTAAAACCGCCCGGTCACTAAGGAGATAAACAGCACCCTTAGTGGACCATCGCTCCTCTGTGTAGGTTTAAGACAATGGATACGGTCGAAAAAACCTCAGTGCTCCCTCTTCTGATGTCCGGTTTGTCGAATTTCTGGATTGAGTGCTGGTTTGGACCATACATGTTCTCAAAAACAGTACAAGGCCTCTGAAGCCAAACTCAGGTTTCTGGGCCATATTAAAGCATTTTATAATGTAAAAGAAAGATTTTGAGGAAGGAGGATATGGGTGATTCGGCATGGTGAAAGTACACTAGGAATTGGAAACATAGAACATCCTTTCCATCTCCTCCGGTCAAGTGTCAGATGGGCCTACAATGTCGGGATTGCTTTTGACAAGAGTTCTAGAATGTGGAAGGTAAATGTAGAAGAAAGGGAAGAAATGTTTAAAGGCCATAGCACAGCCACTCACCTCTACTAATCCAAAGATTGGCTGAAGCCAATATTCAAAAAATGTCACCGGTCCGAAGAAATGCTGACCGGTAAAACGGTCGAAAAGCTTATTTTTCGACCAGCATCATATAGATTTGCGCCATTAAAAATGACTATTAGAAATATCTGATGATTTTAAAAAAAAGTCAGTCTAATTTGCTACTTTTCGCTGCCTGAAAATCCATTTATCATCTCCTTTTAGCATTTGTAATCTTTTCAGAAATCAGCAAACCGGTAAATTACTAAATTAGTATCGATTCGATATAGCATGCGGGGCTTTAAAGCCGGCGGGGCGTACTAGTACCGGCTGCTACAGCGGGTCCCTCTTCCAGCCCGCCGAAGAAGCTGATGTGCGGCATTGGCTGCAGGGGGAGGGTCTTAGTTCAGGTGCGCCCCCGAATGGTGGGCGTGGCAAAGGTGGCCAATTGAAGTCAGCGAGTTGTACTATGCCGCTCTGTTGCTTCAAAGCCCACCCGTGGCGTGAAAGGGTTAAGAAAAAAGCAAAACAAATATATAATAGACTTTCAATGTTACATATTTCATATCAAAAGCAAACATCATAAACAAAATCTCCCTTGAAGTCGATACTTTGGATCCATTCCTTCTAGCTGACATAATTTCCAAGAGCATGAAGGATTGTGGGAACAGTAACTAGATTTGAATGTAAAGGATTGAAACGCAGGCATTAATTATTTAAAATATTGAAACGCATTACTTGTTTCTGTTGGCAGATTTAAGTAAATTTATATACACACGTCTTATTTGCTACGTGGCAAAACCATAAAACATCAATAGTGTGTTTACTCGGAGGAATACGCCATAAAACCCATAAAGCATAAAAAATAGAAACGTGACATTTCCCCTTTAATAGGGAATTCAGAGCTATAATGAGTACTGCGAGGAATCTAGCTACATCGCTTTAAAAGAAATGGGGATTATAAAACACGCACAATCCATACCGAGAAGGGCATTCACGGGTCTTTGCAGCCAAGCTGCGGCGTGTAATTTGCTTCAGCAGATTTTAAGATGTTTTCTCATCTAGGGAACGTGTAATCTGAAAAATGGAAAATTTTACTGGGGTGAAAATGTTCACCAGGGGAGGCATAATACGGCTACTGATATTTTATGAAAAAACAAAGATCAGTAGCAACAGATTGGCCGGAATCCTAGACCCTGGTTAAAGGAATGGAAAAGGAAAGTTGCTGTCTTGAAGGTAAATATTTCTAAGGAAGTACAGATACTTATACGGCAATTATAACAAACCGTAGACATGTAGATGTGCCTGAGCTGCTCTCCAGATGACTATATTTGGTTTTAACGTGTCAATTTTATGAAATTCCTATTTTTTATGCATCCCTGTATTTACACATACATATGTATTATATCTATGTGCGTACAGTGTATGTTGTCAGCATGAAAACATTATATATATATATATATATATACCACCTCCTTTTCTTGTCACTTTGACCGCCATTATGGGATTAACTCACTTACTGAAGACAGAATCCTTCCGGAGCTCTCTGCGATTCAAGGTTAAATAGATCCTGTAAGTGAGACACTTGTGGCAGGGAGGGGTGCTTGTTGAGGGGTGGCAGCCCTTTTCATACAGAATACACCAGGAGACCTATCACCTCCTTAACGCTAGTGCTACCGCTCACATAAATCAGCGTTAGCGCTAGGTTAATTGAGGTGATAGCGTTACGGCCACATCACCTCCCGATCGCTAAAGGGGTAAGGCTGGGGTCAGACGAACGCAGTTCGAACGCGCGTGCAGCCGCACTTTATCACGGCCGTAGTAGCAGCAAATGATGGCCAATGACAGGCAATATACGAAGTACGGCCGCACGAAAGTTCGGCCGGGCAACGCGAGCGGCAAACTAACGCATTTTTTCGAAGAACGTGAAACCGCTGGTACTGACGTACAGAGTGCGCTGCGTCCGCTAGCGGCGTGTGTGCGTGATTAGGAGACGTCAGACGCTGCTAATTTCCAGCCAACATAACGTCCAGACGCAAAAAGTGTTTTATTGATGATCCGTACAAAATCACGGCCGAAAATGCGAATCGTATGACCGCTTTTGCGTATTCCGTGAAAAAATACGTCCATTCGTTCAAACGCACTTTTTCACGGACGAGGCGAAAAATGCGTTCGTCTGACCCTAGCCTAAAAGACCCGTTAGTGAATCGGTATTAGCGCTTTTTAGCTCCAGCTTACTGTACATTGCGCTACCTATGCTTAACATGGGGAGCGCAAAGTGTAAGCAGAGAGTAATTAGTGTTAGGATCACAAAGTCCTAACACCAACTATCAGCAGCTGTTGTTAATTTAAAACGTTTGCTACAGTTTAGAGCTTCTGCGAAATCAGTTGGCAGCAGCTGTAAACCCCCCCCCAAAAAAAAATAAGATACTCATCTCTCATCCCGCGGCGAGAACGGTGGCCAGATCTGTTGCTTCTGGCCGCCGGGAGCAGAGTGAGAGTGGGGAAAAAAAGTCTGCAGTCTCCTTCTGCAATCACTCTGCCGACCTGCAAGATCTTGCGAGAGGCGCAATCCGGTCGGTCATGTGACCTGGCAGCAGAAGCCTCCATGGAGTCCATAGCTTTAGCACTGCCCTGGACCGCAGAGGCTGCTACGCTGAAGTCTGCTGGACTCAGTCAGCACCTGTCCTGTAATCTATTGGTAAAATGGGTATGCTAAGGGGATATTAGTGAATGCTAAATTTTTCCCCTTAGCGTCCTCGTTTTAGCTGTAGTCAACCAATAGGGCCCCAGGAGGGTAGCACTCAAATTTTACTTAGTACAGAGGGCGGGTGCTTCTCAAGACAATAAAATACAAGAAACCAAGAGGAGAGCCCCCAACTAACACATTCAAAGACTTCAATAGTATTTTATACATTCCCATCATTATCTAACAGAGCTTAGGGTTAAAAATCTTGAATGGGTTAAGAACTGTTGAAATCCTGACAGGATCAGTTACAATAAAGGAAGATTGGACTTTTATATGAAGAACTGTGAGAGCCCTCAGTTTCTTGAAACTGCATCTGCTGTTAGAGATGTGCATTCGTTTCGGAAAAATTAGGAATTTGGAACGAAATTTGATAATTTGTACTCAGAAGTACTTTCGAATAACGAATCGATACGATACGAATTCGAAACGAAACGGTATATAACTAATTTATTTCGTTTTACACTGGGTCATCATCATAAAAGAAAAATTTGAACAATTGATATCATCTATTGAATTTGAAATGAACTATAAAAGTGGATATCAACAACTATCGAATCGATTCGAAATTTCAAATCAATCTGAAACTAAACGAAATACGAGACGAAATTAGTTACGAAATTCCGAAAACTAAATTACTTAAAAATGTAACGAAACTAAACTAAACGAATTTTTCAGCCATGCACGTCCCTATCTGCTGTGGAGGTTGCACCGGGGCCGAATCGCTTAGTGGTGATTTGAGGAGCAGAGTGCCTGCTTTTGGATATTTCTATATATATATATTTAGCAAACCTGAACGCACTCAAGGACTGAAGTTGGAGCCATAACTTCAGTCACTGTGCTTTTAAAGATGTTATAATAACAGAGAAGTTGGACTATACTTATGCATAGTTTAGCTTCAATCAGTAAAAGATTATGACAGTGTTCCTTTAAATTCTCAGAACTCTGAGAGATTACACCTTAGCCTTGGTTAGTGCCTTTTAACCCTTTCGCTGCTGAGGCTTTTCCCGCCTCTGTGCTGAGCTCATTTTTACCGATTTTGCTCATCATGTTTAAATGCATTTTGAAGGCTTATTTTAGTATATGACCCAGACATATTATATATCGTTCTTTCCGTCAGACTCAGCAGATTCATAATATGTCATTATTATATATATACGTCATGACCTGTCTGTTTATTATAACAAAAAATGCAATAAAATATGAATTTTCAATAATTTACAATGTGTAAAGTGTTTTTTTTCACATTTTAAGATGCGAGCAATTGCGGTTATATTTTGTATGGGGTGCGCTTGTTAAAAAAATTAGAGATGGGGTCTGGTTACATTTTTTTTTGGGGAAAATTACACGATTTTTAACAAAACGCACCGCATACAAAAATCGTTAGTGCAGCATCATTGTTCACATTATAATTGAAATGGCAACAATATTGCTGCATTAACAAACCAAAAAAAAGAAAAAAAAACTTGTTTATTTTTTTTATAATTTTATTTTTAAATATTTTTTTATTTTTATTTTTTATTTAATTTTTTTTTAGAACTTTTTTATACTCATGTTTGGTATTGTTGGAACGGCCATGCTCTGGCCGATCCAACAATACCAAACATTAACCCCTAACTGCCACGGATCGGGAGATAGGGGGTTCATTGGAACCCCCTATCTCCACCATTGGTGGCAGTTAGGGGTTAACTCCAGGACTGGCGTCATCGTGCTATGCACGATGACGCCAGTCCTCAGGGGGCATTCCCGGAAGCTTGGCCGACATCCAAGATGTCGGCCAGCTCCGGGAAAGGATCACGAACCGGCGCTTTTCGGCGCCGATTCGTGATCCGGCCCCCATGGGGTTAATGCCAGGTACCATTTGGAAGGGCAGGCTGTGCCCTTCCAAACGGTGCCTGGGTTAACCCCCTGCATGCCACCGATCAGGAGGGAGAGAGGTCCGAAGGATCTCCCCCCTCCCTTTCAGGTTCCTCCTCTGCACATGCGGGGGGAGCGCCTGAATTAGGTGTCATCGCGCCCCCGTGATGACACCTAATTACTCCGGCGGCAGTTCCGGGTGCTGGGCTGACATCGAGGATGTCAGCCCGCACCGGGGGGGCCAGCGATCGGCTGGAACCCGGCCGAACGCTGGCCCCAAAGAAAGGACGCGCTCAGCGAGAGGAACGCTACCTGCGGTTGGACGCGCTCAGCGCGTCCACCGCAGCGAAGTGGTTAATATGCTGTTATGAGTGTAGATGGCTAAACCTTTACTTCTGATTTGGACTTTATATTGATTAAATCCTGCGATCTTTATCCTAAAATTGGAGCTGTGTCCAGACACAAATCCTGTGATGATGGAAAATAATCATGCAACAAAATATAATATGAGTGACTGGCCAAGTGAAGATAAGAAAAGAAATCTAAACATATCATAAAGCAACTGACTATGTGCCCTATTCCATTGTGGATGCTAACATGGAGACAGCAAGTATGATAATGTGTGCTTGCAGATTTTCCCTTACCATCTCCATGTTAACATTGTTTTTCGGGGAAGGTGCTATCTCAGCACCTCGGCTCTGAACACAGCACTAACCTCCCTGATACTCACAATAGCGCTTCCAAGCCACCGCGAGTATCAGCTCCCGTAGTCCATAGGACTCCATGGAGGCTTGCACTTCCTGGCGTGAGCAGTACGCAACCTCACTCTTGCGAGATCGTGCAGCACCGTACAGTGATCCCGGAGGGAGACTAAGAACTATTTGTTTACAGTGTCACTCTGCTCCGAGGGAGAAGAAATGGCCAATTGGGCCACTCTTTTCGCTGTGGGATGAGAGGTGAGTATGGGATTTTTAGGGGGGTTTTACAGCCTGTTAAATGATTTCTCATTTGCAGTATCCTTTAGCACCAGGTTTTAGAAGTTGTTTAAATGTTTCATTTCGCATCCCATCGGTAACTTGCACCAGCACTTTGTAATACATCACTTGTCGAGACGCTAAAAATGATTACACTCCCCATGTTAAGTATAGGAGATGCAAAGTATAGTAAACTCACGCAAGCTGCAAGGCACAAAACATTTTCACCTGACTGTACAGTCAAGATCGGAATATCGATGCCAAACATTAAACTTACTTCTCCTAGTGCTAATAATTACATATCGAGACGCTACATTAGCACCAACTATGGAATAGAGCCCTATGTTCATTATTACCGTCACAATGATCATTTTCCTATCAAATCAACATTTTTATCTATCTATCCATCCCTCTCTCCATCTATCTAACCACCCTCTATCCTTGTATCTATCCCTTTATCCATCTATCTATCTATCTATCTATCTATCTATCCACCCCATCCATGTATCTATCCATCCATCCATCCATCCCTATATCCATCATCCATCCATTTAGCTATCTATTCACCCCTCTATCCATCTATCTATCTATCTATCTATCTATCTATCTATCTATCTATCTATCTATCCACTCACCCCTATCCATGTATCTATCCCTCTATCTATCCACCCTTTATCCATGTATCTATCCCTTTATCCATGTATCTATCCCTCTAAACATCTATCTATCCACCCCTATATCCAGCCATCCATCTATCTACCCCTATATCCATCCATCCATCCATCCATCCATCTATCCCTCTAAACATCTATCTGTGTGCTTCTGTGTATCTATCTATGTATATACTATCCATCTATCTATTCATCTATCTATCTTTGGATTTGCTGTCTATCCATCGATTTTCTATCTGTATTCATTTATCTTTGTCTACGGTATCTATTTACCTATGTTGTGTTTTAATCTGTCTATATATAGTGTATACTTTTTATATGCGGTTATCTGGATAAAGACTCAGATTGTTATTACAAATTTTATTTTTAATGCATACCATATAAATAAAATAGATTTTTTTATAGAAGTCCCTGCGAGTGTATTCTTTCGAGACACAATCATGGTGCCTCTGGCATAATGACTCTGGAACAAGGTATTGTCCAGAGGTCAACAACCTCGGCACGCCGGTGCTTTAGAATTCCTTTTCCCATGATGCACAGTCACTCGAACTGATTGAAACACTTTCAAAAACAGATACAAACTATCCCATATGGAATCCTCGATTTTATGTGCAAATCCGAATACATTTCATTCAATGTCGTTTCTGTGAATTCAAATCAGTTTTCCACAAGAGATCGTCCAGAAGATGCTTCACCCAATGTATTAGTTGACATTCAGACAAGTATTTAGAACTTCCTACAAAGATAGACTTTAAAGAAAAAGCCTGCTAAATGTAGATCTACTGGAAAAAAATCATGAAGATGAATATGTACATAAAGCAAGTCCTTCTTTTATACAGAGTGCTGATAAGAGGTTTTAAAAGAAGCAAGAACTGAGCCCCTGGTACAGAACATGCCAAAATATAATGTATTTAAGAGCTAGGATAGGAAAAATCTAAATCTTATGTGAAAAGCATAAATTGAATTTTCAGATTTTCTCATCTGAATAATATTCTAAAGAAAGAACATAATACTTACATTGTAGTGAACCAAAGAGATTAGTCCAAGCTTGTTTTTACAGCCAGATGGGATAACAATGATCTTTCTATAAACAGGTTATTGAATTCCATTATACCCCATGGCTTTGTGCTGCAGTCAAGGTGAAACTTTTATTTAGTTTTATATTAGTTTATGCAGTTTTATATCTGATTTATTTAGAAAGTAGTGCATCAGTCACTGTACACATATCAGGTAATGTATACTTCAGGGCCATATTCCAACATTGCTGCTAATATAACAGTTCCAGTCATTATATACAACATCTCCAGCCGTCAGTTTAGCACCTTGAGCCGCTAATCTGGCCGAGCCGCAACCTTTGCTGGGCATATTTGAAAAACTGTTTGTTCTTTTGTAAAAAGTGTGGCTGACTGCTAGAGTCACATCTAGGGACGGCCCAAGACACTGGGCTGCCTGGGTCCAAGGATGAAATACTGCTCCCCCACCAAAAGAAACTGTGGCATGTATGAGCATATCACAGAGCGCCGCAGCATTAAAACTCACAGTATTGTGATTTGTGTGTGAGTATTGCACAGCTCCGCATATCCCACCTCACAGTCACACATCCATATACCCAAACATTCACACGTGCAGTCACATATCCACACACATATCCACTCATCAACACACAGACACACACAGTCACACATCCATACACATCCACATACCCACACACCCCATGAACAGGGCTAGGGACAGCAGGCCTGGTTGTGGCCATTCAATGCAGCGGCCTTTGACAAGGTGACAAAATGCCGCCCCTGGCAAAAAGGCCGCCTGGAGCCATGGCCTCATCCGGCCCCTTGGACGTTCCGGCCCTGGTCGCATTGCCAATTCCAAAAACTGATGGGACTTATGATCACAACATTTTATGTTGCTGTACAAATTGTGCTTGCAGTTCGGACATTGCAGCTGCCTACTGTACATTAATACTGGGTATAGGAGCTGGTATTTTGCAGCTAGCAGGGTAAGAATGAACTATTCCAAAGTAGCGCATTCTTCTCAGCTTGAGACGTTCTTTGAAGATTCCCGCTTCTCAGGCCCTGGAGTTAAAGTACACCAATCATACCCAAAATAACTTTAGGTCATTTGAAAATTCTCCCAAATCTGCCTATACATTGTGATAGCCAAACCGCTGACAGATGCATAGTTTTTTTCAAAAAAACATTGAAAAGTAACCTCCCTCAGCTGCCTGTGTGCTCTTACTGCTGCGGCATGCTCCACAACATGTTTCCTTGGGGAGTGATTTATGGCTCTCACAGCAGGAGACACTCCCCCTCCAATGGATGCCGCTAAAAATCTCTACCGAATCCGAGCATTTGCATATGACTCACAGATGTTTTGAACAAATAGGGATGCTGGATGCTCAGTAAGGTTCAACTGTTAACCATTCCCTGCACTGCTTTGACCCCCCATGCAAGCTTCATCTAAAGAAATATAGTTTTTTGGGGGAAAGGGGTGTATATAAATGTACATTTATAGAAATGTGTGTGTGTGTGTGTGTGTGTGTGTGTGTGTGTGTGTGTGTGTGTGTGTGTGTTTGAACAACAGGTAAGCAGTGGACTGGGAGGAAAAAACCTTTGAGCCTTTCAGAGTTAATTTTAAAACCATCGTTGCTATCTGAACACTCCCACCCCTCTCTGAACCACCCACGAGCAGTCAATAACACATATTAAATGTTTAATCCCTCCCAAGAAACAGAGGAAGCAAAAAAAACATGACTGCTTGCAAGAGAAGAACACCCAGATTAGAAGCTACAAAACTAACAAAACTCCATTTGAAGTTGTAAAATAAAAATGTTTACTGATTTAATTAAGTTACAAGAAATCAGGTATTAAAAATGTCTTTAACAGATGGCAAGTACACTTGAAGTGTTTTTTCTTTTGAAAAATCATTTATCCCTTCCAAATAAGGACTTTAAAAAAATCCCAAACTTTTACCTTACCTCACTGTTGCAGAGGGAGGTGGGATTTGCGTCCTTCTCTGGCTGCATTCAGTGGAAGGCTGGGAACAGATACAATTTATCAATTTGCAATCCACTTTTAACAGCTTGCTTGGCAGGTTTTTAATATATATAGATTAATTATATTATATTCTTAAACATAGAATTTTTTAATTTACTACGCAGAACTTTAATTCCCTTCAAATTCTAATTTCTCATCAATAATGAGAGCCTGACAATCCGAATTAAAAGCCTAGACAGGGGTGATGAACTGCAATCACAGAGGCAGACATGCCAGATTATGAGCGAAAACGAATAATACTTGTTGCATTACTCTATGATAAACAATTTTAATTGTTTGATTACATGCTAATTAGAACAATCGTAAGACTTTGTGGTCCGTTCCAGAGAATTTTGACATTCGTAATCCCCCCCAGTTCGTGCAACCTGTGAGGAATATATGGAATCAGCTTGACAGTGTGGGCTGTGTTTAACGGAACTATGTGGACAGATGCTTGAATTAATCATTGCAGAAGTTCAGAAATCCAAGATATATTCAGACGGCCATGGAAGCAACTCTTTTTGATGCTCATTATTGTTGTTTTGAATTATAATTATTAATGTAGATGTTTACCATTTACATTAATAATTCTAATTCATAACAACACTAAAAAAGCATCATAAAAAGTGCTTCTTCCATGGACGTCTGAATATACCTTCAAATTTTGAAAAGCAATTACTTTTTCATGCTTCACTACTTTATTATATTATATATTAAAAATGCTTAAAGATAGAATTTGCATATAAAATGTTTGTAAATATTACAGAATATTTTGAATGAATTCCAGAAAGTATACTTTGTATGTAACATTTGGGCAACTGAAGTCAGATTCCTCTCGTATGAAATTGAAAATGTAAATAAAATATATAGGGCTACATTATATTCTTGGTGCTAACGTTAGAGTTCACCTGAGTGAGCATTAACGTTAGCTCTGGTAGCCACAGCATAATGCAATCCAAACGCTACCGGGTTAAGAAACCGGTTACCGTTCGGAATCTTGCGCTGTACTGCGCCGGGTTACTGTACTTTTGCGCTCCCTATACTTAACATGGGGAGCGCAAAGTGTTAATCAGCGTTACTATTACAATGTACTAACGCAAATTAACGTCTGGCTGCGGTTAGCAAAAAGTAGGGATGTGCATGGCTGAAAAATTCATTTCATTTAGTTTCGTTTCGTTACGTTTTTAAATAATTTCATTTTTGGAATTTCATAACTAATTTAGTTTCGTATTTCGTTTTGCTTCGGATTGATTCGAAATTTCGAATCGATTTGAAATTTCGAATCGATTTCAAATTCGATAGTTGATATCAATTTGATAGTTCATTTCAAATTCGATAGTTAATTTAAAATACTATGGCTGATATCAATTTGATAGTTCATTTCAAATTCGATAGTTCCTTTCAAATTCGATAGTTGATATCCATTATTCAAATTTTTCTTTTATGATGATGACACAGTGTAAAACGAAATAAATTTGTTATATACTGTTTCATTTCATTTCGAATTCGTATCGTTTGATTCGTTTTTCGGAAGTACTTCCGAAATACGAATTATAAAATTTCGTTCCAAATTCCGAATTTTTCCGAAACGAATGCACATCTCTAGCAAAAAGATAACCACAACCAGGACTTGGTGCTAATTGATTCTGCTGTGGAAGTACAGACTGAATCCTGCAATCACTAAGCAGCAAATCATATCACCTGTGCTGTGCTTCAGATATTAGGCACACCTGGCCTGTTAAAGGGACTTGAAGACTAGGGTCGGAAACCACTGCCCCATAACCTCAGCATCCAGAATTGTTGGACTTTGTTATATAAGGCTTCACTGGAGGCACAAATCACTCTTCTCTAAACATGGGAATTGCCAAGAATCCAGAGACTGAAGTCAGGACTTGTTTGCAGCTGCAGCTCAGAAAAAAAAAAAATTCTGCCACTGGTTCATTGAAAATAACACACCACCATGTCCTGTTATTATGTATCAAAGGTGTCAGTTCAGTTGGAACGTGTGGTTAATAAGTTCGGTATAACGCAGATGGGTCCTCTGAATGACATAAAATCTGCCCAACTTATCAGAACTCCATACACCTTCCCTGGCGTTTTTCTGGAACCCGCTGCTGTGACAAATTTGTAAACCCGCTATATGGCGCAATGTGTTTTCTTCTTTAAATCACATCAGTTATATAGGAAGCCGTTAAACTGCCAAAGCCCTCCTGCAGAAACATTTTTTACAGTAGGACATAGAAGTTCACATAAAAATATACCCAATACGCATAAAAGAATACAAAACCAGCAATAAAGAAAATAAAATAACTTATGTCGAAAGGAAACCTGTTAAAGTGCCACAAAAAGTCACAGTGATTATGATCCACACAGAAATAAATGGGGCGCGTATAAAATATTTGTTCACGGCAGCTGTGTACTTAATGGAGACGAATAAAAATGGAAGTAAAGATCTATATTAGCTTGTCCGATGCAACAAACAAATTGCCTTTCCAGTCACCCAGTCTGAATACGTAAAGCAATTAAAGTGACAGCTCTGTAGAGGTCATTTTCCAGATAGCCAACGTGGCACTGGATTTTCCAACCAGTTATTCCAGACATCCTCAAAGGTAAGTGAATCCAGTTAACTATAATGGTCAACCAGATAACCTCAAAATACATTTCTTGAACCAGCTGTAGGCTTACGGAATACTGATACCACATATCCAGGGGTCATATCCACCATAACATAGTCCAGGAACCCCCCCTATTCCCCAGTCATCATTTTCAGATCATCCCTTAGCCCACAATGAAATACAATATATATTTTTTGAGAAAGCATTTAACCAGGAAGGATACATTGAGATTTCTCTCGTTTTCAAGGATGTCCTGGTTGGCGAGTATGTACCATTAAGTGTTTTTCCCAAGGACACTTACTGAAGAGGTGCTCTTGCCAGGATTCAAACCTGTGTCTCCACGGTCTCCGCGGTTATAGAGCAGTGAGGTTACCCCTACTCTACCCAGTCGGTACATACATTGATAACCAATATACAGTCATTGGGCTCTAGATAATCCTCATAATTGTCACAAATATCATTTATTTATTGGGACTAAAAAGGAGAGATATTGAAGGGAGGGACAATCAACTCCTCGTGACCACTTTAGCCTTTTAAAGTGGCCAGGATGTGTGGAGTCTTCCCTCTACTCCGAAACCCCCCCGCTGTCCCGATCTGGAGAAAACACCTGGGGAAGTGGAGGAGTTTACTCCACCCCACCCAGCGTCACCTGCAGCTGTGCTTTTTAGTTTGCCAGCTGCAGGTCACCAAATCGGTCACCCTCGCTGAGACTAAATGCGATAGCAAGCGTTCTCCGAGTGGAAGACAAAGGATCAGATCCGTGCATGCATGGTGCTACGCAACTTGAGTACATAAAATGCGCAAGTCCTGTAGCGATCGCAATTTGCCGTTCCTACGCTACGTAATTTGTGTAGGGGTACAAATTGCGTACTAAAGCTTCAGGGACTTCCGGGTTCAGGAGTACCTGAGCTGAAGAGGAGGAGCTGCGCATGACACGGGACAAAAGGTGAGTAAATACACCTAAAATAAAAAAATATTAAATTATTTGGCAGATGCTGTCAGCAGCCTCTACTCAACTATTTAAGGGCAAAAAAGGGAACTCTGTTTAAGAAGCCTTTAAGAAGCCGTCAGAAAAAAAGCAAAAAGCTTTTAACCCCTTCACTATTGTGATCATGTACACACAATGGCACAGTAGCCTGAAAGTGTGTTAACACGGTCTGGAGCCATGCTGTATCATTGCAAATTAAATTTGTTTGCTGAAACAAATTTGCTTTGCTTTTGGGATGCGGAAGGTGTCTGTAACATTTCAATGTTCTTGAACCCAGGACACACTTGAAAACGAGAGAAATCTCAATGTATCCTTCCTGGTAAAATACTTTATAAATAAATAAAATAAATAAATAACATTTTAGCACAGTGGGCATGATGGCCAAGGTGCTAAAACTGTTAAACATCGGTTAAGGAATGTCCTTATTGGGATTTCCCCATCCGGTGCACAGAGCCACCAGCTGCAGTTCTAACTGCATTAACACCTTTTGGCCAGAAGATGGAGACATCAGCATGCCGATTAGGATATTAGACTAAGAAATACTGCATACATTATAATATAGTACATAATACATTATGGGCTCTATTACATTCCTCACGCAAACATTAACGAGTGCGCAAAAACGCATTAACGAGAGGGGCAAAACCCTTCCCGCAGAGCGTCGTATTACAATGTCCGCGCAAAAAATGTGCGTTAACGTCTAATGCGGGTGGACCTGCGCGAACCCTTTGCGAGCGTAATGTACTTTGCGCGTCCTATACTTAACATTGTGAGCGCAAATGCGTTTGTGCGCTGATACGCACAAGGTACTACAATCTTAGCGCAAAATTTAACGGACAACATTCGCGCGCATAATTTTAACGTTTTTGAAAAGCTGGTGGTAACGGCAAATCATTCTGAACGTCCTGGCCGAATCCAAATACACCAGCCCGCAAAAAAAATACACAGCAACGTATAGTTACACATTTTACGCATACCCAAACAATAAAATTGAGAGGTTGTGCGTGTTTTTATTATTGCTGCAGCATATATACTCAGATTGATTTTGGCAGGCGCAAAAACTGAACGGGAGACAATTGTGGTTCTTAATTCAGATTGGCTGAATCGCGTGAAAAAACTGTCTGCACACCGATTTCTGCGCGCAGCGTTAATGCGCGCGTGTTTTTGCTCATCTTTTTTACACGTGGTATTTTTTAACGGATGAAAACATGTGCTTGGATTGCAATACCAGCGTTAATTTACGGGCGTTAACGTTTAACGCTGCACGCAAAAAAATAGCGTTGCGCGTGCGTTTTTTCGCAAAGAATGTAATAGAACCCGATATTCGCAAACATTTCTTACTGTATAAATAATTATAAATGATTTTCCAAAAAAAAAAATGGTTCCTAACACTAACAGTCGATATTTGGAAAATCACTTGACAGTGAAAGGGTTAAGTGCTTGGCCTAATGGGTATTCCATTCCTTCTGCAAAAATGGTGGAGGAGCTGTGTTCCCATGAATTCCCATTGGACCAGACCCCTGCATATCTATGTTTGCTAAAGTGGCTAATCAGGTGTGATGATCTATAATGTAAATGCCAATCTTAGGCCAAAGGAGTTTTATTAGTCAAAAATATGCAATTTTATTGCAAATTGTCATCGATTCAATCGTAAAATAACATTGGAATAAAGGGGATCAGTGTTACAACATTTGATACAATGGAGACCTTCAAATGGGAAGCAGCCTTTGATGATTCTATTATAGAAGCTGGAAGCTACAAGATGCTTTGCTGCGTGATTAAATAGCATGATTAATCAGTTCGTTCCGGGCCGCATTATATTCTTCATGAGAGGATACAACCTTTTTTTCCAATGTTCTCTTCACACTCATGGCTCCGAGTGCTACTAAGATGTTCTTCTTTACGGCTGGAATACTTTCGCTCCTATCTCGTTGCTGCATATGGGTGAACGAGGTGCTCAATTCTCGCAGTTGGCTGTGAATTTGTCATTTCCCGTTGCAGTGCGCGTCATGCAATGTTGCCAACCAGTCAACGTTTGTAATTTCACAGTATTGAGCTCTTTGATTATCTCTGCAGAACAGGGTGTAGAACTCGCCTTTCTGTCTTTAAACTAAAGGTTTTCCTAATTACGAAGAGCGTTAAGTATGTGATGGGATAGCGACTCGCTAATCAATATGTTAAAGAATTTTTAAAAATATTTGTTTGTTCATTTACAATTTGTATAACCTTATTACATACGCTGTATTATTTTACTTGTAACAATATACCTTAACCCTTTCACTCCTGAAATCGAGATAACTCAATAATGCATTGTAATACATTGAAAATCAGTCATTAGCAAATCAAAACCCTGTTTGCATACCTCTAAAACGTGATACTAGTGCGCCCGCTGTGGAGAAACAAAATCCACTGTATTATCTCTCTCCTTTTCAACCTAACTTACTGTAAACAAGCTACAAGGAGCAGCTCTCTTACCCATTGTAACAAAAGATTTAACAACTTTGCTGCAGCAATACAACAGCCAGGGAGAGGGCAGAATAGAGGGAGAGCAGTGGGGTCACTCACTAATGTGCAGGGATAACATTCAGGGGGTTATAATTCCTGCACAGTACAGATACAAGGTGTTACTGTAATTTCCATACGCAGGCATTATGCCACATACAGATATTATTTTTTATATTCTCTTGGTATTTTTTGGAAGCTGCATTGCTAATAATCTCATTATGATCACTACAAACTCCCATAAGCAGGCGATCTGAACATTTTTATTACGTATCTTTATCAAAGTTGCTGTATTTGACAAAGGCCATTTTTACCAGTATGCAAATAATGCAGACCCCGGGTGAAATCTTGTATGATAAAGGACACCATCAAGAGAATGACTGTCAAACTTATAGCCCCCCCCAGATGTCAATGCCTACAAATCTCAGAATACTCTCAATACATCAGATGGCCAGAGAATTTTGGGAGTTGTAGTACAGAAACATCTGGGGGGGGGGAGTTTGACAGCCCTTATCTTGGGCCCTGTTACATTCTTCACACAAAAACGCACGCAGAACGCATGAATTTTTGCGCCAAGCATTAAACGTTAACACGCGTAAAACAATGCTGGTATTACAATCCTCGCGCATTTTTTCATCCGTCAAAAAATAAAAAAGTAAAACGGATGCGCTAAAACGCACGCACAGCAACGTTGCGCGCAGAAATCAGTGTGCGGACTGTTTTTTCACGTGATTCAGCCAATCAGAATTAAGAACCACAATTGTCTAACGTTACGTTTTTGCGCCTGTTGCTGCATCAATAAAAAAAAACACGCACAACTTCTCAAATTTATTGGTTTGGTACGTGTAGAATGTGTAACTATACTTTGCTGCGTTTTATTTTTTTTGGGCTGGTGTATTTGGTTTCGGCAGGTTGATAGAATTTGCCATTAACACCAGCTTTTAGGAGTTGCTAAAATTATGTGCGCAAAGGCTGTGCGTTACAAACTGCGCATAGATTGTAATACCATCCGCGTACCAGCGCACAAACGCATTTGCGCTCACAATGTTAAGTATAGGATGCGCGAAGTACAGTAAGCTCGAGCAGCGTTCCCGCAGGTTCACCCTCGGTAGATGTATATGCGCGTTTGTTGCGCGGAGATTGTAATATGATGTTCTGCGCAAAGGGTTTTGCCCCGCGCGTTAATGCATTTTTGCGCGGGTGCAAAGTATGCGCGAAGAATGTAATAGAGCCCGTAGAGCTTAGAACCTTTCATCTCACTGATATCCCAGTGGTGGATAAACGAATACGTTAAAATGAGCAAATTTACTCTATTTTAATTTTTTTAACAGAACAACAATTTATGTGCAAAACTTCTATTTTACCCTATATTTAATTGTTACCTTCTCATAACGTGTTTCAAATAAATGTTATAACATTTTTTTTTTAACAGAAAGCTCTTGGTAGTGAAGGGGTTAATCAGTTTTCATTTTCTTTAGATTATGCCACAAAAACTAAAATTATGCCTTGAACAATAGTGGTGAGATACTGGTATCGTATTTGTAAACAGCTGAATGGCACTGCGAGCAAGTGCATCTTAAGGTCCCGATTCATCCGAATAGACGGGGAGATATTAGAAACAGAGGAGCCAAGAGTGTAGATGGCAAACTGCTGACAGGGGCAAGGTGCCAATATCGCATAAGGTCACGGTGATCTATCACAAATGTGACGGACTTTACTGAGGCCAAGAACACTGGCAATCCGAACAAGCAGGGAAGGACGCCCGTGTCATTTTTTTGTGCTTCAAATAAGTTAATCACGTAATTCGATCGGGACATTAGATTACATTTATAGGTGAAAATTATTTCAAGTAATACAAACATAATAGTAATTGGTGAAAAAAAGACTCTAAGATCACGATCCAAATCACGAGTGGAGTCCCCTTGCTCTTTCAAGAGATCACGATTCTCTGAGTAAAATCTATACCTGGTTCTTGTTATCGCAAACGCGAGGTTCCAAGCAGTAATAACTCTAAAAATAGTCGTCGGATCACAAGAAAACAACTATTTTAAGCAGGAACAAGCATTCGGCCAAATAGTATCTATTCTGCGACTCTGATGTTAATTATTAGTGCTTTTACCATCACAAGTATGACTTGTTCTTTTTTTACCCTTATGTTGCAGACTCATTATGCATCTGCTCTTGCACAGAAATCTTCCACCAGTTCCAAATGCTTGATACAGGTGAGGTTACTGCACTAATTACTGCTATTAGTACAGAATTGTAAGCTGATAAAGGAAATATAGTTGATATTAGTGGCGGCTGGTGAGATTTCAAGTTAGAAGGGCACCAGACTTGAAACATGAATGGTTTTTAATCATGAATAGGAATATGTCTATATTACCTCCAAAATACATGATCGATCTCACATATAGGGAATATACCATATAGACATATTCCTATTAATGAGGCAAATAAAAAGACCTTAAATTCAATGATTACAAGAGTAATCTAGATATTAGCCACACGATGTATACATAAAAATTATTCGGTATAAAAAAAAGTAAAAGTGGAAAAAAGTCATTATGATTATTATTTACTAAAAATAAAATCTGATTCCTAATCCCACCTATTTTATTTTAAATAACTGACAGGGTTATCCAAAGAGATCCGAATTGCTTGAGAAAGGTAACCGAACGCTGAAAATCAGTGTTCGGTTACCTTTCCTGACCATTCGGCTATCCAGAGAGCAGGCAATTCGCCAAATCCTGGCGAATTGCCTGAACATACGGTGCCTGTTCGGTCCCTGTTCGAGGGCAGTGAAATCCCCATGAAAAAGCACTGCTTCGGCTATTCAGAGAACACAAACCAGCAGTGAAAGGTTCCTCTAATGCCCTGTCATTCGGTGGTTTCATTCGGCAAATTTATTCAGGAGAATCCCATAGGCTTCAATGTTAAAAATATTCCCGTTTTAATTCAATATCTAATAAACCATTCATTGTAAAATTCTGCAGCAAAAAGTCTCTTTATTTATAGATTTTTTAGGATACTTTAAGCATTTTTCAGATTTTTTTTTTTTTTTAAAAGTCCGATTTTTTTTATATTTTTTTTTCAGTTTACTTATTTTTTTGTAACAACCCTCTTTATTATCATTCCCTGGACCTCCTGTGAAAATTTCAGACATTTTCGCTCAGTAGTTTCTTTGCAAACAGCGTTTCTTTTTCCCAGATTCATACAAATGGTTTTTCTAATTTATTCACTGCCTCCTCTACGTCACAGCTGCTTCGGCTCTGTGTAATTCGGCTCATGTTCGGCTCATGTTCGGCTCCTGTTCGGCTCCTGTTCGGCTTTTTCGAAGGTTAATCCAGATGTTTTTGCTTGTTTTCAGCATGCATTCGGTTAGTTTTCGTCAGGTTTGCGGCAGCTTTTCCCTGCAATTCGGGGACCCTGTGGTGCTTGCTGAATACACCGCAGGGTCACCGAAATGCAATCGGCAAAAGGAACCGAATTGAAGAGAACGAAAAGTCACCGAACGTGCGGTGACTTTTCGAATCTCTTTGGATAACCCTGTGAGTATCCAAAACCTCAGTGTGTAAAAGAAAGAAATGTTGCTTACTGTTGCACATTTATTTTGTTATTATTATTTATTTGTATTTTTTATTTGTAGCACATTAATGCAAATGTTGGGTGCATTTTCTGTTACTGAGGGGTTAAGGCAGGCTGAATGCATGGGCATTTTTTCTTTGACACCCGGCAGAGCTCATTTACCCAGCAACAGTGGAAGGATAACAATTGAGGTTCTTGTTTCTTTTGTTCTTCTTGATCTCCCGTAGAGCGCTTATCAGATTTCTGGACACCGGTCAAAAGGAAAAGAGTCATGTAATTTTCTTTTTTTTATTACTATGCCTAGTAACAGTTGAGGAGATAGTGACACTGATTAAAGGGACATAATACATTTTATCATACAGGCACATGTTAAATGACAGAAAAAAACCAACATAAAATATTATGGGCTAAATTACATTCTTCATGCAAAAATCCTCGTGTAAAGCGAAAATCTTTGCATCAAGCGTTAAAGTTTTGCGCGCGCAAATCACCACTGGAATTTAGGCTTGTGCACTGATTTTTTTTTCGGTTCGATTCGGTTCGATTTTTCGGATTTTTAAACTTTTCGATTCGGCTCGTTTCGACCGATTTCTGTTTCGATTCGGTTCGGCTCGATTCGTTTTCCGTGTACATTTTTTTTCGGAATATCGACCATTTTTCGTATTTTCGTGTCACTTTGCTCGTTTTTTGTATCGACTTTTCGTAATTTCGGAAATTTTCGTTTTTCGGAATTGTACATGTTTTCGGAATATCGACAGTTTTTCCTATTTTCGTGTCACTTTGCTCGTTTTTTCTATCGACTTTTCGTAATTTCGGAAATTTTCGTTTTTCGGAATTGTACATGTTTTCGGAATATCGACCGTTTTTCATATTTTCGTGTCACTTTGCTCGTTTTTTGTATCGACTTTTCGTAATTTCGGAAATTTTCGTTTTTCGGAATTGTACATGTTTTCGGAATATCGACCGTTTTTCGTATTTTCGTGTCACTTTGCTCGTTTTTTGTATCGACTTTTCGTAAGTTCGGAAATTTTCGTTTTTTCGGAACGTCTGTTCTCCTCGTTTCAAAGCAATAAATTTCGATTTGACACATTTCAAGTCCATTCGAAAATTCCGAAAATATTTCGTTTTGGCTCGGACAACTTTTCGGATCTGCCATTTTCGGATCTAAAAATTTTCGGAAATTCGGCCGCATCCGAAAACACGAACCGGGAAATTTCGTGAAAATTCCGAAATTCCGAAACCCGAAACGCACATCCCTACTGGAATTACAATCCTCGCAGCTTTTTTCTTCCACCGATCAATTGTACGCGCACAAATGCAGGCTCAGTGCCGTCTCGCACAAAAATCAGCCAATCAAAATGAAGAAACACATCTATCAAACGCAACTGAATTGCTTCTGCCAGAGGCATCGGAGATGGGTTCTGCGTCATGATGCAAAATGAGCATATATGTTACAGTAATAATACACACACACCTGCCATCATCCATTATATTGATGCTGCATTCCTTTTTATGGGCTGTTTTTTTTTTTTGGGTTAGCCAGATTGTTCAGATATGCCGTTAACACCAGCTTTTTGCAGTTGCTAAAATTATGCGCGCAAAAGCTATGCGGTAATTACCGCGAATAGATTGTAATACCATCCTCGTACCAGCGCACATTCGCATTTGCGCTCACAATGTTAAGTATAGGATGCGCGAAGTACAGTAAGCTCGCGCAGGGTACACGCAGGTTCACCTGCCGTAGATGATTGCGCGCGGTTGTTGCGCTGACTATGTAATACGGGATTAGGCGCAAATGGTTTTACCCCTCGCGTTGATTTTTTTTGCGCCGGCGCAAGCGTTTGCGTGAAGATTGTAATTTAGCCCTGTATGTTTACATTTTTTTATTCCAAAAAAAAAAGGGAGGGCGCTGCCCCATCTACGCCTATGGACAAGTCACCACAGGTTGATACGTTATATGTTATTAGTTTAAAGCTCTAATACTCTGAAACACATAAAATAAGCAAATAATTTATCCCTGTGTCATCCCCAGGGCTCACCTCTCTACCAAGCACTGCTCCACCAGTCCACTAGGCAAAAATGTAGATTGGTGGCTTGCTTTGCGATTGCCTTGGCTAGTACTAACGGTACGAGTACTAACGGTTTGTCCTTAGCATATCACATCCAAATGGTGCTAGGCTAGCTTTTTATCCAAATTCTCAATATTGCTTACATTTAACACGTTAAATCCCAACGGTGCAAAACATCCATGCTTTTCAGAATCTATTCCAAGAAATATATCAAGATATAATGATTCTAGAGAATGCTCTTACACTCTATCAGAAAAAGAGCGTTTTTTTAGAATCAATATATATATATATACTCTACTTCTTGATGTATTTCTTGGGAAATATTCTGAAAGACATGGATGTATTGCATCGAGGGGATTTTACCTGTTCTATATGGAATCTGCATGTAGTAACCTTTGAGGGTTTCTTTTTATACCACCCCCCACATATAGACTGCATTTAGATTAGAACTATAGGTGATTTAAGCTCTGTGGATAAACTCTATTAATATTGCTTACATATGTAATAACCTCTTTGTTGATGTTGGTGAAATACATAAATGTAAGAAAATTGTTCTTTTAGGTGCATATCCAGACTTACCCTTGCCCCGTGGAAGCTTCGCCTTGAACTCATACACTTCTAATATAGAGTATACTTGTCAAAAGCTCCTACAGGAGCCAAACATCGAGTAAACTCGATCTGTTTGTGTTTTGGAGCATTGCAAAGGAATTTTGTTTACTGCAAATGATATTCATTTGCAAATGGACTCCCGAATGTAGAAGGCAGGGAGAGTAGGTGGGAGCAGCAGGATACTGAGCAAGAACGCAGAGGTCTTTACTCTTTGAGTGCAAGGGCAATAATGGCGAGGCACTGGCTGAATGGAGGCATAGCCCTTTATTGGAATCAGCCAGTGCTAAACAGTCACATGGCCAGTGTTTTCTGAGACTGGGATTACCTTGTGTCTTGGGAAATTGAGTACCTGGTCTGGGGAAGTGAAGCACAGGAAGGAGGCTGCCAAGGGTTAGAGCATGGTGCTAGACATGGGTCGTGACACACTTTTACAGAAACACACAGGGTTATTCATAGAGAATCGAAAAGCCACTGCACGTTCGGTGACTTTTCGTTCTCTTCAATTCGATGCGAATCGAAAACAACGATTTAAAAAAAGAAAACGGAAAAACAATTTTCGCAAAAGAATCTCGAAAAATGCTTAAAAGATCCTAAAAAATCTATAAATAAAGAGACTTTTTACTGCAGAATATTATAATCAACGGTTTATTAGATATTGAATTAAAACAGGAATATTTTTAACATTAAAGCCTATGGGATTCGCCTGAATAAACCTGCCACATGAAACCACTGAATGGCAGGGCATTTTGGCAACTTTTCACTGCTGGTTTGTGTTCTCTGAATAGACGAAGCATTGCTTCTCTATGGGGATTTCACTGCCCTCGAACAGGCAATGAACAAGCACCATATGTGCAGAAAATTCGCCAACATTTGGCGAACTGCCTGCTCTCTGGATAGCCGAATGGCCAGGAAAGGTAACCGTATGCTGAATTTCACTGTTCGGTTACCTTTCGGCCACAATTCGGATCTCTTTGAACAACCCTGACAGTGTGCTCCAGCTGTGTGTGATTATAAATGTAGTAGCACTTTATGGCCAGCAGGGGGAGCCCTCTATCCGTTGAATAAGCTTCCTGTCTCTAAAATATACCTAAAATGTATTTTATGACGTGTACATCCATTTTTATACTGTGCGCAATGGAAAGTAGTTTTCCTTAAAACCACTGGGCCCTGGCAGTTATTTTATGAAATACCACTTGGCAGTGAATGGGTTGAGTTGCCATTGGTCAAAAACTATATTTATCAAACTGAAGACTATGCACAATTTAAGAGGATGAAACAGTGTCAGAGCACATCCTTGAGATGCTTGACACTTGGTCATTATTAGTAGCTATGCACCAGCTCACACGTGGCATGGATAAGTGATGCTTCTGAAGAAAGACGTATAAATATGGCTGCCTGGATGAAGCAAGGGAAATCGTGCAGTGACATGTGGTCTACTCCTTGGAAAACAAGAAACTACACTATGTGTATCTTAAACCATTTTAGAAATGCCTATTTTCCTTTTACAGAAAATGTAAACCAAAATGTATTCTGGTCTCAATCTGTCATTTATTGGCATTCTTTTACGAGATGAGAATAAGGCACCAGTGTACAATAGCTAGAGATGTCTGTGCCACTGTGATGGATTTTTAATTGGATTGTGACAAACATTTAAAGCCTAATAGAGCTGGTAGCTCACATCCAATTATACAAGAGGAGAAACACTGCACGTTAAAAGAGCAAAGGATGACAGACAGGAGGATGGTTGGAATAGAGTAAGACAGGGTTAGAATGAGAGGTCTTCCTTAACTTACTAAATGAGGCAAATTATAAACGGAAAGGAGTCTGATAATGTAACAACGCTGAAAACAAAAACACGTAAACCACATACATGTTCAGCATGGGAGAATTGCAGAATTCCCAGCTGGGAAACTCACGGTAGCACTTCTGCAACACTGTGAATATCACCTCCTGGAGTCCATAGGACACTCCATGGAGGGTGCGCTTCCAGGCAGCCGGCCCTCTAGCAAAATTGAGCAGCGCCACGGAGTGATCGTGGAGGGAGACTGGGAACTCTTTGTCTCAGTCTCACTCTGCTCCCGGCAAGAAGAAGTGGCAGACTGGGCCACCGTTCTCGCCGCGGGCTGAGAGTCGATTATCAGCTTTATTAGGGGGGTTTTAGGGGGTGCTAAATGCAAATGCAAATTCATGTAGCGCCAACTTTTAGACGGTGCTGCCTGTCTGCCTCTACCAGACCTTGCTGTGCCCAGCACCTTTCTCTGCCAAGGACCTAACTGTACCAGTGACCCTGCTTTGCTGTGTGTTGAAGACTCTGCTTCCTTCCAGGGTGTACAGCTGTATTCCTGGCCTGCCAGTCTGCCATCCAGCAGCCCTTCTTCTCTGCTAGTCTGCCATCCAGCAGCCCTTTCTGTTGTGCCAAGCCTCTGTCCAGTCTATGGCCTGTTGTGCCAAGTCTCTGTCCAGTTGCCGGCCTGTTTTGCCAAGCCTCCAACCAGCTTCTTCCCTGTTGTGCCGAGCTTCTGTCCAGGCTCCTGCCTGTTGTACTCTGTGCCAAGTCTCCTGTTCCTGCCTGTTGTGCCAGCCTCCAGTACCCCACTCCTGTTGTTTCTCCTGCAAATTCGCCTGTTTTACCGTGGTGTTTATTCCTGCATGAACCTAATCTGCGCTAATAAACTCCTTTCAGCCACCTAGTACATATCTGTGTGTCCTTTACTGCCACATCCTGGGATTATACCAGCAACCCTGCAGCACGATCCCTGACAAAACCTGCGATTTTCTGATCGTCTGGAAAAGGGGGCTTGATGTAATTTTATCGGCCAATTTTTCAGAAAAAGAGAAAGGAAAAGTGAGAGAAAGAGAGAGAGAATGAAAGCAGGAGAGAGAAAGAGAGAACAAAAGAAAGAAAGAAAAATGGACTTTGAATTTTTTTCGCTGTTCTACAAGACAAATGTACACAGGATAATCTTTATATTATGCCATGAATGATCGGAGGGATAGCTGGCGCTACCAGGATGGATAGCCACTCATGAGGCAGCACAGTCACATATTACAGCTTCATAATTTGGGCCCGATCGCCTCTCCATCTGCAGTGCCGAGCATAGCCATCACGGTCATAAATTGCTACCATTATGTTGATTGCAGAATCGCACCTAGAGGAGTCTGTGGAAGACCACACAGGAGAGGACGGCAGGCCTTTATTCAGTTAAATGTCATCCTGCACTCTGCACTTGCAATCCATAGCTATTTCCGAGTAACCGCGCAGCACGTTTCTCTGCTGCTTCACTTCTGATCCTCTGAGATCAGTGCTAATTGTTGAACAATTGAAAGCGATTGGCATTAGCATATTCTCATTTGCATACATCAATTTACCAATAGAGTTGAATAAAACCAAGAGCTTGAATTAAAATAGCTTATAACACTTAGGATTCTAGAATACGGTCCCCGAAACAGCAATCTGGCCGCGCTAGCAGATATCTGACGCGATGTAGGTAATTGAATTGAGCTTAGTCAACCTGAAAGCATGGAGAGATCGTCCCGAGAATATTCCGCATCTACATTAGGACTCATTTTCTAATAAATAAATAAAAGTTAGCACTTGAATCGGCGCAAATAATGCTTTCTGGGGTCCTGGGATCTCACATACATGTGGAAGAAATAATAAACACTAATTGTGCAATACAGCAAGTATTATAGATATTATAGTGATACAAATGATGTCCCACTCACAAGTGTAGAGCCCAATCACTAGCTCTGAGTGGGTCCAAGCATGCGGGTATGTTGCCTTCGAATTTCTCAGGTGACCCCCACCTTGTCGAGGATATTCTGTCCAAGATTATATGGTAGGAGACAGAAAGAAGAAAAAAACTCTCCTTGCGCAGATCTGCGGATTTCACAATATGATATGCTAGAGATTTTGTACTCACATTTTGACTCTAGAATCAGCGCTCATGGGTTTTTTTGAGTTAAGGAAGCCCAAAGGAAAACCACCTAGGATCCAAAAGAACGGCAAAGCATCAACAGGAACGAGGATACAAAATAAAATTTATTTTAAAATAAAGTTAAAACATGCTCCAGAACGCGTTTCGCCGCACAAAATAGTGGCTTCATCAGCTTCATTTCATATTTTGTGTGCATTGGTATAGGGGAAACCACTATATCCTGAAATTGGCTATTTGGGGTGCTGTGGTGGTGGATACATGTTGTGTGGTGCTGCACCATCCTTTGTATAAAAGTTAGCACTTATTCACCAAGCTGTGAATTGGTGGGAAATGACAGGACAATGTTCATTTTAAGGGCAAATTACATGAGCTTAATGAATGGTAGAGTTGGGAAATTTCCAGTTGAGTAATTTTGGGCAAAAATTTGCCAATTCTTCAGCAACCGCTGATCGAAACTTGTTTGAGAGGACCTGTTTCTGGGAAATTGGATCTGTATTATTTATTGCCATCGGCGATTTGGTTCGGACCTGTTTGATAATGGTCCAAAATATCAGCAATTCGGCCCGAATTCTGTATTGCTTATGTCTGAATCAAATTGTTTTCCAAATAAAAAAGTCAAATCAATCCAAAAATTTTCCAATTACAATCAACCTTTTCTGAATATAAATCAGACAAATTCATATTTAATAGGAATGGTGAAAAAAAATAGAAGAAAAAATGGTAACCCTAGCCTAACCCTGCACCTAACCCTAGCGCTAATCATATGGTACCCAGAAACTGAAACCCTAGCACTAACCTAACCCTAGCCCTAAAACTAACCCTAACTGTATTGCTAACCTAACACAAGCACTAAATCTAACCCTAACCCTAGTCTAACTCTAGCCATAACGTAAATCTAGCACTATCCTAACCCTAGCCCGGACCCTAACCATAAGACACATGGAAACTGTTGCCCGAAGTTTAGCCCTTACCCAGCCCTAACCCTAAGGTGACCCTAGCCCTGGCCCTAACAATGACACATGGAAACTGTTGCCCGAAGTTTAGCCCTTAGCCAACCCTAATCCTAACCCTAACCCTAAAGTGACCAAAGCCCTGACCCTAACCATAAGACACATGGAAACTGTTGCCCGACATTTAGCCCTTACCCAACACTAACCCTAGCCCTAACCCTAAGGTGACCCTAGCCCTGACCCTAACCATAAAATACATGGAAACTGTTGCCTGAAGTTTAGCACTAATCCAACCCTAAACCTAACCCTAGCACTAACCATAGCACTAACCCTAACCCTTGTAGACATGTGCACAGCACAAAATTTCGTTTTGAACTAATGGATTAGTCCTAAAATGCAATTTATTTAGTTGCTAAAGAAATTCGTTTTCAGTTATTTAGTATGAAAACTAAATTTCATTCATCCGAAAACCAGTGGATACAATTACTATTGTAGTGGCTCCTCAGAGGGCTGAGATCGCTGCTTGTTACAGTATCTCTCACTCTCAGCACAATGTGGGCCATATTATATAGTTGGTGCTAACTTAACCAGAGCTGTTGTAAACTTCCCAGAGCCATTATAGCCTATGGAGGTTTTCAGTTTACAACAGCTCTGGTTAAGTTAGCACCAACATTGTAATACTGCCCCGTATCAGGCAAAGCTGTTACAGTAACTGACTGCTGCTCATCACAGCGCTCAGAGTTTCAGTAAAACTAGTAAATAAAATATTATATATATATATAAGCGGTTAGAACAATATTATTTCCTTCTTTTTACTGAATCTCTGAGCGCTGTTAGTCAGTTACTGTAACAGCTGAGCCTGATACATTGTACTGAGAGATAAGGTAACAAGCAGCCGATCTCCGCGCTCACAGCCACTGGATTTAAGGGCTGAAAAAAAAGGATCCTCTGTATAATGTTTAGAACATCCTCCTGCATTAATTAATACCCCTCTCAGTATATTATATAGAACATCCTCCTGAATTAATTAATGTCCCTCTCTGTATAGAACATCCTCCTCAATTTATACCTTCTTCTGTAAAAATGTATATAACATTCTCCTGCATGAATACCCCTCTGTATAATGTATAGAACATCCTCCTGCATTAATTAATGCCCTCTCTGTATAGAAAATCCTACTGCATTGGCATGTGGAGGGTGCAGAACTTCGGATGTTGCGCTCTTCATTGCTGGTCTCCTTCACTTATCAATGTAATATCACAAAAAGGACTGACACTAAAATGTAGTGCATTTTATTTTAGTTTCTTTCGTTTTTTGTACTGAGCAGTTTCGTTTCTCTTGAGTCATACGAAAACTAAATTATCCCAAAATTCGGACTAAATCGTTTTAGTACTAAAACGAATGCACATGTCTAAACCCTTGCACTAACCTTAACCCTAAGGAGACCCTAGCCCTGACCCTAGCTCCGCTAACCAATTTTTTTTACATATTATACATAAAAGGTTCAGAATATTGGAAACGGAATAATAAATAAGAAGCTACTGATACTCCGAATCGGATGATTCTGATTATTACCAAATCCAATTTTGTGGGATTCCAAAACAATCCGAACTGAACCTAGCTGAATTTTTCTGCGCCGCCCATGCCTAATTATTTCACCGGTGGAATATTTCCACATTGCCTGTGCTATAAATAAACCAGCTTTCAATTTACTGCTTCTTTGCTCCCGTGCCCAAAAAGATATGGTGAAAAATTGAGACAGATCAAATCCTATTAGCGAGGCGTTGAATAAGAAAAAAATATCCTCAGAACGTTTCTCTATTAACCCGTTGATTTTTGTATCAAGCACTGTCACAGTAATCAGTTTCCTGCTACAAGGCTTCAGGTCAATCATTCCGCTCTTAGCAGAGAATTTGTGCGTTGCCGTTACTTTTTTTGGGGGGGGGTCAGTGCCGCCTTTATTCACATCATGCAATAGGAGCACGTACAGCGTTGCTCCAGGGACTTAGCACGCAGAAAACTAGTTAATAAGGCACAACCGTAAAGCTGCAAAGAACACCTCTGAATTCAAGAGCCATAAAGACTGAATATCAGCCACTTCATCTGTATTCACATCACACCCACATCCAACGTTATAAACAAACAGGAGCAGTGGGCTGAGAGACAGGCATTTTTTCCAGCGGTCCCCACCTTCTACCTGCCATTTTTTTCTTTTTACTTGCTTTGAAATTTTTACTTACTCTGCCTGAGTAAAGTTAACGCGTTTTGCTTCCCGTCTCCCGAGGATGTTTTGTATCAAGTTGTAAAATGTTTTTTTTTTTATTTATTTCTTTTACGGCATAATTACCGAAAGGAAATAAATAGAAGTTGATTGCTCCCGTGTAAGGTGATACATAAAAATCGTGGGTTTCGTTCTCTGTGTTTTTTTTTTTTACTGTTAGTAATCTGTCACAAGTGATTTTTATCACGGTGCGTGAGATGACGGTGTGAATGTTATGTACCAACATAATTGGCTACAGGACGTCAGACGATCGTAAGGAAAGTGCGCTACAAATTACCTGACACACTGAATTAAGGGTGTGATTCTGCACGCATACGTTGTGGATTCTAGTTAATACAATATTGATATTTCATGTTGGAATCTGTTTACTAAGATGCAAGTCAGAGTGGGGAAAACACCAACATAAATAACAGATAATAACTTCCACGACGGATGCGTTAAGGTTAGTTTGTTCTCTTCAATGGGAAGTACTTGGTAGGTATTCGGCAGATAGAACAAGGGTACAAGTTCTATGAAAGAACAAGCAAATCCTACACTTCTCCGTGTTACTTATGTGTCAGCTTGGCAGATCTATACACAAAGATCAGAGCTGGACCAATGATTAAAGGGACACTAACACCAACATAAACTGTAACTAGAGTACTTGTGCATTGCAAACATAACACTTTATAAGACAGATGCACATTATGCCAAAGCCACACAATGCAAATGCACGTTATACCTCCATTATACAATGTACATGTACATTACACCAAGCCACACAATGTGCATGCACGTTATGCATAAGCTACACAATGGACATATGTGCCTAATGTCACGCATTCCACATCGGACACGCGCATTGTGTGGCTTTGGAGCCGAACAGATAACTCCACATCATCAGAAGTGACGTGGGTTTCATGTTGACACAGGTCTGATGAAATGATGGATCACTGGTCCTGTGTGGACTCAATTGTACACAGGTTCATGTGACGCTCCAATAAATTCTGTGGACCCCAGGAGTGAGGACCAGTAGTGACGCATGTCACCAGCGGCTGTATCCCAAGCGAGTTGTTAAGCTGGGGATGTTGTTACACACAACAGCTCCAGACTTTAACGTAAGTGCTCAAGTCACTATTCCAAGCTTGGACTTTGCGGCAGGTTACCATAAATTAACGGCTCCTACACTTTGTATAGGAGCTGTTAATTTATGGCTAGCCAATGAAGATCAAACTATTCCAACATCGTTCTTTCTTCATCATCGTGACCCGCTATTCAGGAAAGAGGAACTCCTAAACCCTGTTTTTAAGTGATTTCCCTTTCAGTCCATTTGCAGTGTCTGTTAAACCCTTCACTACCAAGTGATTTTCCAGGAACCAATGGGTTTTTGGATAACCATTTTAATTACTTATAGTGAGCAAAAAGGGGTTTGTGAGGGTCCTGAGAACGAACAACAGCACTAGTGGCCTGCTCTACGGTGGGGCCCGCTCACGTCTCACAAGGTTTTAGCTCGATTGTGCCATTACAGGGATGAATGCTCCATACTTAAATCAGATGCTCTCACCCAGAAAGGGTGGTCAGTACTGAATGCTCGTGAGGTGCAGGAACGCCCGACGATCGATTCAGCCTTGTTAGGCCTCGTCAGGAGGGTATGGCTGACACCCCTCTAGGCACCTCGAGCAGGGGGTCCACATCTGGATTACCCTGTAAACGTATAGTGAGAAAAAAGCAGTTTGTGAGGGTCCTGGGAACAAACAACGGAACTAGTGGCCTGCTCTACGGTGGGGCCCGCTCAGGTCTCACAAGACTTTAACTCGATTAAGACATTACAGGGACAACTGCTCCATATGCAAATCAGACTGCAAATAGGCCTCGTCAGGAGGGTATAGCTGACACCCCTCTAGGCACCTCGAGCAAGGGGTCCACGTCTGGATGACCCTGAAAACTTATTACTTATACAATAAGAAATATTTGGGAATATTCCCAATGTATTTTTTTTTTACTATAAAAACCTTTTGGCAGGCATATAATAGAGTTACTACACTTACAACCGCAGCTCGTGGCTCTGTGCTATCAGCTGGCGAAGGTCTGTCAGACACATTCCTAACTGATTTTATGCACTGTGGGCATCATGCCCACGGTGCTAAACCTTTTGGGGCATGCTCTGGAACCCATCTGGAATTTGCAGAAAACGGATTTCATTTGCTTTTGTCCCGCTCAGCTGCAGATCGAGATAACTCCGGTACCACATGGTGCTTTTGAAGTCCTAAGTTATATGGATCTTGAGAGCAAAGGGGTTAACAGTTCGGCTGGAATAGGGCCCCGGATTGAGTATTAGTTGAAAGCAGTAGATGATTGCTACTATTACAGTAGTGGGTTATCAGTAGCGGTGATTTCTCTGGCAGTCACCTGCAAATCACTGCTCCAAGAAGAACAGGGGCAGACAATCAGTTGTAATGATAATGTAAGGCATCTCAGGTTCTCAGGTGTATCAACAGATTTATACTCCATTCGGCGAGCTCATTATAATCAAATTAAACGAGCAGAGAACCTTATTAAATATTAATTTAAAAATGGTTACTATGTAATGTTTGCTTCAATACATACAGCTGTACTGAGAGACAGGGGAGAAAAAAAAGATGTGTATGAGATGTGTCATAAATCAAACTACGCTCATGCAACATAATTAATTTGTACAAAATACCGCCGAGTTCTTTTTTTTTTCTCTTGTCAGCATTTCTCAGTATTTCTCCAATAAATTCCTATAACAATTTTTTCCAAGTTTCTCAAATTTCATGTCAAACTCAGTTACGGTTTGTGTTTTGAAGATCTCCCGTAGAGCCCGTATCAGATTTCTGGACGCCGGTCAGAGACAAGTAGTCACGTAACCTTTTCTTTTTTTTTTTTTACTCTGCCTGGCAACAGTTGAGGAGACATTGACACTTCTTAAAAGGAACATAACACATTTTATCAACCAGGCACTTGTTATATGACGCAAAAAATAACAGAAAAAAGTATATCGTCTACATTTTTTATTTTTTTTTATTACGAAAATATGGTAGGTCGCTACCCCATCTGCCCAATGGACGTGCCACCACTGGTCAAATGGTTACATCTCAGTAGGTTTCAGGCAGATTTTTTTTATTGTTATCCCTTAACTACCATGATTGGGTTAACTCTATAATCCCAAAGCTTCTACAGGAGTTTGGTCAATCTCTATCTGGTCATATTCTAGAGCAATGCAAAGGTTTATTACAAAGAGGGGTCAAATCCAAAAGAAAGAAGTATGGGAGCTCCCCAATATTTCTGCCTGTTGGATTTTCTTCTCCTCATGTAATCACTTTCATGTCAACCTTAGCCTTCACTGAATATGATATTGATACTAAAACTATCACCAGGCTGAGTTTTCGGGAATTGTTATGATAACTGACATAAACGTCATATATTTAATGTGACTTATCCCTTTGCTTCAAACTAATTTTGTTTGCTTTTGAGCTGCAGAAGGTGCCCCCAAAGTTTTAGCCCTATGGTCATAATGCCCAAAAAGCTAAAATTGTGTTAAATCGGCTGATGAATGCTCTGAAATCATGCATTCAGCAGCTGAGGCAGGAAAAAAAAAAGACCTGCAGCTCAAACGGCTGTAACTCAATTTGTCAGTAGATGACACCATCTACTGGCCAAAATAGATAATTTACAGTAAGACATTTTGGGCCAAATTATAATCTTCGCGCAAACGTTTGCGCCGGCGCAAAAAACATTAACGCGAGGGGTAAAATCCTTTGCGCTGAACGTCGTATTACATTATCAGTGCAACAAACGCATGTAATTGTCTACCGCGGGTGAAACTGAGCAAACTCTGCGCGAGCTTACTGTACCGCGCGCGTCCTATACTTAACATTGTGAACGCAAATGCGAATGTGCGCTGATACGCGGATGGTATTACAATCTATGCGCAGGATTTAACGCACAGCCGTTGCGGGCATAATTTTAGCAACTCCTGAAAGCTGGTGTTAACTGAAAATCTGAACAACCTGGCTGAAACCAAATACACCAGCCCAAAAAAAATGCAGCAAAGTATAGTTACACATTCTACTCATATCAAACCAATAAAATGGAGAAGTTGTGTGTGTATTTATTATTGCTGCAGCATATATGCACAGATTGACTTTGACAGGCGCAAAAATTTAACGTGAGAAAATTGTGGTTCTTAGCTCTGATTGGCTGAATCGCGTGAAAAAAACAGTCCGCACACTGATTTCTTCGCGCAACGTTACTGCACGCGCATTTGTGCGCATCCGTTTTCCACGCGTTATTGCTCGACGGATGAAAAAAATGCACGAGGATTGTAATTCCAGCGGTGATTTACGCGCGGCAACGTTTAACACTTGCCGCACAAATTCACACATTGTGCGTGCGTTTTTGCGAGAAGAATGTCATTTGACCCATAATGAGTAGATGAGCAAGTATTTCTTACTGTACTATAATTAAATTAAAAAGATTTTACAAAAAACACTGGTTTCTGACAATGTTTTTTTTGGAAAATCACTTGATAGTGAAGGGGTTAAAAAGAATGATACAGCTAAAACCTTAAAAACAAATAACTTTTTAGGGCATGGTACAAATGGGAACGCCGTTTCCTCTACAAAAAAGTGGTAGGACTACATTCTAATGAGTTCTTGTTTGTCTTGGCTACTGATTACAAATGAAATTCATTTGCAAACGGGCTTCAGACCGTGCACACAACAATATGTCAGTCGAGGTGCTGAAGCTGTTTGACCATCTTGGAGTTCTGTTTTCTTTCAAACACAATGTTCCAGCTGTATTATTACACATGTATTAGCAATGTTTGGCCAGCAGGGGGAGCCCTTTGCCTGTCAACTAAGCTTACGGTCTCTTTAATGTCTATATAACATTTTTACAGTATGGGAAATGGAAAGTGTTTTTTCTTAAATCCCGTTACCTGCTGAGGTTTTATGCAGAACCACTCGGTAGTGAAGGTGTTAAGATTTTAATTTTAATTAAAGAAAACAAACATTTACATTTAAAAGGCTCTTATCTTATTTTTCATGAATTTCCACTAACAAGTCATGAATAAAACGAGCGCACCAGATATGAATGCTTTGTATCATTTGACAATATTTTTTGTATCCCTTTCAGATCACATTCGTAGCCTTCTTCATTAATATTCTTTTCCCCCCTCAATACACTAATTCTTCTGTTCCCTAATTTCCGTTCCGTTATCTCCCACTTTCACACCTTCTTTATTTTTAGCAACGCATTATTCCTCTCTCACGTCTTTTAGTTTGTCTTTGTGGTTTTCCTACTTGGCTGTCATTGGAGGCCAAATTATTAATCACCTATAAATACATTTATAGGGGGGAAAAAAAGGCACATCTTTCACTGATGGAAATCGCACTCCTTTCACAACGCTTTCATCGTTTATTCCAACTCTGCGAAATGACGATGACGTGATTTGCGATAGTATTATTGAACTGAAAGGTATATCACAGAAAAATAAAAAATATACAAAATCTCTTCTATGGATATTTTTTTTGATGACTTTAGAAGAGCTATGGGGGGAACAAAAGAAAAAAAAGTCACTTTCATTAGAAACTGTGGCATTTAAACACGGACTCTCTTTTCTTGATCACTGATTCCCTGTCTCAGTCTTACTCCTTCCATTAGTTTATTGACATATTGTTAAATCACTTTATCCCCATTGTTCATTTTCCAAGAGTATTCATTTTTCACCCCCTGCAGCCTCGATCACATTGGTCTAAAGCCGGCTACGTTGTCACAGCTGGTGTTAAGAGTAACATTATATTTAATTAAACCTCAGCCAGCTGAACCGCCTCAACGGAAATCTATACTTAAAATACCTGTTTGCATTCGCAAATAAAAGTGTTTGGAACATTCTAAAATGAAATCACTTTATTGACACTCCAAAAGTCAAGGAGAAATATATTATTTTTTTGTGTGTGTGTGTGGAATAAACTCAAAAGATATATTTTTTTCTCTTTTTGTCTAGGCAATGCCGCACTATACAGTTATGCCCCTGGAGGATTCAGCGACCAGTGGAGAATACAAAAGGGATTCGAGTATGCTATTTTTCTGAAATAAACATTGCCCTGAACCAGACTCGGCTAAAAAATCCACTTATTCTACAGCATGGCCTTCGGAATAGGTGTCTAAGTGTGCAGATGCAATCAGCGCATTGAATGTAAAGTGATCACAGAGTATTTCACCTTGCTCAACCTCCTATGACTAAATCAGAATAGAAGAGGTCCGGATCCAGACCCATTATCGAGTATACCGCTAGATTTTGGTGACAAAAACTCACCTTAAAATTGGAGGGGTTGCGTTATATTCGAGACATCTGCATCGCGTGTAAAAAAAAACACCTTGCCTTGCTATGGATCCCAAGTCTCCCAGAAATGCTTGCAAACACTTCAGGAACTCCCGGATTTTGGAGAGGTGGGATACATCATGGCTAGAGGGCACACTCAGTTTAAGCCAATCTTTCACTTTGTTCACCTCCGCCAGCCATCTAAACGCTAGTAAAGAAGACGGGTGGCCGGCAGCATCATACTTGGTAACAACTGCAATCATTCTAGAGCAGAGCACCCTGGCCTGAGAGGGAGCCTGACTGTGTTAAGAGAACCTGGAAGGATTTAATTGTTTACCGATACAGTAAAATTTTGCTCCTCGCTTTATATTCGAGTCTTGAGTATTCTCTCATTTCCATAATAAATCTCTATCCATCGCGTTATATTCGGGTCGCGCTATACTCGAGTATCTACAGTACCAGTTCAATGTATTGTGTCCCCATTTCATGTATTATGCCACCAATTTACTTTATAAAGCCATACGTAAAAAGCTGGAGGTGACCTATACAATGCTTTAAAATTCATCCTGAGGATATCCCTGTACCCGTCTGTTGCCCTCTACCTCCAGAATATAGGCCAGCAGGAGGTTTGTGCAGGTAGAGGGATAGGGCAACCGACACGGTGTAGAGGAGCTGCAGGCTGTACATATGGAGCTGCTGTAGCCTCCACACAACACCTCTTTTGACCTATGATGTGCCTGGGTGAGCTTCTTCTTTTTGTAGTGATGGCGACCTGTCTGCCCAGTGGGAAATAATCGAACCAAGTCCCCTTTAAATGAGGCATACCCCACCAGCTTGCAGTGTGCGCTTGCCGTGGTTCATCCCCACTGGATCCACCACTGGAACAGCAAGCTAGAGGAGATACTCCACACGGGTGGAATACACTACAACATATTCTGCAATACTGAGACAGGATACGATGTCATATAGGTACAATATACTGTTCAGAGCTCTAGAAGGGGGAATCCAAAAGTGATCTGAAGGCACTGACCCCATACCTACCCAGCTGATCCAGCAAACAACACACTGGACTGCTCATCACCCGTGTGAATGTAAGAAACTGCAGGAGAAACCAACCGCAATGTGGATTTAAAAAATATATATATTTATGCATTAATAATGATATCCAAGCGGGCATGGAACAAGGAAACCTAACTGGAGCCATCTTCCTTGATTTTGCCAAGGCTTTTGACACAGTAGACCATGGCATCCTATTACAAAAACTTAACAATTCTGGTATTGGTGATAGTACGTTAACCTGGTTCCAATCATATGTGTCTGATAGGTCTCAATTTGTGTCCATTTCTGACAGCACTTCCCTTCCCCTCCCAGTCACTTGCGGTGTACCCCAAGGCTCGATACTCGGCCCCCTGCTATTCACAATATTCATAAACGATCTGCCTAATGTCTGCAAAGCCTCAACTGTACACATGTACGCAGACGACACTGTAATCTATTCCAGCAAACTAAATCTCCCACAGCTGGAGGCAGTGCTGCAAGAACAATTCACAGGGGTAGAAAAGTGGATCAAAGATAACAAACTTTTTCTAAATACTGACAAAACTGTTACAATGCTCTTTGGAACCGCACCTAAACTACACAAATTGCAAACACCCCATCTATGTGTCAGGACAAAATCAAATGGCAAGCTGACCACAGTCACTTCTCTCATATCTAGGTATGTGGTTAGACCCTAATCTATCCTTTGGCCCTCACATCGAAAAACTCTCCTCTAAACTTTACCCCAAACTAGGTGCCCTGTACAGAAACAAATCCTGCCTGAGCCCCACGGTAAGAAAGCAGATTGTACAACAAATGCTTATGCCAGCTATTGATTACGGAGATGTAGTGTATGCAGCCGCCCCTCAAACACACCTCCAGAAACTTACTACATTGTATAACTCATTCTGTCGCTTTGTGCTACAATGTAACTACATGACCCACCATTGTGACATGTTAAAAGAGCTAAACTGGCCATCGCTGGAATCTAGACTCACCCTTCACCTTTCCAACCTGGTGTTTAAGAGCTTTTCTGGGAAGCTGCCACCCTACCTGAATATTCTGCTTCCCCCAGCAGTTTCCTCATCCTATAACCTCCGATCCTGGACCTGCACCTTACTTGCAATACCGCAATGCAAAAAGAAAGTGGCTCGATCCTCATTTTCCTACAGAGCACCACAATTATGGAATAACCTCCCAGGCGCCATCAAATCTTTGCCCAGTCTTAAGTCCCTTAAGACTACCCTATTAACATACCTCAATACGGAATGCACCTGTAAACATGTAACATAATTACTTTATTTCCTACATATTTATTTTTCTGTTAATCTGTATATTTGGTTTTGTGTAAATATCTTGCATTTTACTATTTTGTATTTCTGTAACCACTCAATGTTCTTGAACCCAGGACATACTTGAAAACGAGAGAAATCTCAATGTATTCTTCCTGGTAAAATCCTTTATAAATAAATAAATAAATAAATAATGTGGTTCTCCGTTTCTTGATTTAATTTAAAATATATTTGTTGGCGTCTGAGTGACAACACAGAAAAAGATATGCCCTACGGGTCTCAAGGTTTTTAAATAATTGCCTGAAATTTAACTTAATTTAATCATTAAATGGCATTGGTAATGAAGTCTAAATTAGTATATCAGCTTGACAAGACAGAGTAAACTCGCTTGGCATTTTGCATCTAATCTGTCCTTGGCAGAATCATACTGATGCGACTGAATAACCGTCCTTTGTGGATTGTATCAGTGATGAACTCAATCATTAAAACTCTAAGAGGCATGAAAGAGAATCCCTTTTGATTACCCAAAAAGATAAATTGACAGTTGATACCTTTTTTTTTTTGTAGTTTATCCTCAAAAACTCTAGATAAGTGCCAAAATCGGTTGAGGACCTTTGAGGTCTACTCATCAAGCAAAGGTAGAACGTTGAGTAAGACTCAAACATTGTGCAATGATACATTATTTTTTTTAAGCATAATTGTAACAGATCTCTGTGCCCGGACAGGGTTTCATCTGCCAAATGCTGCTTCCTTGCTGGACACCCAGTTTCTCCTCGTGACTCCCACACCTTCCTTGCTGGACACCCAGTTTCTCCTCGTGACTCCCACACCTTTCTCTTGTACCTTAGCCACAGCTCAAGGCCCGGTGTATGTAGAGAGCCTGGCTAGCACCCCAAGGAATAAGCCGAAGCTGTAGACCTGGAGCCTTTCCTTGGAACAGCGGGCAGAAGATTCCTGGTCCTCCAAAACATGAGTCGTAACTTCAAGCTTGGTCAGAATAGAACTGACTGTTTATTGACAGAATAAGATAGAGTCAAGGACCATCACATTTGCATACAATCAAACAGACAACATCACAGATCAGATAACTATCCAGGGCCTTCAAACAATGGAGAATGGGGGAAGGAGAAAGCACATAAAGAAAAGGAATTTCTTACTGAGAGAATTTACACAATAGCAGGTACTAATACAGAGATCTACACTATACAGGGAATAACACACAGACATCAGAAATCTTTAGTTAACTGGCATATCTATAAAACAGTGAAAACCAAAATATATTTAAAAGGTCCACCAGTTCCCCAATAGTCTCTTTCACGGGCCATAGTCTCTGGGCAGGAGGCTAGCGCACATCCCCCTCCAAGTCGCACAGTGACAGCGTGTTCTGTCACAATAATGTTGCATAAAAATGGTTCTTATTCAAAAATCCTGGATAAAAGAGATGACAGACCATTTATTCTCTCTCATTCCAGATGTGGTTTTCTTCAAAGGATCACCAAGGACACAAACTCTCCAAGGAAAGCACTTATAACTCTTAATAAAAAAAATACCCCATAGGGTACACTGTTCTAACAGGTTCTGAATATGCAGCAATAACATCAGAAGTGTGCAAAGCGACAATTGAAGGCACTATTTTTAAAGTATTGTGTATATATATATATATATATATATGTAATGTAATGTAATACATTTATATTTAAAATATCTAATAAATGTAACTTTTTTCAATATTTTATTTTTACTGAATAGGTTTGATGATTTTACAAAATAAACAAATCTAAAACATAAATCATAATTAAAATAATATGTCCCGATGGGAACGTTTGTTGGACACGTCTATTGCTGATGACCTGGACCGAGACCATATAATTGACTCACTATGGCTCTCGAGATACTAAGCTACACGAATCCTCTAAACTGGTGGTCTTTTGGTATAGAACTACGGCTTTACTGTCCCTTTATAATGTGACTCGATCGCCAAATTGCTGGCACTGCACTGCCTCGATTGGTACTTATCTCCAGATATGGTGGAAATGTCCAATTCTTCTTGGTTACTGGAGACAGGTACATGATCTGATTCGCAACACTACCGCTATTGATATGGAACTCACACCGCAAGTCTTCTTGCTCCTTCATCTTCCATTCCTGTTGAGAATGCTAAATAAATCCTTATTGCTACACATTTTGTTGGCGGCTCGCACCCTCGTCCCATTTACTAGAGATCTAAGTCCACGTCGTCATTGAAGGTCTTAGTGGAACGCCTGGAAATGTTGAGATCAATAGAAGATCTGGTACCCCCTTCTGAGCAAGCAGCTCAACATACGCTGCAGGTTTGGTATTATTGGAATATTTGCTTCTCCTCGGCGGAGTTCCGGGAAACTATGGTAGGAGTAGCTGGGGCTGTAGTGGGACGGGTGACTGCTGTTTCTATGGAGCGGGGAGACAGATGTGGGTTTGTGACATCTGCAACAACTGTCTAAAGAAATACTACCATCCCTCACCAAGATCCTTGATATTGACTTTCCCCTATCCCCCTTCCCCCTCCCTATCCCTTCCACCCCTCTCCCTACTCTGTTTCGCAATGGTATTTCTTACCTCATTTACGTTTCTTATCACCCCTTTTCTCTGCTATTTCTATCTACTGCAGCAGTTATTACTCTCCGGCCATCACGGTTAGCTCCCAATCCACTTGACACCAGTTTCATTGTGAGCATTACGGCCATGGCTTTGTAATAACTCTTCTGGTCCGCATCGTACGTTCCACCGCCATATTGTTCAACGTCTACATTCTTTCTATATTGTCGTATGTGTTCGTATCCTGTGACGCTCACATCTAGGTGAATTTATATTGCATTATCACTGTTATTGGCCATGCTTCTCTCATTTCTGTATCATTGGTTTCATTGTCTCCTGAATAAAAAAATTGCGTTCGGAAAAAAAAAAGGACTCCATTGAGGCTTCCACTGCCGGACACATGACTTACAGGATCTAGCCTCTCGTGAGATCTGGCAGGTCAGCAGACTTTATTCTCCCAGTCTCCCTCTGCTCCCGGCGGCAAGAAGAAGCGGATCGAGCCGCCATTCTCACCGCGGGATGAAAGGTGAGTATTTGATTTTTTGTGTTTTTTTTAGCTGGTGCTGACTGATTCTGCAGAAGCAGACTCAGTCAGCACCAGCTCCTAGCTGTGGGTAACATTTCAGTTAACCGCAGAGGGACGTTTTTAGCGTTAGGTCTTTGTAATCCCCATGTTAAGTATTGGGAGCACAAAGTACAGTAAGCTTGTGCTGAAAAGCGCAAGATCCGAATCGCTAACGGGTTTTTTAATCCGTTAGCGTTCGTAATGTAATATGGTCGGCCCGCACTAGGGCAACCAGAGCTAACATTAACGCTCACAACGTTAGAGTTAACTATGTATTATGGCCCAGGGTCTTCAAATACGTATAAAAAGAAACATAAAAAAATATTAAAATATATATAAAAAGATTAAAGAAGCCATAATCAATATGTTGCAGACTATGGCAGGTGCAATTTATGTTAATTACGACATCAAATTATTGCCAATATCATAGCAATAATTAATGCATCATTAGCATCAATTAAGAGAAAAAAAAACACAAATACCATTTTTTTTTTACTATATTACTGTACATTATGATATATTGCTTATAGGAACTGCAAGGCTCACTTTTTACTCCGGGTAAACACACGTCTATATTATGCTTTCTCTCACGCTTCTGCTCTTTACTTCTACCTTTCTCCTTAAATGGAACTCCTGCCCCTCTACCACCGACCCCTACACTATCACTAATTCACCTCACCCGCCGCTCTGTCTCTGCCGCTCCCCTCTGCGAGTCCCTTCACTGGCTCCCCATCCACTGCAGAATTAAATTCAAAATCCTTATCCTTACCTACAAAACCCTCACTAACTCAGCGCCCCACTACCTGTCCTCACTAATCACCAAATACACCCCAGCCCGCTCCCTAAGGTCAAACAGTGACCTGCGCCTAGCTTCTCCCCGCATCACCTCTCCCATGATAGACTGCAGGATTTCTCACGCGCAGCCCCCACTCTCTGGAACGCTCTCCCTCGTGCTGTCAGACTTTCCCCTAACTTCTCTTCCTTCAAACGCTCCCTGAAAACATTGCTATTTAGGGAAGCCTACCACCCAACTCACTGACGCAACCATCAATCACTCTCACCTTACAGTCCTCTCCTCCTGTTTCCAACCCCAACCCTCCTAGATTGTGAGTTCCTACGGGAATAGGGCCCTCATCTCCTCCTGTACTGTTTGTCAAATGTTGTTCAATGTATTGTAACCCTGTCTGTACTGTGCTTATTGTACAGCGCTGCGGAATATGCTGGCGCTTTATAAATTAATAATAATAATAATAATAATAATATCTGCATCTCTCCCTCCCTCCTCTCGTCCCACATGATGGCCTCACATGAGCTCCTTTGTTTCCTCAGAACATGGTCTCCCTCTAACTCTCGTGCTGCCAATCACTCCCACTCCCACAAATCCCATTCCCACCTTCTCTTTCTCACCCTCCTGCTGTTACTCTATTCAGGTGACATATCCCCTAACCCTGGCCCCACAACACATCCAATACTTCCCTCTCATCCTATCTCCATCGCACATAAATCACCTCCCTGCAAGCCCATCAATCTCATTCCCATAATCCCTCAGCGCCTGTCCTCTTTCTCCTGCGCCCTCTGGAACGCTCGCTCTGTGTGCAACAAACTCACAGCCGTTCATGACCTCTTCCTTTCAAACTCCTTCAACCTCCTAGCTTTAACTGGAACCTGGCTAACTCCCTCTGACACGGCCTCCGTTGCTGCTCTCTCACATGGCGGTCTACACTTGAGCCATACCCCCAGACCGGGTGAGAGAAATGGTGGCGGGGTCGGACTCCTGCTCTCTCCCACCTGCACCTACCAGCATCTCCCTCCACCCCATCCCTCTCCTTCTCCTCCTTCGAGACACACTGCATCCGCCTGTTCTCTCCTCTGGCTCTCAGGGTGGCAGTCATCTACCGCCCACCGGGACCAACCTCCCAGTTCTTTGACCACTTTGCTACCTGGCTTTCTCACTTCCTGTCTTCTAATCTTCCATGCCTAATTCTTGGGGACTTCAACATTCCCATTGACGATCCTTCCGCCCCCTGCTGCCTCCAAACTTCTTTCACTCACGTCCTCCCTTGGACTCACACAATCCTCCCTCCTCCCTACCCACCGCGATGGTCACGCTATTGACCTTGTCTTTTCCAACCTCTGCTCCATTTCTGAGTTCAAATGTCGCCCTTTCCCCATCTCTGACCACCACCTTCTCTCTTTCAACCTATCTGGACTTCCTAAACACCCTGATCCCCCACCCCGCACACACACTCGCAGAAATCTACATGCTGTGGACCCCCATCAATTCTCCAACCTACTTCACCACCTCCCTCATACCTCATCCTTCACCTGCCCTGATGCTGCCACTGATCACTACAACACTACGCTTATCTCTGCTCTAGACACTCTTGCTCCTCTTCGACTCTGTAAGGCCCCACGCCGCCAGCTTCAGCCCTGGCACACCCTCCAGACTCGCTACCTGCAAAGATGCTCCCGCACTGCAGAGCGTGCCTGGAGGAAATCCCGCTCTGAAGCTGATTTTGTTCACTTCAAGTTTATTCTCCGGTCATACACCTCTGCCCTCCACTTGGCCAAACAATCCTTCTTCTCATCTCTTATATCTACGCTGTCCTCCAACCCTAAACGGCTCTGGACCACCTTCAACACCCTCCTCTACCCACCTGCACCTCCCCCCACAGCTACCTTCAGCGCTCAAGACCTGGCAGACTACTTCCTCAGTAAAACTTTAACTATCAGAAGCAACATCCCAACACAAGATAGTTATCTGCCACCTCCACTCCCACAGGTCCCCTCTGCCACCCTCTGCCGCTTTCTCCCAGCCACTGAGGAGGAAGTCAATTCCTTATTGTCCTCCTCACATCTCACCACGTGCCCGCTCGACCCCATTCCCTCACATCTAATTCCTCCCCTCTCCTCCTCCCTCACCCCTGCTCTCACACACATCTTCAACCTATCTCTCTCCACTGGCTCCTTTCCATCCGCCTTCAAACACGCGTTAGTTACCCCTTTACTAAAGAAACCATCCCTAGATCCCAACTCTCCATCCAACTACCGCCCTGTATCCCTGCTTCCCTTCACATCAAAGCTCTTAGAAAAACTAGTCTTCAACCGCCTCTCCCTCTTCCTGTCCTCCAATTCCCTACTTGACCCCCTGCAATCTGGCTTCCGTCCCCTACACTCAACTGAAACTGCCCTCACCAAAGTCTCCAACGACCTCCTAACTGCTAAAAAACACGGCCACTATACTATTCTCATCCTGCTTGACCTCTCGGCTGCTTTTGACACTGTTGACCACCCCCTCCTTCTACAGACCCTCAATTCTCTGGGTCTCGGTGACACTGCACTTGCTTGGGTTGACTCCTATTTATCCAACAGGTCCTTCTGTGTGTCCTTTGCTGGTAACTCCTCCTCCTCATTGCCTCTATCTGTTGGTGTACCTCAAGGCTCTGTCCTTGGTCCTCTGCTCTTTTCCATCTACACCTCCTCCCTGGGCAAAATCATCAACAGCTTTGGCTTTAATTACCACCTCTACGCTGATGACACTCAGATCTACCTCTCTACCCCTGATCTCTCTCCCCCTGTCCTCTCAAAAGTCAGTGACTGTTTATCTGGCATCTCCTCCTGGATGGCCTCCCACCACCTAAAGATCAACATGTCAAAGACTGAACTCCTACTTATTCCTCCCTCCAATGCCTCCCCACCTCCTGACTTCACTATCACGGTGGAGGGTATCACCATCTCCCCATCAAACCAAGTTCGCTGCCTTGGAGTTACACTTGACTCTGCTCTTTCCTTCATCCCCCACATGAAGTCTCTTTCCTCCTCCTGCCGATACCAACTGCGTAATATTTCCAGAATTCGACCATTTCTTACCGCTGTCACCACAAAACAACTCATACACGCCCTGGTAATCTCCCGACTCGACTATTGCAATAATCTCTTATCTGGCCTCCCTCTGTCCCGCCTCTCCCCCCTACAATCCATCCTGAACGTCTCCGCCAGGCTAATTCACCTCACCCGCCGCTCTGTCTCTGCCGCTCCCCTCTGCGAGTCCCTTCACTGGCTCCCCATCCACTGCAGAATTAAGTTCAAAATCCTTATCCTTACCTACAAAATCCTCACTAACTCAGCGCCCCACTACCTGTCCTCACTAATCACCAAATACACCCCAGCCCGCTCCCTAAGGTCAAACAGTGACCTGCGCCTAGCTTCTCCCCGCATCACCTCTTCCCATGATAGACTGCAGGATTTCTCACGCGCAGCCCCCACTCTCTGGAACGCTCTCCCTCGTACTGTCAGACTTTCCCCTAACTTCTCTTCCTTCAAACGCTCCCTGAAAACATTCCTTTTTAGGGAAGCCTACCACCCAACTCACTGACGCAACCATCAATCACTCTCACCTTACAGTCCTCTCCTCCTGTTTCCAACCCCAACCCTCCCAGATTGTGAGTTCCTACGGGAATAGGGCCCTCATCTCCTCCTGTACTGTTTGTCAAATGTTGTTCAATGTATTGTAACCCTGTCTATACTGTGCTTATTGTACAGCGCTGCGGAATATGCTGGCGCTTTATAAATAAAGAATAAGAATAATAATAATAGGCCACAAATATTTAATTTTAGGCCTTTTACCTTTATCCAAAGGGGATCTTTTTCCAGTTTTCGGTTAAGGCCAAATGAATCACCCATTAATTTGAAAAAAAATATCTTCCGTTACCCGCAGATTTTTTTCCGGCGATTTTGTATGTTACTTAGGAATCATGTGAGTGAGGCCAAATAATATGGAATTCTTCAGTTAGAACTCACCAGTCTTGGAGACATTTCTTCATATATGTAAAGGGATATTGCAATTATGTTATTGTGTCATATACAGAGGGATGTTTAGTGGTTAACCAGTTTTGTGCATTTGTGGATTTCAAGCCGATAAAATATTAATTGCCATAGCTTTTTGCAAACAGTTTAATGAGAAAGAACGCATGTAAAAATAATTACTTAAGAAAGTGGTATTAAGATACGAACATTGATAAGGATTAATTGTTGGCTTTGCTTACAGAAAGACAACGGTAGCTTACAAGACCAGAATAACTGAGAGATGAAAATATGTTGTACATAGTCCGGGAGATCCTCATTGATGCCCAACTTTGGGATTCCCTCAATCCATACATTATTCCATCTGGAATGGTCTTCCAAGTGGTCACCATTCTACATAGGGCTTTGCAGACTTCTTCCAATTTCTGGAATCTGTCCACCAATTCATTGAGTCCCAGGCACAATTCTTCAGCTTTGAACTTGAAGTAGACTCTTCGTTCATCCAACTTCCATTGTGGTTCCAAAGTTAAGGACTTAAATTTAGTCTGTAACATTGATCTGATGACTGTAGCAGTGTGTGCTTTGCCATTTCCGATGCTTGTGTGGTCTTCAAGAAATGTTGCAGAGGCTGCAAGGCAGAGGTTGCACCAGAAAATAATCACAAGGCCAAGGGGGATCCACCATTTTGGGCTGAGTGATGCTTGGGATATTTTGTCCTATTTGTCTGCATCCTGACTTTGTTGACATTTGTATGGTGCCATATTCAGTAGGATCGCTGAGGGAATTGGTATTATGTGTGACTTTGATGGGATACCAGCCCCAATATCACAATTTTCCATGCATCCCCTTGGTTCTGTGGTACCCAAGCCCCTATAAAGATATATATTTGGTACCTGTATTATCGGCAATTGTGTATAAACAGGGTACCTCAAACTAGGATTATATTGTATGGCCACATTGGAATCTGTTACACTTTTAGAGTTTTTCCAAATATTTGATCCAGCATTTTAAATTAATGTTGGGTTCAAATAATACAGTATAAGGGATGAATGTTCTTTTATTTTTTGCAATTGTCCTCACAACCAGATGACCTTCATGGATTTAATTTGAAAGTCCGTGAACACTAGCTAGAAAGTGTTATATATTATATATTTGACACAGTTTTTAAGAGTCGGACTGAAAATGATCATGTGTTAATTTTCACAAGTCCTTTTACTCCTTGTCTCTTCTTTTCCCTTGTGTCCTTTTATTTTTCTTCTCATGTGTTTCAGTTGTTGGTTTATTGGAATTCAGACACAGGCAGCTAGGTCTATATTCAATAAAGTTCCTTCAGAAAAGGGAGAGGGCCAGCCAGAGTGGGAAGGAGGACAAGAAAATAACGGATGAGAAAGAAGAGGAGGAAGAGAAATAGGAGGCGAGTCATATTGGTAGATAGAGATAAACGAAGGGATGTATGGATTGTGAGGGAAAGCAAGGAGAGCAAGATAAACACTGAATGAGAGCGGAAAAACGAGAGTATAAATCAACTAAAACAGAAGGAACAAGATAACTAATCAAAACAGAGGGAGAGTAAGATAAATTATTGAAAGGAGAGAAAGAGGAAACACTGGGAAGAGACAGGATAACGAAAGACTACAAGATAGCGAAGGAGTACAAGACGAGAGGAGTACGAGTAAAACAAGCTTAAAAATATCATTGAGAGACTTAAATATTAAAAATATATACATGATGTATTGAATTCTGTTATCATGTTGTGGATTCGTCCCAGAAATATGCTTTTCCAGCCTCTTACTGGCCTACTTTGCTTTTTTTTAACATAATGGGCCACATTACAATCCTAGCGTTAAAATGCGGGTGCAAGGGAGGAAAAGCTGCGCCCTCAGTTTTTCCCCTTGCGCCCACGTTTTAACGCTGGATTACAATGCAGGCAGCTTTTTTTTGCGGGCGCAAAGCCCCGGGATGCTTGCGGCAGCGCTGAGCACAGCTGTGAGCATCCACTCGATGGAGTCCATAGGAGTTTCCCCCTGTCGGTCACATGACCACCTGGATCTCACCTTGCGAGATCCGGCCGGTCGGCGTAGTGATACGCAGGGAGAGACTTTTCCCCCCAGTCTTTCCTTGCTCCCGCCAGACAGAGGAGGCGGTTGGAGCCGCGGTCCTCGCCGTGGGACAGGAGGTGAGTATACGCTTCTGTTTTTTGCTTTTTAGGCTGGTGTTAACGGATTCTGCAGAAGCGGAATCCGTTAACACCAAGTCCAGGCTGTGGTTAACTTTTTGCTAACCAGAGTCGGACGTTAATCAGCGCTAGTAGATTGTAATACTAACGCTGATTAACACTTTGCGCTCCCCATGTTAAGTATAGGAGCGCAAAGTACAGTAACCTCGCGCTGAAAAGCACAAGGTACCAAACGCAAATGGATTACTTAACCCGTTTGGATTGTAATATGCGGTAGATACCGCGGCTAACGTTAGTGCTCACGCAAGTGAGCGCTACCGTTAGAAACAAGAATGTAATGTTGCCCGATGACATTTCGGATTTCAGTTATGGCCAAATCTATTAGAAGGAATCACCCAATATTTGGATAAAACCACCAGTCAAACTTCGAAATATTTTTGTAGAAAAAACCACTGATGAAATTAAATGCAGCCCGTGAATTAGAGAGACAGTAAGAAATATGTCAAACATGAACAAGGAAGATGAAAAAAGAATAAAAGTGGGCTGTAGACAAGAGATATTTAGAAGAATAACAGTAGACGTGATGTAAGGATAGTCTGAGGAGTAACTATAGGAGAAAAAAATGAGAGAAAGAGATGGCATAAAGATGGACACCAGAGAAATGGAGGACATTTTAAAGATTATCACGCAAAGCATGGAAGCAAGGCCACCCCATGTCCATGCAAGGCCTAAAACAATGTGTGATTGAGTGGCCCTCCAACCCTCATTTGTTCTTGAATGATGTCCACTCAGTCAATAGCTACAAGAGGTGCAGGAGGTGGGGAGACTATTTCCCAGTACTCATAATGTTCCTGGGAGCTATCACTCTTGCATGATAATAGCTTTGGGAAGGGCATCCACTCCAGAGATAGTTGTTACAACCCAACCTCTCAAGCAACTTCTTTACTAGATCACGGACCATGACGTCGCAGGAATTGATCTCCCATGACATCAGGCCCCAGAGGTCTTTTCTATAAATCCGACCATGCACTCAAAAGAGAATCCAGAAATGGAAATCATACATTACTTCAAAGCAGTAGTATTAGAAAGGATGCAAATGTGACTGAGATGAAGAGAGAGAGAAAAGTTAAAAAGGGAGAAATGAAAACACAGGCAGTAAGAAATCCAGCCAAGGAATGTGCTAAATATGGATTTTCTACAATGTGTATCAAAGTAAAGCTGAATGCAAATGGGAGGAGGAGAGTACATGACGGGAACATGACAGGAAGGTGGGCGGAAGAGAAACTGAAGACAGAAAGACACATTTCTGCTCCACAGTGAAAGCTGCTATATGTCAAACAGATATTCCCAGTGAGCGTGGAGCTCTGCGCTCTTACGGAAGGGGTTAAAACTCAGATAATTTCAAAACATTCAGGAATAACTCCTACAAGGGAAACGCTGCAAAATATATAACCAAATAAAAAGTGCCGTGCAAAATAAGCTTCTCAGTGAATCTTCTGATTAATGAAGGTTTAGACGGGCATATTAACTGTATTATTAGGTTAATGGAGACTTGATTCACTCGGAAGGCCGGGACTTTATTGGCTGCAAGAGGCCGGGCAATCATCTCTAACTGTATCTTCCTTTTCCTACCTCTCTCCCCTATAACCACTCGACCCTACTTTTTTCTATCCTTCACCTTAACCCTATATGAAGATTTTAAGTAAAAGCTTATTATTCTGTTTCACTCTCAATAAATTTTTTTCTTAACCCCTTGCCATCGCAGAACGTGCCATGTCGTCCTCGCGGTGGGGGGGGCTTTGAAGATGCAGGGTGTACAGTACATATTAAACGTGGATTTGATTTTCTGACTAATGAGAAAAAAGAGGTTTGTGAGGGTCCTGGGGACGAGCAACGACACTCGTGGCCTGCTCTATGGTAGGGCCCGCTCAGATCTCACAAGGTTCTAGCTCGATTGTGCCATTACAAGGATTGCTGCTCCATGTGCAAATCAGACGCAATCACCCAGAAAGAGCGGCCAGTACCGAAATACCAAGGATGCCATCCCTGCACGAGAGATGCAGCAACCCCCGACGTCGGCAGCAGGCCATATTCAGTTCAATGTGCCCTTATCTCATTTCAGCATGCCCCCCCCCATTTTCTTTATTACGCCACATTTAATTTATTATACATATGTACATTTGGATTGTGCGGTCGTTCAGATTGCAGGGCCTGGAACTTGTCTGGAGCAGCAGCTCCATCAGTCCCTATCTTAGCCCAACCTGGAGGAAGACAGAAAATATGCTGTAAACCATTAAAGGATTAAAAACACTATGGGCGCTATTACATTCTTAAAGCAAAAACGCACGCAGAACGCGTGAATTTTTGCGCGAAGCGTTAAACGTTAACGCGAGTAAAACAACGCTGGTATTACAATCCTCGCGCATTCAGCCAATCAGAATTAAGAACCACAATTGTCTCACGTTAAGATTTTGCGCCTGTCAAAGTCAATCTACGCATATATGCTGCATCAATAAAACAAACACACACAATTTCTCCATTTTATTGGTTTGGTGTGTGTAGAAAGTGTAACTATACTTTGCTGTATTTTATTTTTTTGGGCTGGTGTATTTGGTTTCGGCCAGGTTGATAGAATTTGCCGTTAACACCAGCTTTTAGGAGTTGCTAAAATCATGCGCGCAAAGGCTGTGCATTACCAACTGCGCATAGATTGTAATACCGTCCACGTACCAGCGCACAAACGCATTTGCGCTCACAATGTTAAGTATAGGACGCGTGAAGTACAGTAAGCTTGCGCCGCGTTCGCGCAGGTTCACCCGCGGTAGACGTATACGAGTGTTTGTTGTGCTGACATTGTAATACGACGTTCTGGGCAAAGGGTTTTACCCCTGGCGTTAATGCGTTTTTGCGTGCGCGAATGTGATAGGGCCCTATTACTTGACTATGAAAGTAACAAAAAGAAAAACTATTTGGCAAATACTTTTCAAAATTTAAAGAAATTAATACAGTCAGCTGTGACTATGGCCGGGGGCAGATGAGCGTGGAAGGAACGTCCGTGACAGTTGACGTTCCTTCCACTCGACGTCTTTCTGCCCACCTATGGAGGATTGTGGTTTTCAGCCTCGTCGACGCTCGTTCTAACGCATCAACGGGGAGGCTTTTTGGGCAGACGCTTGTTGCGCGTGCATTTTGTGCATGCCCACATGCGTGTGACCGGCCACGTTGCAGCGTCAGAACGCTGCGACGGGCACCGGTAAGTACGTCAGTACGGGTGCACTTTGTGCGCTCGTCTGACACCGGCCTTAGCGGTTGGCGTGTCTGCCTGCAAATATATATTCCATTTTATTATTTTCATTTTTCTTCAGTTTCTAAGATACAGGTAAACTTTAACATAATGTATAGCTGTCACGTAGCAGCAATTTGATCATGAACATAAAGCACTGCAAATGCAAAGTGCCTGCAAGTACTAATATATTATATATACTTATAATATATACTTTGAATTTTCAAAAGTTGTAATAAATTAAATGTCAGTTTTACATTCAATTTTTTTTGGAGCAGTCGGATCCTCTGCTACTCGGTTACCGTTTATCTGGTTACCGTTGGTTACTGTTTATCTGGTTACTGTTTATCTAGGTACGTGCTCTCCCTCGGTTTCATCAATGTAGGATGCGCACAGCAGTACTGATGGATGCTGCGGCAGGTATGACATCATCAGTGAACTTAAATATTGGGTGAGATGCTGCCGCACGTATTGGCTGCTGCACAGAGAAACAATGATGAAGGGTGATTCAGTGAGGGGTACATTTGCATAATTCACCCCATTTGAACCGTAAAAACAATAAGGGAAAATTGGAATTACATGTGATAGGCACATTGCAGAGCTCTATAATAATATGCAATAATTTTCTGCTAGACAGATCAAGTTTAATTGGAGCATGAGGTGTAGTTCTCGCTCAGTTATGGCTTATTTTCACCACTAAGTGCCTTCTGCCATGAAGAAGCAGGTGTAAAACATTGACACGGTGAAGCGCATATGTATTCACATTTCAGTCAAGCACATTTTTAATTTCGTAGCGTGCGCGCATCACGTTATTCAGTCACTTTCTGATTAATGTTGTGTACAAGACAAGACCAGAGCACCTGTGAATCGCAGCACCCAATGAATAATTTTATTCCCGAAGCACCTGTTTTTTTTAGCATTTTTTTCTGTAGTTTCTTTACTGTAGTTTACATTTCATTTGAATTTCTTGGACACTGGATCCCAGTAAAACAATGCAGTGGAAAAAATCCTCAATCGCTTACTGAAAATATTTCTGCTCAAGTTCCATTGAAGGGGTTATTCACTAACCTCTAAATTGGCCCCGAATTGCACCGAACAGTACTGGCTGGATGGAGTAGAGGTAACATCACTGCTCTGTAACTGTGGAGACCCAGGTTATAATCCCGGCCAGAGCACCTCTCCAGTAAGTGTCCTTGGGCAAGACACCTAATGGTACATACTTGCCTACCACACAAAATCAGCTGTGGAGTCCAGTGGTAACGACTCTACCCTTCTACCATGAAGAAGCAAGTCAAAATACCATTCAACACATCCCTCCAATACAACCTTGAAGAATTCTCAACTTTACGAGCAGCGGGTTCAACCTAACCACCAGGTCACTGCTCTACAATCATGGAAAGATGGTCACTGCCGCTCCGGAACCTGGCTCACGAGCTCTGCAGCAAACCACGGCCCACGCTGGGAGCCTCTGTGCAGTTCCGGCATGTGTCATGCTGCCCGAAGTCTCGTTGACTCCAGGCAGCATGCCTGCAAAGTAAGGCTGTAGAGCACTCCCCCTATGATCTCCTTCTTTTAAAACATCGGATTTTCTCAGATGAAATCCACAAGAATCTGAAATCCAGAATCCTTGGGGTTCTGCGATACAGTAATGTGCAGTGTATATGAGCGTATCACAGAGCTCCACAGCAATAAAACTCACAGTTACAGGCAGTGTGTATGATGGTATCACAGAGCTTCACAGAAATAAATCTCACAGTAATGTGCGGTGTGTATGATGGTATCACAGAGCTCCACAGCAATAAATCTCACAGTAATATGCGGTGTGTATGAGGGTATCACATAGCTCCACAGCAATAAAACTCACAGTTACAGATTGTAAGCTCTTGAACAGGGTCCTTCCTTCCTACTGTTCAGTGTGTGTAACATGTATGTATATTCGTTTTTCTGTCTCTCCCATTGCACAGCACCAAGGCGCTTTATAAATGCTTGTAACTGTAACTGTAACAGGCAGTGTGTATGAGTGTATCACAGAGTGCTACAGCAATAAAACTCACAGTAAAGGGTGGTGTATATGAGCGTGAGTCTTACTGCTGTGGGGCTCTGTGATACGATCATACACACTGCACATTACTGTGAGTTTTATTGCTGTGGAGCTCTGTGATATGATCATACACACTGCACATTACTGTGAGTTTTATTGCTGTGGAGCTCTGTGATACGATCATACACACTGCACATTACTGTGAGTTTTATTGCTGTGGAGCTCTGTGATACGCTCATACACACCGCACATTACTGTGAGTTTTATTGCTGTGGAGCTCTGTGATACTCTCATACATGTCACATGTTTGTTTGCTGTTTGCTCCAGGCAGCACAGTGGCTTGGACTGGCCCTGGAGACACTATACAATAAACCTGCACTTGCATATACTGTACATAATGCGACACACGTAGAACACCTTTTCACAGATAATAAGCATCGGTATATTAGCTTGAATCCTATTTATTCTAGCAAGTGAATCTTTTATAAAAAAGAAAAAAAAAGCAGCTATTACTGCGCCTTCTCAAAAAAATAATATAATGAAGTCCAAACCCTTATAGGTTTCCGTTTTATGGATGGTTGAATTACTAATTGGACTAGTAGTCAATGGATTTTTTGCTTTTTTTTGTCTGTATTGACAATATCTTTTCTTCAAGACTCTAAAGAGAAATACTAATCGCCCTAAGAAATTCTTCCGATATATGATTGCACAGGCCGATCAAGTACATCGGAGAATAATTTGCTGGGAATGCACTCTAGCAGTTATAGCAGCTGCTGTCTATTCGGCTCCATGTGTTGATCAACTTAAATAAAATAAATAGTACAGGAGGGGTGGGGTCGTGCCTATTCCCCGATGGGGCGGCTGCAACCACCTAAATGCATCCAGCCCAACAACATGTGTGTGACGGATCGGCCGCCACAGGATTTATTTAGTTTAATTTCGTTCTTATTTTGTTATATTTCGTTTACCCTTTATTTATAGGAACTAATTCCCTTGTTAGATTTAGCGTAAAACTGTTGCTAGACTTCTAATTAATCATGTTTTTCCCCTGCACCATCCTGCTAGTAACCACGGAGTACATGCTTGCTACAATGTATCAGTCACTGACGTAGCGCTCCACGCTTCAAACTCCAAAATACTTTATGCTCAGTTATATTGTGTAGTTTTAAATGTATTGTCAATTGCTCATTTTTAGTTTTAAATAGACTTATATTTCTTTAGTTAAATGTGTTTTTTTTAAAGACACTACCTGCCGCTAGCGGCAAATGCTTTCCTTCGTATAGAATGTACAATAAATTTGAGTAACTTGTGGATTATGCAAAAGTGCTTTCTGTTTGGGTATCAGTTATCTGTTTACCTGTCTGAAAGGTTGGGAGTCACATTGTCTCAGCCACCCACTATCTGATTCCCTTTACAATGGGTTATGTAAATCACTGTATGTGGTCACTGTGGGGTCAAGACTTCATCTGCATACAACCAGTGGACCAAAGTGAAGACTGATGAGGACCTGAAAGAAGCCTGCAGTGGTCTTGGAACCAACCAATCAGAACGGTTGGGGTGGGCGGGAAGTCTGAATGTGCATGGCTGTATTTTGTATATAAGCACTGTCTGTTCCCATTCTAAATACACTCTAATTTACCTTCAACCTGTACTGCGTCTCGACGAGTATTTGGGAAGAGGGACTATCTCCTAGGTATTTCCTCCTGGCTGACTCGATATATTCCAGCAAGGAACCTGATGCCGGCTCGCTACCTCTGCTCATTGCAGCACTACCCCGGCACCTAAGGCGGATCTACTCCCTCCGAGTAACGGCGTCCGTCACAATGTGTAAAACAAAACAAGGGAAAAAAATGTCATCTGCCCTTATTCCCATTATACCATGTGAAACAAAACACAGTTAGAGGCTTTGGTTTCTTATGAATGGCCATTAGAAACCAAAGCCTCTAACTGTGTTTTGTTTCACACAGTATAATGGGAATAAGCGCAGATGACATTTTTTTCCCTTGTTTTGTTTTAAATAAAATAAAATATATTAATATTGTTATTAACCCCTTAGTGACCGGGCGGTTTTACACAAATCCGTCCTTTAGTGACCGCTGCTGTTTTTACGTTTCTGCGCTGTTAGTGTTTACGTCAAATTTTCCTCTTACTCGTTTATGTAACCCACACATATTTTACACTGTTTTTCTCGTCATTAAATGGACTTTATAAAGATACCATTTTTTTCATCATTTCATATAATTTACTATAAAAAATATTGTGAAATATGACAAAAAATTGAAAAAACACCACTTTTTTGAACTTTGACCCCCAAAATTTCTTATGTATCAACAACCGTCAAAAAAAATTAATTCCTTAGTAGTTTCTAAATTTAGTACTGAGTTTAGCAATACCCAATGTTTACATATTCCTCGCTTTTTTCCTTATTTTATGCAACAATAAGTGCAAGTAGCACTTTGCCATTTCCAAAGAGTTTATTTTCAAAACTAGTGATAGTGACATTGTAACACTGATATCTGTCACTAATTCCTGAATAACCCTCCACATATACATATTTTTTTAAAGTACACAAATCAAGGTATTAAACTTGGGGTATTTTGACTCTTTCCATGCAAACCATTTTACCACAAATCTATGCCAAAGTTTGGGGAAAAAAAAATTTTTGGTGATTTTTTTTTTTTTTACGCAATTTAAGAATACACGTACTGTGAACTTTAAGGTTTACTGCCAAAGAGCACCCCAAAATATGTTCAGCAACATCTTCTGAGTAAATTGATACCACCCATGTATAGGTATGTCGGGTCATTTGGGGGCTAATAGGCCTTATTTGGGGGGTGCGCATTTCAGTTTTCCAACTTGGAATTTTCACATTTCGTCATCATGCACCCATGTCCTATTTGGGACATTTTTGAAGCCGGCCAAAGTAATTTACCCCCATCAAACCATATATTTTTAGAAAGGGCACACCCTAGGGTGCTTCAAAGAGTTGTATTTTAACACTTTCCATGCACTAGCTCTATGTCAAACTTTCAGGTAGTCACTTTTTGGGTTATTTTTTCACACACATTGTACTTTAGGCATGAATTGTCAAATCCAGTTATGGGTTACTGCCAAAAAACACCCCAAAATATGTTCAGCAACATCTTCTGAGTAAATTGATACCACCCATGTATAGGTATGTCGGGTCATTTGGGGGCTAATAGGCCTTATTTGGGGGGTGCGCATTTCAGTTTTCCAACTTGGAATTTTCACATTTCGTCATCATGCACCCATGTCCTATTTGGGACATTTTTGAAGCCGGCCAAAGTAATTTACCCCCATCAAACCATATATTTTTAGAAAGGGCACACCCTAGGGTGCTTCAAAGAGTTGTATTTTAACACTTTCCATGCACTAGCTCTATGTCAAACTTTCAGGTAGTCACTTTTTGGGTTATTTTTTCACACACATTGTACTTTAGGCATGAATTGTCAAATCCAGTTATGGGTTACTGCCAAAAAACACCCCAAAATATGTTCAGCAACATCTTCTGAGTAAAGTGATACCACCCATATATAGATTTGTTCTGTTGTTTTTGGGGTGCTACGCCAATCTTTGACATGTGCTTGTCAATTTTCTATTTGACATACAGTATCTTCTTTGCTTATCTTCTTTTTAGGGGCCTTTTTACATACCCCAGTTTTATGAACGTGCAATATATTTGGTAAGCTAACACCCCAAAGTATTGTAAATGGAGTGTTTTTATGCTATGGATGCAACCGTTTGCTCCAAACAAATTGGATACTGTTTGGTGTCATTTTTCATTTTCACACCCACATCAGTTTTGGACTGTGATTTAGGAGACACGGTTGTTTGTTACTGCATGAAAACTCTCCAGGTTGTTTTCTGCAAGGTCTCCTGAGTACACCATGCCCCCCATGCATAGGTTTGCCAGGATTTTGGGAAGGTTCAAATACAATTTTTATGACTTTGTCATTGGAGTTGAAATTGAGATTATTTCTTCAGCTAGGCCTAGCTTTGGTTTTGGGTCTACCGCATACCCCAGTTTGAATTATTGCCAGAAAATTGTTTATATTTGTTATGTTGACACCCCAAGGTATTGCATATGGAGTGCTTTGATGCCATGGATGCAAACTTTTAGCCCAAAACATTTGAGAAGGTGTGTGGTGTAATTTTTCAATTTTCAGATTTTTACGCCCACATTAGATTTGGACTGTGATTTAGGAGACACTGTTGTTTGTTACTGCATGAAAACTCTCCAGGTTGTTTTCTGCAAGGTCTCCTGAGTACACCCATGCCCCCCATGCATAGGTTTGCCAGGATTTTGGGAAGGTTCAAATACAATTTTTATGACTTTGTCATTGGAGTTGAAATTGAGATTATTTCTTCAGCTAGGCCTAGCTTTGGCTTTGGGTCTACCGCATACCCCAGTTTGAATTATTGCCAGAAAATTGTTTATATTTGTTATGTTGACACCCCAGGTATTGCATATGGAGTGCTTTGATGCCATGGATGCAACGGTTTTAGCCAAAACATTTGAGAAGGTGTGTGGTGTAATTTTTCAATTTTCAGATTTTTACGCCCACATTAGATTTGGACTGTGATTTAGGAGACACTGTTGTTTGTTACTGCATGAAAACTCTCCAGGTTGTTTTCTGCAAGGTCTCCTGAGTACACCCATGCCCCCCATGCATAGGTTTGCCAGGATTTTGGGAAGGTTCAAATACAATTTTTATGACTTTGTCATTGGAGTTGAAATTGAGATTATTTCTTCAGCTAGGCCTAGCTTTGGTTTTGGGTCTACCGCATACCCCAGTTTGAATTATTGCCAGAAAATTGTTTATATTTGTTATGTTGACACCCCAAGGTATTGCATATGGAGTGCTTTGATGCCATGGATGCAACGGTTTTAGCCCAAAACATTTGAGAAGGTGTGTGGTGTAATTTTTCAATTTTCAGATTTTTACGCCCACATTAGATTTGGACTGTGATTTAGGAGACACTGTTGTTTGTTACTGCATGAAAACTCTCCAGGTTGTTTTCTGCAAGGTCTCCTGAGTACACCCATGCCCCCCATGCATAGGTTTGCCAGGATTTTGGGAAGGTTCAAATACAATTTTTATGACTTTGTCATTGGAGTTGAAATTGAGATTATTTCTTCAGCTAGGCCTAGCTTTGGTTTTGGGTCTACCGCATACCCCAGTTTGAATTATTGCCAGAAAATTGTTTATATTTGTTATGTTGACACCCCAAGGTATTGCATATGGAGTGCTTTGATGCCATGGATGCAACGGTTTTAGCCCAAAACATTTGAGAAGGTGTGTGGTGTAATTTTTCAATTTTCAGATTTTTACGCCCACATTAGATTTGGACTGTGATTTAGGAGACACTGTTGTTTGTTACTGCATGAAAACTCTCCAGGTTGTTTTCTGCAAGGTCTCCTGAGTACACCCATGCCCCCCATGCATAGGTTTGCCAGGATTTTGGGAAGGTTCAAATACAATTTTTATGACTTTGTCATTGGAGTTGAAATTGAGATTATTTCTTCAGCTAGGCCTAGCTTTGGTTTTGGGTCTACCGCATACCCCAGTTTGAATTATTGCCAGAAAATTGTTTATATTTGTTATGTTGACACCCCAAGGTATTGCATATGGAGTGCTTTGATGCCATGGATGCAACGGTTTTAGCCCAAAACATTTGAGAAGGTGTGTGGTGTAATTTTTCAATTTTCAGATTTTTACGCCCACATTAGATTTGGACTGTGATTTAGGAGACACTGTTGTTTGTTACTGCATGAAAACTCTCCAGGTTGTTTTCTGCAAGGTCTCCTGAGTACACCCATGCCCCCCATGAATAGGTTTGCCAGGATTTTGGGAAGGTTCAAATCAGGGCTCGAGTCCAGCGGGAACGCGGCGGAACGGCGTTCCCGCACTTTTCCCGCAGCGGGAACGCTGCGGGAACGCACCTTGTCAGTGCTGGGGCAACTCCTAGCAGCTGCGCTGGCTGGATGCTGGAGGAATGTAATTGTGGCCAATGATCGGCGGTCCCACGTGATTGCAGGCACTCCCGGGCCGGCCAATAAAGACGCATCTGACTGTGCCGCTGCGTCTGGTTGGCCGGGTAAGCAGGAGGACAAGTCACGTGCCCAGCTGCCGGCCGCAGGCACGTGCGCACTGTGTGTGACCCAGCACCGGAGGACCCCTGCTCCTGGAGGCAGCCGAGCGATGCAGGCAGAGGCGTTTACTATGCAGCAGAGGGGAGCCACAGCACCCAGGCCCTGGAACCTTGAAGGGGTAAGGGGGCCCATTTACCTGCACGCTTCCAGTGCACAGGGGGCCCAGCAGCAGAGAATCCCTGATATGTTCCCCAAATCTCCTGCCTTTTCTCTCACTGCTGGGCCCCCCTGCACGCTGAGCAGCCTCTTGAGAAAGACTGATCGGCATTTTAACTTGGAGCAGGCATTGTGATGGACAGCCAAGAGGGTCCTCATAACCTCCAATCAGAATCTTGTTGAGGACCCCTCAGCTGTCTCTGACATTGCCTGCTCCTGGTGATATGTGGTGTCTCTCTTCAGAGGCTGCACAGTGTGCTGGGGCCCAGCTGAGAGAATGAGGTAAGGGATTTGGGGGCCGGTGGCCAGGATAAAAGGGAGCAGGGGGCTGAGGAAGGTTTGGGGACCTGTGGCTAATCAGAGCAGGGGTTAATGGAATGGTGGCTTATGGGGGAGTTATGAGGATCTGGTGGCTAATGGGGAACTTGGCTGAGGGATCTGGTAGTTAATGGGGTTTGAGAGGTAATGTATTTGTGGCTAAGGGGGTTGGGAGTTATGGGGACTTGATGGTTAAGGGGGGATTATGAGGGACCTGGTAGTTAGGGGGACCTTGACTAACGTGGCAATTTGAGAAAGGATTTTTACCAGGAAGGATACATTGAGATTTCTCTCGTTTTCAAGTATGTCCTGAGGACATTGTGGCTAAGGGACCTGACCTGGGGGAGTTGTTGGAGAGCTGGTGGCTAATGGGGCTGGAACAGGTTATGGGGACCTGGGCTAGGGGGGAACTGCTGACTAAAAGGCACCGGGTTATTCTAAGGATTTATATATTTACATTAAGGATAAACATAAACAAAAAATCTAATTTTTCTCATATTTGTGTACCTGTTATTGGGGAGAGTGGGGCATCCAGGGCGAGTTGAGGGGGAGGTTGTTGGTGGGGGTGAGCTTTCATATGTCCAGTGAAAGCCTCAGGATTTCTGATGGCAGCCCTGCTCAGTCATACACACTACATATTACTGTGAGTTGTTTTGTTGTGAAGCTGTGTGATACAGTAATGTGCAGTGTGTATGAGTGTGAGTTTTATTGCTGTGGAGCTCTGTGATGTGCTCATACAGGGGGGGGGTGTCTTCATGGATTCTTGCACCTGGGCCCTGAGGTTTATAGTCACGCCTTTGCCTACAGCAGAGGAGCTACTGACAGCCTGTGCCCCCCAGTCCATCGGAGAGACCTGTGCCACCAAGCCCAGTTGTAGAGGCCTGTGCCACCCCAAGTCCAGCTGAAGAGGCAGAGAACAAAAAAGGTAAAAATATAATTTAAAATGTATTTATTTAATTTATGTAATTGTTATATTTATGTATTATTTATTTATATATTTATAACAAAATGCACCAATATCTTTTTCCAGTCCAGCTGCAGAGACCTGTGCCACCCCAATGCCAGCTGATTAGGCCGAGAACAAAAAAAGGTAAAAATATAATTGTAAAAGTATTTATTTAATTTATGTAACTATATTATTTATAGATTTATTTATAATAAAATGCACACACATTTTTTCCAGTCCAGCTGCAGAGACCTGTGTCACCTCAAGTCCAGCTGAAGAGGCCGAGAACAAAAAAGGTAAAAATAATGTAAAATGTATTTAATTTATGTAATTTTTATATTATTTATGTATTTATATATGTATACTAAAATGTAAGTGAATTATACATTTTTTTATGGTAAAAAAAGAAAATTGGTAATAGGTCTATTTTTTTTCGCTGAACTTTGGCGATTCCATTTTGCCAAAAATACAGTGAATTACTATTTAGCAAATTATCACTGTATTTTGCCAAAATTAGCCCCTTGCCGCCGCGCGGGACGTACTATGCTGTCATCGTGGTGGGAGAGCTCTGAAGACGCAGGGCCTGAAGTCAGACCGTCCCCCTGGACCAATGACGCGTGCTGCATGTCAGCTGCAAGGGCAGGCCAAATTTTTTTTCAGGTGGTGGTCGTAGTGGAAATCTTGGGTGAGTTCCCTCACTTTTTTCCCCAGGACTTGTCCCCTGGTTCAAATACAATTTTTATGACTTTGTCATTGGAGTTGAAATTGAGATTATTTCTTCAGCTAGGCCTAGCTTTGGTTTTGGGTCTACCGCATACCCCAGTTTGAATTATTGCCAGAAAATTGTTTATATTTGTTATGTTGACACCCCAAGGTATTGCATATGGAGTGCTTTGATGCCATGGATGCAACGGTTTTAGCCCAAAACATTTGAGAAGGTGTGTGGCGGTAATTTTTCAATTTTTTATTTTTACGCCCACATTAGATTTGGACTGTGATTTAGGAGACACTGTTGTTTGTTACTGCATGAAAACTCTCCAGGTTGTTTTCTGCAAGGTCTCCTGCCCATCCCCATGCATAGGTGTGCAAAGATTTTGGCAAAATACAGCACCAATTGTAGAACATAAAAATGTACGAATAAAATGTAAAAGTCTGGTGCAGTAAAAGAAAAAAAAACTAAACTGAACTAACTAACTGGAGTGTGAGAAAAAATAGAAAGGAAAAAAAAAATCACAGATCACGCACAGTGTGATATAGCTTGAAACAGTCCCCAAGACACAGACCGGGTTGTCCAGGGCATTCTGGGCAGTAAAAGATTGTGTCTCTCCTCTGCCCCCTCTTGAAACACACGCTGCACCTTTTTTGGGGTTTCTGTTTGCCCTCAGTAGGGGGGATTTTATAAATAAAATGCGTAGCCCCAACTCTCTCCCCCATCACCGCCCGGGGAGCAGGTGCATCCTGGTACAAAAGCCCCAAAATGACCTGGAGCTGAAACTGTAAAAAGGACAGCGTCACTCCGGGGTTTGCCTTTTTGCAGAGCAAAAAGGCATTGTGGGTTGCAATTTGCATCAGGTAAATTGCAACCTTTTTGTACCAGGCCCTTGACTTCCGCATAATCTGGTAGGGCTGGAGCAGCTGATCTGCCAGATCAACCCCACCCATATACCGGTTATAGGCTTTGATGCACACTGGCTTCCTGATGCGCTCAGCTCTGCCACGTACAGAGACCTCCACAGACCTCTCAGTGTGGATGGTGGATAGAAGGTATACATCCTTCTTGTCTCTGTACTTGAACGCCAACAGCTCCTCTTGGCGCAGAGCTGAGGTCTCCCCCCTTTTTAACCGGGTGCGGACAAGCTGTGCTGGGAAACCTACGCGGTTCTTGCGAACAGTACCGCATGCTGCTGTATCAAAACAATACAGCAGCTTGAACAAAGGGACACTTGTATAAAAATTATCAACATACAAGTGGTACCCTTTGTTCATCAGGGGAAAAAGTAGGTCCCACACAATCTTGCCACTGGTTCCCATGTGTTCTGGGCAACCTGGAGGGTCAAGGCTACTATCCTTTCCCTCGTACACCCGGAAGGCCTGAGTATACCCACTCTCGCTGTCACAGAGCTTATACACCTTCACTCCATACCTGGAGCGTTTGGAAGGAATATACTGCTTGAATCCCAGCCTTCCCTTGTATTTCATTAGGGATTCATCCACGCAGATATTCCTTCCAGGTGTATAAGCCTCTGCAAACCTGGCGGCGAAGTGGGTAATCAGGGGGCGGATTTTATACAGCCTGTCAAACTGGGGATGCTCTCTAGGAGGGCACAGGCTGTTGTCACTGAAGTGCATGAAACGCAAAATGTTTTCATACCTTCTATGTGACATTGATTGGGGGTAAATGGGGGTAGAGCAGATGGGGCTACTGCTCCAGTAGGAGCGAATTGAGGGCTTCTTTATGATGCCCATCAGCATAGTAAGTGCCCAGAATTTCAGAAATTCTGGCACATCTAGCGGGGTCCATTGCTGCCTTGCCAAGTAGGAGTCTGGCTTCGCAGCACAATGCTGATGGGCATACAGATTTGATTGGGCCACGATGTGGCCCAACAAATCATCCCCCATAAACACCTGCAAAAACTGTGTGGCGGTAAATCCTGCAACATCAATATTGATGCCAGGATTTGCCGTGAAAGGAGGGATATCTGGCCTCTGGCGATGAGGCACTACCCACTCCTCAGCTGGAGCTGTGCGTCTCCTGCTGGCAGGTGGTGACCCAGGATCTGCATCAGAAACATCACTAGATACATCAGCCAGCGTAGATGATGTATCTAGCGACGTCTCTGAGCAGTTGGCGGGGTCAAAATCAGGGTCGGAGTCTGACGCAGATGCCTCAGATTCTGACGCCAGGATGGCATATGCCTCCTCGGCGCTGTACACCCTCTCAGACATTATATATAATAGATTATAAAATTTTATAATTATTATATATAATAAGCGGATTGTTGGTTCTTAGAAGAACCGTTGGGTTTCACAAGAAAATACAAATAAACACCTAAATCTCTCTAAATCACTCTAAACCTGCCTCAATTCTTCTAAATCTCCCTAAAATCTCTCTAAATCTGCCTAAATTTTTCTAATCTCACTAAAATCTCTCTAAATCTGCCTCAATTTTTCTAATCTCACTAAAATCTCTAACCTGTCAAATCTGATCTCTCTCTCTCGCTCACCAAAACACAAGTGAGGAGAGGGAGGGAGAATCACAGAGGTCAGAGCCAATATTTACAAAATATTGACCTGACCTGACAAATTAGAAATTTTATTTTGATTTTTTTTTACTTCTGATTGGATGTTGCTAGCCTGCCTCTCTGATGAGGCAGGGTAGGAACATCCCACTCAGCCCCAAGATGACCCTGCCCTTAGAAGGGCAGCGCCATCTTGGCTGTCAGTTTATTTTATTTTATAACTTTTTATTGATTTTTATTTTTCTTTTTTTTCTTTTTTACACTTTTTTTACTCTGCTGGGTGCCTTGATCCCTCGAGGCACCCAGCAGAGCACCTGATCACTCATGTGATCTTTTTGTACTGAGTGCCACGATACCTCGTGGCACTCAGTACTTCCTGCCGCTACCGGAAGTGATCGCTCGGGGGGAGCGATCACTTAGCGGACCGGCGGCAGGTAAGCATATTGCAAGGATGCCTCGATGTCGAGGCATCCCTGCAATATACACAGAGCAGCTGGAAGCGATACCGATCGCTTCCAGCGCTCTCTAGAAGTGCCGGGCACCTCTCCGGTGAAACCGGATGTTGATCGCTCCCGGGGAGCGATCACAAGGTGCCCCGGCACTTCTCACCACCATTGCACGGATGCCTGGACTCCCAGGCATCCTGCAATGGCGTTTGAGCTGCTGGAAGCGATCCGATCGCTTCCAGCGCTCTCTAGAAGTGCCGGGCACCTCTCCGGTAAAACCGGATGTTGATCGCTCCCGGGGAGCGATCACAAGGTGCCCCGCACTTCTCACCGCCATTGCACGGATGCCTGGACTCCCAGGCATCCTGCAATGGCGTTTGAGCTGCTGGAAGCGATCCGATCGCTTCCAGCGCTCAAAAAACCGCAGGACGTACCATGTACGTCAGCGGGTCTAAAAGAGACCCGCTGCAATGACGTACATGGTATGTCCTGGGTCCTTAAGGGGTTAATAATACACAATACAAAAAAGGTTTTGTGGAGGAATTAAATTTAAATTTTTATGCACAATACAGACACTTTCGTGAGCTCGTTAAAACAAACACTCTGGGAGACGAGCCTTTGACTTTAGAGAGCTAAAACAAAGCTTTAGTAGGGGCCACATTACATTCCAGACGTTAAAACGAGGGCATTTTAATGTGGGATTACAATGCAGGCGCTTAAATAGCTGCCTGCATTGTTACCACGCGCTACGCCCCGGGATGCGTGCGGCAGCGCTGAGTGCCGCCACGAGCATCCACTCGATGGAGTCCATAGGACTCCATTGAGCCAGACACGGGCGGTCACATGACCTGCTGGATCTCGCCTCGCAGTGGGGAGACTGAGGAACTTTTTCCCCCAGTCTCTCCCTGCTCCCGCTGGACGGAGGAGGCGGACGGAGCCGCGGTCCTCGCCGCGGGACAGGAGGTGAGTATCTGATTCGTTTTTTTATTTTTTTAGATGGTGTTAACGGATTCTGCAGAAGTGGAATCCGTTAACACCAAGTCCTGACTGTGGTTAACTTTCTGTTATCTGCGGGCAGACATTAATCAGCACTAGTAGATTGTAATCCTAACGCTGATTAACACTTTGCGCTCCACATGTAAGTATAGGGAGCCAAAGAACAGTAACCTCACGCTGAAAAGCGCAAGATACCAAACGCAAATGGGTTACTTAATCCGTTAGCGTTTGGATTGTAATATGCGGTAGCCACCGCGGCTAACGTTAATGCTCACGCAGGTGAGCGTTAACGTTAGCACCAAGAATGTAATGTGGCCCTAGGTGTTTTAACCAACTGTTCTACCAAGCCATTCTGCAAACTGCAAAGTATACAGGCATTTATTTGTTCAAAGAGAAACTCTCATGATACAATGTGCTCCTTATTTTAGAGTATTTTTCGCATACAATAGTGGTAGTGTTAAACACCCAGGATTGCAAGCAATACAATTTACATATTTAACACTGCTATACATAAATTATTTACTGGTACGTTTATACACTTTTGACTGGACTATGCAATACGGAAGCAGAGAAGGTGCTAATGAGTGTTCTTGCATGTGCTACTGATACATTTTAATAAAATAAACCAATCTTAAGTCCTCATGATATAGAGAAGCTCTTGGGTAGAAGGTCCAGGCTCTCTGAAGCCGATTCTTTACTTACTTGAGCTAAATCTATGACATTCTGACACACTTCTATTGGTGTCCTTGTGAAAACATTCTTCCAAAACACGGAAACTCCCTGCACACCCGCTACCACTTATGCAAGTAATATATATCTATTTGAACTTTTTGTTACAGTGAGGGCTGGGGCTTTTAGTTGCAGCTGGTCTTATGTCTCTCCAGGTTGCTGGATTTGTTTCACAGGGGACACACTAATCCTGCTGTAAAAAGGTGTGAAAATGTACTTTTGACATACTAATGAGTGGTTTCGATGCATTACATTGCAAAATCGAGATAACTCGATTTTGAGTGTGACGTGGTTAAAGGTGTTTCCCCATGAAGTGTCTGGCATAACGTCTTTAGTTGTTTCTGTGTAAACGTTCTTGACTGACTTCAAGTGAATTTTGAAAATTTAAAGTCTTTATTTTCTGGTTCGTTTTCACCAGACCACTCTTGGAAAGATTCAGATGTCAAGTCCTAAAACATGAAGCGTGGGAGCTCACCAAGATTTGTATCTCAGCTAGCGTTTACTAGTCGCTCGCAGTGGAAGACCCTAGTCGTACGAACTAGGTTGTCCATAGTCTGACGATCATGTTGGTTGGACGACTACGGACCCAGTGGATGACCAGCTTAAGGGCTTCTGCTGCAGGACACGTGGCCGATTGCATCAGATAAAAATCAATTGACAAATAGTGAGGATAATAAGGGATCACAAGAACCAAATAGGAAATGTTAGCAGGACTAAGAGATTATGACAGAAAAGGGTCTCGGACTATGATCTGTATAGGGGAATAAAGAGGCTACGGGCGCCAGGATAATTCGGAAGAATGCCATGGGTTGTATATAGTGCTTAATTTGTAAATCAGAAGATACCAGAACACAAATGGCTAAATTCCAATCTTCACGCAAACGTTTGCGCCGGCGCAAATAATCATTAACGCGTGGGGTAAAACCATTTGCGCCGAATTCCGTATTACATAGTCAGCGCAACAACCGTGCGCAATCATCTACCGCAGGCAGGCATATACTGGCCATAGGGACTACAGGGAGATTCCTGGTGGGCCAATAGCTCAGTGGGCTGGTGCGAATGCTGGTTCACCGCGCGGCTCGCACTGCCCTTAATAGGGGTGGTGAGAGCGTCCTCACCATCTGTAAAACAGAACAGTCTGCCACAATCTCATATTGGGGTCGGCACGGTGGGACCCGCTGCGCCTCCACCACACCTTAAGAGATGGTGCGCCCTCAGTGCCATTGTGTTTCTTTACCTAATCGCTCTGCAGCCACTCCGGTACCTGTGGAGCGACTGTTTGAGTGATTCAGTTGGTATATATACTATTTTTGTGCGTGTTTGCACAATTAAAGTGGGCCGGTCTAGATAAAGTCCAGGGCTGATTTTTTTTTTGTCCCAGTCCAGCCCTGACCGCGGGTGAACCTGCGCGAACCCTGCATGATCTTACTGTACTTTGCGCATCCTATACTTAACATTTTGAGGGCAAATGCGAATGTGCGCTATTACAATCTATTTTGCGGTAATTACCGCATGGCCTTATCGCGCGCAATTTTAGCAACTCCTAAATGCTGGTGCTAATGGCAAATTTGAACAACCTGGCTAACCCCAAATATCCAAGCCCATAAAAAGGAATGCACCAAAGCACAGTGGTCCATTCTACTCATACCAAACCAATACAATGGATGAAGTTGTGTGTGCATGTATTATTGCTGCAACATATATGCTCGGATTGACAGTGGCAGACACAATTTGTTAACGTGAGACAGGTGTGGTTCTTAATTCTGACTGGCTGAATCTCGAAAAAAGACTGCGCGCGCAAAGATTTTTGCGCGAGACGGTGCTGCGCGTGCATTTGGGCGCGTCCTGTTTGAGCGCGCTATTGATCGGCGGATGAAAAAACGCCCGAGGATTGTAATTCCAATGGTGATTTGCGCGTGCAAAATTTTAACGCTTGGCGCAAAGATTTTCACTTTGCGCGAGGATTTTTGCGTTAAGAATGTAATCTGGCCCAAAGTGTATATGAGAGCGGTTGGGTGACAAGGTGGGCTCTTGTCCAGGAACACGTACAGAACACAGTCCTGAAAGCAACATGCTATGTACTCAAATGACACTTTCTAATAATTTGCATGATACAAGAGTAAAGGCGACAATTCAAAATTAATATTTTTTGTTTTAACCCATGTGACGTATCGGATCCATCCAAATAGGTCCTGGAAACCAGACTGTTAAAAACCAAGAGGTATCGCATCCCCCACAAATTTACCCCCTAGTTATATATAACAGTAACGGAGGATTTATGGGGTTGAGAGTAGGATGATAAAGGTTGTGGCATAGGTAGGAGGTTGGCAGTGTCCTGTGAGATAGCAGTGGACTTTATTAGAGTGGGTTTCAAGTTAAACCATTATCCAAATATGAACAATATAGACAGCTCAGTATGGTAGAGGAGTATTAGATATTTCATCCCAAGGGTCCATAATGGTTAAGAATAACTCTGTATAATAAAGCTATATGATTTTTTTCCCCCAAAGTGTTAGAAATATAACATCTGAGAATGGCAGCCACACGCAATATTCTGTATACTTTGCAACATTTTACAGATTACGATCAGGCTTTTAAAGTCTACTCCTGAAACACATCATCAAAGCTTTGCAAAGAACTCTAAAAGGTCACTGATCATCTGCAAAGTCACCGCCAAACAACAAAATCCAGCGCCCGTCTACGGAAAGTGACAAATAAAAGCAGCTCCCGGGGTTCCATTTCTTAAGACTCAATAAAGATTAAAAGGAAAATAAGATTATTTTATTTTATTTTCCTGTAAAAAAACTTTTCAACTTTGAAAGACTATACGGAACACTTTGAACTAGAAGGATCTGAGGACAAACTGGGGACACACTCCTAGCACCGTAAACACCTTTTATCATGGCAGACGTCAGCAAAGCATTGGAATTTACAGCAATTTATGTATATATACGGAGATGTATGAGATATTCTAATACGTAAATATGAATAATATTCAGTGTCAGGGTGCTGTAACACATGGGGGCGGGTGTTTGAATGTCTGTTGGGTTAATTTGTGTAAACCTCACTTTAAGAGGATTATTTACTTTTAATTGATCTTTTGTTATTCAATCATGTAAAGCTAATTAATGCACACTTACTTCTCATACATAAACCAATAAATGGTGAGAACTTTCATTATGCTTGTATGATTTTGTATGTACTTGCGTGTAAACATGCTAATGAGCCGTCATCAGTAGGACTTGTGGTCTCGTTCCCCAATGAGATCAATAGGTCCCAGTTTGTTGCAATTAGACATGAAATGCTCGTCAGTGCAATTTGTAGCAGTTTCATGCAAATTACTCTTGGGGAATCATTTGAAATTAGGGAATTAGCACAGCCTTCCATCAAATGCATTTCTGCGTCTTTGGTGACTTTTGAGTAGAGAAATATGTTATATGTTTTGTATGCTTTTTAATGTGAACCTGTCATGGCGAACACAAATTATCATCACATGAAAGGAACTAGCCAAATGGTAAGCAAACACAGAGATTTTTAATATTTCTTTATCAAGAGTGTTTCCCATACAACCATCGTTCACTTCTTTGGCACAGAGGTCTGAGCAGATGTCTACGCTAAACAGAACTAATGGGTTAGTGCATGAGAGCTACACTGCAGATGGCTCTCCTGATCATTGCACCCATCTCATTGACTGCTGACTCGCTGACTAAGGAATCGAGGGAGGAAGGGTAGTCAGTAAAAGCCGGTGTTGCATTGTACACAAATTCTAGTCAATTCACAACAGTAAAATCCAAAATCTACGGATTTTCACTATTGTGAAATGCATCAATGAATTTCTTCTATGACATTTGCAACAATGCTAAACTCTGGCACATACTGAATAACCCCCAGTGTGTTGACATCATGAGGAAAGGCCAGTTGTGTACTTTTTGCATGCCTGCCCTCTGTAATGCAACTTCGATGGACCAGTACTATAGTGGTTCCAGTGCTGAACCTGAGAGGAAGCTCTGCTATTCTGATATCCTGTGCACCGGACCCCTTAGGGATCTGCATGGTTGAAAAATTCATTTAGTTTAGTTTTGTTACGTTTTTAAATAATTTTGTTTTCGGAATTTCGTAACGAATTTCGTTTAGTATTTTGTTTAGTTTTGGATTGATTTGAAATTTCGAATCGATTCGATAGTTGTTGATATCCATTTGATAGTTCATTTCAAATTCGATAGTTGATATCAATTTGATAGTTCATTTCAAATTCGATAGTTGATATCAATTATTCAGATTCATCTTTTATGATGATGACACAGTGTAAAACAAAATAAATTTATTATATACCGTTTCATTTCGAATTCGCATCGTATCGATTCATTATTCGGAAGTACTTCCGTAATACGAATTATCAAATTTCGTTTCAAATTCCGAATTTTTCTGAAACAAATGCACATCTCTACTGGCTATTACCCTGGACTCTCTGTGGACAATCCTTTGCCGGTAACCGTACCTCGAGACCCCTTTCTATTTTCCTGCCCCAAGATTCCCCTTCTGCATAACCAGAGACTTTCCTGCCTCGCCCCTCTGTTTTGTTTATTCTTTTTCTTTAATAAACCCCCATCCCGTTTCACCGTACCAAGTTTCCAAGTTGTATCACTGCATCCTGGGCTCGCAACCTCATCCCTGCATGCGGAGACCTGACACCTACTTACACTCAACTGACCCATCACTCATCTGATGTCAATGAAGAAACCACTCTGGCTTCATTGATGGCATTTCCATAGTCATGGAACGGCTAATAAAGGATGTAACTTGTCAATGAGTACTAGCTGGGTGGAGTAGAGGTAACATCACTGCTCTGCGTGGAGAGAGCCTGTGGAGACATGGGTTTGATCCCAGCAAGCATCTCTCCAGTAAGTGTCCTTGGGCAAGACACTTAACGGTACATACATACTCGCCACCCAGGACATACTTGAAAACGAGAGAAATCTCAATGTATCCTTCCTGGTAAAATCCTTTCTCAATTTTTTTTTTTTTTTTAAAAAAAAATGAAAGGTTCAGTTTAAAACCCAGTTTGGCTGCCTACACTAAGGAAAAGCACATCATATAATATGAGGAGATAAGGACGCTACATATTTCCCAACAACTCACGTTTTCCAATAAGTTCAAGCCGTGTATAGTTAAAAACTCAATTTTATTTTTTCTCTTTGGTTATTTTATCAAATATTTGAATGTCTGTGCTTGTGCCGTCTCCCTGCTTTCTGCAGCCACTATTTTGTTATATATTTCATTTTATAAAAACGTAATAAATGGTTATCCGAATGGCATCATTTATCGTCCATTGCTCTAATCACTCGGGAGTGATGCTACAATTCCAGCTTGCACCCACTGGGTTAAATATGAGGGGAAATCAACCTCTACCACTTTAGTATAAAAGTGCCAGGTGCCCAGCATGGTAAATGGCTTTTATGAAGCACAGCGCACGCAGCTGTACGCATAAAGGGAGCCTTGGCTATAAATACTACTTCGCATGTGTAGCTGATATTTTTAGACTTGGAACGCACAACAATGGAAGCATTTTGCATCCGGAATTTGGCAGAAATCGCTAAAGAGGCCTGGCTAAAGAGCACTGGGAAATCTGATATATAAAAAAAAACAAACAATAATTGTCATATTTAACTTAGGCATAAAGATGTATTTAAAATGTTCTCGGTTCCATTGATTTCCCAGCGTCCTGGTAGTAGAACATATAAAAAAAAAATAAAAACACACAACTGCCGTATTTTTATTTTCTAATCGCAAACCTATTTCTATAAATCAAGCTCGAATCCCCTGAAATCTATATTCATTTATAATAAGACATCTAGTTGACTCTGAGCAATTTGCGTTGAACCGGTTTGATATATTATGATTATATGCAGCAGTTTATTCATTTCTCGACTACAGCACCAAGCAAGACTCCCTTTACTCCTTTATTGCCGCTCAAACAGCAAACTGGGACATTTAAATGCAAACATTTAATGGATAATTGCAATTTATACAATTTATGATTAAATTCAAACACCGTCCCTGTTGTATGATAAAAGGAAATAAGCCCAGTTTATTAATGTATTTTCAAATAAGCAGATACATCCCTGTATGTAAAATTTCTCATGAAACGGTAATTTCCATATAAGGTAAGATTATTCGTTATTACGGGGTGTTTTGTGACAAATCCATCAAAAACTGGCTGCTGCTGAACAGTGCTGTAATATGCGCACGCTCACCTATTGAGCGTCTATGGTAATACACAACTGGACGTGTTACATAAGGGGTTAGTCAAAGAGCACCGAAATTTCGGTGCTCTTTCGTTCGGATTTTTAGAACACTTCGGTGCGATTCGGCAATTCAAATTTACCGACCATGCAGTGAATTCAGTATTCACCGCAGGGTCCCCAAAGTGTGCCAAAGGGTTCCGCCAAATGCCGCCAATAAATCTGCCGAACACAGGCGGCGATCCGCTGAACGCCTCCGAACAGACCACTGAATGCTTCTGCAAACCGCTGAACGCAGCCGACGACCCGCCGAACAGACCACCGAACGCAGCCGATGACCCACCAAATGCAGCTGAACAGACCGTCAAACAGCACCGGAAAAATCCGGACAGCCGCCAAAGAAAGCCGATCAGACGCCGAACAGGGTAGAAAAACCTACAAAAAAAAAACCACAATATTTTTAAAAGGTGTTTTAAACAAAAATAAGCAATGGAAATGCATGGAAAAAGTATATAAGGTCCTATGAATAACAATAAAACGGTCTCTTACAGAATTAAAAAAAACACCATTAAAAAAAAAATCGGAATCAAAAATTTTGCTGAAAAATATACAGAAAGAAAAATTCTAAAAAATAAATTAATAAAAAAGGCATTTAGCTGCAAAGGAATAGAATAAACGATTGAATAAAAACAGGGAATTTATTTTACATTGAAACCTATGGGATCTGGCTGTTTAAACTTGTAAAACGAAAACACCAAAAATAAGGATATTTTTAATTGCTGTTCGGCGTTCTCTGAGTAGATTAAACATTACTTCTCTATGGGGTATTTCCCTGCCACCGAATTGCACCGTATTTTGCTGGGAATTCGCCAAAAACAAAACGCAGCAAAACTGCCAAAATTATCAGATCTGAAAATTGTGGCAGGTCAGGCGGCTTGTCGAATCAGATTCAATTTGATAAGCCACCGGGAACCTGCCGAAATGATCAGATTTGATCTGATTCGGAAATTATCGGATCCGATCTGATAAATTATCAGATGAGATCTGATAAGCCACCGCAAACCTGCCAAACACGTCTGGAAAAAGCCAACAATCCGCCGTTCACAGCGCAGACCAGCCGGAAAAAGTCGACAAGCTGATGAACGGGTAAAAAAAACAAAAAAAACCTATTTAATGTCTCAAAATTGAAACGCTGTTTGCAAAAAAAGTCCTGAAGGAAAATGTCTGGAATGAATTTATAAGGTCCTATGAATAATAATAACAAGATCTGTTACAAAAAAAAATGCAGTTTTTTTAAAAAAAATGTAAAGAAAAAATTGCTGAGAAAAATGCCTAAAAGATCCTAAAATAATCAATAAATAGACTTTTTACTGAAGATTAAAAGAATAAATGGTTTATTAGATATTGAATAAAAACTGGAATATTTTTAACATTGAAACCTATGGGATTCGCCTGATTAAACCTGCCGAATGAAAGCACCGAACATCAGGGCATTTCACTGCTGTTTGGTGTTCTCTGAATAGATTAACCATTGCTTCTCTATGGGGGATTTCACTGCCATCGAACAGGCACCGTATTTTGCTGGCAAATCGCCAAATTTGGCGAACTGTCTGCTTTCTGAACAGCTGAATTGCCACGAAATTGCATCGCATTGGGGAAATTCACTGTTCGGTGCAATTTCAGGTCCAGATCGTCTCTCTCTGCATAACCCCTATTGTCCCGTGAGTGTGAACTGCCCTAGCATTAGTTTGATGTTTGGCTCATAACCCAAACAGGTGGGGTAATATATAAAAGGCTGCTCATATCTTAAAATTAGAGATGTGCATTCGTTTCGGGAAAAATTCGGAATTTGGAACGAAGTTTGATAATTCGTATTCGGAAGTACTTCTGAATAACAAATCGATATGATACGAATTCGAAATCGAACGAGACGGTATAAAATGAATTTTAGTTTTACACTGTGTCATCATCATAAAAGAAAAATTTGAATAACTGATAAACTATTGAATTTGAAATGAACTATCAAATTGATATCAACTATCGAATTGATCTTAACTTACAATACAAGTATTAGTCAGCAAAGGACTTCATGAAACAAATTAATTTTGTTTCACTGTTTTATTTGACTCAAATACTAAATCTGTGACACAGCTTAAAATTTAATCGAAGCTTTTTTTTTAACAGCAAAATTTGATTAACTTGGGTTTTATTTAGTGATCCATAATTCGAATTGATATCAACTATCGAATTGATATAGGAAATTCGAAATCGATTCGAAATTTCAAATCGATTCAAAATTTCGAAACGAAACAGGAAACAAAATTAGTTACGAAATTCCGAAAACAAAATGATTTAAAAAGGTAACGAAACGAAACGAAACAAATTTTTCAGCCATGCACATCCCTACTTAAAATGACTGAAAAAGATAACACTTTGCAACTTTGGCAATATTCACCAAACAAACGTATTGTTCCACCATATTGAAAACCAGGAGGAAATTTATGCCCACCACTTTGCTACTGTCATCAGTTTCCAGCAGTATATATGAAAAGGCTTGTGTTTTGCTGCCTTTACAAGTACTGTATTAAACCAAGTTTTAATATATGCATGCGTTGTAACCTTTATATCATGTTTTTTTTTTTTTTAAATAACTAATTCTTCATGAAAGTGATAAAGCTCACTGTGATTTAATGCACATAATTAGGCGTAGGGCAAGACATTTTTCATTTGCTGGTTTTTCACGAAGACTAAAATTAACCAAGTGAATATTATTTTGTGATATAAATCTTTTTAGCTAAATCTACGTTATTCCCTTAGTGATGAATTAGTTGCTGCAGCAGCTGACATAACACACAACGCAATATCATCATTTAAATTCTAAGGTCCAGACAAATCGACAAAGATTGCTGCACGATCTCCTCTGTTTATAAAAGGAATGCAGAATCTTAAATGGTATTATTAAATTATCTAACGTATGTTAATATACATTTTATATTGAGATTAAAAATTATGAAAAACAATGTCTTTGTGTTCTGGACACAAAGATAATAGCATAGATTTAATGGTTTATGATGTACACTTGCATATTGGATACATAAAACCATTGAAATTAGAGATGTGGATTCGTTTCAGAAAAATTCGGAATTTGGAACGAAATTGGATAATTCGTAGTTCGGAAGTACTTCCGAAATAACGAATCGATACGGTATATAACGAATTTATTTCGTTTTACACTGTGTCATCATCATAAAAGAAAAATTTGAATAATTGATATCAACTATTGAATTGGAAATGAACTATCGAATTGATATCAACCATTGAATTGATCTTAACTTAAAATACAAGTAATAGTCAGCAAAGGACTTTATGAAACAAATTCATTTGTTTCACAGTTTATTTTGACTCGAATACTAAATCTGTGACACAGCTTAAAATTTAACCCTAGCTTTTCCTTTTTTTTTTTGTATTTAAAGATTTTTATTTCGCACAGCATAACAGTCAACATTGGATATCAGAGACAGAAAACATCGAAGTATCATTTGTCGATTTGAGTAAAGCATATAGAAGCTAAATGAACAAAAACATCAGATAATTACAAATTATCAAGGTAGAGCTACATATGCGAGTTTCTCATGTTCCCGCTGCCCCCAGGTTAGAGTTCAACCACATGCCAGGCATATCGCAGGTAGAGATAATGGTTTCATATTGATCTCCTGGTGTATAGGTGTGTATGGGCAGGCAGTAATACTGTAATAGGGACAGCGGTGTTGTTCTTAAGCAAAAGGAGAAAGTTAGAGACGACAGAACCAGAGAGAGGAAAAGCGATAGAGAGAGATGGAGATGCAGGGGAGGGGAGTGATGTCACAGTCTTAACATATACAGCAGAGCAGTATGACACGAGCATCCCACGTCTACCAAACCAGTCCAGAAAAAGAGTGTATTAAGAAGAGAGGAAAAGAAGGGGAAGGGGAGAAGGAGAAAGAAGGAAAAAAAAAAAAAAAAAAAAAAAGGAGAAAGAAAAAACAAAAAAAAAAAAAAAAAAAAAAAAAAACAGTTAAACAAAGTAAAAGGGAGAGGGTGGGGAGAGGGTGATGATACAGAGAGAGTACATCTATCGTATCACTAGGCTCTCAAAAGAGAACATAGCCCTCAACCGGGGAAGGCCATGGAAAAAGCAGCCATGTCTGGTCCCACATCCCCCCCACAGGGGCCCGCCACAACGATATGCACCCCCAGGCATCCCTCAGGATATTATGTAGTACAGAGCCCCGTCATAACCCCGCCACAGGAGACCCACCGCCCCGAAAAAAAAAAAAAAAAAAAAAACAGACCCCCACGTCCCAGCTCACAAGGTCCACTAAGCCGCCCGTTCCTCTCCTAATCAAGCAGGGGTGGACAGTTCCGTTGCCAATTGGTTGCGGAGCGAGGTCGAAGCTACAAACCTTCGCCAGTAGAACCAGGTAAGTCCGAATGTCGGAAGGGTGCCTTCATGGGAAGCGATCCGCTCCTCCACCAAGTACATCTCCTCTACCTGCGCCATCCATTCCCGAAGGGAGGGAACCGATTTTCTCTTCCAGTGCCTCGGTATCAGCTGGCGTGCCGCCAGCAGGAGGCGGAACGCCACAGATTTCTTAAAAGAAGCTGTCGATAAACCGGTAAACAGCAATAAGAAAGTCTGTGGTGAATGTTCGAGCGTGAGGTCCGTTATCTCCCGGATCACCGCCCCAACCCACTTCCAGTAGTTCTGCAGAGGTGAACAGTACCACCAAATATGGAGGTAGGAGCCTAGTTCCTCTCCACATCTCCAGCAGTCCGGGTCTGTTGATCCCACACATTGAAAAAGCCTAAGCGGCGTACAATACCACCTCACTAAGATTTTATAGGACGTTTCATGGTATCGGACCATTCTCGTGCCATGATGTGTCAGGGAGAGGACAGTCGACCAGTCAGCTTCCGTCATAGTGATGTTCAATTCGGCTTCCCAGCGCCCCATATAGGGAGGGGGATCCGTTTCTTTTGACTGAAGGAGAGCGTATATTGTGGATATACCATGCGTTAATGGGAGTTTTTGGGTGCAGAGACGCTCAAACGGGGATAGGGCCCTAGTTAGAGCGTGGCCTCCCTGTAAAGAGCTAAGGTAATGCCGTATTTGCTGAAAGTTGAACCTGTCTAAAAAGGACAAGGGTGGTAGATCAGGTCGCGAGGCAAGTGCCTGCAAGGAAGGTATATGCGCCACATGAAGGGCAAGCAGTCGATTGCTATCTGTCAAGTGTTGTTGAAGGGTCCGCCTTATTCCGGGTGAGAAAAGGGGGTTAGAGGACAGTGGCAGAAGTGGCGAAGGGCTGGAAGACAAAGAGTGCGAGAACTTCAGCCTATCCCACAGTCGCATAGTGGCCCCCGCTAAGGGGTGGCACCTGGCCTCCTTCGGTACTGCCTGATGTGGCAGCCATGGCAGGGACCACAACGGCACTCCCATGCCCTCCCCCTCTAAGTCAAGCCATCGTTTGACACTGTCTGTAGTCGTCCAGTCTACCAATCGTGTGAGTTGAGCCGCCCGGTGGTAGGCGACCAAGTCTGGGAGGGCTAGACCACCAGATTCCTTAGGTCTGTACATCACCGATACACTTAGTCGAGGCTTGCGTCCCGCCCAAACAAATTTGATCATGTCTGACCGTACAGACTTGAAGAATATTCCCGGGAGTGCCACCGGAACTGTTTGAAAGAGATACAAAAGCCTAGGTAATATGTTCATTTTAAAGACGGCCACTCGGCCCATCCAGGAAATGAATTTGGTGTTCCATTCTGCCAAGTCCCCGCGGAGCGTCCCGAGAAGGGGTTGAAAGTTCAGAGCATAAAGATCCTGTAGTGACGGCGAGATCCAAATCCCTAAGTATTTCATCTTAGTTTTACACCAGTGAAAAGGGAATGCTGCCGCGAGGCCGGCCGCCTTTCCAGCTGGCAAAGAGATATTGAGGATCTCAGATTTTGTCATGTTGATTTTCATACCTGCCAGTCTGCCATATTGTTTGAAAGCCGCCACTACCGCGGTAACGAGTTTGGGGCATCAGTCAAAAAAAACAGCATGTCATCTGCGTACGCAGAGACCTTATGTGTGTGACAGACTCCTTTTATTCCCGGTATCGCCGGATCACGCCTAACCGCTTCCAGGAAAGGTTCCAATGAAAGGGCGAACAGTAGTGGAGAGAGGGGGCATCCCTGGCGGGTACCGTTAAATATCTGGAAGCTATCAGATAACGCCCCGTTGACTTTAACCCTAGCCGTGGGGGATGTATACAGCGCCTGAGTCCAGGCCAAGAAACCCGGTCCAATCCCCAGGCTCCTTAGCGTCTGAAAGAGAAAGGGCCAACTCACTCGGTCAAACGCCTTCTCCGCGTCCGTAGAGAGCAGGAGAAGGCGCTGACCCGAGTTCCTCGCCGCCACAACAGCATTAAGGACCCGCTGTGTGCCATCTCGGGCCTCTCTACCCGGGATGAACCCCACCTGATCCGGGTGTATCAGGTGGGGAAGGCAGAGCTTTAGTCTATCTGCCAGGACACGTGCCAACAGCTTGACGTCACTATTGAGGAGGGAGATGGGTCTGTAACTTTCACACACCGCCGGGTCTTTCCCTGGCTTGGGTAGTACGGTAATAGTGGCACACAAGGTGTGGGGGTGAAAAGGCGTATCTTTGTTAAGAGCATTAAGGGTCGCCAGCAATGGGGGAAGGAGGAGATCTTGGAACTCTTTATAATACTCCGCCGGGAGTCCATCTGGGCCTGGGCTCTTCCCATTCTTGGTAGATTTCAGCGCCTGTAATAGTTCCTTCTTCGAGATCGGTTCATCCAACAGAGAGACCTCAGAGTCCTGGAGTCTAGTGTGAAGGTTAGTTTCTATATATTCTCGGACCTCGTCCAATGAAGACATTGTAGGTGGGGTATCTACCAAATGATACAGCGAGGCGTAATATGCCCGAAATGCCGCTGAAATTTCTTCTGGTCGTAACGTAATTGCATCTCCCACTGTCTTAATTTTAGGGATGTATGCCATCAGCCGTTTTTTGCGAAGGATCCGAGCCAAAAGCTTCCCCGGCCTGTTCTCATGTAATGCAAAGAAACATTTAGTGCGGGCCGCGGTCTGTTTAAGCTGAAATGACAGCAAATCATTCAAGGAGTGTCGAGCCACTAGCAGGCGCTGTTGCGTCTCTGCGTCTGAGTCCCCCCTCTACGTAGCTCCAGGGAGCGGATCTCCTCAAGTAGGGTCATACGCTGCTCATCCCTGTTTTTTTTAAGTGCTGTACCTCTGCTGATCAGTTCCCCCCGGACTACCGCCTTGTGTGCCTCCCATATAACGGGCCACGATACCTCCTCCGGCGTATTTTTTTCAAAATATTTGGTGAGCAGCTCGCTTGTTCCTGATGTTACTACAGGGTCCGAGAGAAGGGAGGTGTTAAGTCGCCAGGAGCGTTCTCGTGGGCGGAACAAAGGCGACTTCATGCGCACAGAGATAGGTGCATGATCTGACCATGTAGTAGGGTGGATGCATGCCTCTACTACAAGATCTAGGTGGAATTGCTCCAGAAATATGTAGTCCAACCTTGAAGAGGTTCCGTGTGGTCCAGAGTAAAACGTGAAATCTCGTTCACCTGGATGGAGAGCCCGCCACGTGTCTACGAGCCGCAGATCATGGAGAGTCCGTCTGATAGTACGTAAAGTATTAGGTGTCAGAGCAGACTTACCACACGATGTGTCCAAGGAAGGTTGCAAGGCCGTGTTCATGTCACTGGCTACTACAAGGATGCCGTCCTGGAACCTCCTTAGTTTCGCCATGATCCTCGCAAGGCATGACGATTGAGCCGTATTAGCCACATAGATTGTAGCGAACGTGTAGGTGATATCCGCAATGGTCCCCTTCACAAAGAGGTATCTACCCTGATCATCCGAACAGCTATCCTGAAACACAAATGGGACATCGCCAGCAAACAATATGGCTACGCCTCTAGATTTCCCCCCCGAATAGTTGCCAAAAAATCCGACCGGGAATCTCCGATCGCGGAGCACCGGTGCCGCTCCCCCGCGGAAGTGGGTCTCCTGTAGCATGGCCACAGACGCGCGCGCCTGGAACAAATCCCTCAACAATCTAGACCTCTTTTCTGGTGCATTAAGCCCCTTTACATTATATGACAGCAGTATGAGATCTCTGGGCACAAAGCATGAGGGCGTGGGGGGCACACCCGCCATCCCGACCCCCAGGTGAGAGATACAAGACCAAGGCCCGCAGAAAAGGGGGGGGTATCCACCAGACAACAGGAAACAGACAAGACACTGGTGGTAAGAGAGAGAGAATTAGTAAAATAAATTCGGTAATGAGAGAAGAGTAGAGAAGGAGAAACAAACAGAAAAAAAAAAAAAAAAAGGGGGGGATGGGGAGAAGTGTGAAAGAGGTAAGGGATGTGAAAGAGTCAAAGAAAAGGATATCTGAAAAAAGGAGGTGGGGAACCACGCCACTAGGGAGAGGGGTCAGGCCAAGCCCGAGGCCACTCCCGAGGAATATAGGCGTCAACCCTTGGGTGTAGGAGCTCCGAGGTGAAGCCTCGGAGGAACTGGACGGCAGTACAGTCCCTAGGAAGAGGAATAAGAGGAAAAGGTGTGAAAAGAAAAAGATCAAGCGGAAAATAGAATAGATAGAAGGAGAAGCAGCAGTAATGCCCCACCGCGAGGCGAAATATAACAAAAAAAGGGCACAACAAAGTGCTGTATAGCGGGGATCCCGCCATGGATCGCGTGGCGCGCAACCAGTGGTGCCCTGCTGAAATAGCCAGGGCCCATATAGGGTGAGCATGAGAGCCCAGTGTGAAGTAAAAAAGAGAAAGAAAAAAAAGAAATAAAAAAACGAATGTGTCTAACTATAATCATAAACGTAGAGCAGAGCCCAGTATGCAACATAATACGACAGCCCTCCAGTCTCCACCCCCAATTCCCCTTTTCCCCGCACCCCCACCCCCCAGGCCAGCAAGAGTGATATCAGGCTATATCCCCCTCCCCCCCCTTTCCCCACATGAAAAACACCCCAGTACCTATGGATACTAAGCCCCCCACCCTCTAAGTCCCACTTGAGTCCCAAGATTCATCAAAGTACATAGAAGCGTGAGAGTGGACCCATATCGTGAACCCCCCTCCCCCCAGCAAGAGTCCAGTTTCCGTAAACTCAAGAAATGTATAATACCTCCCCCCCTCCTTCCAAAGCCCTCCCTATCCCTAATGCCCCGCAAGAGGCAAAACAATAGCGGGCACATATCCGTTGCATCGTACAGTACAATCCACCTAACTAAATGCATACATGAAAGTGTGAAGAACATAAGGCCTAGCCCCACCTCCAAAACCCTCCCCATTTCCCAGGGCCGATCGAGAAACCGAACCACATAAAATGAACACAAAAAGGGGGGGGGGAGGAGAAGGGTCACATTCTGTCAAGCCTGAGAAAAAGGGGGTATCAAGGGTCCAAGGGAAAAAAAAAGTCAACTAGGTATCAGGAAAAAGAGGGAGACAGACATAAAAAAAAAAAAAAAAAAACCCCGTCTCCTTTATTCATCCCCCTTCTCGGGCAGAGCAGCCTCCTGGGTTGGTGACAGGCGCCTTCCACGACGACTCCTTGATCTCCGTCTCCCCCTCCTCGAGAGACCCTCGACCGATCCGGCAACAGCGCGGGGTTCCGCAGTTAGCGACACCCAGTCTGAGATCTGGAGCTCCGGAAGTTCTAGAGACATCAGAAAATCCGGAATGTCCGATACAGATCGAATGGTCGCAGAAACGTTGCTTGAAGAGGCTATAAGTGCGAATGGAAAGGACCAGCGATATGCTATCCCCTTATTACTGAGGAGGGAGGTCAAGGGACGCAAGGCTCTGCGCGCCTGTAAGGTGGACTGAGCTAAATCCGGGAAGATCTCCAACCGGTCACCGCCAATCTCCCATACACGTCTAGCGCGGGCCGCAATCATAATAGCCTGTTTAAGTCGATAGTCCGCCACCCGGCAAATCACATCCCGGGGCGGTGCAGAGTCTACAGGTCGGGGTCGCAGTGCCCGGTGCGCTCTATCGAAGCTAGATGGGTGTACCGCGCGGTCCGCCATGATGGTATTGAAAATGCGCGCCAAACAGTTCTCAATGTCCGTGACCGCCTCTCTGAGGCCCCGCACGCGGATGTTATTGCGGCGGGACCGATTCTCGAGGTCATCCAGCCGGCGCCATACCTCAGAGACCACCGGAGGGGACTGCAGGCCATCTTGTACGGGGAGTGCTGTAGCAGGTACGCGGTCCCGCGCCGCTGCAGCTTCCAGAGCAGACACTCTGTTTTCGAGGGAGCCAAGATCCGTCCGCATGACCGTAAGGTCCTGGCGCAGATTCTCCTCTACCGCTGCGAGCAGTGTCTGGACGTATTCCTGTGTAGGGAGTCCGGCGATGAGTTCCGCCACGCGGTCAGACGCCGAGTGTTCAGATCCCTGCCTCGGCGGGTCCGGCACCAATGTAGGCCGCGATTCTAGTGGAGACGCCGGGGGCTGCAAATACGAGTCCAGGGGCCCCACTGGAGATTTCTTCGGGGTCTCTGTCATTCCAGAGCCCTCTAGCACTTTCTTGAGACGACCCATGGCTAGGATCCGCTGCTGATTTCTATTGAAAAACGCGGTGGAGGCACGGAGCTATTCTCTCACACGTCCATCTTAGGTGCCGTCCAAGCCACGCCCCCCTAGCTTTTCTTTTAACAGCAAAATTTGATTAATTGGGGTTTTATTTAGTGAGCCAAAATTCGAATTGATTTACGAAATTTCGAATCGATTCGAAATTTCAAATCGATCCGAAACGAAATACGAAACGAAATTAGTTACGAAATTCCGAAAACAAAATTATTTAAAAATGTAATGAAACGAACCTAAACTAAACAAATTTTTCAGCCATGCACATCCCTAATTTAAATAATTCCACCAAAGTATTTCTTACAAATCCTGATTATTATATAGAAAAAAATGAATCACATATATGGATGGTAAATCAAAATAAATGGTAGGTTAAAATAAATGGGGAATAATACAAAGTATCCGTATGTTTATGAAATCCTACTCTTGCTGTGCAAATCTCTATTCAGGTCAACAAAGATCTCCCGCACAGGATCAATGCTGGATGCAAAGCTAGGACTTTAATACCCATTAAATGTTTCTAAGTAAATGGAATAACAATGAGTAGAATCCAGGGGCTTTAATCGGAGAAAAACATACATTCTTTAGTACTTACTAGCTGTCGTTCTGTTGTACGAGATAATCAGGTTGGGAAATAGTGCATTAGTCTTATTTTGCTTTGCATTACGCCAAAAATAAACAAAATCAATATCAATATTTCTTCGATACACTTTATTGTATTTTATTTTCAGTTTAGGTGTCTGGAAAGGATTATTAAGGCACCAGAAATAGTTCAGACAGTTCTTCAGGGACAAGGGTTCAGGTCCCAGCAGATTCAGCTCCAGGTCGATAACATGATGTCACGTTCCCACGTTCCAAACCTGTCTTCCCGCCCTCTGTATTTGTATTTTGTGTTTTTTCCCTTGTGTTTCTGTTGCTGCCAATTCCTGGGTGGCCTCCCAGGGGTTAATTGGTGCTCTGTGTGCTGCTCACCTGTTGACCCTTGCCTTGATTTCCCCTGCCTATATTAGAGCAATGTACCTGTAGTACATTGCTGGGTCATTTTACTTTGCCTGGTCTCCTTGCCACTTGTGTCCTGAGAGCTCCTTGCTGTGTTCCTGTTATCCTCCGTTTGTTCATTCTTGTTTAGTTTTTGCCTCTGTTATTTCTGTTCCAGTTTATGTCAGTTCCTTTTGTGTATTTAGTTCTGTCTATTGCTGTATTTTGGTTTGCTGTTTATGTTCCATTCTGATTCCCCGGTTACCGATTTTGGCTTGGCTGACTTCCCTTCTGGTTCCTATTCCTCTATCCTGTATGACGTACTCTCTCTGGTTATGACCTTTTGGCTTTCCTCTATATGACTACTCTATAGTATTTTCCTTGTCTGTACCGTTTCCAGGTAACCCTGTCATCTGTATACAACAAAAGACTCTGTACGGCTTCAAGGTAATACTTTCCTTTAGATTAGATCCGGCTATCCTAAAGACCGGTCTTTCAGTGCAGGGAATCTTTGGTATTGCCGTACAGAGGTCTTTTGTTAACCCTGTGTTGCTTTCATCTGTCCTTGCAGTTTACACTGCATCTCTGCATATAGGGGCTTCTCTCAGGAACCAGGGCCTCACCTTGCTGCGAGTTATATTCATAGGGATATATATACAGACCGACCACTTCCAAGGATCGGAGGGCAAGGATAGGGTGGTGCGTGCCTGGTGGTACTGCCACCGTGACACATGAACACCTTTGCAATAGTTAGTGGTTTATCTTTCCATTTATTGAGTTGATGATTTTTATCAATATTTCTTTGGATCACATGTCGAATATTTTAATGGTAAAAAATTATTACGAGTTGCTGGCTGGCACAAAATCTCGGGCTATCACGGCGTTTCTACTTCGTAGGGAATTCGACACATTGCCTTTTTATGCTTTAAGCATCGTTTTTGGCACTGACGCGATTCAAACGGGCAATTGTGAGAAGTGGAATAATGCTAGCGATAGATGATAGGGAGGCATCAAGTCGCTGTACAGAGAAGGTTTTCATAAGCAAAAGAGATCCTGCTCTTTTTTTAAACTGCATTCGGTGCCAGAAATTCAAATGGGGACATTATTTATATGTCTCGAGAGCTCCCAATAAAAATGTAAATCACCCGTAGAAGAGAGACAGTAAGTGAGACAGAGGAAAAAGAAATGAGCAGAAAAGTCTAAACACACACATATCAATGGATGTCTGACCTACAAGACTGCATAATTGATGTCTCAGAATTACAGGCCCCTAAGATTAGACTTTCTGTGGAAGAGAAAGCTTCTCTGCTTGAGTCTGTTTCAGGTTGTAGTCGGCATACTATCAGTAACTCTTTCATCCCCAATCTCTGTTCAGGGTAGCAATTCATTCTGTACACTAGGAAAATTTAAACGCTTATGCCGTTTTAACAAGACATTCGAAGCAGTTACAGGCATTTATAAAGCCCCAACACGTTCCGTAGTGCTGTACAAAAGGGAGAGACAGAATAACAAATATACATACACATTACACACACACCAAAAGGTAGGAGAGAAGACCCTGCTCAAGAGTTTACAATCTAAAAGTAGAGGGGTGACATGCTAGGTGAGGGTGAATAGAGTACAAGAAGTAGTGGGGTGCATGTGGGCTGTGTGGGAAGAAGGAACAAGAAATTAACCATGGGGGATTAGGGAGTGATTCGATAGGCTTCTCCAAAGTAATGTGTTTTCAGAGACTTCTTGAAGGATTGGAGAGATGGGGAGAGTCTGATGTTGTGGGGGAGGGAGTTCCATAGAAAGGTGGCAGCTCGGGAGACGTTATGAAGGCGGGAGTTGGGGGTTCGGGTACGAGGAGCTGATAACATCAGATCATTGGCAGAGCGGAGTGGTCGAGACGGGATGTACCTGCTAATAAGGGAGGAGATGTAGGCAGGGGGCGGTTATGGAGAGCTTTGTATGTGAGGACCAGTATTTTGAATTGGATTTTAAGTGAAACAGGGAGCCAGTGTAGAGATTGACAGAGAGGTGAGGTGCAGGAGGTAAGGTGTATGAGCACAGGTGTTCATAACAGACTGCAGAGGGAGAATCTGAGATCGTTTAAGGCCAGAGAGAAAGAGGTTACAGTAGTCAAGACTGGTGATAATAAAAGCTTGGATGAGCATTTTAGTAGAGTCTTGATTAAGAAAAGGGACGGACGCGTGCAATATTTTTTAGGTGGAAGTAGCAGGATTTGGTTAGCGACTGAATGTGAGGAGTAAAGGATAGATTGGAGTCCAAGAGGACCCCGAGTCAGCGAGCCTGAGAGGAAGAAGTAATAGTGGCTCCATTCACCTGAAGGGAAATGGGTACTAAAATGGAGGATTTAGAGTGAGGGAAGGCGAGAAGTTCAGTATTAGAGAGGTTGAGCTTTAGGAAACAGGAAGTCATCCAATCGGAGACAGTCAACAGGCAGGCAGTAACACGGTCTAACACAGGAGGAGAGAGATTGGGGGAGGAAAGGTAGCACCCTAGTAAATTGTGACCCCATTGTTTAGGTTACAAAGTGCTACTATCTTGTCCCTTTGTGCAGAGGTCCTTGACCCCAAGGAGATTCCATAGGTACAAGCAAAAGCCCTTTATCTGTGATTTAAAAGAGGATGCTTTCTCTTCTTACTTTGGCTCTTCAGAGCTCAGTGTGGGTAGCATTGTGCCCATCTGGAGTCTACAGAACATGCAGTTCTCAACTCTAACAGCTGCAGGTGCATCTCACAGGTCAAGCTCTTGGAACGTACAGACCCCATTGCATGAATTCCATCAGAACTGTGCTGTGTAAGCTGCAATATAAATAATTGGATAGTGCTCACCAACTCAACATACATTTTCCAGTTGTTTCCTATAACCTTATTTAGTTGCTCATGGATACCCAAGTGGCACAAACATATCAGTAACTTTTTATCCAAAGGAAATAAGGGGGATCCAGACGCTCCAGGAATATATTATAGCAATTTATTGCAGGAAAAGTGACAATGGTATGTATGGTTAAATAAGCTTTAGAAATGTCATTTTTCCTGCAATAAATTGCCATAATAGCCGTCTGAAGTGCTTGGATGCCCTTTTTTACTTTGAATGAATAAGTTGGTAATTCAGTGGGCAGTCCATGCAACATGTACTGACAGGACTTGCCTATCTGAACGCAACCATTTCACTTCAAATTCATTCAAGAATATCTATCTTGTCGACTACATAAAAGAAAGATATTTTTTTTACAGCATGAACAATAAAAATATGGAATTCTCTACCCAAAAACGTTTTATTATCCAATTCAATTGCTACATCTAAAAAAAGTTTAGATGCTTTCCTGGTAAAATATGATCTAAACAAATGTAGCGCTGTGCCAGCTGGTATTGCTGCGCCTGCTCTGTGTACCAACCTGTGGGAACAGTAGGGAAAATTTGCTGAACTGCCCTGCTGTTCGGTGGTTTCATTCGGCAGGTTTATTCAGGAGAATCCCATAGACTTCAATTTTAAAAATATTCCAGTTTTAAAATAATATCTAATAAACCATTTATTATTTTATTCTACAGTAAAAAGTTTCTTTATTTATAGATTTTTAAGAATCTTTTAGGCATTTTTGGGGATTCTTTCGTCAAATTTTTTTTTACTGTTTTTTTTTAAATAATTTTTGCATTTTTCTGTAACAGACCTTTTTATTATCATTCATATGATCTTATATGTAAATTCCAGGACTTTTCATTCAGTAGTTTGCAAACAGCATTTAAATTTTTAAACTTTCAAGCGTACTGTTTTTTTTCTCCCACGTTCGTCTGCCTTCGGGTTTCTCCGGCGGCTGCTCTGCACTGTGATCGGCGGCTAGTCTGGTATTTCAGGCGTGTTCGGTGGGGTTTTTGCGGTGGTTTCTGCGGGTTTATGGTGAGTTAGTGTTCGGTGAGTGTTCGGTGAGTGTTCTGCGGGTTTGCGGTGAGTTTTCCCTGCACTACAGGGGGCCCTGCAGTGCTTGCTGAATACACCGAAGGGTCGGCGAACTAGAATCGCCGAATCACCCCGAAGTGCAGGGAATGAAAGGTCACCGAATGTGCGGTGACTTTTCGGATGTCTCCGAATAACACTGTATGTATAATCTTCGTTGGACCAGATGTGGTTATCATAGCGTATCTACCAACCAGACTGCAGTTTGGTTACATATCAACTTTCAACTTGTTTAATGAATTTACAGGACAGCAAATCTTCTTTTTGGAGTTTTTTTTTATGTGACTATGCTATGATAATCATCTTGATAAACATTTGTTGGGCAACACGTTTATGACAGTACAAATCTGTAAAATATTCAGAATGTAATGACAGTAGCGCCATATTACCAAAGCTGATATAACTCCAAGCTCATTGTTACACAGGATGATCTTGAAAATAGAATGTTGCTTTACATACCTTCCCTACATGCAAACAAACTATGTATCTGTGGGAATAGGTCACCAGTCAAGAATCTTTCTTTCTATATGTTTTAGTCAATATATCCACCCCTGACAGCAGCGTCTGACAGCAGCATATGTCTAAAACACAATACAGGAAAGACTAGATGCAATTTCAAGCAGCAAGTAACAAACCATCAACAACAAATAAACAGTAAGATTCTAGACTTTTTACAGACAAGGATGGCTTTTTCTCCTAACCTGGGTCTGTGATTGTAGATGGATATGACTAGAGGGGAAAGAGAGTAAAGAATTGTTCCAGCTTGAAGTCTACTGAATCTACAGATTGGGGGCAATGGTACCCAAAGGATTAAATTAAACCAGTGAATGCTGTGCTGTTTCAGGGAAATATTCCTTGTACCTCTGGTTCAACGAAATAAAGGAATTTATTTTAAAGAGTACTCCAAGCGCATTGGGATCAAACTGTCCGAAATATCAATTTATGCTTCATTGGTTGTTTGGTAGAATGTTACTCTTTCTGACATATTGCTACCTTTGTGTTTGTTTTTTTATGTTCTTGCTATTTACTGTGCAACACATGATAGAAAGCAATACCTTCATGTGAGTGAAGATGGAGCACATCTATTCAATTGACATATATGACATACATCGTAAAAAAAACACTGCAAAATTAGATAGTTTGCTAGCAATAATGACGTCTAGGGTATAATTAGGTTAGACTCTAGACATGTGCATTCGTTTTAGTACTAAAACGATTTAGTCCGAATTTTGGGATAATTTAGTTTTAGTATGACTCAAGAGAAACGAAACTGCTCAGTACAAAAAACGAAAGAAACTAAAATAAAATGCACTACATTTTAGTTTCAGTCCTTTTTGTGATATTACATTGATGAGTGAAGGAGACCAGCAATGAAGAGCGCAACATCCGAAGTTTGCACCCTCCACATGCCATGCTGTAGGATGTTCTATACAGAGAGGGGCATTAATTAATGCAGGAGGATGTTATATATTATACAGAGAGGGGTATTAATGCAGGAAGATGTTATATACATTATACAGAGAAAGGTATAAATTGAGGAGGATGTTCTATACAAGAGGGACATTAATTAATTCAGGAGATGTTCTATATATTATACAGAGAGGGGTATTAATTAATGCAGGAGGATGTTCTAAACATTATACAGAGAGGATCCTTTTTTTTTTTAAAGCCCTTTAAATCCAGTGGCTGTGAGCGCGGAGATCGGCTACTTGTTACATTATCTCAGTACAATGTATCAGGCTCAGTTGATACAGTAACTGACTGTAACAGCGCTCAGATTTCAGTAAAACAAGGAAATAATATTGTTCTAACGTCTTATAAATAAAAATATTATTTACTACTTTTACTGAAACTCTGAGCACTGTGATGAGCAGCAGTCAGTTACTGTAACAGCTTTGCCTGACACGGGGCAGTATTACAATGTTGGTGCTAACTTAACCAGAGCTGTTGTAAACTGAAAACCTTCATAGGCTACAATGGCTCTGGGAAGTTTACAACAGCTCTGGTTAAGTTAGCACCAACTATGTAATATGGCCCACATTGTGCTGAGAGTGAGAGATACTGTAACAAGCAGCGATCTCAGCCCTCTGAGGAGCCACTACAATAGTAATTGTATCCATTGGTTTTCGGATGAATGAAATTAGTTTTCATACTAAAGAACTGAAAACGAATTTCTTTAGCAACTAAATAAATTGCATTTTAGGACTAATCCATTAGTTCAAAACGAAATTTTGTGCTGTGCACATGTCTATTAGACTCGTCTATTATAGTGATAATCAGTAACTAAAGTAAAGTAAGAATCAAATGACATTGAGTTACAAGAATATTAAGTGAAAATAGGGCAGTGAGAAGTGAGAAAATATGTGTAAGAACCTATACTGAAATACCTCTCTTTCTGGTTATTTTTACAAATTTTTACATTCAGTGGTAAAAATCTCAGTGGATTAGTATTATAATAATTTATTTATAGAGTGCAAATGCAGTCTGCTGAGCCCAATATATTATACAGAAGAAGGGAATATAACAACATTTGACAGGCAGAAACAAACCAAAATAATAAAATGTAACAGGGACACCTATCTGAAAGCTTGCAATCATGAAGGCAGAACTGACAGAAGAGTAAGGCAGGGTACATTGTAAATACAGATGAAATATTAAAGTTTGGCTTAGTTATTTGTTAGATCCACTCAAGAAACTAGTTTTAAGTGAGACAGCATTATAAAATGTACCATTTTAGTAGAGTAGTGTTGAGATCCAGGAATATGAGACAGCACGGGTGTCAGGCTCAGGATCCCCATCGCTGACTGTATCTGCAGCATCCAGAATTCGGGCAGCACATGAAAGGTGCTGCCTTCTTTCCCAGGAACTGATCACTAAACAGCTATGCACTTCACATACACAACACCACCACTGTCTGAAATAAAAGTTCACACCCCCTCTCTACCTTGTCTCAGCATTAGAGTCTAATCCTGATGCTTTCTCTGTTATACCATGTACCAGACCATCTGCTTGCCCACCAACAACCATACTCCGCCAACCCTCTGACCACGGATCGCCCATTGACCATTCTCTGGATTACCCCCTTATTGCCTGGATCTCCCCTGTATCTGTTTGTTCACCTCCATCTATTCAGTGAGTGTATTCCTGCATCTTGGGCTCAGACACCCCTATACCTGCGGCGCCACCCTGGTGTCATTCCTGACGACGGGAATGTGACCTGAAAAGAGAGGTGGTGAACCAAGGGTAGTAATGACCCCCAAATATTTTGAAAACAAGCTTTCCATGATGCCCTGTTATACAAGCAGTGGACTACATGACATACAGTTGTGTTCAAAATTATTCAACCCCCAATGCTGTAAAGGGTTTTAGGGAATTTAGTGTACATTTGTAATTGTATTCAGAATGAAATCCTACAAGGGCTTTTTAAAGAACCATATGCAACTAAAATGACATCAATTGGTTTTGTAATACAGTAGTAAATGTTTCTTTTCTTCACAATTATTCAACCCCTTAAAGACTACCACTCTGAAGAACAGAGGTTCATTCAAGTGTTTTCAATCAGGTATTGAAAACACCTGTGGATGTCACGGAGCAGCAATAAAGCATAATAAGCACCAATTAGGCAGCTTTAAAATGACTGTGATACTCAGCTCCTTCTAGACTTTTACTGGTGTGGTTACAAACATGGTGAAGTCAAGAGAATGGTCCAGGAAGACAAGAGAAGTGGTGATTACTCTTCACAGGAAGGGCAATGGCTATAAGAAGATTGCAAAGATGTTAAACATACCAAGAGAGACCATAGGAAGCATCATTCGCAAATTCAAGGCAAAGGGCACTGTTGAAACGCTACCTGGTCGTGGCAGAAAGAAGATGCTGACTTCGACTGCTGTGCGCTACCTGAAGCGTAGAGTGGAGAAAAGTCCCCGTGTGACTGCTGAGGAACGGAGAAAAGATTTGTCAGATGTGGGTACTGAAGTTTCAGCTCAGACAATACGGCGCACACTGCGTAATGAAGGCCTCCATGCCAGAACTCCCAGGCGCACCCCCTTGCTGTCTCCAAAGAATAAGAAGAGTCGACTGCAGTATGTCAAAAGTCATGTGGACAAACCACAGAAGTTTTGGGATAGTGTTCTGTGGACTGATGAAACAAAATTAGAACTGTTTGGGCCCATGGATCAACGCTATGTTTGGAGTAGGAAGAACAAGGCCTATGAAGAAAAGAACACCTTGCCTACTGTGAAGCATGGCGGGGGGTCAATCATGCTTTGGGGCTATTTTGTTTCTGCAGGTACAGGGAATCTTCAGCGTGTGCAAGGTACCATGAATTCTCTTCAGTACCAGGAGATATTGGATGACAATGTGATGCAGTCCGTCACAAACCTGAGGCTTGGGAGACGTTGGACCTTTCAACAGGACAATGATCCCAAGCATACCTCCAAGTCCACTAGAGCATGGTTGCAGATTAAAGGCTGGAACATTTTGGAGTGGCCATCGCAGTCACCTGACTTAAATCCCATTGAGAACCTCTGGTGGGACTTAAAGAAAGCAGTTGCAGTGCGCAAGCCTAAGAATGTGACTGAACTGGAGGCTTTTGCCCATGACGAATGGGCGAAGATACCCGTAGATCGCTGCAAGACACTTGTGTCAAGCTATGCTTCACGTTTAAAAGCTGTTATAACTGTAAAAGGATGTTGTACTAAGTACTAAGATTGAATGTCACTTGGGGGTTGAATAAAACTGATAATGATGTGAGCACAGAAAAGACATTTGTGGTTTTTTCATTATAAATGTTATGTTATATTTGTCTGACCTACACGTGCCTCTTTGATTTAATTGTAAGCAAGATGACTGAATGATCAAAATCAATGTCAAACTGGCCAAAACACTCAATTTCAGTGGGGGTTGAATAATTTTGAACACAACTGTATGTAGTCCCAAAACATGTGGTTGCCACAGATGGCCAACATTGACCTAAGTCATGAGAGTAATGGAAGAGATGTGTTCTGAAATGTTCTGTAACACGAGCAAAGAATTGAGAGTGAGCAGGGTTTTTCAGGAGAGAAGGTGAAGCATTATTCTTGAAGATATGGAAACCCATCTAAGAGCTTTACAAAGTGAAACAAACAATAAATGAAACAATGCATTCCAAACCTGGTGTAAATGTAATCAGTGCCGTTGTAAACTTCAATAACCCACAGGCATTTATTCAAGAGCCCATTCTGGCTCGAGAAAGTGTGATAGGAACCATTATAACACTATAAAATATTGTACATGTAACAGGCTTCACCATATTTCGATATTTTTAGATCTTTGTCGAGGTTTTCCTATGTATTTCTGCTGCAAGATCTTCTTGAGTAATCTTATCTGAATACATACTGTGTGATGTCTGTACACCAGTCACGGGTGCACTTTACCATTGTGTAGGCAGCTGTTGTTAACTTGAAATGTAGTCTATAGCGTTGCTAAGTTCACAGTAGAGTTGAATACAGCCCAAAGAGTTAGAAAAATTACAAAGGACCATATTACAAACATCACCCTAAAACGGGGACGCTACGGAGGAAAACCTGCACCTGCAGGTTTCTCCTTAGCGTCCTCATTTTAGCGTGAAATTACGGTGCAGGTGTTATTCCAGCAGGCTTCACCATAACAGCGCTAAGCCTTGGGATGCTCACGGTGGCGCTAAGCGCCGCCGCGAGCATCCCCTCCATGGAGTCCAAAGGTTCACACAGGTGAGAGCTAACGTTAGCGTTAGGATTGTAATATGGCCCAAAGATGGCAACGTTTTTGTATTTTCATAGTCAAAGTGCAGTTGCAATAAGAAGGAGGTTTCAGTAGTGTAGCGGAACATGATATGAGAGTGAATTAAGGTCTATGTTGTATCATAAGTATGAAACTGACAGATCTGCGTAATGTTCTCGAGCTGCAAGCCGCAGGACAGTGTGAGAGATTTAATATGAAAGGTGAAAGAGAGGACAGAGTCGAACATGACAATCCAACTTGGCAAGCTAGCAAATACAGTGGTTTTGCACACAAATTAAAGATTAATAGACAAGATGACTGATGGGTTGATGAGTGGAACGATGGTGGATGCTTAAACAAACACCTGACAGTGCAACATTGAGAATGTAACATCACAGTCACATACAAGAGAAGTAGGGACCGCTGTCAGGCTACAACCATCAACTGTTGCTTTGATCTACTGAGACAACATTAGATTAGCTCTTATGTATAAGAACATATTTAAACATGCTCTGCAATGGCATTGTCAAATGCCTGCATGGAAGTAATAATTTACCCTTTAACTATCATTACAGTATTTTTTCTCCTTAATCATTTCCATTTTAATGAGTACATGGAGCTGTCGTTTTGCGATAGCATGGTAATGTTGCTCTGGGGATTTTCAGCAAATGATCACAGCGTCCAAGATAGAGGCATTTGCATGGACAAGATGGAACGGAATAGGAATAGGAATAGTCCGGGAGCCAGTGCCATATTGTGAATGTCAAAGACATTAGGATGTGCAACCTTTAGCAATAAGCGAAAGGAACGGTCTGAAAAACAGGAGACGCTGCGAGCCAGGTGGATTAAAAATAATGGTGTTCAAGATAAAATGCAAATACCCTGAACTCAAACGATCGGAGAGTTTTGAAGTGGACTAAATAATACCCTCTCATCATCCGCCATCAAATTATCCCCTCGATCTTCTCAGTTTGCTTTCACCTGTACGGAAGAGTCCTCACTCCCGGTGTTAAAATTGTGCAGATATCAACTTCCCGCTGCTTTGGTTAGGGAGAAATTCACAAGGATTTATCTGCTGGCTGATTACTGTGCATATCTGATCCCCCCAGGTGCTCGCTCATTGACTCAATTAATGACAGACCGAATATTGGAGTGATTATCTGTTGATTCCACTATATGGTGTGATGGGCTGTGTGTGGGGGGGGGGCTCTAATTTCTCTTTATCCCTGATCTCTTTATTCCCTATTTTTCTTTTCCCGTATTTTATCTCACTTTCACCCCCCCCCCCCCCGCCCACATGCTTCCCCACCTTAGAATAAAATCAAACACATCATATATCCCTTTGTTTGAAAGCTGCTTGGTGGGGAGGGCAGAGAATTTTTTTTCTGATCTTAATGAGTCACCATGGAAGGTCATTTCATTGTGTTTGTGATGGAGACAAGCTGTGGATGGCTTGCAGCTGCTGTAGGACCTCTTGCCATTTTATCTGCGAATGTTAAAAATAATCAAACCGCGCGATCCATGAAAATATTAACTCATTCCATTATGTGCGCAGATATCCATAGTCAACATCAATATTTCCAGTCGTCCCATCAAAAGAGCCTGAATGTCTCATCTATCTTCCACGCTTTGTCGCCCTCCATCCATAAGCCCCCAGTGTGGGAAAGCTGCGATTAAATATATCTTTACAGGTTACAAAGCAAACTGCAGTCGTATCCACATCTTGAGCTGTAAAGCTGCCTGAGCAACAACAACAAAAAAATGGTATGACTTGAACTATAGACTATAATTGCACCAAACAACATGATACATAATAAAAGGCCATTACATTTCTGGGAATTTTTGTCAACCAACAATGTCACCCACTGTCCAGCTTCCACAAGATGCTTCTTATAAAGTAGTTTGTCTCCAGAATCAAACCGCCTACAGAGCGGTCAAAAGCACACAGTTAGGCTGGGGTCAGGTTAACGCATTTTTAACGTGCGTTTAGGTGCACTTTATCACGGCCGCAGTAGCAGCAAATGACGCGCAATGACGGCCAATATACGAAGTACGGCCGCACGAAAGTCCGGCCGCGCAACGCAAGTGGAAAATGAACGCATTTTTTAGAGAACGCAGAACCGCTAGTACTGATGTACAGAGTGCGCTGCGTCCGCAAGCGGCGAGTGTGCGTGATTAGGAGATGTCAGACGCTGCTCATGTCCGGCCAACATAATGTCCAGACGCAAAAAGTGTTTTATTGACGATCCGTAAAAAATCACGCACGAAAATACGCATCGTATGACCGTTTTTGCGCATTCCGTGAAAAAATACGTCAATGCGGTCTGACGCACTTTTTGACGGTGACTGCGAATAATGCGTTTGTTTGACCCTAGCCTTAGTGCAAGTCTAAAAATGGTACTGTAAGACGTATCTACTGATCGAACAGCAACTAGCGAGCTCTGGGAACTTGCAGCAGTTGGAAAAAATGAAATCGAATGAAGATTTTTCTATCGTAAATGGAGTTTGTTTTCTAAGGCTAGGGTCAGACGAAAGCATTTTCCCCCGCGAACGTGAAAAAGTGCGTCCGAACGCATTGACGTATTTTTTCACGGAATGCGCAAAAACGGTCAGACGACGCGCATTTTCGGGCGTGATTTTGTACGGATCGTCAATAAAACTCTTTTTGCGTCTGGACGTTATGTAGGCTGGACATTAGCAGCGTCTGACATCTCCTAATCACGCAAACACGCCGCTATGCCGCAGCTGCGCACTCTGTACGTCAGTACTAGCGGTTCAGCGTTCTCATAAAAATGCGTTCAAATTCCACTTGCGTTGCACGGCCGGACGTTTGTGCGGCCGTACATCGTATATTGGCCGTCATTGCCCGTCATCTGCTGCTAGTGCGGCCGTAATTATGTGCGCCAGAACTCACGTTAAAAGTGCGCTGGTCTGACCCCAGCCTTAGACTTTTTTATTACTTAAATTTTATAGATTTATCGATTTTAGAATTCTTAACGGGCCATTCTAGCGCTTTTGCTTTAATTATTCTTAATAAATCTAGGGCACTATCAGCTGACCGTCACTAAAACCGGGAGGCTAAGGCTGGGATCAGACGAACGCAGTGTGAACGTGCGTTTAGCCGCACTTTATTACGCCTGTGGTAGCAGTAAATGACATCCAATGACGGCCAACATACAAAGTTCGGCCGCACAACACAAGCGACAAACGAACGCATTTTTGCAATAACGTTGAACCGCTAGTACTGACGCACAGAGTACGCTGCGTCAGCATAGTGGCGTGTGTGCGTGATTAGGAGACGTCAGACGCTGCACATGTCCGGCCAACATCACGTCCATTTGTTTTTTATAACTCCGTCAAAAATCATGGCCGTAATTGCGCACCGTGTGACCACTGTCTCGTCTTCCATCAAAAAGTGCGTCCATGCGTCCGGACGCACTTTTTGATGGAAGACGCAAAAAATGCATTAGTCTGATCCTAGCCTAAGGGTAAAAATTTGCGATTGCAAATTTCACCTTTCCGTCCTGGTTTTACCGTTAGATTACGGGGCAGGCGCTGAGTCCAGCAACCTGCCCCATAGTGGCCGCAAGGCTTGCAGATGCTCGGGGCAGCATTAACGCACCATAGGACTCCATGGAGGCTTCTGCTATCGGGTCACATGACCGTCAGGATCTCACCTCTCGCAAGATCCTGCAGGTGGGTGGAGTGATCGCGGAGGGAGACTGGGGTAATTTTTCCCCCAGTCTCACTCTGCTTCCGGAGGCCAGAAGCAGCCACCATTCTCGCCGCGGGATGAGAGGTGAGTATTTGTTTTTTTAAGGGACTTTTCAGCTGCTGCTAACTGATTCTGCAGCAGAGGAATCAGTTAGCAGGAGCTCAGAGTTGGTGTTAACTTTTCAGTTAGCAACAGCTCTTTGCAACTAAAGTCAGGACCTTGCGATCCTAACCCTAGATAATATCTGCTTGCACTTTGCGCTCCCCTTGTTAAGTATAGGGAGAGCAAAGTACAGTAAGTTCGCGGTACAAACCACTAATACCGAGTCGCTAACAGTTTTTTTAACCCGTTAGCGAATTGGCGGTGATTTGTGTAAAGCGTTGTCACCCCATTAAAGCTAGCACTAGCGTTAGCTTGAAGGAGGTGATAGGGCCCCTTGTTCTGGTGAAATAAGTCTTTTAGCAAGCCTTCAGTATCCCATTGACCTCAGCTCTGTGTTCTTGATAATCCTGGCTCCCGGTTTCAATGAGACGAGGGTTTATGTTATATGCCGTGCTAGGGAGAAGGAAGATTGAGATCATCTCAAAAAGGGATAGCGGAAAACAGGACACTGTGACATTAAACAGAAAAGAAGCATCAGCAACACTGCATTCAGGCAATAATGTAATATAATGTAATTAGTTGGCAGGTCTTTTAAAATATAAAGATTTAATGAGAATCAGTCTACAGTTGTTAGTAGATATGATTTATTAGGGTAAGATTGAACATTTCCATAAATCCCTTTAAGTCAATCTTTCCAGTTTCTACATAGGATAGAAATCTTTGTGGAAAGACCTTGGTGTGTATTCCAGACCTGGTGTAAACGTAACCAGAGCTGATACAAACTTAACAACGCCATGGACTATAATGGCTCCGGGATGGTTATGATGGCACTGGTTAAGTTTACTCCTGGGGTGGAATAGAACCTCTCCTATGCTATTTTATTAACTATGCCGATATGTCCACTAGTCCATCTTTAGACAACAAGTTAAAGCATAAGAGCATCTCCTTTACAAAAGCTGTGCAATAAGGTAAAATCAGAAGTGCATGCCGCTCATTTCATTAAGGTGTAACGCTATGGAACATTCTTAAGTCTCTGGCTTGACTTCGCGACCGAAGAAGAAGAAGTCTATCCACTTCTGCTTCTGGCCTGCTGGTGGCTCCCAAGGCCAATGCGGGATAGGCAGATCCAGCCGCAGTAGCTACATGGGAAAGTCTGGTCTGAAATTAAATATAATGCCACAACGCTACGGTCCTTCCTCTGTTTCCTTTTATCCAAAAGATCTGCTCTGCATGCATTCTCGAAGGAGGAGACAGCATGATGAATGGTGTGTCTCCAAGTCTCACGGTCGTAGGCTAAAGCAGACCAGTGCCGTTGATCGATGTGGCATGCAGACAGAGATTTCTTCAGAGAGTCCATGTACCTCTCCTATGGTGCCCCTCTGTGGCAATGACCAGTGGCAAGTTTTCCATACAGCATAACCTTGGGTAAGCGATGATCTTCCATCCTGGAGAGGTGTTCTGACCAGCGCAGCTGCGCCTTCAAAAACTTGCCTTCAATGCTGGTAAACCTCTGCTTGTTTGAGGACTTTAGTGTTGGTAAAGAAGTCATTCCAGTGGATGTTGAGTATAGTACGGAGGAACTCTTTACATGGGTGGTCATTCCACTGCTTTGAAGGTTTTCAGTCCACCTAGATCCAGATAAAGAGCATCTACAAAATGCAGTTATACCAGATAGAACTAACCATAGAGCATGAGAAGACAATTCCACCCATCATTATTTGTATCCTGGCCATAGGCAGGCTGGTGGGTCGACCTAACCGATAACCCATACATGGCCCACTGCGTGCCTCTTGTCCAGTAGGCTAGTCATTTCCAGCCCAAGCACAACAAGTTGCACACATCTGTGTGTGAATTCTTAGCATCCCAAGACCTCCAAGAGATTGTGAAGTCTAAACCGAGGTCAATGCGACTTTCTCCTACCTATGAGACATAATGGGAAAGCTACTGATGACCCCATACATAACAGTCAAGAAATAATCAGTTTTCTGTTACACATTCCTGCCTACGCCTTAATTTTTTTCATTATCACACATTGTTTTAATCTCCAAGCTTCGGACAGCAAAGAAATGCTCATATCCGAGCTTTGCAAAAAGCATCAGATTTTTCTGCAGAGACGCATTTGATTAAACTTTCCATGTGGCCAGGAGCCAGCTACTTTTTCCTCCTTCTGCCGTCATTCAGAGTGAAATGTCATTTGGGTACCAGGCCGCTAAAATGGTCTGCGTGACATTTGCTCCACATGTCCCAGAAATATAACTGGAGGCAGGTATTATATATTTGTTTCCTTCTGCATTAGATAGGCTGCTCTCCCCTATACAAGCAGTTACTTTTGACAGGTTTCCAAGGTATTTTATAATTCTTTCTTGGTTTTTAAACTCCCAGACTCTACTTCTGAACTAAAGTATTTTTCTTAACATGTCACAGTCTGGCTAAATTTCTAGTTTGATGTGTATGGATGATGGTGCCTAACGCCGAGCATGCGGTTACATGGCGACTGTAATATACTGAATTTGTACAGCAAATTTAAGTGGCTTAAAAGAGTATTGGAGAAATTCTGCTGACTTGCAAATCCGCTTGATCTGCACTGCAAAATGACAGCGGAGAGAATAATTTGCACATATCTGACTGTGTATATGCCCTCTGAAAAGCTATGTTAAATAGGAATGAGCACTAAAGAGGTTCATCCACTATACCAGTGACTTTCAACCTTTTCATTTCTCGGCGCGCTGATAAGGAGCCATAAACTCTTACGTCACACCAAACAATTTTTTGTATATTTTACAATTGAGGTCTAAGATACTAAGTCTCTACATCACGGATGTCAAACTCTGCCCCCCCCCAGATGTTTCTGAACTACAACTCTCATGATTCCCTGGTCATCTATAGCATTCAAAGAATTCTGGGAATTGTAGGCTTCAACGTCTGGGTTCACCAGGGCACACCAGCATGCCACCGCACAGTTTAGGGTTGCCAGATCCTCCATGTTTTCCTGGACACTTAATTTATTCATTTTGTTGGGCTATACATGAAAAATCCAACCCTGCAGACTGTGGACTTCATATGCTCTACATATACACTGTACAGCGCTACAAACTTGTTGGCACTTTATAAATACTTGGAACTGTAACTGCTGCAGAAAAGAAATCAGAGGAATCTCAGGTGACCTGCCTTAATTAGGTAATTGATTTTGCTGGTCTTGCCTCATATGAATTACTAGCTTTTGCCCGCGGCTTCGCTCGCGTGGATTTTAGGATTTGTTAAAATAGTTTTTAAAAGAAACTTGAGGTTTTTTTGGTAAAACCCCCCTCCCCCCCCCACTTGGGATTTTTGGAAAATTGTAAAACACGTGTTTTTTTATTTTTCAAGAAGAATGTAAGTGCCTACTTGACCCCCTGCAATCTGGCTTCCGTCCCCTACACTCAACTGAAACTGCCCTCACCAAAGTCACCAACGACCTCCTAACTGCTAAAAAACACGGCCACTATGCTATTCTCATCCTGCTTGACCTCTCGGCTGCTTTTGACACTGTTGACCACCCCCTCCTTCTACAGACCCTCAACTCTCTGGGTCTCGGTGACACTGCACTCGCTTGGTCGACTCCTATTTATCCAACAGGTCCTTCTGTGTGTCCTTTTCCTCTTCCCATGATAGACTGCAGGATTTCTCACGCGCAGCCCCCACTCTCTGGAACACTCTCCCTCGTACTGTCAGACTTTCCCCTAACTTCTCTTCCTTCAAACGCTCCCTTAAAACGTTCCTATTTAGGGAAGCCTACCACCCAACTCACTGACGCAACCATCAATCACTCTCACCTTACAGTCCTCTCCTCCTGTTTCCAACCCCAACCCTCCCAGATTGTGAGTTCCTACGGGAATAAGGCCCTCATCTCCTCCTGTACTGTTTGTCAAATGTTGTTCAATGTATTGTAACCCTGTCTATACTGTGCTTATTGTACAGCGCTGCGGAATATGCTGGCGCTTTATAAAATAATAATAATAATAAATAATAATCCTTTGCTGGTAACTCTTCCTCTTCAATGCCTCTATCTGTTGGTGTACCTCAAGGCTCTGTCCTTGGTCCTCTGCTGTTTTCCATCTACACCTCCTCCCTGGGCAAAATCATCAACAGCTTTGGCTTTAATTACCACCTCTACGCTGATACACTCAGATCTACCTCTCTACCCCTGATCTCTCTCCCCCTGTCCTTTCAAAAGTCAGTGACTGTTTATCTGGCATCTCCTCCTGGATGGCCTCCCACCACCTAAAGATCAACATGTCAAAGACTGAGCTCCTACTTATTCCTCCCTCCAATGCCTCCCCACCTCCTGACTTCTCTATCAAGGTGGAGGGTATCACCATCTCCCCATCAAACCAAGTTTGCTGTCTTGGAGTTACACTTGACTCTGCTCTTTCCTTCATCCCCCACATAAAGTCTGTTTCCTCCTCCTGCCGATACCAACTGCATAATATTTCCAGAATTCGGCCATTTCTTACCGCTGTCACCACAAAACAACTCATACACGCCCTGGTAATCTGCCGACTCGACTATTGCAATAATCTCTTATCTGGCGTCCCTCTGTCCCGCCTCTCCCCCCTACAATCCATCCTGAACGCCTCCGCCAGGCTAATTCACCTCACCCGCCGCTCTGTCTCTGCCACTCCCCTCTGCGAGTCCCTTCACTGGCTCCCCATCCACTGCAGAATTAAGTTCAAAATCCTTATCCTTACCTACAAAACCCTCACTAACTCAGCGCCCCACTACCTGTCCTCACTAATCACCAAATACACCCCAGCCCGCTCCCTAAGGTCAAACAGTGACCTGCGCCTAGCTTCTCCCCGCATCACCTCTTCCCATGATAGACTGCAGGATTTCTCACGCGCAGCCTCCACTCTCTGGAACGCTCTCCCTCGTGCTGTCAGACTTTCCCCTAACTTCTCTTCCTTCAAACGCTCCCTTAAAACATTCATATTTAGGGAAGCCTACCACCCAACTCACTGACACAACCATCAATCACTCTCACCTTACAGTCCTCTCCTCCTGTTTCCAACCCCAACCCTCCCAGATTGTGAGTTCCTACGGGAATAGGGCCCTCCTGTAATGTTTGTCAAATGTTGTTCAATGTATTGTTTTGTAACCCTGTCTATACTGTGCCTATTGTACAGCGCTGCGGAATATGCTGGCGCTTTATAAATAAAGAATAATAATAATAATAATAAAGTGCCAAATTTCACACCTGTAACATCTTTGGATTTTGAAATATAGGTATACTGATAAAAGTATTCACATCCCTTTCCCCCACTGCCCTGAACTGGATTTTCGGAAAATGGTAAAATACCATTTTGCACGAAGATTGTAAATATCGAATTTCACACCTGTAATATCATTGGTTTTTGAAATATAGGTATAGTGATAAAGGTATTCATCCCCCTTTTTGCCCCCCCACTGGATTTTTGGAACATACGTGTTGTTTTATTTTCAAGACGAATCTAAATACCAATTTTCACGTCTGTAACATCTTCTGTTTTTGAGATATAGGTATCCTGTTGAAAAGTATTCACCCCGTTTTTTCACCCACCACGTGGGATTCTTGGAAAATGGTAAAACATGTGTTTGTTTTATTTTTCAAGAAGATTGTAAGTGCCAGATTTCACACCTGTAACATCTTTGGTTTTTGGAAATATAGGTATACTGATAAAAGTATTCAACCCCCCTTTTCCCCCTATTTTAAAATTTTTGGAAGATGTTACAATAGGTGTTTTTTTGTTTCTCAAGACAAATCTAAATACCAATTTTCACATCTGTAACATCTTCTGTTTTTGAGATGTAGGTATCCTGTTTAAAAGTATTCACCCCCCCTTTTTTTACCCCCCCCACTTGGATTTTTGGAAAATGGTAAAACACGTGTTTCTTTATTTTCAAAAGATTGTAATTACCAAACTTCACACCTGTAACATCTTGGTTTTTGAACTATAGATATACTGATAAAAGTATTCAGACCCCTTTCCTTCTGAATCTAAATACCGATTTTCACATCTGTACCATCTTCTGTTTTTAAGATATAGGTATCCTGTTTAAAATATTTTAAATATTCAACCCCCTTTTTTTGCCCCAGTTGAATTTTTGAAAAACTGTAAAATACGTGTTTTTTTTTATTTTCGAAGAAGAAGCTAAATACCGATTCTCACATCTGTAACATCTTCTGTTTTTGAGCTATAGGTATCGTGTTTAAAATATTCAACCCCCTTTTTCACCCCCTTAGGGGCGGAGTTTCCAAAAATCTTTTCTTAGTGGGTGCCCACATCATAAAAACAGTGCACCTTCAAAATTTCACATTCCTAGGTTAAACGGTTTCAGCTGGGCGTTGATGAGTCAATCAGTCAGGAATTTCGCATTTATGATAAAAGTATTCAACACCCCATTTTGCCCCCCCCGGGAATTTTCAGAAAATGGTAAATTGCCCCCAGTTGAATTTTTGAAAAACGGTTAAATACGTGTTTTTTTATTTTTCAAGAAGAATCTAAATACCGATTTTCACGTCTGTAACATCTTCTGTTTTTAAGATATAGGTATCTTGTTTAAAATATTTAAAATATTCAACCCCCTTTTTTCGCCCCCCCCAGTCGAATTTTTTAAAAACGGTAAAATACATGTTTTTTTATTTTTCAAGACGAATCTAAATACCGATTTTCACATCTGTAGCATCTTCTGTTTTTGAGCTATAGGTATCCTTTAAAATATTCAACCCCCTTTTTCACCCCCTTAGGGGCGGAGTTTCCAAAAATCCTTCCTTAGTGCGTGCCTACATCATAAAAACAGTGCACCTTCAAAATTTCACGTTCCTAGGTTAAACGGTTTCAGCTGGGCGTTGATGAGTCAGTCAGTCAGTCAGTCAGGACTTTCGCGTTTATATATATAGATACGTGTTGAGGGGCACCACCTTCCCTGTGCTTTCACTGAAATAGTAATGTGTGTCTTGGAAAGCATGGCCAACCTGGCAACCCAAGGAACAGTGTTTGGTGAAAACACCGACTTGCAATGTACTAAAAACCCATGAAAATGGTTGCTTTTCATTCTTAGTTTGGTACAACTCACCATTTAGTGAATAAACCCATTCTATTAATAGAGATGCTGTAATACTTTAAAAGGGATAAATCATGAGCTGCTCCTTCCCTCTGCAAAGCTGTGAGCATGTACCGAAGCAGCAGGTACATGTGTTAAGAAGCTGACGTGTTGTTTTGGTTAAATTCACTAAACAGTGAGTTGCGCAGGAAAAAAAGCATTATCAGGTCTATTCACTAAAAGGAGAAACTCAGGAGAAATGGAAGAAGAAGAGAACAATCTAGACCAAATAGCCAGTTTGGAAAATGAGATAAATGGGAGAATTTTTCTTGTTTGGCTATTTTGACCTAGAATTTTCACTTCTCCAGTCATTCTCCTGATTTTCACCTTTCTCTGCATAACCCTGATAATCAGGTCTCACTGGTGAAACGCAGGAGAAGAGAAAAATCTAGACCACATAGCCGATTTAGAAAGTCAGATAAATGGGAGAATTTTACTGGTTTGGCTATTTTGATCTGGATTTTTCACTTCTCCAGTCATTCTCCTGAGTTTCAACTTTAATGAATAGACCTGTATGTTATATTGTGCTCGAAATCCTATAAAGTCTACAACTAGGATTACGTGGTCCTCCATGTCTTCCTGGAGGCATTTTATTCATGCTGATGGCCTGTGCTTGAAAAATGCAACCCTGCAGCATGTAGAACCTATATGCTGCAGTGAAGGAATCAAAAACGTTAGGTCTTGTGAGTGAGAAAAAGAAAAATTGTGAAAAAATAAATGTAAAATTGTGATAATCCTATTTTCTGTGAGAAAATGAAAACATGATGGGGTGCCCTGTCTGGAGATAAAATCTCAAATAAATCCCAAAGTTCTCCTGCATACGGGATCACCGGTAAGGCTAGGGTCAAACCAAAGCATTTTTACACGCGAACGTCAAAAAGTGCGTCCGAATGCATTGACGTATTTTTTCATGGAATGCGCGAAAACGGTCATACGATGCGCAATTTTTGTGCGTGATTTTTTACGGATCCAAATCAGGAAACTTTGGGTGTCTGGACGTTATGTTGGACGGACATGAGCAGTGTCTGACGTCTCCTAATCACGCACACACGTTGCTAGCGGACGCAGCGCACTCTGTACGTCAGTACTAGCGGTTCTGCGTTCCCGAAATAATGCGCTCAAATTCCACTTGCGTTGCGCGGCCGGACTTTTGTGCGGCCGTACTTCGTATATTGGCCGTCATTGCCCGTCATCTGCTGCTAGTGCGGCCGTAATTAAGTGTGCCAGAACGCACGTTAAAAGTGCGCTGGTCTGACCCCAGCCTAAGTTAAGTATTTTATGGTATATTTATTTTACAGAGTTAAGTGAATTTTCAACTCCAAAATCACTGAACTGAATATTATGCTGCTCTGGTCTTCGCAGCATAATATCTCAAGCTGAAAACAGCACGCTATGTGGGAATAGCTCGCTGCTCTTGTACCTAGCTGTTATTAAAAGCTCCTAAACAAGGTATAGGAGACATTAACATACTGGATGAGCTGCTCAAAATAGCGACTCGAGCCATTAGCTAAATGACTCAGTTGAAACCAGACCCCCTGCCATTTATAACCATTGCACACAGTAGATGTGCTATTTTGCATTTCGCTGTGAATTTCTACATATTTCCTGCCATATCTATTTAAATCCACACTTTACAAGAACAACACAATGATCAAACCTACATGCCCGCTTCCTTTTATTTCTAGCACAAAGGGTTTCATTAATCGGCTCATAAAGGTTATATTTCTTTTGTTTAATTAAGTCACGTCATATAAAAGGGAAGAGTCACTCGTGGGATTTTATTTTTCCACACTTCTGGTTGAAATAGCAGATTGGGCATGCTGTTTGTGAGGAAAAATTAACTGGTTATATTTTTGGATTTACTTTTACTTCATAGACTAAACTGTTAAGGCAGTGTAAGTGGGCCTGACTCCCATGATGCATTGCCTACAGGCACTGTGAGAGCACATAAGCATGGCGTAGTTAGGGATGTCAGATCAGCCATGTTTTCCTGGACACCTATTACTATTTCATGCAGCGGAAAGCACATGGAAAAGTGCTGCCCGGCAACATGTATAATTCATATGCTGCAGGAAGGAACTCAAAAAAGAATACAGGGTGACTTGTCTTGTTTTCTTACCAGCAGCATATTGATTCTACATGCTGCGGGGTGGCATTTTTCATGCACTGTCCATCAGCATGATTAGAGGATTCATGTCCAGAAAAACATGGCCTATGTGGCAACCCTAGGCACAGTGCAGGGATCATCAACCGTGGCCCTCCAGATATTTTGGAACTACATCTCCCATAATATTCAGCCACTAACTAGGCTGGCTGAGCCTCGTGGGAAATGTAGTTCACCAAAACATCTGGAGGGCCAAGGCTGCTGACACTTGGCACACTGGAATGTCCAAGTGCGCATACTGTACATTGACATAATGCTTTCTGTGTTTACACCCTGGAGTGCTAGAGTGCACCCAGAGCATTATGGGAAGATGTCAGCTCCTGGACCCATAAATTATGACAGGATATAATGAATTGGGACACAAGGGAAGAATCCCTATTAAAAACAATGGAACCACAGCATTAACCGTGGCCATATCATGACTTGAGTTGCACTTCCCATAGGAGTGTCACAACCCATTTGTGGGAGGGACCACACCCCACAGTATCATCAGCGTCGCTCCAGAGAGCATTATTACACACACCCCACAGCATCGCGGATGGTGTATTAAGGGGAGTACCACAATGACCACATTCCTTCTTTGTTCTGGACTCCTAACCCTCAATATGGAGAGGCAGACAAAAAACATATTGAAAGCATGTATACGACAGGGAAAAGAGGAAAGGAGAGTTATATATGAGAAAGGCAGCCCCTCTCAAAGGAGAGGCTTATGGAATAAACAAACATTTCACACATTCGGCTGATCTTTTAAAAAAACAAAACATATAGAGGGTTATTCAGAGAGAGGTGAAAAGCAGGAGAATGGTTGGAGAATGGAAAAGTCTAGGTCAAAATATCCAAACCAGAAAAATTCTCCCATTCATCTCACTTTCCAAATCGGCTATTTTGACCTAGAATTTTCCATTCTCGAGCCATTCTCAAGGTTTTCACCGATCTCTGAATAACCCTGAATGTCGAAATGTCAGCTTATTCATTTGAAAAATTTCAGCCTGAGCTGATATTCAAAAAATGTTGCTGGTCCAAAAACTTTTGACTGGAAAAACACCCGAAAAGCTTATTTTCAGTCAGTGTCATACAGATTAGTGTAATCTAATTAAACATGTCTGGTAGAAAAAGCTAATGTTTAAAAAAAAATATTTCAGCCTTATTCCCTGCACTTCCCGGCCTGAAAACCCATTAGTATTTCAATTCTTTTCAGAAATCAGCATACCGATAAATTAAAAATGAATCGACCTAACCGATATTTCCATTAAAAAGTATAGCCGCGAGAGCTGATATCCGATCCAAAATTTTATTGGCAATCGAAGTGCTGGTAAACTCGCATTTGAATCTTCCGAACCTTAAAAATGAACGAAAATAGGCAGAAAAGGGTCCCTATTTGGGCCATCGGGCAAAATTAAATTGAGCCCATTGTCTCTAATGAACCTTCCTCATTCCCAATCCAGAAATGCTTATAAACAGAAGAAGAACATGTGAACCGAAATCCGAACGACTGCTGTAAACCGCCATTTATTTAAGCAAATGCTAAAATGATCATGCTTTTCTCTTTATATATATATATATATATAGAAAATACACGAACTGAGCACTCCAGCTTCCAAGTTTCCCTTGTGCCCGGTGCCTGCCGAATTAAGGCTAAGGATAGACAGTAATCGAAGGAAGAACGGCGGCACTCCAGGACAATAAAAAATCCAAGCGTTTTTATTCCAAAATCAACGTTTCAGCCCCAACCCGAGGCTTTCATCAGGATACAAACACAACATAAAATAAACAATATTTATAGATATCGCCATGCTTACCACTCCCTCTAGAACGGCGTTCCCGAACATCCAAGGCGCAGGTGCCAAGTGCCGTCGGCGTAATTAAACATGGACGGCGCGTAACCCCGGCAACCCACCACGCAGTTCCCATCGCGAGCGTCGGAACGGGAAAAAAAACCCACATAAAAACAAAACTGAAAAAATACAAAAAGAAGTGTAAAGGAACATATTAAAACCCGGTTGGGTTTTGCATAGAGGCACAGATCCTCGTACAGCAAGGCTTGTAACGGCTAGCGCTCACCGCTTTCCTTACGTCAAGGTCCCCGAGTGTCCACTACTCAAACACCAAGCGTCGTAGACGCAACTGGGCGTGGACAGCGCGTAACCCCGGCAACCCATGACGCGTATCAAATCACACACATCTCAATAGAGGTGAGACAAAAAAGACCTCAAAAAATGCAAAACCGAAAAAATAAACCCAACCAAACATTAAGGAGAGGCAAAGAATCTAAGCCAAAAAGTTGGTATACATGTAGGCCCATGTGTATATAGTAAATAAATGATCACATTTGAAAAAAACAAAAGAAAAGGAAAAATGGACAAAAAACACAGGGATCTTAATAAATGAAGCAATCCCATGGATAAGAAAAAACCGAAATGACTATCGAGACTAACTCGCATAATTCCTAAAGTAATTATTGCAAAGCCCAAATAACTAACCACTGAAGAAACAGAATAGACAGCATGAATGACCCCGGTCCTCTAGGACCTTCAAAACATAGAAAATGTCAGTTTTTCATTTAAGCCATCCGGGTAAACAGTCCTTAGGCGATGGATCCAGAAGGCTTCTTTTTGCAAAAGTAATCTACCACGATCTCCCCCTCTTCTAGGTGGCGGAATATGGTCAAAAGCCACAAACCTCAAAGAGGTCAGAGGGTGATTTAGATTCAAAAAGTGCCGAGCCACCGGCTTATCAGAGCGACCATCACGAAAGGCTGTCCGGATGTTGGAACGATGGTTGCGAATCCGTTCACATAGCTGGGTTTCGGTTTTACCGATATAGGCCAACCCACAAGGACACATGATTTTATAGACTACATACTCGGTCTTACAGGAGATGTTATAACGGATTTTAAAGATCTTGCCAGTGTGGGGATGAGAAAAGGTCTTGGAGGATATCATGTGGCCACAGGTGACGCACCCCAGACACCTCTTACAACCAACATTGGAAAACAGTCCAACTCCCCGCGAATAGCTTGATACAGGGTCAGTATGGACCAAAAGGTCCTTCAGATTTTTACCCCGCTTATAGCAAGTCATTGGTCTCTGTTTAAATATGGCCGGTAGCGAAGGGTCCTGTTCCAGGGTGTGCCAATTCCTATTGACCGATGCAACAAGTTTGGACGTAGCAGTGTGATATTGCATAGGGAATCTGAGGCGAGGCACCAATCTCGTTGAAGTCTCCTGTGGCAATTCGACTTTCCTCAGAGCCGAATCCAGGACTTTGGTCGAATAGCCCCTATTCCTGAACTTCTCATACATAGACTGCATCTGACGCTCACAGTTTTCCAATTCGGAGTTGTTCCTAACAACCCTCATGAATTGAGCATATGGTAGTGATTTCACCACATGTTGAGGATGGGCACTAGAAGCGTGTAGCAGTGTGTTGCGGTCGGTGGGTTTGGAATATAGAGAATAGTGTAAACTATTCTCTTTGAGGTAAACCTCAACGTCCAGGAACTGTATCCTCGTGGTGTTCACCTGTAGAGTAACCTCGACAGGTGTTCCTAAATTGTTGATGTATACTTCCAACTGTCTTGCCTCTTCCACCGTCCCTCGCCAAACTATGAAGATGTCGTCGATGTAACGAATATATTCGACAATGTTTTCTACAAAGCGGGGTAAAATGTGTTGCTTCTCCCACATGTACATGTACGCGTTGGCGTACATCGGCGCCATCGCGGCACCCATGGACGTCCCTGTGCTTTGTAAGAACCAGTCGTTTTCAAACCGGAAGTAATTGTTTTGAAGGGTTAACAGCAGTAGTTCCAAGACAAATTCGATACAAGGTCCCGTGTACCTATCAGATAAACAGAGGAGTTCTCTCATCGCTTCCACCCCATCCTCATGGGGGATAATCGTATAGAGGCTCCTAACGTCCATGGTTACTAGGACCACATTGCCAAGATCGCCTTTCACTTCAGAGAGCCGATGTAAAAATGTTGGTGTGTCCTTGACACAAGTCGGTATGCCAAGGACCGGTGCTTTAAAAAGGGAATCCAGCCACTTGGCAATGGGCTCTAGGACTCCATCGACTGCCGACACAATGGGACGCATAGGAGGCGCCTGTAAATTCTTATGCACTTTAGGCAATCCATAAAGGACCGGAGTGCGAGGGAACTTCTTGTGCAGATACCCAAATTATTCAATAGTAATGAAATTCATTTGTAGCCCTCTCATCAGGCTATCCTCAAAGGTCCTCTGTATGGCAACCGTGGGGTCATTACATAGTTGTCTATATGTGGTGGCATCACTCAGAAGTATACGCATCTGATCGGAATATTTAGAATAGTCCATGACGACTATTGATCCGCCCTTATCCGCAGCCCGTATCGTGATCGTTGGATCCCCAGCCAAGTCCCTAATGATACACCACTCCTTTTTCGTAGTATTATTATGTCTCACATGATGATTTTGTATTTTCTGAACAGTATCCGTTTTGACTGTTTTTAAGAAGGTTTTAATGGAAGCTTGGTTGGGGATCGGGTCGAAGGTACTACGTGGGCGGAATTCTGAAAGATTATTAGTTTGCGTATTTTTTAAAAAAATCAGTAAGTCTTAAAGTCCGACCAAATTTGTATAGCTCTATGTTCCATTGTAACTCCTGAGGCTTAGCCGTAGGAATAAAGATAGCCCCTTCGCCAGAATTTTTGTTTCTTCAATGGTGAGTATGCGGGAGGATAGATTGAATATGGGATTCATTTCTTGTAGAGGGGTGGTTTGCCTCTTTGTCCAATGGGGTCGCCCCCTTTGGCCTCTTCTTGACATCCTGGGTTTTCGGTGTGTTTTAACCGACTCCTGGTTGTGGCACCTAAGTTTTTTGACGCCTGATCCTGTTCGACATTTTCAGCTCTTAACAACCCTGTGCCAGAAGGTTCCCCCTCCGAAGCCGATTCACCTGATGTCACATCTATAGTAGTAATGTTAGGCTTATGAATCCTTCTCCGTGGTTTTCTATAGGGTTTAGGATGGTCATTACTGTTGCTGCTAAGCCATTTATACACTCTGTGCTCCTGATAATCCATTTTAACCCGTTCGAACTTATCCCGTTTAAATTTGACCAGGTCGTTCTTATATTTCTGGTTCTCCTCACAAACTCGTTGGATTAAAGTTAGGCCCTCAGGGGATCTCAGCGTCTCCTCATGTTCCAGCTCAAAGGCACTAAGGCTCTTTTTAAGATCTTCAAGTTCTTCTCTGACATCTTGGATCGCCACCAACATCAAATCCAGCGAACATTTATTCAAAACTGCCGTCCAGTTTTTGCAAACTTTGGGCTTGGACCTTCCCAGAGTGGGAATGTTATTGATCCTAAACCCTCTAGGTATCCTCTTGGCTCGATGATAATCAGAAAGAAATAGACCGTGTAGGTCCAAGTCGATCTCCTTCTTTTTAAGTCGTGATAGTTCAAAGTAAATATCCTTGTGGGACTTAACACAGGGGAGTTCAGTGTTGGTAGTAGACCATAGGATTGCTTCAGCCTCCTCCTGGGAGAACTGTAATGTCTGGGCAACCTCAGAGTAGGCCCCAGCCTGTTGTAGAAAGTCCTCCATTTACACGGTGGCCCAAAAAAACACACTTCAATCTTGTAAGTATATAAAAAAGGTATAAAAAATGAATACCTGACGAGGTAGTATGCGTAAGGATGACTAATCCCAATCAATTCGGCCGGTGCTTCAGATAAAGTAGAGCCAGTCTTGTTATATAGAAAATACACGAACTGAGCACTCCAGCTTCCAAGTTTCCCTTGTGCCCGGTGCCTGCCGAATTAAGGCTAAGGATAGACAGTAATCGAAGGAAGAACGGCGGCACTCCAGGACAATAAAAAATCCAAGCGTTTTTATTCCAAAATCAACGTTTCAGCCCCAACCCGAGGCTTTCATCAGGATACAAACACAACATAAAATAAACAATATTTATAGATATCGCCATGCTTACCACTCCCTCTAGAACGGCGTTCCCGAACATCCAACGCGCAGGTGCCAAGTGCCGTCGGCGTAATTAAACATGGACGGCGCGTAACCCCGGCAACCCACCACGCAGTTCCCATCGCGAGCGTCGGAACGGGAAAAAAAACCCACATAAAAACAAAACTGAAAAAATACAAAAAGAAGTGTAAAGGAACATATTAAAACCCGGTTGGGTTTTGCATAGAGGCACAGATCCTCGTACAGCAAGGCTTGTAACGGCTAGCGCTCACCGCTTTCCTTACGTCAAGGTCCCCGAGTGTCCACTACTCAAACACCAAGCGTCGTAGACGCAACTGGGCGTGGACAGCGCGTAACCCCGGCAACCCATGACGCGTATCAAATCACACACATCTCAATAGAGGTGAGACAAAAAAGACCTCAAAAAATGCAAAACCGAAAAAATAAACCCAACCAAACATTAAGGAGAGGCAAAGAATCTAAGCCAAAAAGTTGGTATACATGTAGGCCCATGTGTATATAGTAAATAAATGATCACATTTGAAAAAAACAAAAGAAAAGGAAAAATGGACAAAAAACACAGGGATCTTAATAAATGAAGCAATCCCATGGATAAGAAAAAAACGAAATGACTATCGAGACTAACTCGCATAATTCCTAAAGTAATTATTGCAAAGCCCAAATAACTAACCACTGAAGAAACAGAATAGACAGCATGAATGACCCCGGTCCTCTAGGACCTTCAAAACATAGAAAATGTCAGTTTTTCATTTAAGCCATCCGGGTAAACAGTCCTTAGGCGATGGATCCAGAAGGCTTCTTTTTGCAAAAGTAATCTACCACGATCTCCCCCTCTTCTAGGTGGCGGAATATGGTCAAAAGCCACAAACCTCAAAGAGGTCAGAGGGTGATTTAGATTCAAAAAGTGCCGAGCCACCGGCTTATCAGAGCAACCATCACGAAAGGCTGTCCGGATGTTGGAACGATGGTTGCGAATCCGTTCACATAGCTGGGTTTCGGTTTTACCGATATAGGCCAACCCACAAGGACACATGATTTTATAGACTACATACTCGGTCTTACAGGAGATGTTATAACGGATTTTAAAGATCTTGCCAGTGTGGGGATGAGAAAAGGTCTTGGAGGATATCATGTGGCCACAGGTGACGCACCCCAGACACCTCTTACAACCAACATTGGAAAACAGTCCAACTCCCCGCGAATAGCTTGATACAGGGTCAGTATGGACCAAAAGGTCCTTCAGATTTTTACCCCGCTTATAGCAAGTCATTGGTCTCTGTTTAAATATGGCCGGTAGCGAAGGGTCCTGTTCCAGGGTGTGCCAATTCCTATTGACCGATGCAACAAGTTTGGACGTAGCAGTGTGATATTGCATAGGGAATCTGAGGCGAGGCACCAATCTCGTTGAAGTCTCCTGTGGCAATTCGACTTTCCTCAGAGCCGAATCCAGGACTTTGGTCGAATAGCCCCTATTCCTGAACTTCTCATACATAGACTGCATCCGACGCTCACAGTTTTCCAATTCGGAGTTGTTCCTAACAACCCTCATGAATTGAGCATATGGTAGTGATTTCACCACATGTTGAGGATGGGCACTAGAAGCGTGTAGCAGTGTGTTGCGGTCGGTGGGTTTGGAATATAGAGAATAGTGTAAACTATTCTCTTTGAGGTAAACCTCAACGTCCAGGAACTGTATCCTCGTGGTGTTCACCTGTAGAGTAACCTCGACAGGTGTTCCTAAATTGTTGATGTATACTTCCAACTGTCTTGCCTCTTCCACCGTCCCTCGCCAAACTATGAAGATGTCGTCGATGTAACGAATATATTCGACAATGTTTTCTACAAAGCGGGGTAAAATGTGTTGCTTCTCCCACATGTACATGTACGCGTTGGCGTACATCGGCGCCATCGCGGCACCCATGGCGTCCCTGTGCTTTGTAAGAACCAGTCGTTTTCAAACCGGAAGTAATTGTTTTGAAGGGTTAACAGCAGTAGTTCCAAGACAAATTCGATACAAGGTCCCGTGTACCTATCAGATAAACAGAGGAGTTCTCTCATCGCTTCCACCCCATCCTCATGGGGGATAATCGTATAGAGGCTCCTAACGTCCATGGTTACTAGGACCACATTGCCAAGATCGCCTTTCACTTCAGAGAGCCGATGTAAAAATGTTGGTGTGTCCTTGACACAAGTCGGTATGCCAAGGACCGGTGCTTTAAAAAGGGAATCCAGCCACTTGGCAATGGGCTCTAGGACTCCATCGACTGCCGACACAATGGGACGCATAGGAGGCGCCTGTAAATTCTTATGCACTTTAGGCAATCCATAAAGGACCGGAGTGCGAGGGAACTTCTTGTGCAGATACCCAAATAACTCAATAGTAATGAAATTCATTTGTAGCCCTCTCATCAGGCTATCCTCAAAGGTCCTCTGTATGGCAACCGTGGGGTCATTACATAGTTGTCTATATGTGGTGGCATCACTCAGAAGTATACGCATCTGATCGGAATATTTAGAATAGTCCATGACGACTATTGATCCGCCCTTATCCGCAGCCCGTATCGTGATCGTTGGATCCCCAGCCAAGTCCCTAATGATACACCACTCCTTTTTCGTAGTATTATTATGTCTCACATGATGATTTTGTATTTTCTGAACAGTATCCGTTTTGACTGTTTTTAAGAAGGTTTTAATGGAAGCTTGGTTGGGGATCGGGTCGAAGGTACTACGTGGGCGGAATTCTGAAAGATTATTAGGGACCTTGACGTAAGGAAAGCGGTGAGCGCTAGCCGTTACAAGCCTTGCTGTACGAGGATCTGTGCCTCTATGCAAAACCCAACCGGGTTTTAATATGTTCCTTTACACTTCTTTTTGTATTTTTTCAGTTTTGTTTTTATGTGGGGTTTTTTTCCCGTTCCGACGCTCGCGATGGGAACTGCGTGGTGGGTTGCCGGGGTTACGCGCCGTCCATGTTTAATTACGCCGACGGCACTTGGCACCTGCGCGTTGGATGTTCGGGAACGCCGTTCTAGAGGGAGTGGTAAGCATGGCGATATCTATAAATATTGTTTATTTTATGTTGTGTTTGTATCCTGATGAAAGCCTCGGGTTGGGGCTGAAACGTTGATTTTGGAATAAAAACGCTTGGATTTTTTATTGTCCTGGAGTGCCGCCGTTCTTCCTTCGATTACTATATATATATATATATATATATACATATAAACAAGACAATGCTATGCACTCACGCTTCCTTAGGAGATCCAAAGTGCCCGGTGCCTGTCATGTGGTGATGGATAGTAGTTTGAAAAGGAAAATATGACGGCACTCCAGGACTGTCAACTTGTAATTTATTTGATCATGAGTGTCAACGTTTCAGCTCCCAAACCGGAGCTTTCCTCAGGACAAAAGTTATTAGGTTATACAATGCAACAGTATGCTTTTATACATGAAGAGTAAAATAAACTTACCCCACCCCACACCTGCGGCGTTGCCAGTGTCCCTGTGCGCATGCGCGTATTCATCCCGGTCGCTCCCAGATGACGTGATACGTTGGCATAGCAACCCAGACGCGCATTTTCATTCCCTACCACCAAGTGCAAAAAAAATAGGCAATACAGCAGCAAAAACCAGCGCTTCATAATACACCACAGCTGCGGATTTCAAACCCAAGGGTGCATTTAGAGATATCAACATAGCAGCAAGACGTATATACCATGGGACCCAAACAATGAGGAACAAAAAAATAAGATCGTCAATCCAGGCCCGGCAAGAATAGACTATGTGACTAGTAGGTGGAGCCTCTCAATCACACAGAACATCGGAATGAGGGGAGTGTTCAAAACATGGAATACATTATTTTTTCATTTAAACCATCGGGATAGATCGTACGTAGATGGTGGATCCAAAACGTTTCCTTTCTAAGTAACATTAACCCCCGATCTCCGCCCCTATGTGGCACTGGAATATGATCTATGGCAATGAATTTTAGTGAACTCAAGGGGTGATTTAATTCCAAGAAATGACGGACAACAGGTGTATCGGATGCGCCATCCAGGTAGGCTATACGTATATTGGAACGGTGGTTCCTAATACGTTCACACAGGGGGTAGAGGTCTTCCCTATATAGGCCAGACCACAGGGACATGTTATTTTGTACACCACATGATCCGTTTTGCACGTTATGTTATAACGTATTTTAAACACTTTCCCAGTATGTGGGTGTGAAAATGTTTTGGCAGGAATCATGTGGCCACACGTAACACATCCCAAGCATCTTTTACAACCAGTATTAACAATACCCCTGGGTGCCGATGTATAGCTTTTCACGGGATCCGTATGGACCAACATATCTTTAAGATTTCTCCCTCTTTTATAGCAGAACATTGGTTTGGACCTAAAAATGTGTGGTAGGGAGAGGTCATGATCCAGTACATGCCAATTCTTCCTGATGGTACGTGTTAACTCTTTCGTAGCAGTATTAAACTCTTTTACTCTTCATGTATAAAAGCATACTGTTGCATTGTATAACCTAATAACTTTTGTCCTGAGGAAAGCTCCGGTTTGGGAGCTGAAACGTTGACACTCATGATCAAATAAATTACAAGTTGACAGTCCTGGAGTGCCGTCATATTTTCCTTTTCAAACTACTATATATATATATATATATATATAATTTAACAATATAGTACTTTCGTGTGAGTCATTTTAGTATATACATATACTACATGTAAAAATATTTATGTATATATATTAAAAGGACTCACGCAAAAGTGCTATATTCTTCAAAAAATATATGTTTTCTTATACATTGTGAAGCTAAATGGACAAAAAAAGACAAAGTTGAAGACTGTAAAAAAAAAATTGTTGATATTTTTACAGTGTAATGAGCAAGAAAGCGGCATTAAGCCCACCCACATAAAATAAATTAGAATTGATTGATTCGCGATTGATTCCGAGGCTCGGCAGCCTCAAATTTTTCTGATATCCTGAAATCAATTTTCGGCCTGAGGGTTTGGCCGCCCCAGGAATCTGACAAGGGAACATTAATCCACCATCCAAGACAGGGGTCAGCAACCTCGGCACACCAGATATTTTTTACAGGTTGAGCATCTGTTATCCAGAATGCTTGTGTGACAGAATTAAAAGACTTTAATTGTAAATGTCCAAAAATGTCTTGCACAGGAACTCACAGCATTGGCCCCACTACATATAGACTTTATGCCCTTTGGAGAAGAGAGGATGCCAGCCTCGTGCCCGCAGACTACGGGTGATTATGGCAAAGACTGTTCATAGAGCATTTGGGCATTGTCATGCTGTATATAATAGATTTGTTTTAAACATGTTTCTGTGTTACAATTCCTACAGTTGTTTGTTTGTATTAGTTTAACCACCCCCAGAAACTGGTTTAAACTAGTTCTCTCTGCCCCCTTGCTTTATCCTGTGTCTGGTAGACCAGGGCATGCATGTGAGAGGAGGGGGGGGGGCTATGCAATAATTTAATGCTGGGGTGTGTTTTATCTGGATTGAGCTGTTCATTTTACGGTGTATAGCTATTGTATGTTAATGATCCTATTTTACTGTAAAAACACCTGAGCTGGGTGAAAAATAAATCTTTCCTGCTTGAACCACTCTGCATGATGTGTATCTATATCTAATGTTAGTCCAATAAAAAAAGTATCACTACGTACTGCTATACTCGTAATTATAGCTATACACTAAGCCTTGGCGGAATATAGATACCTGGTGATCATTATACTGGGCGTCTGGGCAATCTGATCTGGGAGTGCAAATAACAGGGGGTACCCAGTCAGGGTAGAAGGAGCCATCATTGAAACAGCTTGGGACCCCGTGAATTCCAGAATTCTGAGCGAATCAATCAAGGATTACTTCGTAAGATACGCGATCATCTTCCTTCTGCAGTTCCTAGTGCCCACATGCAATGGGAGCGCCCTGCAGTGTTACTGAGCGGACATGCTGGTTGCAGTCGGTGTGACCCTGAGAAGCATGTCATATGGTGAGGCTGCCCAGAGGCTCCCAAAGTGTGCTGCGATCTGCTGCAGCACTCAGGAGCTGAGTTCCCAAGCAGCAGTGACTGTACAGAATGCTCCTGTCAGAGGAATCACAGGACAGCTCCAAAATCTCCAGTTTCCGTAGTCTTTTTTATTTTAGGTTTCTGGATAAGGGGTGCCTGACCTGTAGTTTTATTACCCATGATGAAATGTACAGGGTAATTCAAAGAGATCCGAATGGCTGGTGAAAGGTAACCAAATGCCGAAAATCAGCGTTCGGTTACCTTTCTTGGCCATTCGGCTATCCAGAGAGCAGGCAATTCGCCAAATCCTGGCAAATTGCCTGCACATGTGGTGCCTGCCTGTTCGGTGCCTTTTCGAGGGCAGTGAAATCCTCATAAGAAAGCACTGCTTCGGCTACTCAGAGAACACAAACCAGCAGTGAAAGGTTCCTGAAATGCCCTGCCATTCGGTGGTTTCATGCGGCAGATTTATTCAGGCGAATCCCATAGGCTTCAGTGTTAAAAATATTAGAAACATAGAAACATAGAAAAATGTCGGCAGATAAGAACCTTTCGGCCCATCTAGTCTGCCCAATTACATGGATACTTTACCTGGATTTATCTTTTGTTTAGGATAGCCTTATACCTATCCCATGCCTGCTTAAATTCAATTACTGTTTTGGCCTCTACCACTTCAACTGGAAGGCTGTTCCATGTATCCACCACCCTCTCAGTAAAATAATGCTTCCTGATGTTACTTTTAAACCTTTGCCCCTCTAATCTAAGACTATGTCCTCTTGTTTTGCTATTTTGTTTCCTTTTAAATATACTCCCTTCCTCTACCTTGTGGATTCCCTTTACGTATTTAAATGTTTCTATCATATCTCCTCTGTCTCGTCTTTTTTCCAAGCTGTACATGTTAAGATCATTAAGCCTTTCCTGGTAACTTTTCTCCTAAAATTGAATTAAATATTCCCGTTTTAATTCAATATCTAATAAACTGTTCATTATAAAATTCTGCAGTAAAGAGTCTCTTTATTTATAGATTTTTTAGGATATTTTAAGCATTTTTTTTTATTATTTTTTTAAAAGTCCGATTTTTTTTTTTTAAACTTTACTTATTTTTTCTGTAACAGCCCTCTTTATTATCATTCATTGGACCTCATATGTAAATTTCAGACATTTTCGCTCAGTAGTTTCTTTGCAAACAACGTTTCACTTTTCAAACATTCAAGCGAACTGTTTTCCTAATTTATTCACTTCACTCGTCTGCAGTGTCGACTTTTTCCGGCAGCTTCGCTGCCTGTGATTGGCTCCTGCTCGGGTTTTTCCGGCGTTTTCGGCGGGTTAATCCAGATGTTTTTGCAGGTTTTCTGCGTGCATTCGCCGGGTTTTGCGGTTAGTTTTCGTCGGGTTTGCGGCGACTTTTCCCTGCAATTCGGGGACCCTGTGGTGCTTGCTGAATACACCGCAGGGTCGCCAAAATGGGGTCGGCAAAACAAACCGAATTGAAGAGAACGAAAAGTCACCAAACGTGCAGTGACTTTTCGATTCTCTTTGAATTACCCCGATAGTCCCAATAAACATCAGTTTATTTCAAATGATCATAAATGACAGATAATAATTTAGAAATCCCCCAAACTATTCTATCAACTAATAACAATGTCTAAAATGTCATAATGAAAGGCTTTTGAGGGGTCATTAGTAAAACAAGCCATGCCTAGGAGGTTGGAAGTTGGACTAAGGCTCTCTTTGATATCATGATTCGCTAATCCATACTTTTAATGACATGACTGTGAGATTGTTTAGCACACAGTCATTTCCCTTTAGATCAATGTTATTCTCAGCCTCTCATGTAGGAGACCTTCAGCTCCATTTATCTAGATAATGAAAAGGGATATAAATATATATATATATTTAAGTCGGACAAAGTAATTCTGCGAAAAAAAAACTAAGGATGTATTTCTTTGAATAAATATATGAGTCGATGTGTCAAAGCAGAGTGCGTTTGTTTTGATGCACTGTTCCATTTTTGGACACAATTGCACCATAAAAATGCTTTATCGTTCTATTGTATAATGTATTTCATAATGCAGTTTCATGCTGAGAAATGCTTGTAAGAGAACTTCTAAGCAGAATGATTTGACATACAGATACGAATATGAACACTCCGTGGCACGCATGTGTAGGCTTGTAGTCTAAGCCACATTTTAAGGGTATTCCTGCTTGAGTGCAGGTTATTGGGCGTTCATAAATTCCATATATGCAGCTACCTCTGTTTTGGTTCTTAATTAGATGCTATTACATCGAAAATAGCTTAACACACATTTAAATGTGTAGTAACTGAGGATGTGGAAGAAATTTACAAATATTAGGGACAAATAACTGAACTGAAAATACATGTTAAAATTAGCTGCTTTGGCCTTGACTTAATTCCCACGCCATGTTATTGCAATGGGGGTTGGAGTGCTGCCATCTAATGGGAGTTTTGTAGGTTGATAGAAGCAGAAGGATGGAGCAGAACATGGGAAGGGAATGCAAAACTTTAAGACATCCATGCATTAAGGTTTGAGGCAGCTAAAACAAGAATCACATGTTTCAATTTTTAAAATGACTATCAGGGTTATTCAAAGAGAATCGAAAAGTCACCGCATGTTCGGTGACTTTTCGTTCTCTTCAATTCGGGGCGATTCGGCGATCCCATTCCTGCGACCCTGCGGTGTATTCAGCAAGCACCACAGGGCCGTCGAAGTGCAGGGAAAAGCCGCCGCAAACCCAACGAAAACTCACCGCAAAAACCCGGCGTATGCACGTCGAAACCCGCAAAAACATCTGGATTAACTCGCCGAAAACGCCAGAAAAACCCGAGCAGGAGCCGATCACACGCAGCGGAGCCGCCGGAAAAAGCCGATACCGCAGACGAATGGAGTGAATAATATAGAAAAACAGTTTGCTTGAATGTTTGAAAAGTGAAACGCTGCTTGCAAAGAAACTACTGAGCGAAAATGTCTGAAATTTACATATGAGGTCCAATGAATGATAATAAAAAGGGCTGTTACAGAAAAAAGAAGTAAATTTAACAAAAACAAAATAGGAATTTTGAAAAAAAAAAAAATCCCCAAAAATGCTTAAAATATCGTAAAAAATCTATAAATAAAGAGACTCTTTACTGCAGACCATTATAATGAATGTTTTATTAGATATTGAATTAAAATGGGAATATGTTTAACTTTGAAGCCTATGGGATTCGCCTGAATAAACCTGCTGAATTAAACCACCGAATGACAGGGCATTTCGGGAACCTTTCACTGCTGGTTTGTGTTCTCAGAATAGACGAAGCATTGCTTCTCTATGGGGATTTCACTGCCCTCGAACAGGCACCGAACAGGTACCGTATGTGCAGGCAATTCGCCAAGATTTGGCGAATTGCCTGCTCTCTGGATAGCCTTCAGCGTTCGGTTCCCTTTCGGCAGCCATTCGGATCTCTTTGAATTACCCTATATGATTGATATATATATATATCAATCAATGTGTTTGTGTGTAGATTGGATAAGCCGTGTTAGTCCAGATGCCAAAATCACCAGAGTATAACAATGTGCAGTGATAACTTACTACTTATATAAGTTACTACTTATATATGATGTTTCTCATAAAAGATTAGGGCACAGGCAGAATAGGGTCAGGCCCTGATGGACATGGTTCTTAGGTAGTTAAGCCAAATGTCAGGTCAAGGAACAAACAGGTAAATTGATCTTGTTTTATCCCTTTTTTGATCCTAGGGGTTATTCAGAGACAGCCGATCTGGGCCCCGAAATGGCAACGAGTAGGAAATTTCCCCGCACGGTTACATTTTGGGGACATTCAGCTATTCACAGAGCAGGCAGTTCACCAAATTTTACTGCCAGCAACGGTGACTGTTTGAAGGCAGTGAAATTCCCCACAGAGAAGCAATGGTTAATATATCCCTACCTCGCCATGATTGCTATGTTGGTCTTACTGTAGACACACTGTATTTTAGAATAGACAATTACTGCACCAGCACTAATTGATTGCTGATTAAATTAAATGAGGAAAGGGACTCATTGATCAGCTGATCAATCAGCGATGCAGATGTATGCCAGGTCTTAGTTAATTCCAACCAAATGCCGCAGGGTTAATGGGAGGGAATAGCAAGGGCACATCAAGTGAACATCGAAATGCAGACCACATATTAGAGCGAGTTCAGTTCACTATTTTAATACACATGCCATCAGTATAACACTTTCAGTTATTCATTAAGTATCTGAAAATGTGTATGTCTTGTGACGAAGGGCATACCCTATTGGCATTAAAGGGGTTAAACCCGCTACTGAAAGGAAGGAATCATGTATAGTTTACATTTAACATCAGAGAGAGGGTTATCAATAACAACCGGCTGTATAATTCTGGGAGTGGTCTGCTAAACAGTAACTTGTTGCCAACCAACAACATGCACAATCAAGGCAGTTTTTTTTTCTTTAAAAAAATTACAAATGTAGCATTTCCTTTTGAAAATGTTGCATAAATAGAAAAGGAGATTGAGGTCAAATGTGAATTTAGACAGGGCTGCTGGTAATCAAAGATAGTATGTGTTTATTGGCATATGCTACCCATTTCTTTATGGTGTGCACCCTTGGAGCTATTATTAATTTCATTAAGAGCTCAGTGAATGGATCTGTCACAGCACACATATTTATGCTTCCCTGGCGTCTTGGTGCGCTACAACAGAAATCCCTGCTTTTTATCTTGGTGTCTGGGACATAATTAGATTAAGGACAGATAATTGTTTTAACTCTGGAAACCAAGACAGGCACAACATTCCAACAAAATGGAACAATAGCAGATTATGGGGAGTTCCGATTTTATAATTTCTAATTATGGGGAAATGTTAGCCAAACAAGATAGACAATGACCATTCAAAGTGTTCACAGATCTAAAACCTTTTCCATACAGGGGGTGGAAAGGGCTACATTGACACACAGCAATCACATTATCCACAACAACAGTAAAAAACAAACACAGGCAATAACAACATAAACAACAACAATATTCACACACAATACAGACACCCTGTATGTATAATGGTGACAGGGTGGCTTGGGGCAGCTTTTAACAACAAATGAAAGTTATCTCAAAAGGAGGATAGATGCAGAGGGTCCTGTGACAAGATTCTTAAGCATCATGATGCAATAAATGTGGAGATATGCATCACAAAAAATATAATATAGTGATAATTACATGCAAATCAGTACATTTATATAGTCATTAGACAGTCGCAAGAGTAAAATGAAGCTACTCAGTAGAAATACAAACAGACTCGCAATTGTTCCTCCTGGAAAAAGAATACTGCCTACAGTGCCGTACACTCTTGGAATTTGCTCCTGGAGTCCATAAGACTCCATGGCAAGTAACACAAGTCTGTGCTTTAAGGCGAAATTACATTGGAAAACTATTGGATCTTTGAGTCCTTCCACTTGTTTTAAAGTGTGGAGTAAGCGATTTTGGATGCTGCAAAGAGCCACTGGCAGATCATGATGGATCGTCCAGGATTGAGCCCAGGAAAAAAGCAAAAAGGATCAATATTACAGGTTTAAAATAAGGCATAAACTGTTTAAAGTTTGAGTGATCTTTTCACCAAGGGAACACGACCGTCTCACTACAGCTGGGCGCACTAAACCGACTTCAAAAGAAGAGTCAAACTCAAAATATTGTGGTTTATCAAGACTTGCGCAGTGAGCCCACTCAAGCTAACATGACCATATCTTGATAAAGGGAACCCTTTAAAAAACATGTTTCTTGACTGCCAGTGTCTCTACTCTTCAAATATACCAAAATGTGCCTTAGACATTATGGGTGAAAGATGTACAAGGCAGCATTCTTTTTAAATATGGTAAGGTTGGAGCTGGAACATAACCAAAATGGCATAAGCAGACGAGCATTGATGTTGTCTGCAAAGTGAAGTGAGGTTGTCCATGTTCTAGATGCCCAAGAAGCCCTAAGGATATCACCCAAAATGGAAAACCTATGAATAAATGCAGTTCTGCTCAGGGAACTAGTCCACTGCACAGCATACATAAGCCTCCCCAGCTACGAAAACAAAGGTTGGAAGGAGCATGAAACAGATAAGCAATACAATTTACTTTTTAGCGCACGTGCCCTCTACTTTTTTTTTGTGTATATTGAATAATTGACGAAAACTGACATGAGGAGGAGTGGGACACCTGCACAACGCTCAGCAATGATTGCATTGATTTGGGCCAACAAGGGAGATCACTGTCTCCAACCTAACTCATAAAATATGTATTTCCAAGGCAATACTTTCACAGGAATGGTTGTCAATCATATTTTTTCCTTTTTTGAAGTGCAATGACTGACTGCGCTGTTCCCCAAGAGAAGCTACAGCATTCGCATTCTGTCATTTTATCTAGACATCCTGCCCAAATAAGCACAGGATTTTTCCAGGATTTGCCAACACATAGTTGGTGGGGGACAATCAATGAATATTGAGGATAGTCATCAGGCCAGCAATACTCCGCACTGGCTGTTGAGGTGAATGTGTTCGCAACAAGAATTATAAAGTCACCAATCGTTCCCCGATCCCATTAAAGACCTAGAATAGTCTACAAATTACTCTCAAGAATGGAACATCGATCATCTTTAATTGTCAGCACTCCATTACCCCATTCACAGCACTAAATTGTTTTATAACTACCTTCTCTATCAGGGGAGCTTTGCAGAGTATTACCCCATTGTTGACGCACAATACAATACTATTTACCTATTACTCGAGAGGTCCACGGACCTCCGTCAAGTCAACATATTCCAAGCTTCAACACAACCTTGGGAAGATTGCTCAAGCGCTGTAATTGTAAAGCAATCACAATACACAAACCTATTTTTGTTTTATTGCTTTTGTGAGCCAGAAGGAAAAGTCCTCATTTCCAAGCGATAGGACATTCCTTTCTCCAGCGCATATCCGATTCCTATCAAAGAGGCGCGGAATAATGAATGCTGCTACTTGCTTGGTCTTAGATATTCTTTACATTTTAGCGTTCCAGCTCAGAGCGTAATATTTATTCCGTATTTAAAAGCCGGCAGTTAATTCAAAAATAAATCCACAAAGGCACGAGAGAAAAAAAAAAGAGCTTGTAACGATATTATTTTATGCTCTTAATCTAGTCGGAAATTAATGAACTGTGGATAAAAGAAAACGACGAAAAGTGCAGGGAGCCTCGGTCTAATTTCTAGGCAGCACACCATCAATTTTCCAGAGAATAAATGATTTATTAATAAAGTCCATGTAAAGTCTTATGGTTCCAAGGGCCACATATATATTTATAAAATATCTTCAGGGCTCTTATCGTTACATTGGAATCGTGAAAGTTCCAAAATCTGCAGCTATTTCTAGGAATCAAGTTTTTACCTATGGTTCCCAATTTTCTATAGCTGCAGAGTTTATATAGAGGGAAAATTCCATCAAGCGAAACCTCTCGATTCTCTATTATCGTTGGAGTTTCAAAATAAGGAGTAAAAAATGCTAATGTGATGCAGTTTTCAGTTGTGCCACAAAAAGGGAAAACAAGTCCTTTTTGATGCCATAATAAAAACAAGGAGAATATTTCATGGATCGGGACAATTCTATCATATACCTTTTAAAATTGCATCCCTGGTTATTTTGCTTTTGCCAAAAAGATATCCAACTTAATCAAAGCATAAACTATTAGGTCTATTCAAAGAAAGGTGAAACTCAGAAGAGTGGCTGGAGAAGTGAAAATTATTGGTCAAAAAAAATGTGAGTTTCCCATGTTCTTAAAATCTGATATTATTGCTCCTTCTGCTTCACGGCATTTGGGACATAATTAAACTAAGACAGATAAGGGATAAACATTGCTCAGCATTCCTAGACAAGACAGGACAATGACATTTGTGGATGGTAAACAGGATTACAGTCTAAAACAGCAGATAATGAGGCAGTGTTTGCCTTGCAAGGTAGATCAACAAAAGACCACTCAAACATACAACAGAAATTAACACATTCCTGAAAGGGGATGCTTGAAAAGGCTAACACGTCTATCCAAAGAAAGGTGAAAAAGGAGAATGACTGGAGAAGTGAAAATTCTAGTTCAAAATAGCCAAACCAGAAAAATTCTCCCATTTATCTCACTTTCCAAATCGGCTATTTGCTCTAGAAGATTTTTCTCTTCTCCTGCCAGTTCTGACTTTCACCTTTCTTTGAATAGACCTGTATGTATCCGTTCAGGTTTAACAACCTCCTAGGCTTGTGTTCCATACCATAATGGTTCTTATAGTAAAAAAATCCCTCAATTCTGTATTGATGACCTCTTACTCTTGACCTTTGAAACCATTAACGATCAGGTCACCAGAGATTCATTTATCTTTTACCCTGTGTGAACAAGGGATGTAGTTTTATAACATTCTCATAGTTGTATCGGAAAAAGATAGTTGAGTGCTTTTCTAAAATAATATTTTACATTAAAATAGAAACAACTCGAACCTTCAGGATTCCCGTTTGCTGTGAAGAAACCTGGAGGGATATCTGTATAAAGGAGATTGTAGACAATGAGGACTAAAGTACATTGAGGTCCAAAGACATCAGCAAATTCATCAAATAAATTCAGTAATAGGGACCTTCAAAAGGGCCTTAAGAGTTAATCCGTAGTGGCTCACCATTACTGGCTGTGTTATGAATGAGTTGCTATACAAGGTAAGCACTTGTTATCCAGAAAGCTCAGGAGGACCCCAGCCTTCTGGATTTTTAGATTCTTCTACATTTAGGAATCCATTCGATTCGGAATGTGAAGGGGTGGGGGGATGCAACCGGAGGGCCATGAGACCCAAGCTACTGTAGCACCAACAAAATACACACTGGGAGACACTGTACAGCACTTTTGTTGAGGGACATGCTGTACAGAATCTTCATGTCTCTCGCTGACTCTGTGCAGCATGTGACACACAGCTGCACCACAGAGTCTCCCAGTGTGTTTCTCCTGGTGTTGTAACCCTTGGAGGACTCGTCCGGAGCAGCAAGGAGTTTTCTAAAAATCAAATCCAGAAGACTCCTGAACCTGTACTTTTCGGTGTCTTTCAGATTTCAGAAGTCCAAATAGCAGATGCCCAAACTGTATTAGCAACACTATTACCGGCAGATCCTGCAAAATCACTTAGAAGCAGGGTCTGAGAGATGATGTCCTTTTCTGAATACCACAGTGGAAAGGTTGCACTCAACCTGAACAAGCAATAACAGCGGGTGCATCTTTTCTGAATATCCGTTTGAAATGAGGATAACAAGGGACCTCAAAATTATTCCTTCTTCTCCAGCTGTCCACTAATATCACTGCCTATAAAAGGGTCCCTATACCAACATAACCAGTCACAGGCGCCACTACAGGGAAATATTTACGGAGCTGATAAACCTTACTAGCTTTCTCTTAACTGCTCTAATTAGACCTAGCCACTGTATTTGCAGCTTGAGTCGTAACATGAGGGACAATGAGCAACACTGACTGACGGGCAGCAGCGGTGCCACCATCAGGGTTAGTCAAAGAGCACTGAAATTCCACTGGGTCTCCGAAGTGTGCGAAAAAGCCGCCGACCATATCTGAAAAACCGTTGCAAAATCGCCGATTCAAACGTAAAAAACACGGCAAAACCACCGAAAAAAAAAAATAGCCGTACAGTCCTATGAATAATAATTAAGAGGTCTGTTAAAAAAAAAAAAGCTATTTAAAAAGTATTGGAAAAATAATTTGCTGAAAAACTCCTGAAAAATATCAAGAGATCCTAAAAAATAAATAAATAAAGAGACTTTTTGCTGCAGATTAAAAGAATAAACCGTTTAATAAATATTAACCACTTCAATGCGGAGGACGCGCTCAGCGCGTCTTCCGCATTACCGCTGCTGTGCTGAGGACGCGCTGAGCGCGTCCTCCCATTGGGGTCAGCGTTCGGCCGGGTTCCGGACGATCGCTGGCCCCCCCGGTGCGGGCTAACATCCTCGATGTCAGCCCGGCATCCGGAACCGCAGCCACTGGAATTAGGTGTCATCGCGGCAGCGCGATGACACCTAATTCAGGTGCCCCCCCACGCAGGTGCGGAGGAGGCGCCTGAAAGGGAGGGGGGGAGGTCCTTCGGACCTCTCTCCCTCCCGATCGGCGGCGTTGCGGGGGTTAACCCAGGCACCATTTGGAAGGGCACAGCCTGCCCTTCCAAATGGTGCCTGGCATTAACCCCTGGGGAGCTGGATCGCGAATCGGCGCTGAAAAGCGCCGGTTCGCGATCCTTTCCCGGAGCTGGCCAACATCTTGGATGTCGGCCAAGCCTCCGGGAACTCCCCCTAAGGACTGGCGTCATCGTGCATAGCACGATGACGCCAGTCCTAGAGTTAACCTCTAACTGCCACCAACGGTGGAGATAGGGAGTTCCAATGAACTCCCTATCTCCCGATCCGTGGCAGCTAGGGGTTAATGTTTGGTATGGTTGGATCGGCCAGAGCATGGCCGTTCCAACGATACTAAACACGAATGTGAAAAAAGTTTTTTAAAAAAAATTTAAATTAAAATTAAAAATAAAAATATATTTAAAAAAAAAATTATAAAAAAAAAAATAAACATTTGTTTTTCTTTTTTTTGGTTTGTTAGTGTAGCAATATTGTTCCCATTTCAATTATAATGTGAACATTGATGCTGCACTAACGATTTTTGTATGCGGTGCGTTTGTTAAAAATCGCGTAATTTTCCCCCAAAAAAAATGTAACAAGACCCCATCTCTAATTTTTTTAACAAGCGCACCCCATACAAAATATAACCGCAATTGCTCGCATGTTAAAATGTGAAAAAAAAACTTTACACGTTGTAAATTATTGAAAATACATATTTTAGTACATTTTTTGTTATAATATACAGACATGACATAACATATACATATAATAATGACATATTATGAATCTATCGAGTCTGACGGAAAGAACGATATATAATATGTCTGGGTAATATACTAAAATAAGCCTTCAAAACACGTTTAAACATGATGAGCAAAACCGGTAAAAATGAGCTCAGCACAGAGGCGGGAAAAGCCCCAGCAGCGAAAGGGTTAAATGAAAACGGGAATATTTTTTATATTGAAACCTATGGGATTCACCTGAATAAACCTGTCGAATGAAACCACCGAGTATCAGGGCATTTCACTGACATTTCGGTGCTGTTCGGTGTTCTCTGAATCGATTAACCATTACTTCTTTATGGGGATTCCACTGCCATCGAAGATCACTGTATTTCGCTTGGCAATTCACCAATATTTGACGAACTGCCTGCTTTTTGAATATCCGATTGGCTCCGAAGTTGCACCGTATGGAGAAATTTACCATTCGGTGCAATTTCGGAGTCAATTCGGCTCTCTTTGAATAACCCTGCATTACTGCTGGTATCAACACTTTGAGTCCATAGGATTTCATGAAGACAACAGTCAAACACAACTCTGCACAAGCTCAGCGCGGGGATGAGTTGGCTATGTTGAAGAATACTGGGTGTTAGTTGTTGTTCCACAGCGTACGGTAATTTCATTACAATTGAGGCACAAGCAAGGTTTGTACGTTGGCTGGATAGCAACTTGAGGCATTATTGATAACGAGTAACGCATTAAGTAAAAATGGTTCTGCTCATTGACTAATGGCTCAGTTGGAATAGGGAACCATAGGTTTTAAAAGTCTACCTATCAGGATATTAAAAAAGTATGATACAAAAAGTCATTGCACTCATAAAGTAAATTGAGCTATATCTTAGGTATCAAGCAAGTCCAAAATCACTAGCCAATATGACCCAGTGCTGACAGCATTAAAGAATCAAAGAAGAATAAAGAATTAGAAGAATATAAAAATTCACACAGTTGTTACTTCACTCCCAGTAATCAACTAGAGATGTTTAACATGTTATGTGAAAAATGGAAATACAGTTATTGATAACAAACATTAACGGGGTTTGGGTCAAAATCCCTACACCCAGGTTCCCTAATGCCAAAATCCCGACGGCCAACTTCCCTACACAGACAACTCCCTTACGGCCAACTTTCAGACATCCAAAATCCCAGTGGCTAACCCGAACCCTACTCCCTAACCCCCCTAAACCTAGCCCTAACCCTAACCCCTAAACCTATCCCTAACCCTCCTAAACCTAGCCCTAACCCTAACCCCCTAAATGTATCCCTAACCCCCATAAAACTATCCCTAACCCCTTAAACCTAGCCCTAACCCCCTAAATCTAGCCCTAAACCTAACCCCCTAAATCTAGCCCTAACCCCCTAAATCTAGCCCTAACCCTAGCCCCCCTAAATCTAGCCCTAACCCTAGCCCCCTTAAACCTGGCCCTAACCCCCTAAATCTAAACCTAACCCCCCTAAATCTAGCCCTAACCCTAACCCCCTAAACCTAGCCCTAACCCCCCTAAACCTAGGGTTAGGGTGTTTAGTTTTAGGGTTAGCCGCTGGAATTATGGATGTCTGGAAGTTGGCCGTGTAGGGAAGTTGAGATGTTCGGCACTTGTCCTGTCTGGAAGTTGGCCGTCGGGATGCTGGCATTAGGGAACCTGGCTGTAGGGATTTTGTCTGGCACCCACATTAACCCTTCCATGGAGTGCAGCTAATTTTGCTAAATGCGGCACTGAAACAAAAATATTATCTCTGTCCAGTCACTAAAAAGGAATTGATTTGGCAATCGCTGTCCAGAGATCAAACTGCAAGTTATTATCACGTTTCCATTATCCAGGATGGGAAAAAAACTTACTTACCGTCCCTTGGGGTAATAATGTGGCTGACATTTTATATAGGCTCAGGACAATAATTAAAAAAAATTCTACTTTCAATTTCCACCTCCTCTCGATTTAGATATCGCACGGCTTAAGTGCCTGATCTTTACTCGTTCTGCAAGTCGATTTAGAAGATGTTGCAGTGTCATCGTGGCAGCAATAAAACAAGCAGGGATGTGCTGGCTATCATGGGAAATCAAGTAATCCCTTGCAACTTGTTACGAACTATTGATGCTGATGTTAAGGCTTTTGCTTTCTGAGAACCAGTAACACATATCCAGAATTCTTGGAAGTGAAGGAGTTAAATGTATCATTGAGGAATCTAAATGTCAACTGTGTTTATATATCTAACATCAACATTCTAAAGTAAGGAAGTGATGATTTCTTCTGGTGGTTTTTCACATGGAGACCTCAGGAGAGGCACCTCTGAAGAAGACACACAGACAGATGTAATGATGACAATTAGGATAAGCCAGGGAGAAGCCAGGGAGACAAACTCATGTTATTCCCAGCCAGCATGTTTGAAGAATACAAGAGGAGCTCTACACATTGGGTTGACTGTGTTTATATGACAGGTGCATTTATAAATATCCTGTCTGCATTACAAACTGATAAAGACTTAACATATGAATGCATTAATGAGATATTTAATGGTCGCACATTACAGGACGGGTCAGCTGGGATGCTGTAGCTTAAATAATTGGTGCGGAGATTGAAGCCTGGCATCAGTTCAATGAACAGTGTAGGGCGACCAAAATGAACAGGTGTTTGAATGTGTAGAAGAAGAAGGATGGGTAGAATCTGGGAATACTCTGGCATAGATACGCTGATTGAATAGGATGTAAATATAATAACGAAGCAAAGCTCAATTTGCAGCACATTATTTCAGCGGATGAGATGCCAAGCTTTCAATTTACATCTGTCAATGGGAACAGGATATGTGGCACATCTCACCAAGCAATGTCCACCTCCATCATTAGACACAAAGGAGCTCTGCATTTCTGAATTAGTGAAATTATTGGGTAATTAACCTTTCTCTCCAATACGTAGGATGCCTTGCTCCATAAATCCTCCATCCATGCCAATGCACCACTAGGTAGGGTTTCGGCTGGTTAGGGACATACATCAAGACAGAGCAGAGACTCATGCCAACTGTTGCTGGGCTGCTACTCTCATCAGTCTGAGAAGGGACTGGCTGTGCATGATGGACATTATGGAATTATGCGGGATTATAGTCTGTTCTTGAAATAGAAACATAGAAACATAGAAAAATGTTGGCAGATAAGAACCTTTCGGCCCATCTACTCTGCCCAATTACATGGATACTTTACCTGGATTTATCTTTTGTTTAGGATAGCCTTATGCCTATCCCATGCCTGCTTAAATTCAATTACTGTTTTGGCCTCTACCACTTCAACTGGAAGGCTGTTCCATGTATCCACCACCCTATAAGTAAAATAATGCTTCCTGATGTTACTTTTAAACCTTTGCCCCTCTAATCTAAGACTATGTCCTCTTGTTTTGCTACTTTGTTTCCTTTTAAATATACTCCCTTCCTCTATCTTGTGGATTCCCTTTAAGTATTTAAATGTTTCTATCATATCTCCTCTGTCTCGTCTTTTTTCCAATCTGTACAAAATGTATGATAACACATAATAACTCAATGGGCTGTACAATATGTTCTGATGGAAGCATTTAAGTCAGGTGTGTTGGAACCAGAAATAAAATCTTCATCCGACTGAACAGTTCTTTAACAATAAGTAGATAGTAAGTAACCATGGAATGAAGATGTATAATGTCAGCATGGAACAGAAACATGGACCATCCATGGTCCTGAAGGAAGAAATCCTGCAGCAACATGTGGATGATTACAAATGGAGAAATCTCGTTGCGCTTAGGAGAGTTACACAGACAGTTTTATGTCTTACCAAGACAATCTTAGGTTATACTGTCACTCTAGCTGAGAAGGGTGCTCCCCAAACCACCCCAAAAATTGATAAAATAGAGAAAGATTTCAGCGAGTACCCAGTTGTCCACCCTTGTGTGTACTTAACTTAATCTTCCTAATGCTTTCACTGTAGAAAACGGGTCAAAGTCCGCCTTTCATAGGAAAATTTTCTTTTTTTCTTTCACTTATATATCAACCTCATGAGAGATAGAAAAAGAACATACAATAGTGCAACAAAGTTTGAATATGTGCAATCCAGTTAGGGGAAATCTACTGATCTACTGATTTCCCCTAACTGGATTCAAACTTTGTTGCACTATTGTATGTTCTTTTTCTATCTCCCATGAGGTTGATATACACTATATTGCCAAAAGTATTCGCTCGCCTGCCTTGACTCGCATATGGATGGGTGAGCGAATACTTTTGGCAATATAGTGTATAAGTAAAAGAAAATTTTCCTATGAAAGGCGGACTTTGACCTGTTTTCTACAGTGAAAACATGTGGATGATACCTTTTAAGTGAGCTCAGATAAAAAAAATACATACATAGCATAAACTTCAGATTGCTGTATATGAGTAGGTTTCGGTGCATGTTTCCTAACTTTGATAGACAGGACTGATCATAAGCAATAGGTGCCATAGGGAAACGCACCTTTACAGGCATACCACATAGGCGTGCGCAGGATGATGTACCTTCTAGGCGATTTGCTCAAGTTTTTTAAATTTTTAGGACCTGTCCAAGCTGCTTGGGTTTATTTTATTTGATTGGTGACAAAGAACATGAAAATGAGAAGTTTCTGTTTATTTACAGCTTGTAAGCATAAATGTATCATGTGTGCAGACCTTGAAATAGGGGCCGGCTACAGAATCACACAGCTCTAGCAGTCAATATGTTAACTGAAAAAGATACACATATTTACAAGTAAATGGAAACGAGAGACGAGCATAGAGAATAGGTAATACAATGGTTGGTCAACCAAGGAATAAGAGAGGCATAAAATAGTTCAGTTGGTTTGTGGCTGTATCATGCTCTGTTTCTGCTACCAAGAGACTAATACCTGATCAAGAGCGGAATGACTGTACATGCGGAATGACTGTACATGCGGAATGACTGTAGACAGAGTATTCTTCTGTAAAAGGGCAGTTAAGAAGCAACTCCAAGTCGTACACATTTGTTAAATATCTATCTGTCTATCTATCTATCCATCTAACCTTCTATCTATCCCTCTATCTGTGCCTCATTCTATCTATCCCTCATTCTATCTATGTATCCTTGTATCTATGCCTCTATCTCTCTATGTATCCTTCTATCTACTGTATCCCTCTATGTATCATCCTATCTCTCTATGTATCCTTCTATCTATCTCTCTGTGTATCCTTCTGTCTATCTCTCTATGTATCCTTCTATCTATCTATCTCTCTGTGTATCCTTCTATCTATCTCTCTATGTATCCTTCTATCTATCTCTATGTATCCTTCCATCTATCTCTCTGTGTATCCTTCTATCTATCTCTCTATGTATCCTTCTATCTCTCTATGTGTCCTTCTATCTCTCTATGTATCCTTCTATCTCTCTATGTATCCATCTATCTCTCTATGTATCCTTCTATCTCTCTATGTATCCTTCTATCTATCTCTATGTATCCTTCCATCTATCTCTTTGTGTATCCTTCTATCTATCTCTCTATGTATCCTTCTATCTCTCTATGTGTCCTTCTATCTCTCTATGTATCCTTCTATCTCTCTATGTATCCATCTATCTCTCTATGTATCCTTCTATCTCTCTATGTATCCTTCTATCTCTCTATGTATCCTTCTATCTATCTCTATGTATCCTTCCATCTATCTCTTTGTGTATCCTTCTATCTATCTCTCTATGTATCCTTCTATCTCTCTATGTGTCCTTCTATCTCTCTATGTATCCTTCTATCTCTCTATGTATCCATCTATCTCTCTATGTATCCTTCTATCTCTCTATGTATCCTTCTATCTCTCTATGTATCCTTCTATCTATCTCTATGTATCCTTCCATCTATCTCTTTGTGTATCCTTCTATCTATCTCTCTATGTATCCTTCTATCTCTCTATGTATTCTTCTATCTCTCTATGTATCCTTCTATCTCTCTGTGTCCTTCTATCTATCTCTCTATGTATCCTTCTATGTATCCTTCTATCTATCTCTCTATGTATCCTTCTATCTCTCTATGTATCCTTCTATCTCTCTATGTATCCTTCTATCTCTCTATGTGTCCTTCTATCTATCTCTCTGTGTCCTTCTATCTCTCTATGTATCCTTCTATCTATCTCTCTGTGTATCCTTCTATCTATCTCTCTATGTATCCTTCTATCTATCTATCTATCTATCTATCTATCTATCTATCTATCTATCTATCTATCTATCTATCTATCTATCTGTGTATCCTTCTATCTATCTCTCTATGTATCCTTCTATCTCTCTATGTATCCTTCTATCTATCTCTCTGTGTCCTTCTATCTCTCTATGTATCCTTCTATCTATCTCTCTGTGTATCCTTCTATCTATCTCTCTATGTATCCTTCTATCTATCTATCTATCTATCTATCTGTGTATCCTTCTATCTATCTCTCTATGTATCCTTCTATCTCTCTATGTATCCTTCTATCTATCTCTCTATGTGTCCTTCTATCTATCTCTCTATGTGTCCTTCTATCTATCTATCCATCTAACCTTCTATCTATCCCTCATTCTATCTATGTATCCTTGTATCTACGCCTCTATCTCTTTATGTATCCTTCTATCTATCCCTCTATGTATCCATCTATCGCTCTATGTATCCTATCTATCTATGTATCCTTCTATCTATCTCTCTGTGTATCCTTCTATCTATCTCTCTATGTATCCTTCTATCTATCTATCTCTCTATGTATCCTTCTATCTATCTCTCTGTGTATCCTATCTATCTCTCTATGTATCCTTATATCTCTCTATGTATCATTCTATCTCTCTATGTATCCTTCTATCTATCTCTCTATGTGTCCTTCTATCTATCCATCTAACCTTCTAGCTATCCCTCTATCTGTGCCTCATTCTATGTATCCTTCTATCTCTCTGTGTATCCTTCTATCTATCTCTCTTTGTATCCTTCTATCTCTCTATGTATCCTTCTATGTGTCCTTCTATCTATCTATCCATCTAACCTTCTATCTATCTATCTATCCCTCATTCTATCTCTCTATGTATCCTTCTATCTATCCCTCTATGTATCCATCTATCTCTCTATGTATCCTATCTCTCTATGTATCCTTCTATCTATCTCTCTGTGTATCCTTCTATCTATCTCTCTATGTATCCTTCTATCTCTCTCTCTCTCTATGTATCCTTCTATCTATCTCTCTGTGTATCCTTCTATCTATCTCTCTGTGTATCCTTCTATCTCTCTATGTATCCTTCTATCTCTCTATGTATCCTTCAATCTCTCTATGTATCCTTCTATCTATCTCTCTATGTGTCCTTCTATCTATTTATCCATCTAACCTTCTAGCTATCCCTCTATCTGTGCCTCATTCTATCTCTCGATGTATCCTTCTATCTATCCCTCTATGTATCCATCTATGTATCCTTCTATCTATCTCTCTGTGTATCCTTCTATCTATCTCTCTCTGTGTATCCTTCTATCTATCTCTCTCTGTGTATCCTTCTATCTATCTCTCTGTTTATCCTTCTATCTATCTCTCTGTGTATCTCTCTATGTATCCTTCTATCTATCTATGTATCCTTCTATCTATCTCTCTATGTATCCTTCTATCTATCTCTCTATGTATCCTTCTATGTATCTCTCTATCTATGCCTCTATGTATCCTTCTATGCATCCTTTTTATCTATCTACCTGTCCATCTGTCTTTTTTCCTACTTACTTATATACAAATGAGCAAAGAAGTGACTTGTGGAACACCATAAGTATCATGTATATATAGACCAGAGAAGACCCCCCCCCCCCAGAATACTTCCAGAGGCCACTATATACATATACATATACATATACATATAAACACACATATACTGGACTCTGGTTTGGTCCATGGTGTGACATTTCTAGAAAGTGCAGAGCAGTACATAGAGAATTATTCTCTTGTTCTTTTCCTTCAATCAAAATAGCATTTTGTTCAAAACTGGATCAATATTTAACACTCTTTCATCTGCCGCCTCTAGCTATCTCTATATTAAATTGCTGGGATTTTTTCCCTTCTCTTCTGATATATGCTATTAGCTCACTCAAAACTTATGGTCTAAGAAAACCTCCAAGCCATAATAAAATGTTACGTTCTGGAAGTACATCTTTTTTTTTTTTTTTTGGCATTTTGAAACACATTTGCAATAAAAACCAAAATAAACACATGAACAAACGTTTGAAAACATAATCAGAAACCAAAATAATCATTAGGAATAATGCCTCTGAAACAAAAATAAAATGTATTGTGTCACTTCCATAAAACAAGACTGAACTTGGATTCTAACTGTATATTTGCCATACTTATGCAATATAAATGGATTAGCAACAGCACTTTGACAAAGAGTTGAAAGTGCAGAGTTTTGCACCAGGTGAGCATATAGGTGTGACATTCTGCTGCATCGAATATAAACTCAATGAACAAATAATTTGCAGATAATAATAAAATAATTAACATTTACAGTAAATGATACGCCCAAGTATGTATACGTGACTATGTATTGATTGATTGATGTGGAGATAGATGGATAGATAGAGGGATAGATATAGATTTTGGGTTAGATATAGATAGATAGATGGATAGATGGATAGATGGATAGATGGATATAAGGATGGATGGATAGATAGATGGATAGATGGATATAAGGATGGATGGATAGATAGATATAAGGATGGATGGATAGATAGATGGATAGAAGGATAGATAGATAGATAGATAGATGGATTTAAGGATAGATAGAAGGATAGATAGATGGATTTAAGGATAGATAGATGGATATAAGGATTGATAGATGGATGGATAGATGGATGATAGATAGATAGATAGATAGATAGATAGATAGATAGATAGATAGATAGATAGATATAAGGATAGATATAAGGATAGATAAATAGATGGATAGATAAATAGATAGATGATAGATGGATAAAAGGATGGATAGATAAATAAATAGATAGAGGGAAGGATGGATGGATGGATAGATAGATAGATAGATAGATAGATAGATAGATAGATAGATAGATAGATAGATAGATATAAGGATAGATGGATGGATGGATAGATAGATGGATATAAGGATAGATAGATGGATAGAAGGATAGATAGATGGATAGAAGGATAGATAAATGGATGGATAGAAGGATAGATAAATGGATGGATAGAAGGATAGATAAATAGATAGATGATAAATGGATAGAAGGATGATAGATAAATAGATAGAGGGAGGGATAGATGGATAGATAGATAAATGGATATAAGGATAGATGGATGGATGGATGGATGGATGGATAGATAGATAGATAGATAGATAGATAGATAGATAGATAGATAGATAGATAGATAGATAGATAAAGGGATAGCTATAGAGATAGATGATTGATAGATCCATTTCCAAGCACACGAGATATCATTGGCTGCATGTGCAGAGTTTATACAGCTGCAGGCATCCCTAGAGGTGTAACATTCAGGTGCACAGGATGATTCTCCATCCCTGACACTCATTGCAGTATCCTCAATGAAATTGGAAAAAATCACAGTCTAAATTAATACCAAGTCCTGAAAGCATGAAACACTAACTCACACATCTTCCCCAGACAGACTTCTATCTGCCCCACAATACACTGGGATTTTTGCATCCTCTAACACCCCCTGAGACCCACCCAGGAGAGGTAAGGAGCTGGGTCTGGGAGCTGGTGCCTGTGCGATGCGGAGAGCAGTGGCTGCTGTCCATGGTGCTGAAGCTGGGTCTCATTCACACACACTGCCACACTCACAGCCAAAGTCCTGTGTGAAGAGAAGACTAACTCACCGGGCTCGCAGAGTGGGATGGAGTGGTCCAGCAAGGATACAGGATGCTGCTAGAGATGCTGCCCAGCTACTCACTCCCCACCGGCTCCTGCCTGCACAATCCACCAGGTTGAGGGATTCTGAGCCAAGCCCGGGGCTGCAGTGGCCGGTATGCCGGTGCCCTGGTCGTGTGCCTGGGTTAGGTCTTAGTACACTGAGTGCCCGGAGCACATCATGCTGTGCTTTATTGGAGAGCTGAGACTGCCGCTGCCGATCGCTTTCCCCCTATCAATGCCCGAGTTCAGCCCACCGGGGCCCCCTACTGGACGAAAACAGAACTGCCGGATAGAGCAGCCCAGCGGGTCCTAATCAGTGACCCTCACCGGGCATAGAGAGCACCCAGGGGTCCAGTAATCACTGCTCACATTAACAATGGCTTTATTAACCGCTCCTGTGTGCATTTTGCACATTTTCATAATGATTTATTGTGGTGTTTAATGCAGCAAAACACATTAGAGGCGCGAGTGCAGGGATGCTGTCAGCACCATAATTAAAATTAATTTATGTTTACATAGTAATCACTGCAGAACACACACACACACATATACACACATACATACAGGAATACACACACATACACACATATATATACACACAAACATACAGGGATACACACACATACACAAACACACATATACACACATACATACAGGAATACACACATATGCACACATGTATATATATATATACACATACATACAGGAATACACACACATACACACATATATATACACACAAACATACAGGGATACACACACATACACACATATACACGCATACATACAGGGATACACACACATACACACACAAATATACACACAAACATACAGGAATACACACACACACATATATATACACACCTACATACAGGAATACACACAAATACACACATACATACAGGAATACACACACGTACAAACATATATATAAATATATCAATACATGTCTCTTTTTACCAAAATTGAGAATGCTGCAATGAGTGTCAGGGATGGAGAATCCTATGTACACCCGAATGCCTGTGGAATGCACTATGGAATGCACTAGGAATGCCTGTGGAATACACTATGGAATGCACTAGGAATGCCTGTGGAATACGCTATGGAATACACTATGGAATGCACGGCTGTGGAATACACTATGGAATGCATTAGGAATGCCTGTGGAATACACTATGGAATGCACTAGGAATGCCTGTGGAATACACTATGGAATGCACGGCTGTGGAATACACTATGGAATGCACTAGGAATGCCTGTGGAATACACTATGGAATGCACTAGGAATGCCTGTGGAATACACTATGGAATGCACTAGGAATGCCTGGCTGTGGAATACACTATGGAATGCACTAGGAATGCACTAGGAATGCCTGTGGAATACGCTATGGAATGCACTAGGAATGCCTGTGGAATACACTATGGAATGCATTAGGAATGCCTGTGGAATGCACTAGGAATGCCTGTGGAATACACTATGGAATGCACTAGGAATGCCTGTGGAATACACTATGGAATGCACAAGGAATGCCTGTGGAATACACTATGGAATGCACTAGGAATGCCTGTGGAATACACTATGGAATGCACTAGGAATGCCTGTGGAATACACTATGGAATGCACTAGGAATGCCTGTGGAATACACTATGGAATTCACTAGGAATGCCTGTGGAATACACTATGGAATGCACTAGGAATGCCTGCGGAATACACTATGGAATTCCCTAGGAATGCCTGTGGAATACACTATGGAATGCTCTAGGAATGCCTGTGGAATACACTATGGAATGCACTAGGAATGCCTGTGGAATACACTATGGAATGCCCTAGGAATGCCTGTGGAATACACTATGGAATGCACTAGGAATGCCTGTGGCTCTATCTATCTATCTATCTATCTATCTATCTATCTATCTATCTATCTATCTATCTATCTATCTATCTATTTTACTGTTAGTCTGTTTTACTATCTGTCTTTCTATGTTTATTTGTGTACATCTGTTTACATTTTATTTCTGTCAGCCAGTCTATCAGGGTTATTCAGAGAGAGGTGAAAACTCTGGAGAATTTTTTTTTTCTCGCAGTGTTTCCTTCTTTCTATTCCTTAAAGTGTTTCCCTTTTCAACTCGGTGTTTCAAGCTCTCCCTCTTTTCTTCTCAGTGTTTCCCTTTCGCTTTCCTTCTCACTGATTTGCCCTACCTCTCCTTGATTCCTTCTCACAGTGTTTCCATGTCTTTCCCTCTCTCTCTCTCTGTCTCACAGTGTTTCCATGTCTATCCCTCTCTCTTTATCACAGTGTTTCCATGTCTTTCCCTCTCTCTCTCTGTCTCACAGTGTTTCCATGTCTATCCCTCTCTCTTTATCACAGTGTTTCCATGTCTATCCCTCTCTCTTTATCACAGTGTTTCCATGTCTTTTCCTCTCTCTCTTTCTCAGTGTTTCCATGGCTTTCCCTCCCTCTCTCTTTATCACAGTGTTTCCATGTCTTTCCCTCTCTCTCTCTGTCTCACAGTGTTTCCATGTCTATCCCTCTCTCTTTATCACAGTGTTTCCATGTCTATCTCTCTCTCTTTATCACAGTGTTTCCATGTCTTTTCCTCTCTCTCTTTCTCAGTGTTTCCATGGCTTTCCCTCCCTCTCTCTTTATCACAGTGTTTCCATGTCTTTCCCTCTCTCTCTCTGTCTCACAGTGTTTCCATGTCTATCCCTCTCTCTTTATCACAGTGTTTCCATGTCTTTTCCTCTCTCTCTTTCTCAGTGTTTCCATGGCTTTCCCTTACTCTCTCTTTATCACAGTGTTTCCATGTCTTTCCCTCCCTCTCTCTTTATCAGAGACTATTGCAGACTATTGCAATAATCTCTTATCTGGCCTCCCTCTGTCCCGCCTCTCCCCCCTACAATCCATCCTGAACGCCTCCGCCAGGCTAATTCACCTCACCCGCCGCTCTGTCTCTGCCGCTCCCCTCTGCGAGTCCCTTCACTGGCTCCCCATCCACTGCAGAAGTAAATTCAAAATCCTTGTCCTTACCTACAAAACCCTCACTAACTCAGCTCCCCACTACCTGTCCTCACTAATCACCAGATACACCCCAGCCCCCACTCTCTGGAACGCTCTCCCTCGTACTGTCAGACTTTCCCCTAACTTCTCTTCCTTCAAACGCTCCCTTAAAACATTCCTATTTAGGGAAGCCTACCACCCAACTCACTGACGCAACCATCAATCACTCTCACCTTACAGTCCTCTCCTCCTGTTTCCAACCCCAACCCTCCTAGATTGTGAGTTCCCACGGGAATAGGGCCCTCATCTCCTCCTGTACCGTTTGTCAAATGTTGTTCAATGTATTGTAACCCTGTCTATACTGTGCCTATTGTACAGCACTGTGGAATATGCTGGTGCTTTATAAATAAAGAATAATAATAATAATATCACAGTGTTTCCATGTCTTTCCCTCCCTCTCTTTCTCAGTGTTTCCATGTCTTTCCCTCTCTCTCTCTCTATCACAGTGTTTCCATGTCTTTCCTTCCCTCTCTCTTTCTCACAGTGTTTCCATGTCTTTCCCTCCCTCTCTCTTTCTCACAGTGTTTCCATGTCTTTCCCTCCCTCTCTCTTTATCAGTGTTTCCATGTCTTTCCCTCTCTCTCTCTCTCACAGTGTTTTTTGTTTTTCCCTCTCCTCTCTCTTTCTCACAGTGTTTTCCATGTCTTCCTCTCTCACTCTCTCTTTTCTCACAGTGTTTCCATGTCTTTCCCTCCCTCTCTCTTTCTCACATTGTTTCCATGTCTTTCCCTCCCTCTCTCTTTCTCACGGTGTTTCCATGTCTTTCCCTCTCTCTCTCTTTCTCACGGTGTTTCCATGTCTTTCCCTCCCTCTCTCTTTCTCACAGTGTTTCCATGTCTTTCCCTCCCTCTCTCTTTATCAGTGTTTCCATGTCTTTCCCTCTCTCTCTCTTTCTCACAGTGTTTTTGTTTTTCCCTCCCTCTCTCTTTCTCACAGTGTTTCCATGTCTTTCCCTCTCTCACTCTCTCTTTCTCACAGTGTTTCCATGTCTTTCCCTCCCTCTCTCTTTCTCACATTGTTTCCATGTCTTTCCCTCCCTCTTCTTTCTCACGGTGTTTCCATGTCTTCCCTCTCTCTCTCTTTCTCACAGTGTTTCCATGTCTTTCCCTCTCTCACTCTCTCTTTCTCACAGTGTTTCCATGTCTTTCCCTCCCTCTCTCTTTCTCACATTGTTTCCATGTCTTTCCCTCCCTCTCTCTTTCTCACGGTGTTTCCATGTCTTTCCCTCCCTCTCTCTTTCTCACGGTGTTTCCATGTCTTTCCCTCCTTCTCTCTTTTTTTTTTGTAATTCAAAGTTTTATTGTAAACAGTAAAGACAGGAAATACAGGATATCAAGTCAGGTATACAGAATACAGAATCGGGAATATCATAAGAATCAGACAGGTAACAGATACAACCATAGCATCGCATCCACGGGGTATTGACTACGAGTTCTAAATTGTGCAATCACATTCTGTACAATCTAGCAGTTATGTCGGCCTAAATTTCGGCACCAATCAGGAGCGTAGTAGGTAAGGATTATACAGTTTCAGTAGGCACTCGTCAGGGGTATAGGCCTACCAAGGCGAGTACCATGTTTCCCAGTGGACAGCTACCATCGCCGTCTGCGCCTCCATGGCTGCAAGAGGCAAAAAAGAGAGGAAGAGAAAGAGAAGAGAGAGAGAGGGAAAGAAGTAGAAGAAGAAGAAGGAAAAAAAAGGGGAAGGGGGGTTGGGAAAAGGAGGAGGGGAAGCGTATGACTCTCGCGTCCAGGGGGGGCCCGCCCCACTAGCCAGGACCTCAAACTACCTGCAAAGCTCGGCGGTGCGGTAGCCGCATAAGTGTCCCAATGGAACCACTTCAGTCCCATGTCAGCCTCCATGCCCCGGGTCACTGCCCCTAGAAGATCAATGGAGCAGAGAGTCTCGACTCGTTGTATCCAGGATCGGAGCGTCGGCACCTCCGGGGATCTCCAGTGTACTGGGATCAAGGCCCGAGCCACTAACATCATGAGGAGTAGGACCAATCGCTTCAGGGTCCAGATGGGAAGTGGAATGTGGAAAAGCAGGAAGCATCCTGCGGTGAATGGAAGATCCGTATCAGTCACCTGACGGATCGCAGAGTGGATTAGTTTCCAGAACTCAAGTACTCGTGGACAGGACCACCAAAGATGTAGATACGTACCCACATCAGTATCGCAGCGCCAACAGATGGGGGTGACGTCCGGGTAAATGTGGTGTAAGAGCGAGGGAGTCCTGTACCAGTATGTCAGGATCTTATAGGAAGTCTCTTGAGTCCGTGAAGCACAGAAACCTTTGTGTATCAGGATGTAAGTCATGGCCCACTGTGCATCCGTAATGGTGACTCCCAGGTCTGTTTCCCATCTTGATGTAAAGAGGGGGTCGGTCGTGTCCGATGCTTGGAGCAGGCAGTACAGAGTGGACACACCGTGTTCAAGGGTGAGCCCCTTCTGACAGAAGCACTCGAACGTCATGAACTGCCTGTGTAAACTGTATCCACAGTTGAGATCGCAGAGGAATGTCCTAATCTGCATATAGTTAAATCTTTCCAAGAGTGACGGGGGGGTCTCCCTTTCCGAAACATTGTGGGGCATTTCTGTCTGCGTCACAGGGAAATTCCATGGCTCGTAGTCTCCGTGTGCCTGTTAGTCGAATGCATAAAGACGGTAAGACTCTGGCCGGGAGCCTCGGATTGTGATTTAAAGGCAGGAGAGGGGAGATAGCCGTGGACAGGCCATAAGTCATTTTACTTCTGTGCCATATACGTAGTGTAACTACAACTGGGTCTGGATCCGACGGGGCTCCTCGGCGCGTAACCGGTGGGAACCATGGTACCGCCCATAACGGGTCACCAGAGAGAACACGCTCCAGGTCAAGCCATCTCTTATTCGGCTCGGAAGCCGACCAGTCAACGATTCGAAGCAAGTGGCAAGCTACGTAATACTGTTTCACATCAGGGAGAGCTAATCCTCCTCTGGCTTTTGGTCGACATAACACTGCGATCCCGACCCGAGGTCGCCCCCTTGGCCATATAAATTGCATGATTTCCTTCCTGAACGTCTGAAAAAACGATGCCGGGATCGCAATAGGGAGCGCGTGAAAGAGGTACAAGAGACGTGGCAATAAATTCATCTTCAACACTGCCACTCGGCCCAGCCAGGAGATGTATTTACTCGTCCAGTCAGAGAGGTCTGAATGAAACGAGCGCAGGATACCAGTAAAGTTCAAGTCGAAAAGTCGATCTGAGGAGACCGCTAGCCAGGTGCCAAGATACCGGAGGGAAGTAGGACAGTGTCAAAGCGGATAGGTAGTGCGCATGGTTTCCAATGTAGCAGGTTCCAGGGAAACCCCCAAGAATTCCGATTTGTCATGGTTAATTTTAAGACCCGCAACGGAGCCATAAGAGTCTAATTCAGACATGACGGCCGGCAGGGAGGTGTCTACCTTCGTGAGAAAAAATAGCAGGTCGTCTGCATATGCCGACAGTTTATGTTCGGATACATGTCCCTGTATCCCTGCCACATCCGTGTTGCGCCGGATAGCTACCAGCAGTGATTCCAGTGAGAGGGCAAAGAGCAGGGGTGATAAGGGGCATCCCTGTAGAGTCCCATTCTTCACTGTCAGTGGTGCCGACAGGGCCCCGTTGACCCTAACGTGCGCTGTGGGAGTATCATAAAGAGCTGTCAGGCACTGCATGAAAAAGGGTCCTACTCCTAGGCCTCTCAACACCTCGAACATGAAATCCCAGCGCACTCTGTCGAAGACCTTCTCCGCATCCGTGGAGAGCAGGAGAAGGCCCTCGCCGGTCCTTTTCGCTACGCCGATTGCTCCCAGAGCTCGAGTAGTTGCGTCCCGTGCCTCACGCCCGGCACAAATCACACTTAGTCTGGGTGGATCAGGGAAAGCAACAGTGGGGTTAGACGGTTAGCCATAATCTTGGCCATGATCTTCAGGTCCGCATTAAGAAGTGAGATCGGCCAATAACTACGAGGGTCCGACGCGTCTTTATTCGGTTTCAAAATAACCAATATTGTGGCGGACAAGGTGTGAGGGTGGAGGGGGGAGCCCAATCGGATTGCATCGTATAGTTTAAGAAGGCGAGGCACCAGCGTGGGCACGAATATTCGATAATATTCTGCCGGAAGGCCGTCCGGTCCAGGGCTCTTGTGAGGCTTAAGTGCTTTTAATACTGTGTGAAACTCCTCCACACTAATGGGGTCCTCTAGAGTGGTTGCCGCAGATTCAGAGAGCACACGTGGAAGTCTATCCCGTAGGTATTCCTGTATTGTGGCGAGTGGGGGTCCGGTGTTCGAGTTCCGAGGCAAGTCGTAGAGGTTCTGGTAGTAGCGTTGGAACTCAAGTAAAATAGTCTCAGGAAGCACGTGAATCATCCCATTCTGTGATCGGATCTTCGCGATATAAGAGGCTTTCTGCCTGCGTCGGAGAATCTGGGCCAAGAGACGGCCAGGTTTGTTTTCCCTCCCTCTCTCTTTCTCACAGTGTTTCCATCTCTTTCCCTCCCTCTCTCTTTCTCAGTGTTTCCATGTCTTTCCCTCTCTCTCTCTTTATCACAGTGTTTCCATGTCTTTTCCTCTCTCCCTCTCTCTTTCTCACAGTGTTTCCATGTCTTTCCCTCCCTCTCTCTTTCTCACAATGTTTCCATGTCTTTCCCTCCCTCTCTCTTTCTCACAGTTTCCATGTTTTTCCCTCTCTCGTTCTCTCAGTGTTTCCATGGCTTTCCCTCTCTCTCTCTTTATCACAGTGATTCTATGTATTTCCCTCTCTCTCTCTCTTTCTCACAGTGTTTCCATGTCTTTCCCTCTCTCTCTCTTTCTCACAGTGTTTCCATGTCTTTCCCTCTCTCTCTCTTTATCACAGTGTTTCCATGTCTTTCCCTCTCTCTTTATCACAGTGATTCTATGTATTTCCCTCTCTCTCTCTCTTTCTCACAGTGTTTCCATGTCTTTCCCTCTCTCTCTCTTTCTCACAGTGTTTCCATGTCTTTCCCTCTCTCTCTCTTTATCACAGTGTTTCCATGTCTTTCCCTCTCTCTCTCTTTATCACAGTGTTTCCATGTCTTTCCCTCTCTCTCTCTCTTTATCACAGTGATTCTATGTATTTCCCTCTCTCTCTCTCTTTCTCACAGTGTTTCCATGTCTTTCCCTCCCTCTCTCTTTCTCTCAGTGTTTCCATGTCTTTCCCTCCCTCTCTCTTTCTCACAGTTTCCATGTTTTTCCCTCTCTCGTTCTCTCAGTGTTTCCATGGCTTTCCCTCTCTCTCTCTTTATCACAGTGATTCTATGTATTTCCCGCTCTCTTTCTCACAGTGTTTCCATGTCTTTCCCTCTCTCTCTTTCTCACAGTGTTTCCATGTCTTTCCCTCTCTCTCTCTCTCTCTTTCTCACAGTGTTTCCATGTATTTCTCTCTCTCACACACAGTGTTTCCATGTCTTTCCCTCTCTCTCTCTCTTTCTCAGTGTTTCCATGTCTTTCCCTCCCTCTCTCTTTATCACAGTGTTTCCATGTCTTTCCCTCCCTCTCTCTTTCTCACAGTGTTTCCATGTCTTTCCCTCTCTCTCTCTCTTTCTCAGTGTTTCCATGTCTTTCCCTCCCTCTCTCTTTATCAGTGTTTCCATGTCTTTCCCTCTCTCTCTCTCTTTCTCAGTGTTTCCATGTCTTTCCCTCCCTCTCTCTTTATCACAGTGTTTCCATGTCTTTCCCTCCCTCTCTCTTTCTCACAGCGTTTCCATGTCTTTCCCTCCATCTCTCTTTATCACAGTGTTTCCATGTCTTTCCCTCCCTCTCTCTTTCTCACAGTGTTTCCATGTCTTTCCCTCTCTCTCTCTCTTTCTCAGTGTTTCCATGTCTTTCCCTCCCTCTCTCTTTATCACAGTGTTTCCATGTCTTTCCCTCCCTCTCTCTTTATCACAGTGTTTCCATGTCTTTCCCTCCCTCTCTCTTTATCACAGTGTTTCCATGTCTTTCCCTCCCTCTCTCTTATCACAGTGTTTCCATGTCTTTCCCTCTCTCTCTTCCTCACAGTGTTTCCATGTCTTTCCCTCTCTCTCTCTTTCTCTTTCTCACAGTGTTTCCATGTCTTTCCCTCTCTCTCTTTCTCAGTGTTTCCATGTCTTTCCCTCCCTCTCTCTTTATCACAGTGTTTCCATGTCTTTCCCTCTCTCTCTTCCTCACAGTGTTTCCATGTCTTTCCCTCTCTCTCTCTTTCTCTTTCTCACAGTGTTTCCATGTCTTTCTCTCTCTCACACACAGTGTTTCCATGTCTTTCCCTCTCTCTCTTTCTCAGTGTTTCCATGTCTTTCCCTCCCTCTCTCTTTATCACAGCGTTTCCATGTCTTTCCCTCCCTCTCTCTTTATCACAGTGTTTCCATGTCTTTCCCTCCCTCTCTTTATCACAGTGTTTCCATGTCTTTCCCTCCCTCTCTCTTTTCACAGTGTTTCCATGTCTTTCCCTCCCTCTCTCTTTATCACAGTGTTTCCATGTCTTTCCCCCTCTCTCTTCCTCACAGTGTTTCCATGTCTTTCCCTCTCTCTTTCTCTTTCTCACAGTGTTTCCATGTCTTTCTCTCTCTCACACACAGTGTTTCCCTCTCTCTCTTTCTCAGTGTTTCCATGTCTTTCCCTCCCTCTCTCTTTCTCACAGTGTTTCCATGTCTTTCCCTCCCTCTCTCTTTCTCAGTGTTTCCATGTCTTTCCCTCCCTCTCTCTTTCTCACAGTGTTTCCATGTCTTTCCCTCCCTCTCTCTTTATCAGTGTTTCCATGTCTTTCCCTCCCTCTCTCTCTTTATCACAGTGTTTCCATGTCTTTCCCTCTCTCTCTTTATCACAGTGTTTCCATGTCTTTCCCTCCCTCTCTTTATCACAGTGTTTCCATGTCTTTCCCTCCCTCTCTTTCTCACAGTGTTTCCATGTCTTTCCTTCCCTCCCTCTCTCTTTATCAGTGTTTCCATGTCTTTCCCTCTCTCTCTCTTTATCACAGTGTTTCCATGTCTTTCCCTCCCTCTCTCTTTCTCACAGTGTTTCCATGTCTTTCCTCCCTCTCTCTTTCAGTGTTTCCATGTCTTTCCCTCCCTCTCTCTTTCTCTCAGTGTTTCCATGTCTTTCCCTCCCTCTCTCTTTCTCACAGTTTCCATGTTTTTCCCTCTCTCGTTCTCTCAGTGTTTCCATGTCTTTCCCTCCCTCTCTCTTTATCACAGTGTTTCCATGTCTTTCCCTCCCTCTCTCTTTATCACAGTGTTTCCATGTCTTTCCCTCCCTCTCTCTTTATCACAGTGTTTCCATGTCTTTCCGTCTCTCTCTTCCTCACAGTGTTTCCATGTCTTTCCCTCTCTCTTTCTCTTTCTCACAGTGTTTCCATGTCTTTCTCTCTCTCACACACAGTGTTTCCATGTCTTTCCCTCTCTCTCTTTCTCAGTGTTTCCATGTCTTTCCCTCCCTCTCTCTTTATCACAGTGTTTCCATGTCTTTCCCTCCCTCTATCTTTCTCACAGTGTTTCCATGTCTTTCCCTCCCTCTCTCTTTCTCACAGTGTTTCCATGTCTTTCCCTCCCTCTCTCTTTATCAGTGTTTCCATGTCTTTCCCTCCTTCTCTCTTTATCACAGTGTTTCCATGTCTTTCCCTCCCTCTCTTTATCACAGTGTTTCCATGTCTTTCCCTCCCTCTCTTTATCACAGTGTTTCCATGTCTTTCCTTCCCTCCCTCTCTCTTTATCAGTGTTTCCATGTCTTTCCCTCCCTCTCTCTTTATCAGTGTTTCCATGTCTTTCCCTCTCTCTCTCTTTATCACAGTGTTTCCATGTCTTTCCCTCTCTCTCTCTTTATCACAGCGTTTCCATGTCTTTCCCTCCCTCTCTCTTTCTCACAGTGTTTCCATGTCTTTCCCTCCCTCTCTCTTTCTCTCAGTGTTTCCATGTCTTTCCCTCCCTCTCTCTTTCTCACAGTTTCCATGTTTTTCCCTCTCTCTTCTCACAGTGTTTCCATGTCTTTCCCTCCTCTCTTTATCACAGTGTTTCCATGTATTTCCCGCTCTCTTTCTCACAGTGTTTCCATGTCTTTCCCTCTCTCTCTTTCTCACAGTGTTTCCATGTATTTCTCTCTCTCACACACAGTGTTTCCATGTCTTCCCTCTTTCTCTCTCTTTCTCAGTGTTTTCCATGTCTTTCCTCCCTCTCTCTTTATCACAGTTTCCATGTCTTTCCCTCCCTCTCTCTTTATCACAGTGTTTCCATGTCTTTCCCTCCCTCTCTTTATCACGTGTTCCATGTCTTTCCCTCCCTCTCTCTTTATCAGTGTTTCCATGTCTTTCCCTCTCTCTCTTCCTCACAGTGTTTCCATGTCTTTCCCTCCCTCTCTTTATCACAGTGTTTCCATGTCTTTCCCTCCCTCTCTCTTTATCAGTGTTTCCATGTCTTTCCCTCTCACTCTCTCTTTATCACAGTGTTTCCATGTCTTTCCCTCCCTCTCTCTTTCTCACACAGGGTTATCCAAAGAGATCCGAATTGCTTGAGAAAGGTAACCGAACGCTGAAAATCAGCGTTCGGTTACCTTTCCTGGCCATTCGACTATCCAGAGAGCAGGCAATTCGCCAAATCCTGGCGAATTGCCTGCACATACAGTGCCTGTTCGGTGCCTGTTCGAGGGCAGAGAAATCCCCATGAAAATGCACTGCTTCGTCTATTCAGAGAACACAAACCCGCAGTGAAAGGTTCCCCTAATGCCCTGCCATTCGGTGGTTTAATTCGGCAAATTTATTCAGGAGAATCCCATAGGCTTCAATGTTAAAAATATTCCCGTTTTAATTCAATATCTAATAAACCGTTCATTATAAAATTCTGCAGCAAAAGTCTCGTTATTTATAGATTTTTTAGGATACTTTAAGCATTTTTTATAATTTTATTTTTTTAAAGTCCTATTTTTATTTTTTTATTTTTTTTCAAGTTTACTTATTTTTTCTGTAACAGCCCTTTTTATTATCATTCCCTGGACCTCCTGTGTAAATTTCAAACATTTTCGCTCAGTAGTTTCTTTGCAAACAGCCTTTCTTTTTCACACAATCATACAAACGGTTTTGCTAATTTATTCACCTCCCTCTTCTGCGTCTCAGCTGCTTCGGCTGCTTCGGCTGTGTGTGATCGGCTCCTGCTCGGGCTTTTTCCGTGGTTTTCCCAGGTTAATCCAGATGTTTTTGAGGGTTTTCGGCGTGCATTCGGTGGGTTTTGCGGTTCGTTTTCGTCGGGTTTGCGGTAGCCTTTCCCTGCAATTCGGGGACCCTGTGGTACTTGCTGAATACACCGCAAGGTCACCGAAATGGGATCGGCAAAAGGAACCGAAATGAAGAGAACGAATAGTCACGAACGTGCGGTGTCTTTTCGAATCTCTTTGAATAACCCTGACAGTGTTTCCATGTCTTTCCCTCTCTCTCTCTCTCTCTTCTCCTCTCTCTCTCTATCACAGTGTTTCCATGTCTTTCCTTCCCTCTCTCTCTTTCTCAGTGTTTCCATGTCTTTCCTTCCCTCTCTTTTTCACAGTGTTTCCATGCAGGGGTGTTGCTACGTGGGGGCGGGGGGTGCGGCCCGCACCAGGTGACACCCGCACTTAGGCGGGTGTCTCACCCTTCGCTGCGTGTTCGCTCCCTGCGAGCGTCCGAAGCTATGCAGCTTCGGCGCTCGCCTGGGGGAAACACGTCACCAGCCGAGTTCTTGCGCGGCTGGTCACATGGCTCCCCAGGCGAGCGCCCAAGCTCCATGCCGCCGGACGTGAGCAGAACACGCGGCGCAGGAGGTGAGCTGGGGGCATTATCCATGAGCTGGGGCATATCCATGTGCTGGGCAGTATCCATGAGCTGGGGCAAATCCATGAGCTGGGACAAATCCATGAGCTGGGGCAATATCCATTTGCTGGGGGCAGTATCCATGAGCTGGGGCATTATCCATGAGCTGGGGGCAGTATATCCATGAGCTGGGTCATTATCCATGTGCTGGGGATAGTATCCATAAGCTGGGGCATTATCCATGAGCTGGGGCAATATCCATGAGCTGGGGCATTATCCATGAGCTGGGGAAGTATATCCATGAGCTGGGGCAGTATATCCATGCGCTGGGGCAGTTTATCCATGCGCTGGGGCATTATCCATGAGCTGGTGCAGTATCCATGTGCTGGAGCAGTATCCATGTGCTAGGGCATTATCCATGAGCTGGGGCATTATCCATGAGCTGGGGCATATCCATGATCTGGGGCAATATCAATGAGAGGAGCTGGGGGGCATAGCCATGAGAGGAGCTGGGGAAGTATATCCATGAGAGGAGCTGGGGCAAAATCCATGAGAGGAGCTGGGGCAGTATATCCATGAGAGGAGCTGGGGCATATCAATGAGAGGAGCTGGGGCATATCCATGAGAGGAGCTGGGGGCATATCCATGAGAGGAGCTGGGGGAAGTATATCCATTAGAGGAGCTGGGGCAGTATATCCATGAGAGGAGCTGGGGCAAAATCCATGAGAGGAGCTGGGGCAATATCCATGAGAGGAGCTGGGGCATATCCATGAGAGCTGCTGGGGCATATCCATGAGCTGGGGGCAATATCCATGAGAGCTGCTGGGGCATATCCATGAGAGCTGCTGGGGCATATCCATGAGAGCTGCTGGGGCATATCCATGTGTGCTGGGGGCAGTATCCATGTGTGCTGGGGCAGTATCCATGTGTGCTGGGGGCATGTCCATGACAGCTGGGGCAATATCCATGTGTGAGCTGGTCTGGGGCAATACATCCATGTGTGAGCTGGTCTGGGGGCAATATATCCATGTGTGAGCTGGTCTGGGGCAATATATCCATGTGTGAGCTGGTCTGGGGCAATATATCCATATGTGAGCTGAGGCGCAAAATATCCATATGTGAGCTGGGGCAATATATATCCATGGGTGAGCTGCTGGGGGCAATATATAATTGTGAACTGGGGCAATATATACATATGTGAGCTGGGGGCAATATATATCCATGGGTGAGCTGCTGGGGGCAATATATCCAGAGCTTCTAGGGGCAATATATATCCACGTGTGCTTTCACTGCCTTCGAACAGGCACCGTACTTGCTAGCAGTTGGCAAAAATTTGTGTGAGCATATGAGAGAGCTCCACAGCCATAAACCTCACAGTAATGTGCGCTGTGTGTATGAGCATTCAGTGTTATATGGGAGTACTGATTTAGGAGTAAGAGTAGTTAAAAAAAATATCCGTAAAACTCGGGGGGGGGGGGTGACACCATAAGTTACTGCACCGGGTGACACCAACCCTAGTGATGCCACTGTTTCCATGTCTTTCCCTCCCTCTCTTTTTCTCAGTGTTTCCATGTCTTTCCCTCCCTCTCTTTTTCTCAGAGTTTCCATGTTTTTCCCTCCCTCTTTTTTTCTCAGTGTTTCCCTCTTTCCTTCTCAATGAGATTGTTGTTATTCTGAGATTCTATTTTGTGTGTATTTTTTATCCATTACAGAAACCTATCGGCACACTCCATGATTCCCCCACTGTACATTTCTTACGCCACCTTCCCACCCAGCTCACAGGCACCCTTCTATTTCATGTAGTCTATTCACCCTCACCTAGTGTGTCACCCCTCTATTAGATTGTAAGCTCTTGAGCAGGGTCCACTCTCCTACTGTACTGTGAGTTTAATTTGTATGTATATTTGTTATTCTTTCTTACCAATTGTACAGCACTACGGAACTTGTTAGCGCTTTACAAAATACCTATAACTGTAACTACAGTAATATTGTTGAGACAAAAAGGTTCTAAACTCTAGGTAGCGTCCTTTATCTCCAGTACAGGAGCAAAGCCCTGCACGTATCTCCCCTGTGGGTTGCTCTCTCAAGTCACTCAATGTATTGCAATCTAGAGCACTCGTTTTGGAGGATTCACCATCTACACAGTGTCCTTTATTTTGCGCAATTCCAAACAGGGTCTGCATTATCATCATACAGGAAGAACTGGCCTTTTTGTCAAATACAATAAAGGTGAGATAATAAAAAAAGGGTGAGATCTCCTGCTTAGGGGGTTTGTAGTGGTCACGAAGAGATCATCAGCAAAGCAGAGCAAATAAAAGATTATAATAATAATATCTGTTTGTGGCATAATGCCTGTGTATGGGAATTAAAGTGACACTTTGTATCTGCACTGCACAGGGATTTTAAGCAACCATAACCGCTTGAATCTTATCGCTGTACAGTAGTGAGTGACTCCAGAGCTGCTTGTGAAATGTGTTTCTTCCCGGGGGGCACTTTATTGTTGTATTAAAATATAATGCAAATGAGGTGCAGGCTAGGTTTTATATATAATTACATTTCAATTAAATACCAAATTTACACATTTTTGGTAGTGAACAGGTTACATTTGAGTATGTAAAATGAGTGTTAATTTATGTGTATAGTTGAGTGTAATTTCAAAATACAGCACCAGTGTATTTCAATGGATAATTCAGTTGTTGTTAAACAAGTTAAATGTATCAGTTTTATAAGTTACAGCTATAATGTATTTCCATTATTCTTTTAGATAAGGAGAGTCCACCGACTTCTCAATCCTGACATAGATACGTGTGCTTTATTTCCAATTAACTTTGTTTATAAATGTGCAATTAACAACAGAATGGTAAAACATTGTCCTGAGGTTACACACAAGCTGTTTTATGTGTTATCAGTGCTTTCTTATTTTTATTGTTTATTTCAGGCAATCCACATGTTGATATTTGTATTCAATTTATAAAAAAATGAGATGGGAACACATTTATTGGACATAGAAGTGAAAAGTTATTTCTTTGTTTGTTTTACAATATTGCCTTGTTGAATACAATCATGAATATCTATTTTTCCTTTTACGGTCCTAGTGATTGTTTTCTATAATTTATCAACCTATTTCAGTCCTCAGGTAGAGTTATGAGAAAAATTTAGCGTTGTACACCATTTACTTCTTAATACAAATTATTGGCATTTTGTTAAGAGTTCTGTAAAATATCATGAATGTCTCTTATGTGGCAACTGGCAAGGAAGCGTCTTTGATGTTCGGGTATACTCCAACAACATTCACACCATTTCTTGTCATATAGACGTGTGAAATGTCACTGGGTTTTATTATTTCTTTAAAAGCACTTTCTTGTATGTTAGACTAAATACACTTCTGAGTTATTGTTGATACATTGTTATACTGTCTTGCGTAAATAAATGAACATAGAGATGTTCATTTCCTCTGATAAAAGTATTTTGTCACATGTAACAACAATTTTGTGACGCTTGTATAATTTTTTACGCAACATATTCTCCCCCACTTCGATACGTGCAACAGACACAAACAGGCAGCAAACTATTCCATGCAGACGCAAAACCTAAAGCAGTTACAAACTTCATCAAGTGATACTGTACCTTCTACTCACAGTTACACTCTCCGGAGGTGTTTTTCACAACACCTACAATATATTCTAAAGTATTTATATGTAGTATAGGCAATATTGTTGTGACAGCCAATTATGTTCATGTTATCATCATCATCATCATCATTTATATAGCGCCCACAGTTTCCGCAGCGCTGTGCAATAACTAAGGCTAGGGTCAGACTAACGCATTTTTCACGTTGTCCGTGAAAAAGTGCGTTGAACGAATGGACGTATTTGTTCACGGAATACGCGATAGTGGTCATATGATGCGCAGTTTCATCCGTGATTTTGTACGGATCATCAATAAAACACTTTTTGGGTCTGGACGTTATGTTGGCCGGACATTAGCAGCGTCTGACGTCTCCTAATCACACACACACGCCGCTAGCGGACGCAGCGCACTCTGTACGTCAGTACTAGTGGTTTCACGTTCTCGAAAAAATGCGTTTGTTTGCCGCTTGCGTTGCGCGGCCGCACTTTTGTGCGACCGTACTTCGTATATTGGCCGTCATTGCCCGGCATCTGCTGCTAGCACGGCCGTGATTATGTGCGGCTGCACGCGCGTTCGCACTGCCTCAGTCTGACCCTAGCCTGAAGGGAGCAAGATACAGATAAATGGACATAGATGGAAACAAGAGGTGTAGAGCGCCCTGCTCATAGGAGCTTACAGTCTAGAGGGATTGGGGTTAAGGAAGATCAGGGGAGTTTTACTAGATACCAGGATCATTAGTGCCAGCGGTTCGGGAATGGTGGCGCAATGGAAGTGACTTCAATCATGTGTGAGTAGGTGAGCAGAGGGGTGAGTTGCATCAGTGATGTGGTACACTAATCTGAAGAGATGGGCTTTGAGGGATTTCTTGAAGGCCTGAAGATTAGGGGAGAGTTTTATAGGGCAAGGTAAGTTATTCCACAGGACTGGAGCTGCCCTTGAGAAGTCTTGGAGGTGAGAATTGGCAGTGTGGGTGTAGACAGAGGCCGACCGGAGTTGTCTAGACAGGACGTGCTTGAGGAGTAACAAAGACATGTAAAGGGGGGGTCGAGTTATTGACGATTTGAATGTGAGCATCAGTATTTTAAGCTTGTTATCTACTATATCCAATGGAAAACGAGTGCAGTGGGTGGCCTTGGTGTCCTGAGTGTCTCATAATGACCAGACTGTTCCACAATGCTTTTCTGGGAGATGCCTTTCTGCCTGTTTAAACACAACCGGAAGCCTATCCCATGCAGTCCAGCAAGTTCCGTTTTCACATGCAGGGTAGACAAACCTATCAATTACCCTCAACCTGGTTTTGCCAGCCAGTTGAAGCCATCGCCCATGGTGTGGACACTGTCCATGCTGCAGCTATGAGGAGTGAGGAGTGCCAGGGGGGTCCAAAGGTGGATGAGATATGCCCTAAGGAATTTTTTTGCCTCATTTAATACACTTCTATATGGGCACCATTAGTTGCACGAAGCACATCAAGACGGGACTTGATTTCTTGCCATGTTCGCTGTAGCATACCTTCATCAATGGTGGCAATGGCATCAGTGATCCTCTGATTTATATTAGTGATGTCCTGTACTTTTGTTCCATACACAATGGGCTAAATTACAATCTTCATGCAAACTTTCAGGTTGGGAACTTTAGTTCCTTATGGGCTGAACAAGGATTTCAAAGTTTGCCATTTTTTTGTAAAACGGGTTCTTTTTTGCAGTAATAATTTGTATAGCTTTCCTTTCAATTTCTAATATATATATATGATTCATCAATCTGGGGAAATGGAGATAAATTCCATGTACCATAAAGAAAGGACATATGACACGCAAGCGTTATCCGAGCAAACGGAAGAAAATGGAGATGCGTTCCATACATTATGGAGAAAAGACATATGACACGCAAGCGTTGCCCGAGAAAAACAGAAGTAAACATCAATGCGTGGATTTCTTGGAAAGCACGCATGCGCAAGGAAGACAACCGTCGATTGGATGCCAAAGCGGAAACAGGATATAAGAAGAATGGACTTCACAATAATCATCGAAAGCCGACTGAGGAAGCGTAAGACGGGAGGACTCCTGCAGCGAAACGCGTCTCAGCGTTTAGAGAGACTTGGTGAAGTCATTTTCTTGTTTTATGGTGTATTTTATGCAATAAACTTTTTTAATTTTCACCGCTAGCATCCATTCATCATCCTTTGGAGTGTCTGGAGTTCTAAACACGATTTGGATAGAGTCTGGGCACGGCTCAAAACCACGTGAGTGAGATACCTAGACCTTTATTGACATTAAAGCGTTAATGATAATACGCTATTGGTGATTTCTCCTCTTTTTTCCCCTTACCTGGAGGATTGTCTTGAGAGGAAAGAGTGCCAAGAAAAGACGGCAGAAGGGTGGCCGTATAAACAACCCTAAAGTCCCATTCTCTGAGAGCCCAGACTGGCTCAGAGTCATGTGAGTGTAAGACATACATCTATGCAGTCACGATAAAATTTAATATAGGGTGCGCTATGATATATTGTCTATCAGGGTTATCCAAAGAGATCCGAATTGCTTGAGAAAGGAATTTCTCAAGTTACCTTTCCTGGCCATTCGGCTATCCAGAGAGCAGGCAATTCGCCAAATCCTGGCGAATTGCCTGAACATACGGTGCCTGTTCGGTGCCTGTTCGAGGGCAGTGAAATCCCCATAGAAAAGCACTGCTTCGGCTATTCAGAGAACACAAACCAGCAGTGAAAGGTTCCCGAAATGCCCTGCCATTCGGTGGTTTCATGCGGCAAATTTATTCAGGAGAATCCCATAGACTTCAATGTTAAAAATATTTCTGTTTTAATTCAATATCTAATAAACCGTTCATTATAAAATTCTGCAGCAAAAAGTCTCTTTATTTATAGATTTTTAGGATACTTTAACCACTTCAATACGGAGGACGCGCTCAGCGCGTCCTCAGCATTACCGCTGGTATGCGGAGGACGCGCTCAGCGCGTCCTCCCATTGGGGTCAGCGTTCGGCCGGGTTCCGGCCGATCGCTGGCCCCCCCGGTGCGGGCTGACATCCTCGATGTCAGCCCGGCATCCGGGACCGCAGCCGCCGGAATTAGGTGTCATCGCGGCAGCGCGATGACACCTAATTCAGGCGCCCCCCCCGCATGTGCGGAGGAGGCGCCTGAAAGGGAGGGGGAGGTCCTTCGGACCTCTCTCCCTCCCGATCGGCGGCTCTGCGGGGGTTAACCCAGGCATCATTTGGAAGGGCACAGCCTGCCCTTCCAAATGGTGCCTGGCATTAACCCCTGGGGAGCTGGATCGCGAATCGGCGCTGAAAAGCGCCGGTTCGCGATCCTTTCCCGGAGCTGGCCGACATCTTGGATGTCGGCCAAGCCTCCGGGAACTCCCCCTGAGGACTGGCGTCATCGTGCGTAGCACGGTGACGCCAGTCCTGGACTTAACCCCTAACTGCCACCAACGGTGGAGATAGGGAGTTCCAATGAACTCCCTATCTCCCGATCCGTGGCAGCTAGGGGTTAAAGTTTGGTTTGGTTGGATCGGCCAGAGCATGGCCGTTCCAACGATACCAAACACTACTGTGAAAAATTTTGTCAAAAAAAAAAAAAATGAAATATAAAAATAAAAAAAATGTAAAAACAAAAATTATAAAAAAAAATAAACACTTTTTTTTATTTTTTTTGGTTTGTTAATGCAGCAATATTGTTCCCATTTCAATTATAATGTGAACAATGATGCTGCACTAACGATTTTTGTATGCGGTGCGTTTGTTAAAAATAGTGTAATTTTCCCCAAAAAAAATGTAACGAGACCCCATCTCTAATTTTTTTAACAAGCACACCCCATACAAAATATAACCGCAATTGCTCGCATGTTAAAATGTGAAAAAAAACACTTTACACATTGTAAATTATTGAAAATACATATTTTATTGCATTTTTTGTTATAATATACAGACATGACATAACGTATACATATAATAATGACATATTATGAATCTACCGAGTCTGGCGGAAAGAACGATATATAATATGTCTGGGTCATATACTAAAATAAGCCTTCATAACACGTTTAAACATGATGAGACATTTACATATCAGTTTACAGAGGAGGAGGTTCTACAGCAGCTGTCTAAAGTAAAGACAAATAAGTCAATGGGGCCTGATGGGATCCACCCTAAATTATTAAAAGAGCTCAGTGATGTAATAGCAAAACCGTTAACAGATTTATTTAACCAATCCTTGTTAACGGGAGTCGTCCCAGAAGACTGGAAATTAGCAAATGTTGTGCCCATTTACAAGAAGGGTAGTAGGGAGGAATCGGGGAACTATAGGCCAGTTAGTCTTACGTCAGTAGTGGGGAAATTAATGGAAACCATGTTAAAGGAAAGGATTGTTGAACATCTAAAAACACATAGATTACAGGATCAGAAACAACATGGGTTTACCTCAGGGAGATCATGCCAAACTAATCTTATTGATTTTTTTGATTGGGTAACAAAAATAATAGACACAGGTGGTGCAGTAGACATTGCTTATTTAGATTTCAGTAAGGCTTTTGATACTGTTCCGCATAGAAGGCTTATCAATAAATTGCAATCTTTGAGTTTAGATTCCAATATTGTTGACTGGATTAGGCAGTGGCTGAGTGACAGACAACAGAGGGTTGTGGTAAATGGAGTTTATTCGGCACAAGGTCTTGTTACCAGTGGGGTACCTCAGGGGTCAGTACTTGGACCCATTCTCTTTAATATTTTTATTAGTGATATTGCAGAAGGTATTAATGGAAAAGTATGTCTTTTTGCTGATGACACAAAGATTTGCAACAGGGTTGACGTTCCTGGAGGGATCAGCCAAATGACAAATGATTTAGGTAAACTAAAAAAATGGTCGGAGTTGTGGCAATTGAGTTTTAATGTGGATAAGTGCAAGATAATGCACCTGGGACGTAAAAACCCAAGGGCTGAATATAGAATATTTGATACAGTCCTAACCTCAACATCTGAGGAAAGGGATTTAGGGGTCATTATTTCAGAGGATCTAAGGGTAAGTAGTCAATGTAATAGAGCAGCAGGAAATGCTAGCAGAATGCTTGGTTGTGTAGGGAGAGGTATTAGCAGTAGGAAAAGGGAAGTGCTCATGCCACTGTACAGAGCACGGGTGAGACCTCACTTGGAGTACTGTGTGCAGTACTGGAGACCGTATCTCCAGAAGGATATAGACCTCTTAGAGAGAGTTCAGAGAAGGGCTACTAAAATGGTGTACGGCTTGAAGGAGAAAAGTTACCAGGAAAGGCTTAATGATCTTAACATGTACAGCTTGGAAAAAAGACGAGACAGAGGAGATATGATAGAAACATTTAAATACGTAAAGGGAATCCACAAGGTAGAGGAAGGGAGTATATTTAAAAGGAAACAAAATAGCAAAACAAGAGGACATAGTCTTAGATTAGAGGGGCAAAGGTTTAAAAGTAACATCAGGAAGCATTATTTTACTGAGAGGGTGGTGGATACATGGAACAGTCTTCCAGTAGAAGTGGTAGAGGCCAAAACAGTAATTGAATTTAAGCAAGCATGGGATAGGCATAAGGCTATCCTAAACAAAAGATAAATCCAGGTAAAGTATCCATGTAATTGGGCAGACTAGATGGGCCGAAAGGTTCTTATCTGCCGACATTTTTCTATGTTTCTATGTTTCTATGTTTCTATGAGCAAAACCGGTAAAAATGACCTCAGCACAGGGGCGGGAAAAGCCTCAGCAGAAAAGGGTTAAGCATTTTTTTTTGTTTAAAAGTCCGGTTTTTTTTTTAAGTTTACTTATTTTTTCTGTAACAGCCCTTTTTATTATCATTCCCTGGACCTCCTGTGTAAATTTCAGACATTTTCGCTCAGTAGTTTCTTTGCAAACAGCGTTTCATTTTCACAGATTCATACAAACGGTTTTGCTAATTTATTCACCTCCCTCGTCTGCGGTGTCGGCTGCTTCGGCTGTGTGTGATCGGCTCCTGCTCGGGCTTTTTCCATGGTTTTCACAGGTTAATCCAGATGTTTTTGTGGCTTTTCGGCGTGCATTCGGTGGGTTTTGCGGTTAGTTTTCGGTGGGTTTACGGCAGCTTTTCCCTGCAATTCGGGGACCCTGTGGTGCTTGCTGAATACACCCCAGGTTCACCGAAATGGGATCGGCAAAAGGAACCGAATTGGAGAGAACGGAAAGTCACCGAACGTGCGGTGACTTTTTGAATCTCTTTGGATAACCCTGTATGTGTTTTCCCTAATCGATACATCCAATTGAAGCTGCACCAGTATTCATATTGTGTTATAAGGTACATGTATTTATGAGATATTGATCTTGTGGTGATCTACATAACACTAATAATATATATAAAAATCTGGTGTACCATATTTTAAATCCACCTGGATATACACTATAAGTATTGGTGTTAATTGAGGGGAGCGCCACACCTATCTCTTTCTTTGAACCTTCATGCAAGCGTTTGCGCCGGCGCAAAAACACATTAATGTGAGGAGTAAAACCATTTGCGCCTAATCCCGTATTACATAGCACAACAACCATGCGCAATTGTCTACTGCGGGTGAACCTGCGCTCGCTTACTGTACTGCGTGCGTCCTATACTTAACATTGTGAGTGCAAATCTGAATGTGCACTGGTACGAGGATGGTATTACAAAATACAATCTATTCGCGGTAATTACCGCATAGCCTTTGCGCGCATAATTTTAGCAACTCCTAAAAGCTTGATAGGTGTGTTTCTTCATTCTGATTGGCTGAATGGGTTCAAAAAACAGATTTTTGCACGAGACAGTACTGCGCCTGCATTTGTGCGCGTACTGTTTGCTTTTTGCGTGAAGAATGTAATATAGCCCAATATCTTTAACATAACCCCATAGAAAGAAGTGGAGGGAAGTGATATCTGGTGAATGAGGTGGCCAGGGAATTGGGCCACCCCTTCCATCCACCGCTCTGGAAATGTTTCATTTAGGAACCCACAAACATGCAGTCCCCAATGTGGTGGTGCGCCATCTTGCTGGAAAATGATGGTTGGTTGAAGGCCATGTAGTTGTGGTGCCACGTGTTTAGTCAAAAGGTAAATATATTTGCAGTAATTGATGTCTCGCCACAGAAAAACGGAGCAATGATTCCATTGCACATGATCCCACACCACACATTAATCTAAAGCAGAGGACCACTGATGCCATTGCCACCATTGATGAGGGTTTGCTACAGCCAACATGGCAAGAAATCGAGTACCGTCTTGATATGCTTCGTGCAACTAATGGTGCCCATATAGAGGTGTATTAAATGAGGCAAAAATATAAATATATACGTCTCATCTTGTAATAATTTTCACTTATCTGTCTTGTCATTTGCCTTTGTAATAAATTTTTGAAATTGTAAAGAGACTTTATGGACGCCCTGTATATATAAATATTTGTATGCGTACTGCAATTTCATCTTAATAATATTATTATTTGCAAAACGTGTCTCACTCTTCAGGTTAATTAAAATAAAATTAACACGCTGACCATGCGTTTGAATGTGAGGGTGTATAGAAAAATATGTTTTCCTTATATTTCTTTTGTTATGCCTAAGCACTAGGTAATGAATGACAGTTTAATTTCCCTCATCTGTCATTCAGTCTCTCCCCCGCTTGCTCCCTTTTTGAAAATAACAAGTTAAACTATTTAGAGAGACACAAAACCAACAATTATGTTAACACTAAGTCAATTTATTTTTACAGAATGTTTAAAATAATGCCAGTGAACAGCAAGGGGCACGATGGTGCATTATCCATCAAAATAACCAACATGCTTTTTTCATCTTGTTTTCGGGCAGGGATCTCAAACTCTGGTCCTTGGATGTAGGTTTGTGCACCGATTTTTTTTTTGGTTCGATTCGGTTCGATTTGTTCGGATGTTTAAAATTTTCGATTCGGCTCGTTTCGACCGATTTCTGTTTTGATTCGGTTCGGTTCGGCTCGTTTTTCGTGTACATTTTTATTTCGGAATATTGACCATTTTTCGTGTTTTCGGGTCACTTTGCTCGTTTTTTGTATCGACTTTTCGGAAATTTCTGAAATTTTCGTTTTTTCGGAACGTCTGTTCTCCTCGTTTCAAAGTGTCTACGATAATTCTGGCGATTCTATCGTGTTTTTTTTTATTAAGTAAAGATCCTTTTTTTCTTATGAATATACATTTCACAACTTTATTTAATCATATTAAAATGGTATGAAAGCCAAGGAACAAAAAAAATGAACAAAACGATTTAAAAAACGCTAAACTGACCCGAATGCCACAAGAAACAAGTGATACGCATTTACAAATACAAAATTTACAGAATCAGCGATATAACCGATAATAGTTAAATATACGATTTCCAGAATTACCGAAATGGAACCGAAATCACGAATGGAACCGAAATCATGAATAGAGCAAAAATAAATTTCGATTTGACACATTTCAAGTCCATTCGAAAAATCCGAAAAAAATTTGTTTCGGCTCGGAAAACTTTTCGGATCTGTCGGTTTTCGGGTCCGACCCGATTCGGAAATTCGGCCGAATCCGAAGACACGAATCGGGAAATTTCGTGAAAATTCCGAAATTCCGAAACCCGAAACGCACATCCCTACTTGGATGTCTCTGAACTACAACTCCCATGACTCTCTGGACATACTGTATACTGCAAACATGGAAAATCTTCTGGGAGTTGATGGTAATCCATATCGGGCGGGGGAGGGGCAGAGTTTAAGATTCCTGCTGTGCAGGAGATTGTTAACTAAATGGTGTTCTAATTGTGATCTCGAAACACATCTGTGACAGAAGATGAAAGAAATACATATGGCAGTTTGACGAGTACAAAGCCTAAAAATGTTTTACAAAATAAAAACACACCATGGGATGTAAAAAGGTAAATGTAAGTTGTAGTCTCAGTCTGTTCTGTCCAGAATTTAGCAAATCCTAACCCAAGCTACATCTTATTTTGCCGGGCTGTAAAATTCTAGAAGTCAAGCACTAACAGTCACAGAGTAAACAGAAAACCAATCAGCCAATCTGGTTTCATACCTTCAGTATCTCATATCCATCTGGTTATCCCATAAATATATGTGACACATACGAGGTATGTGCACAATTGTATAAAGTAAGTAATTGTCATGTATAGTGGTGACATTGAAAGGTATGTGTTTATGTTTTCTATGTGGTATATGGTGCCTATAACAAGTCACTATGAGAATGCAGCTCTCTGCAGCAGCAGCAGGGGACTGTTATTATGACGCACAGGGTCTTATGTTCAGGAAGGATTGGGGGAAGATTATAGGTGTGGCACTGGTGATGTGTTCCTGCTTACCCTCATAACCACGAGGATACTATGGAACAAGCAGCCAATCTGTCTGTCTCCTGATTCTTTCCTGTTTTTACAGGTAAGCCTAAAGCAGGAAGTAACTCCCAAACACTTAAAATAAAGAATCCATGTTATATACAGCTGTATTAACTGTGCAGAGAGTCAGATGGGAGACAATAAGAGATATCCTTAATGTAAACACTAGGAGGGTGGAGGCTCCAGGTACTCTACAATAATAATGGTAAAAGCAGTATTTCCTGATGCAGAGTCAGTTATGTACATTTAAATGTACTCAATATGCAGAAATCTTAGATGCATTATTATTTGTTATTAGAAAGGAATTGTTCTATGTCTTGGCAGATATGACATCCCCTTATGTGCAGAAGGAAAAGGAATAGCTGTAGCACGCTGCACACTGTATATAATAGGATGTATAGTCTGTGAGACGGATTCACAACTTTCCACAGGGAAAGTTAGATGTTTTGCGAAAATGAAGATGACATGCTAATAGGTCATTTAGAATGAAAATGTTATTGTTTTAAAAGCATTTGGAAAATATGCATTTAATAAAGAGATAACCACGAGGATACTATGGAACAAGCAGCCAATCTGTCTGTCTCCTGATTCTTTCCTGTTTTTACAGGTATTTACATCTGTCTGCTGGCCCTCTGAACGGGGTCTGCAACATATACATCATGCATCCGGAATGGATCCAGACGCAAGTTTCAGGAAGGGCACACTGACAATTTTGCTACAAGCTTGTGTTTGGTTAGCAGCAACAGTGACAGGCAGAACAGATGCTGTATTGAAGGCAGCATTCATCACTTACTCCCCGCAGAACATTACCGCACAGGGTCTGTCCTCTTGCTGATCAGGTGATACATGACAGACACCGCACAGCAATATTCTGGTGAGAGTGAGTATGTCAACTACACAGTTTGTATTACATGCTCTGCTTGTCACTGAGAAACACTGGCAATAACACGCTGTAGGATCCAGACACCCACTCATACACATACATAGCCATATAACACAGCTAGAGATACAAACATAGCAACATACACATATCCACATACCATTTAGGGAAGTTGCTGGATGTGGGGTCAGAAAGTAGACTATTCCCAGGCTTTTTATGTGGCATCAGGACCTCCTTATTTCTGGCAGCTCGGGGGGCAGAGTGAGACGACACATAACCCCTGTGCTCCCTCCCTGGAACCACCAGTGCCTGCCATAACATTGAGGGGAAAAGCTCTTTCTTGACTCCACAGTGCTCGGAAAAGGCTCTTTCTTTGGTAGACTTTAAGCATTGTAAATAATTTTTTTTGGAGAAAGGATTTTACCAGGAAGGATACATTGAGATTTCTCTCGTTTTCAAGTATGTCCTGGGTGGCGAGTATGTACCATTAGGTGTCTTGCCCAAGGACACTTACAGGAGAGGTTGCTCGTTGGGATCAAACCCATGACTCCACAGGCTCTCTCCATGCAGAGCAGTGATGTTACCTCTACTCCACCCAGCCGGTAATATTCTTGATCTACAATAAATCAGCTCAATACCATCTAGCCAGTGTGACTGGTCTTTTGCCTGGATCGATCCATGTTGGTTGTATTGCCATTCGTGGTTGTGTGGAACCTGGTTTGGATCATTCTGAGAGTGTGCGTCTCAATATTTCTCTTCAGATTAACAATCAGTCCACTTAAATGAATATGTCAGTATCACTTCACTATGTGATTATTATATTTTTTCAAGTAGGTAACAAATTTCTATAAAAGCAATTTACTGAACCAACCTGTCCACTTTGCTCAAGTCTCAATAGATGATCTGTTTTCCTTTATTCATTCCTATAAATCAGTGGTTCCCAACTCTGGTCCTCAAGAACCAATAACAGGCCAGGTTTTAAGGATCACCTTGGGGAAATACAGGATGAATCCTGCAACCACTGAGCAGCAAATCATATCACCTGTGCTGTGCTTCACATATCCTGCAAACCTGGCCTGTTAAGGGGACCTGAGGAGCAGGATTGGGAACCATTACTGTAAAATATCAAATACACATGAGAGGTTATTCAAAGAGCCGAATTGGCCACTGAATTGCACTGAACGGTGAATTTAACAGTACGGTGTAATTTTGTGTCAATTTGGCTATTCAGAAAGCTAGCAATTCGCCAAATATTGGTGAATTGGCAGCAAAATATGGTGCAATTTGGAGGCCGTGAAACTCTCCATAGAGAAGTAATGGTTACGCTACAAAGAGAATGCAGAACAGCAGGGAAAAGTTGGCGAAATGCCCAGATTTCCAGTGGTTTTGTTCGTAAGGATTAAACAGGCGAATCCCATAGGTTTCAATGTTAAATAAAAAATTAATAAAAACAGGGAATTTTTTAACTGTTTATTCTTTTCAATTGTAGAAAAAAGTCTCTTTGTTAATCTATTTTTTAGAATTATTTTGCAATTTTTCTGGATTTTTTTCTGAAAAATTTTTGATTCCAATTTTTTTTTTAAATGGTGTTTTTTTTATTTATTCTGTAACGGACATTTTTAGGAACTTATATATTAGTTCTATGCATTTTAATGCATTTTTTTTTAAAATACCTTTTAAAAGTTGTGTTTTTTTTACCCCTGTTCGGCGGCTGGTCAGCTTTTTTCGTAAGCGTTCGGCGGCTGGTTGGAGTCGTTCAGCAGTCTATTCAATGGATTGTCTGCTGCGTTCAGGTTTTGGCTGAGTTTGCGGATCGTCTGCTGCGTTCAGCGGGTTCGTGGCTGCATTCGGCGGTTTATTGGAACGGTTCGGTGATTTTTCAGTGGCGTTCGGCGGTTTATCGGATCGGTTCGGTGAGTTTTCGGCAGTTTATCAGCTGTATTCGGCAGGTTTATTGGCGACATTCGTTGTAATGATTCAACGCACTGCAGAATTCACCGCAGGGTCGGCAAATTGAGCTCGCCAAAGTGTGCCGAATGAAAGAGCACCGAAATTTCGGTGTAATTTCAGTACTCTTTGAATAACCCCTTTAGAAAGGTCCCCTTGGTTACACACATTGGCTATTTCAGCCTACAGTTTGGAACTTGGTGTGACTTTCCTATACTGATACTGAATAGAACAAATTTATGGATTAAATGCCTCACATTTCTTGAAATGTTCTTTTAAAATATATGGATCGAGAGAAAAAGAAAAAAAAATAATATTGCAACTATTTATGTTGCAATTATTGGTGAATACCATACCATAAATATGAAAAGCAATACATTAGATGAGAAGTTTCTGTCAACATGTGAAGATTTTATTTAAAATCAATAGTGGGACTTCCTTATTATACTCGCAGTACAACGTCAAGTGGTGAACTGGTTCAGAAATTTCAATCCTGCGTAATTGTTTTCATTGGCTCCATATTGATCTATAAAAATTATATTCCGCTGTTTCTGATGCTAAAGAAAATAGCTTTAATAAAGTACAGTTTATAAAACTGCGTTTACATTTGGAAACATAATATGGAGGACATAATGAAGGCATGGCGGATAGAACAGCACGCCATCTGCTTAACACATGCAGGAAAGATGAAAATAGTAACAATAACTTAAAAACATAATCTACAAGAAAATTATATAATTCAATCTTAATAAAGAACTGAACATGTAATCCATGGGAGGAAGGAAAGGAAGGGAAGGGAAAGGGAAGCGAAGGAAAGGGACGTGAAGGGAAGTGAAGGAAAGGGAAGTGAAGGAAAGGGAAGGAAAGTGAAGGAAAGGAAAGGGAAGGGATTGGAAGGAAAGGGAATGGAAGAAAAGGGAAGGGAAAGAAAGGGAAGAGAATTGAAGGGAAGGAAAGGGAAGGAAAGTGAAGGGAGGGGAAGTGAAGGAAAGGGAAGTGAAGGAAAGGGAAGTGAAGGAAAGGGAGGGGAAGGGAAGGAAAGGGAAGTGAAAGAAAGGAAAGGGAAAGTAAGTGAAGGGAAGTGAAACAAAGGAAAGGGAAGGAAAATTAATGGAAGGAAAGGAAAAGGAAGGGAAGGAAAGTGAAGGGAATGGAAGGGAAGTGAAGGAAAGGTAGGGAAGGGTAAGGGAAGGAAAGGGAAGTGAAAGAATGGAAAGGGAAGGGAAGTGAAACAAAGGGAAGGGAAGGGAATAGAAGGAAAGGAAAAGGAATGGAAGGAAAGGAAAGGAAAAGGAAGGGAAGGGAAGGGAAGGAAAGGGAAGCAAAGGGAAGGAAAGGGAAGGGAAGTGAAGGAAAGGGATAGAAAAGGAAAGGGAAGGAAAATAAAGGAAAGGGAATTGAAAGAAAGGGAAGGAAAGGGAGAGGAAAGGAAAGGGAAGGGAAAGAAAGGAAAGTAAAGGAAGGAAGGAAAAATAAAAGGACAAGGATTGACAGGCCATAATTTTTATAATAAAGAATGAAATTGTCGTACCAGAAACACATCTTACTAACGGTGCAGAACAACAAAGGGAAAACAGAAGCAATGTTGAGTTAACCTTGTCGGTGCAAAGAAAAATAACCAAAGGAAACATGGGTAATGTCTTTAATTCAGCTTTTAGCCTGTCAGATGGCATATATTGAATAGAAAAATAAATAAAAGCATATAATGCAAATGGAAAGAGAAATACTTATACGAAGGTCAGTGCTAAGTAACCTTGCAATTAGGAATATTTATACACAACATTAGCATGGTATAATGCTCAGTTTAGAGAGGACTTAAACATTATAGGAAGGCGCGTCACATTAACTAATCCATTTGAAAACCAACAAAATAGAAGTATTAAAGGGAGATAGAGCATCAAGACAAAATAAGTGAAACTTTTGGGATTAGTTGGTTGTCTACATGAATTGATCATAAAACATCATTTGATTTCATCAAAGTCACAAGTATCGACAAACACAATGGCCGTAAATTAACAACTAACAAACAATTATCATCTTTTGTGTCTTTATTGGACACAACCTATTAATCATTCACAGTGCTGTTAAAAAAGTGAACACTTGAATTTAATAGCTAGTTGATCCTCCTTTGGCAGCAATAACCTCAACCAAGCATTTCCACTAGCTGTGGATTAGACCTGCACAACATTCAGGAGGAATTTTGGACCACTCTTGCCAACAGACCTGCTTCAGCTCAGCCATTTTCTTAGGATGCCTGATGTGAACAGCTCTCTGAAGTTATTCCCCACCATCTCTATGGGGTTAAGGACTGGGCTGTGACTGGGCCACTCCAAAAGGTGGCTTTTCTTTAAGATAATCTTTAGTGGATTTACTCGAATGTTTAAGATTTGCCTGCTCCTCATCCAACTCCTCCTGAGCTGTAGTTGGGGCACTATGGACACTGCCGTGCATTGAGAGGACTGACTGACACAGACGGAGCTCTGGCTCACCTTCACAGCAACTACTTAGCACCCTAGTGATGTGCTTTTGATGACGTAATTGCAAAACTCTGGCTTTCCTGGAGAACGATAAGTAGACAAAAACAGTTTCCACAGATATTCGGTCAATGAAGTCAGAGCTGTCTCCTGCCTTGTGTAGGGGTGATACCCTTCTCAATCATGGCCAATCAGATGGATGGTGAGCAGCATGTTACTGTATGTGAGGGCTATGATTTTTTTTTAGTATGATATAGTAAGATTTTGCTTGATATGTATTTAATACTTACTTTATCTAGTATAGAGGAAAAAAAGCAGGAGAGTGAACCTGTCATGTCAAGTAGACCCTAACTAAACCAGAAGGACTAGATTTTCTAATCTTGATGCAGAGGAACCTTCTTGTGCGAATACATGTTACCTAAAATCTTTGCTTGAATTGCAAATAGATAAAAAGAATAGCAAAGACACCTTCACAAAGTTCCATTAAAAGATTTCAACATCAATGTTTAAAGGACGCTGCATGGACCAGGCGCCTGTAGAAGAATTGCTGCAAAAATATCAACTAGTGAATATGACATAAGATCATTATGTGGGTCAAGAAACACAAGCAGGTGACATCTTACCGACATCTTTCAGATGAGTGCAAATGTGATTTTTTTGGTTCCGGCTGAATGGACAATGTCTGGATGTATGGTTTCCACTGTGAGTGATTGGGACAGAATGTAATGTATGCTTGTGCTTTGCTGGTGATACCACCGGTTTTGTAAATAACCAGGCGGCTAATACAGTATTCTGCAGCCAGACTCCATTGCAGTTGGTCTCTGTTTAGATGGATGATCATCAGAAATTGCTCTAGAGTAAGTGAAGCCAGAGGCAAAGCTCAAACATGAGGATCTTCTTCTCATGCATACATAGTAATATACATATTTACGTATGTGGATGCTGGTATTGCTGAGAGCAGCTGAGATGCTTGTTTTTGCAGAGGTGGAATTCTCCATTGTATTTTTCAAGGCTGTTTGGACATGTCAAGTGTGTGAATTCATAGATGTATCTGTGTGTAAATGTAAGGCATATTTTTTTCCTATGTCAGTTTATGGTTAATTGGTTATGTGCCATAGGCCAACTCCCCAGGACATGGAATGAACAAGGGTAGAATAATCTTATCCAAGATGGGACCTCCATCATAGAGTGACACAGTGGTCCACTTCCTCCGCTCCATCATTAGGGATGGGCTGCCGGTTCGAATCGGTTTGAAGTTCGATTTGTACATCGGCTGTTCGAAATTCTGCGAACTTCAAACTTTTCGGGACGTTTGCGGAAAGTTCGAGAAAAAAAGTTTTAAAAAAATGCTTAAAAGATCCTAAAAAAATCAAAAAATAAAGAGACTCTTTACTGCCGAATATAATAATAAACGGTTTATAAGATATTGAATTAAAACGGGAACATTTTTAACATTGAAGCCTTTGGGATTCATAAACATTTCCCACTCCTTGTTCGTCAAACATTTCCCACTCATTGTTGGTCAAACATTTCCCACTCCTTGTTGGTCAAACATTTCCCACTCATGGTTGGTCAAACATTTCCCACACATTGTTGGTCAAACATTTCCCACTCCTTGTTGGTCAAACATTTCCCACTCCTTGTTGGTCAAACATTTTCACCCATTGTTGGTCAAACATTTCCTATGGCTTCAAATCACTTTTAAACATGAGCAAAAGCGGCAAAAATGAGCTCAGCGCACAGTGGTGAAATGGCTCAGTACCCAGACCCCCATAAGCCTTTTATGGCCAATATCTTGCATATATGCCCTCTTGGAGGGGACCTTAATTTTCATACGTTCGAGACCCATTGACATGCATTGTGTTCGAATTGTGTTCGAGTTCGCGGTCGATCTTTTTCGGGTGTTCGAGTTCGAATGCGACCTGAACACAGGGGTGTTCGGCCCATCACTATCCATCATATAAGGCCCAGTTTGAGCACAACTTTACACTGCTGCCTAGTTTACCTAATTATATTGTTTTTCAAGAAGACGATGACCTCAACCACTCCTTCGGTTGCATAAGAGGTATTTGACAAAGCAGAGTGATAGAGCGCTGAATCAGATAACCTGGTCTCCTCATTTAACTTCTACTATAATACTGAAGATAAAAGAAACAAGTACTGTGCATATTTGGGATTATGGGAATATATTCTACTTTGTAGAAGAGTCATCTCCAGTTGCTCTTCCTGAGGCTTGTGAAAACTCAGAGAGTGACCAAAGGTTTGCAGAGAGAGGTTGCTTCGAAGAGCCAAAACGATACTGTTTCATTGATTTGTTTAACATTCATGGTGATTTCTTCACTGTATATTCCTTATGGTATAACTTTCATGATCGTACCATCACTTTAACATGTGGACAATAGACAACAAAGAAAAGATACACAGTGCATGTGGGTTCAAGCATTTCAATGATATTGTGTATTTCTATGGTTCAATGTTTCAGGGACCAAAGCCTTTAATTTTTATGTTTGATTATTAAATGTTGCACTGGACAGTTTGAACTTTTATAGGTTACTATAGGGGTTATTCACAGAGCACCAAAATGTCACTGACATCTGTCATCTCGTTCCCTGCACTTCGGGGAATAAAATTCTCTGACTCTGCGGTAACTTCAGCATTCACCGCAGGGTCCCCGAAGTGCAGAGAAAATCTGCCAAATAAAAAAAAAGTGCTGCAAAACCGCCAACATTATCGAATCTGATCCGATAAGCCGCCAGGAACCCACAAATGCATGCGAAAAAAGATGACGATCTGCCGAACACAGCGCCGACCAGCAGCTAGAAAAAGGCGACAAGCCGACGACCGTGGTAAGAAAAAAAAAAGAGGATTGAAACTTTCAAAATTTTAAAAGCTCTTTGTAGGAAAAACAAATTGAGCGAAAAAATCCTGAAAAATGCCTAAAAAATCCTTTAAAAAATAAATAGTCTTTTTTCTGAAAATTAAAAGAATAAACAGTTTATTAGATATTGGGTAAAAAGGGGACTATTTTTAACATTGAAACCTATGGGATTCACCTGATTAAACCTGCCGAATGAAACCACCGAAAATCAGAGCATTTCACTGTACGCCCCCACCAGTCTCTCTCATGACTGATAAGCAGCACGAGGATATGTGGTTGCTTAGAAAGCAGCTCTTGGTTTCATTAGGTTACGACCCACCTGACCCAGAGGTGCCGTGACGTGGCAGGTGAGCTTACACTTTAATGGCCATTCAAGTAAACCAAAACCTCTAATTGTGTTTTGTTCCACATGGAGCTACAGTGGTGAAAACAAGAGACATCTCAATGTATCTTCATGGTAAAATACTTTATAAATAAATGACAATCTTTTTTCTTGTTATGTTTTATACACGGAGCAGGCTGGATACGTCTGGTCCACACAACCACCCTGTTAGGGAATAGGCACAAAACAGTTTTTTTCTGCACATTAGTGCCACATTTGGCTCGGTTGTGCAGAATAAAGTTATGATATCATCAAGATACAATAACAATATATTAAAAAAAATACAATAATAATATATAAAAAAAATCCAGATAAAAACGTAAAGAAGCATCCTATCTCCAATGCGACATCACAGTAATCACTAAGATAAAAGGAGACGTGCTTTGTGAAATAACGCAGCTATTCCCAATGTATTCGTTCTCGATTTCTTTCAACACGGGTGTTTTTTTTTCCTTTCGTACCCAAATCCCAATATTTCCTGCCCATACGCCACAAAAATCAGCTTTCATCTGATAAGAGGGATGTAAGATTCACTGAAGGAGCTGCTAAATCATAAAGACCTGTTGGCGGCACACCACAAAGGAGTTGGTTGGTCCCTCTCCCCTTCTCTCTGCCTACAGCTTTTCGCTCCCTCTAATCCCTGTAGAACAATACATATTTATCTTCATCTATTTTCTCATTGTTTTCTCCCCGTTCCCATCAGGCCTTCCGTTTCCCATTCGTTCAAGCTGTCTAACGCTGTATTAACCACTTACTAGACAGAAAGTAATGAAATTCCCAGTAATCGCCAGCTGAGGATCCTTGCTGTTTACACAGTTTGCTATTGATACATATATATATATATTTATTTATTCCCCCCCCTCATTTTATTGTCCTTTTATTTTTTCCCATAAGCTATTTCTTTTCATCAATCCCCAGGTCAGCGTGCAGCTTTTTTTTCTTTCTTCTCCTCCTCCTCCACACATCTGAATTTTTGAATCAATTTGCTTTTTCGGTTTGTCTCCAGTGTATCTTAATTCTTTCCTTCTCCACCGTTTGCATCATTTTGCTGCCGCCTGCGAGGTGCTTTATTATTTTTCAGCAGCTATGGCAGCGATTTCCTGACAGGTGGATGTGAGACAGATGGGGGTTTGTGAATTATATTCTTCCTTTCTACTCAAAGTGACACCTTTAAATGTAGGGTGTCAGTGCCAACGCTGTCCGGCTCTGCCATCTCGACTACTTTGTGCTGTAGTGTAGACAACCTCTTCGCAATTAACTCTGTCGACATGTTGGAGACATTGAGACGGTGTATGCCTGGAGCACAGTTAACCTTTTCCATCCACTTGCACAGATGAAAATTGTATCCATATCTCATGGACAAACGCGTTGAACAGAATTCCATTTTTATATTTAATGAGGCTGCACTGGAGAATGTTGCCTCTGCGGCTATTTTGAGTTTTACAAAAAATACACCCATTTTATCCCATTAAATAATGCATCTGCGCACTTATTCACTTTAATATGTGTTACATTCGAAATTACACACTGTCTTTTTGCAGAGCGGTACTGGTCTTCTCCTCTTTGGTTCAGGGCTTCAGAAATGCAGAAGTCCCTGGAGGGCTTCAAAAATGCAGAAGTCCCTGGAGCTTCTTGCAAAAATTACGTAACCTAAGTAACTTTTGTATGTAGGCTACACAAATAGCATATCTCTCGCAAGTGCCTGCGCAGAAGCAACCCACGGCTGCTGTTTCCTCAAGCATTTGGGAGGCAGGATGATGTCAACACTTGGTCCTAGCTATGTGAGCATTTTCACCAAACATCCTTCTCTTTCCACAGCATACTCTCACAGACTGACCTCAACCTCTCTCCCTCTATTGTCCCAAACGACCCTCCCCATCCACCCGCGCCCCCAGGCCCGGTCCCTAATTTCCAGTCTCCTTTCCAGATGTCTCCACTTCTCTCTCTAATTACTCTTAGCCCAGGCTTCTGGTCCTTCCCATGCAATCCCTAGGATATTCTTCAGGCCACCAGTTTCATCTTCCCTCTGCTCCCATTTGTTTCAGTTAACCCTGTAACTTAGATTGTAAGCTCACGGGATATCTGGCTGCTATATGACCTGGACAGTTATCCTACAGGCAGGATTATCTTTCCTCTTGTATCATGTATGTCTCCTGTTTGTGCTTCCCCATTGTAAAGCGCTACGGAATCTGTTGGCGCTGTTCAAATATTTGTAACTGTAACTGTGCTCCAGCTGATCCCTCGCACATTTTAACGGAAAAAGTTCTCACTAATTTCCTAAACATACTTTATCTACTACCACATGCATCATGACTCTTTTTAAATCTTTGAAAACACAAGCAGAAAAAAATACCCTTTGTTAACTTTTTAGTTGAACGACCTGTAGTTTCTGCTTGCTTTTTGCCTCCTTCTCACTGTGTAAGTGGATCTCCCCTCCCATCAAACATTCTTGAGTGATGGGTTCTGGTTTCCAAACGAAAACCTGATAACTGATTCTTTAAAAGCCATGGCAGGAGCATTAATGCAAACATCTAGAATGATGTAAAGCACTACAACTGCAAGGTCTTGCATATCTGTTGCTGCTTAGCTTATTAATTAAATTGTTAACACCTTTACCACTGGGAGCTCTCGATGGCAAGACAGTACCATAATGCCACGGGGCGGAATAGCTTTAGGCCTGCCTACATTGACTGCGCACCAATTGCATTATTGTCTGCTGTGGAACTAATGATGCGATTAGCGCGCGCTAAGTAGGCGGGCCAATAGCATCTATGGGGAAGCCGCGGGGCATTCTATGCTTGCCCGCAGCCTTTAGGCTCCCCTGCTGTTGGGACGGAATAGCACGCCCGAGGTGTGAATGGGTTAAAGGACCACTCTACACACCTTGACTACTTTAGCTTCCTAAAGTGGTCACACTACGTTGAGTGTCCATTCTCTTTCTCCCCCCTCCCTCTGGAGCTGTTTTGGAGATATTCTTGTGTGAAGCAGAGGAGTTACTTCCACCTACACAAGCGTTAGCATGCAGGTGTGATTTTAATATCGCTCGGTCACCAAATTAGTCAACGATGATCTCAGCACGGTCTGAGTGCTGACATCATCTTGTCTCCAATCTCTCGCAGAAGAGAGTGTTCCGGGAGACAGGATCCAAGGGATTGGTTTGGCGTGTGCCACATCAATCCATTGTTACGAAATTTGCATCCAAAAGTTTGCAAGTCCAGAGCGATACGCAATTCTTGCAACGGACACATCTTAAATTATGATAGGGAGCTGCAGGGACTTCTGCATTTAGGAAGCTCTGAGCTGAAGGGGAAGAGCAGTGAGCGCCAAGGATGAAAAGGTGAGTATTTTCAGCTAAAAATTTAAAAAAGTTAAATAATTGGATAGGTGCTTTCAGCGGTTTCTCATATAATGGCAAAAAAGGTGGGGCTGCCAATTTTTTACAATTTCCCATATCTGTAAAATATGGAAAAATATTGGAAATTTGTGTTATATATATATATATATAAATATATGCAGATAGACCTGACATACATGTGTTGAATATGTAGCAAAATTCAGCTCCATAACTAGCAGGATTTACACAAAGTTCCAACAGAGGTTTATAGAAAAAGTACAAAGGTGTCTTGCAAATAGTGCAATAAGTTGAACTTTGGCTCACGTTATTGACGTTCTTCTACATAACGTATGGTTTCCAAGTTCAAGCTGAGTGCACCTGCAATTGCAATTGTCAAAATCCTCTATCAAGATCTCTACTAATGCGCGCGGCCCAACCGAAGAACTAATAAAGAATTTAAATTATAGACCAAAGAATCGTCGGTGGCTGAACCCGAGCCTCGGTAATAATGAAATGCTAATTATTTACAGAACATTTTGCAAAGCTGCGGACAGCAAACTCGCCTTCTTGGAAGCAAAAAAAAAAATTAAAAATCTCAAAGCCAAACACTTTGCGAGCTATTCCGTGCTAGCGAGTGCATTAGAACATTTTTTAAATTAATCTATTGCCTATGAGATAGGCTCTCGGAGAATAAGTCATTTAACCAATTCTTCTGCGGAGGATTTATAGACGCTGCTATTTCGGCATGTCCGTTCTATCTGTCTCCCGATCTGTCTTCTATATCACTTGTTTAGTTACTGCAATGCAATAAAAATATTACAGTAAACAGTTTACTGCTAAATGTGTCTGCATGCTGGTGATGAAGAGAATAAATAAACAGGTGTGAATCTAAAAACGCGGAACTGAGGAGAATTTGTTTATAAAAGATGCAACAAAGGATGAGCAGGGTTCTCAAGTGGCTAAAGGGACATTCTACTCATCCTGACCGTAACGGTTATTCAATAAGAACTCAACTTGCCACCGAATTGCACCGGATGGTGCAGTTTATAAAGAGAATAAACAATATTGAAACTTATAAACAATATTTAAAGTTATAATAAACAGAAGGGGTTATTCAGAGAGCACCGAAATGTTGCCGACATGTCGGTGCTCTCTCGTTCCCCGCAGTTCTCTACACTTCGGGGAATCAAAGTTCCCCACCCTGCGGTGAATTCAGCATTCAAGGTCCCTGGAGTGCAAAGGAAAACCCGCTGCAAACCCGCCGCAATCCCCCGAAAAGCCACCGGAAAAAGCCGACAAGCTGACAAACGGGGTAAAAAAACAAAAAAACGATACGCTTGAAAGTGTCAAAAATTCAAACACTCTTTGCAAAAAAAAACGACTGAAAGAAAAGGCCTGGAATTTACATATAAGATCCAATGAATGGTAATAAAAAGGTCTGTTACAGGAAAAGGAAAAAACGATTTTAAAAAACTGAAAAAACATGTCTAAAAGATCCTAAAAAATCTATAAATAAAGAGACTTTTTACTGCAGATTAAAATAATAAACGGTTTATTAGATATTGCATTAAAACAGTAATTATTTTTAACATTGAAGCCTATGGGGTTCGCCTGAATAAACCTGACGAATGAAAACGCCGAACAGCAGGGCGCTTCGGCAACTTTTCAATGCTGTTCGGTGTTCTCTGAATAGATGAACCATTGCTTCTCTATGGGGGATTTCACTGCCTTTGAACAGACACCGTATGTGCGGCAATTCACCAAAATTGGGCGAACTGCCTGCTCTCTGACTAGCCGAAAAGCCGGTTTGATACACTTCAGCGATATTTCGGACCTCTCTGAATAACCCCTAGAGAGAATGGAGCACTCACAACAATCCACTAACATTACCTGCTTCTTCAATCGAGGTACCTACCAGCCTATGTTCACCTGGTGGCATGTGCCTGTGTTTCCTGGCCGATAGGTTTCCATGTCCACCATAGGAGGTGGGCAGGGGTAGTGTCTGACCTTACCTCTCACCAATGTTGAGGAAACAGTGTAGGCTCAATTGTAGGGGCAATAGGAGAAGCGCTCTACCAGGTTTTAGCCCCACTCCTCCCAAATAATAGACAATAATAAATTGTCATTTTAAGGAGTCAGAGTAATATGTATTTTACAAGAACCGATTTTAAGGAACAGGGTCTGGCAACCTAGCCGCCAACATGGATACAGAATGATGGAATAAATAGGTCATCTCTCTCTTTAGCAAGTAATTCAGCCATTGTGTGTGTAAGATGAATGTATGTACTTATATATACTGTACCAATATATGTATTTATACAGAGAATCATAATTATTCACACAAAAGGTATAGAATGCAGGAGGATGCTATTAAATGCATGTGTTATGCAGGACACAGGGTGATTAGAGAAGCTGCTGATTGCACGTTCTGAAAAAGGTGAATATATGACTTTTATGAGAAATGTAAACGCACAGCCTTGCGTGGTTTTCATCACTCGTGCTCTCCTTCATATAAATATAAATGCCAAGATTCTGAAACTTATGTATATATATATATATATATATATATATATATGTACATTTGTGCAGAAAAACAAAACATTTTTTTTCCATTATATTTAATGATCACAAATGTACAGAATTATTCTAAGAAAGAACAGATGTTACCATAGACATTCAGGGAGGATGATTAGGAGGCTCAACTTTATCGCATGTCCGTTATATTCTCATTATACACTAGGACAGCAGTACAGAACAACCATCTGGTTGTTAGAGCATAATGGGAAATGTAACCCACGAAGCTCGGAATGGGAAATGTTGCTGACAGAATGCAACAAGCACCCAATGGATTGTTTACAAAGCATTGTCAGTATGAATTATGCTCAAATAATCACTAGAGTCTGATGTGTTACAAAATTTACTATCACTTTAATAATTTTAACCCTTTGCTGTCCTGTAAACTTTCACTATGTGCGCCAGCTGGTCTTATTTAAAAAATGTTTTTTTTAAAAACCCACACTTTTATATTTTATATAACTGCTACAATTACTATTCTAAAACCTTATATTATGTTAGTTTTTATATTTTCTCATTGTATGAATCATTTTAACCCCTTCACTGCTGAGCCATGTCACCTCTGTGTGCTGAGCTCATTTTTACTGTTTTGTGCTCATCGTTTTTAAATGCAATTTGAAGTCGTATTTTATAGTACGACCAAGACAAATTATATATCCTTTTTTTTAAGGCAGACTCGGCAGATTCATAATATATCACTATTATATGTATACATCATGTACTGACAGAATGCTATAACAAAAAATGTAAACAAAATGTGAATTTCCAGTAAAATTTCAATCATCTACAGCGTGTAAAATATTTTTTTCACACTTTATTAACCAAGCCTTTGCGGGTCCATATTCTATGGGGTACACTTGTTAAAAAAATTAATTTGGTTGACGTCCTCAACACCCACTCTTTCCATGACCCTCTGTAATCTGTTTTTCGGACCGGTCACTGCTCTCGACAGAAACGGCTCTTGTGAAACTGACCAATGACTTTGTAACTGCTAATTCGAATGGGGGCTACTCTCTGCTGATCCTTCTTCACCTCTATGCCGTCTTTGATACAGTTGACCACTCGCTTCTCCTTCAAACTCTTAGAGGGTTATCCAGAGAGATTCGAAAAGTCACCGCACGTTTGGTGCCTCTTCGTTCTCCTCAATTCGGTTCCCATTTCGGTGACCCTGCGGTGTATTCAGCAAGCACCACAGGGTCCCCGAATTGCAGGGAAAAGCTGCTGCAAACCCTCAAAAACGAACCGTAAAACCCAGCGAATGCACTCCGAAAACCCTCAAAAACATCTGGATTAACCTGCCGAAAACCACGGAAAAACCGAGCAGTAGGGATGTGCGTTTCGGGTTTCAGAATTTCGGAATTTTCACGAAATTTCCCGATTCGTGCATTCGGATTCAGCCGATTTTACAAAAAGTTTCAGATCCGAAGTTTCCGAAAACGAAACCTTTACGAAACGAAACAAAATTTTGTTCGAAATTTTCGAATGGACTAGAAATGTGTAAAATCGAAAATCATTTTCGTTCCATTCGTAATTTTGGCTCCATTCCTGATTTCGGTTCCATTTCAGTAATTTCGGACAACATATTTATTGGTTATAACGCTGATTCTGTAATTTTGTATCATTCCCATCTCAATGTATCCTTCTTGTAAAACATGAGAAATCTCAATGGCAGAATTATCGTATCGACAGAATTATCGTATCGACAGAAATATCGGACCCGAAAAACCATTAATTTACGTCAAAACGAATAGACACTTTGAAACGAGGAGAACAGATGTTCTGAAAAACACGAAAATTTCCGAAATTACGAAAAAGTCGATACGAAAAACGAAACGAATACGAAGCGAACCGAAACGGAAATCGGTCGAAACGGTCATTTACAAAATACGAACGAATCGAACCGAATCGAACCGAAAAAAAAATCGGTGCACAAGTCTACCGAGCAGGAGCTGATCACATGCAGCGAAGCCTCTGGAGAAAGCTGAGAAAGCCGACACCGCAGACAGAGTGAAGTGAATAAATTAGGAAAACAGTTTGTATGAATGATTGAAAAGTGAAACACTGTTTGCAAAGAAACTACTGAGCGAAAATGTCTGAAATTTACATATGAGGTCCAGGGAATAATAATAAAAAGGGCTGTTACAGAAAAAATAAGTAAACTTAAAAAAAAAATCGGAATTTAAAAAAAAAATCTGAAAAATGCTTAAAATATCCTAAAAAATCTATAAATAAAGAGACTCTTTACTGCAGAATTTTATAATGAACGGTTTATTAGATATTGAATTAAAACGGGAATATTTTTAACATTGAAGCCTATGGGATTCTCATGAATAAACTTGCCGAATTAAACCACCGAATGGCAAGGCATTTCGGGAACCTTTCACTGCTGGTTTGTGTTCTCTGAATAGCCGAAGCAGTGCTTTTTCATGGGGTTTTCACTGCCCTCGAACAGGCACCGAACAGGCACCGTATGTGCAGGCAATTCGCCAGGATTTGGCGAATTGCCTGCTCTCTGGATAGCCGAATGGCCAAGAAAGGTAACCGAACGCTGATTTTCAGCGTTCGGTTACCTTTCTCAAGCAATTAGGATCTCTTTGAATAACCCTGTATGTGATATAAGGCATTCAAGGTTCTGTTCTTTCATGGTTCTCTTCCTTCCAGTCCCAACGATCGTTTAGTGTCTCATTGTCTGGAATTACCTCCTCCCGGCAGCCTGTCTCTGTTGGGGCGCCCCAAGTTTCAGTACTGGGCACTCTTCTTTTTTCAATCTGCCCTGCCCCTCTAGGCAAACTGATCAGCTCCTTTGGATTCCAATACCACCTATACAATGATGACACTCAAATTTACCTCTCTCCTGCTCTCCTGAATCGAGTCTCTGACTGTCTCACTGCTGTCTCGAACTTGATGTCTGACCCTCTAGCTGCAACACTGATTGCGAGATAGGGGGGTCCAAGTTGTCAGCTATCTCTGTGGGGAGTCCACAATTGGCGCCGGATCGCGGACTGGCACCCAAGGGGTTCGAGAGAGACACAGTGTGACCTTTCCAGCAATTACTCTTTTGATGAGGTAACCCACGGCGATGGGTAGAGAGAGGGGTCCGAAAGACCCCCTTCAGGCACTCCCCCTGTTTAGGTGGGGGAGTATGAAACTGACCACATCGCGCAAGGTGCGATGATGTCTGTTCCCCGGGAGGGGTATAAAACCGGAGGTCTGACTTCAAGTAATTCAGACCTTTTTGGGACCCCAAAGAGAAAGGTGAGTATCAGGTGTCAGGGCTGGTCCGGTCATGTCATAATATATCCAACACTGGACCACAACCGGCAAAAGGTTGAGTCGGGTATATTCCGACATAGGACATCAAACATCACGTGGGTGGGTCAGGTGACCCTCCGATCGTGAATCGTGCACTCCACGTGAGAGGGGGCGGTGCCAAACCAGGGTGCCTTCCCAGACCCATGTTACGAGTGTGGGAGGCACGCAGGTGCAGGCACCAGCACCACACAGCGCACCACACAGTGCGCCACACAGCTCCGATGGATAAGCTGAGGAAGAAGGCGGCGGTGGCACCCGACGGGTCAGTCTGCCCCACTCGCCCACATTTAATTTCCACTCGCCGAATGCAAGTGGGCGAGTGGAAATTTTGAGGGCTGCACTAGCATATCCCTTTTAAGGCTACCTGATCGTCACCCAACATGTTGTTCTGAAAAGGTTCCATGGTTAGCCTTAATAGAGCATAAAGAAATTGTACCCTCCCTTCCCCTCGGGGAGCATAAATAATAAAATTATCAATGGAAAAGGTTTTACCATCACATGTTTTTCCCTTATAAAATATCAAGTACTGAATGGACACAGTGCCATGGCACAAACTAGACTCTGCATGCTTCCCTGAGTAATAGGTTGTAGCAAGTGGAGAGACATCTCCACAGGATTGACGAGCCTGAACTTGTTTCTCGAAGATGTGCTTTGCTACAGTTACAGCTGATAATGATTAGACGAAAGACGCTGCACATTTTTTACACTGCTTTCTTGTTTGGCCGTGGTCATATGTGTCGTGATTGTCAGATTGGTGAGAACACATGGCAGGTTATTCAGAGAGCACCGAAATGTCAACGACATTTCAGTGCTCTCCCATTCGGCGCACTTTGGCTAGTCCGATTCGCCGGCCCTGCAGTGAATTCAGCATTCACCGCAGGGTCCCCAAAATGCAAAGAACAATGAACACCGTGTCTGAAAACTGCCACAAAATGGCCATATCGATCGGAAAAACCACCGCAAACCTGCAGAATCGATCGGAAAAACTACCATAAAAATACCGAATCGATCTGGAAAAAACGAAAACCTGCTCAAACGCATCCCCCCCCGATCTGCTGCAAAACTATGGAATCGATCCAAAAAAAAGCCAACGATCCACTAGAGCGCCTACCAGCCGCTGGATAAAACCAACAAGCCAACAAATGGGTAAAAAATATTTTTTTACAAAATCTGAAAATTTTAAAAGGTGTTTGCATAATAAACTACTGCACAAAAATTCCTCAAAATAACATGAAGCTGTTGCTATCTGCAGATAAGATTGCTGGGTGGGTTACCTTAGCCTTTTCAAGCATCCCCTTTCAGGAATGTGGTAATTTCTGTTGTATGTTTGAGTGGTCTTTTGTTGATCTGCCATGTCAGGCAAACACTGCCCCCTTATCTGCTGTTTTAGACTGTAATCCTGTTTACCACCCACAACTGTCATTGTCCTGTCTTGTCTAGGAATGCTGAGCAATGTTTATCCCATATCTGTCCTAGTCTAATTATGTCCCAAATGACGTGAAGCAGAAGGAGCAATAATATCAGAATTTAAGAACATGAGAAACCCACAACATTTTCTAGGGGAGAGATTATGATGTAGTGCCAGGGTGTTATTTTATATTGGCTGTCACGCTACCCTGGGACTGAATATATGTAGCTCAATAAAGGCTTTCAGCGTTGTTGCTGTTCAAAAGTCCCAGATCTACAGAGGAGTTATATTTCTGGGGATGCTAGCAAGGCTCGTTATGTGTTCCTGTCCTTAAGCTTTGTCTAAGGACTGGTGGAAGGCACAAGAGTCTGCTGGGGAGAACATGGGAAGGAAGTGGTATTAACAGATGTGGCCCAGTCGGGGTACTGAGATCGTTAAACTCGCCTCTAGTCCTGGTGCAGAAGATGACGCAATCTGCTGTCTTCTCCAACCGCCTGTAGAAGGAAACAGGAAGCAAATAGTTTCTAGTGTCCTTCTGCCTGCCCTAGGAGATCACGTTGGCAGGATCTCGCTAAGGGGTCTCTTTGGACTTCACGGAGTCCTATGGACTAGAATAAGGTGTGGTTAAGTAAGAACTGGCTTAAAGAATATGAACAGCAATGGTGCCCGTCATTATTGAAGGTGTTTTTATACGGCTCTGCAAGGTGGTCACGTAGTACAATAAGCTTCATTAGAAATAAATTCTACAATTTATATAAATAAATAAATAATACAGTTTTCTCTGTATTGGAAGTATGAAAGTTATTTTAAAAACATAGGCCCCTATTACACTCTTCACGCAGCGCATTTGCGCGAGGAAAAAACCATTAGCGCATAACGTCCTATTACGACATTCGCCCAAACGATGCGCGTTAACGTCCACCGCGAGTGACCCTGCGCGAACCCAGCACAAGCGCAAGTTCCTGCGCGCATCCTATACTTAACATTGTGAGCGCCAATGCGTTAGTACACATATGCACGCATGGTATTGCAATCTTAGCGCAAAATGTAACGCATGACGTTTGCGTGCATCATTTTAACGTCTTTGAAAACCTGGTGTTAACTTACAATCTGAACGTTCTGGCCGAAACAAAATGAACGTGCACAAAAAAAAAAATACAGCACAGTACAGTTACACATTCTACGCATACCCAAACAATAAAATTAGCAAATTGTTTCATTTTTGTTGCAGCACATATACGCAGATTGACTTTGACAGGCGCAACAACCGAAACCTAGCAAATGGTGGTTCTTAATTCTGATTGGCTGAATCCCGTGAAAAACAGTCTGCCCACCGATTCCTGCACGCAACGGTCATTTGCGCCCGGCTTTGCGCGTCGGATTTGCTCTCGAAAAAAGCTGAAGGCTGAAAAACTGCGATCGGATCGTAATACCGCGTTAATTTGCGCTCGCTAACGTTTTTTCCATGCGCAAATAAAATTGCGCTGCGCGAGCGCATTTGCGCGAAGCGTGTAATGGGGGCCATAATAGGGAATTTAGAATTTTCCATAACTACAAAGTGTAAATGTATTCTCATCGGCGTCTTTCCATAAGAAAACCAATCATTAATTGTCATCCTCTGTATTGCAACTTGATCAAGAGCTGGGCTTCTCCAACAGTCAAGATGCACACGGTGAGCTGTAAGAAAAGAAAGGAAGTCGGCTTAAGTACTGGAAGGTAACATTGAGAGAAGGACCTCACGTGTGAATAGAAGGAGTTTTTGTTCTCAGCTTCACCATGTCATTCAGTTATTATTTTGTCAATTCAATGCAGAACTCCTACCGGGAAACCCTTCTTAGAGATTACAAAGGATGCTCAGCCCTGTACAGAAATATCCCATTGTCAGTTCATTTTTACAGCACAATAAATATCTGTTCTACAGAAAAGCATTGCTGTGCAGCATTTTGTGAATCACACATTTTATTTTATTACTACTTTGTTTAATATTTGAATGAACGTTCCCATGGGTGACATCATCGTGGATGTGATGCTCCGCTCTACAGACCTATCTATTTACAGCAATGATTTCTAAACCAGACAGCATGCACTTTCTAGGATTGTAAGGATTCCCCATGTCTTTTACAATGGTGATGGGCGGAGTGCTCTGAATTTTTTTATGTTATGTTCCCTGGTCCCTCAAAGGCACCCTTAGAACATGCATGTTCAGGTCGGGTGCAGCCAGCCTGGTTTTGTATATTTCATGTTGAGGTTTGATTATCTTCTTTTAGTTTTTGCTACTTCTCTATCACATCTGCCTCTTTTCAGGTTCTATTTAAACCTTTATCTGCTGGGAGCCCCACGATGATGCACACACCGGTATACCAGAAAAGGGAAATCATTAGGTTGGCATAGAATAGGACCTACCAGAATGCAGCACATTGGTGTTGTGACAGGCTTATGCAAGACTTAAGGGGCTATTCAGAGAGCACTGGAATGTCACTGACATTTCGGTGATCTATCGTTCCCCGCACTTCAGGGTATCAAATTCCCTGACCCTGCGGTGAATTTGGCATTCACCACAGAGTCTCCAAAGTGCAGGGAAAAGAGGCCGAGCAGATCCAAAAAATCATGAAAATCACGCCGATACGATCTGAAAAATTGAATCAATCCGAAAGGTTTAGGTGCAAACTAAGGGTCCTATTCCCTAGTTCACGCTAAAATGGGGATGTTACTGGGGAAAACTTGGGTCCCTAGCTTCCCCATTTTAGCACGAAATTCTGGGGCAGGCGACAGCTGAGCACCTCTCCCCGGAATGCAGTGCTAACCACAGGGATACTCGCGGCAGTATTTCTGCGTCGCCACGAATGTCACCTCCTGGAGTCCATAGGACTCTATGGAGGGTTGAGCTTCCAGGCCACGAAACCTGCACGATCATGCACTCGGGAGATCAGATCACGCCGCATTGCAGAGTGATCGCGGAGGGAGACTGGGGACTATTTGTTCCCAGTCTCACTCTGCACACAGTGACAAGAAGCAGCGGATGGGACCACCGTTCTCGATGCGAGATGAGAGGTGAGTATGGGATTTATTGGGGGGATTTAAGTGATTTCGCAAATGCAGAATCATTTAACGCCAGTTTTTAGGTGTAGCTCAAATTTTGGCTTGTGCGTCCCAACGGTAATTAGCACTAGCACTTTGTAATACCTTACTTATCCTAACACTAATTAAAGATTGCGCTCCCCATGTTAAGTATAGGATGAGCAAAGTACAGTAAGCTCGTGGAAGCTAGCGCAATCACTGAGGAGCTAAGGGATTTCTCACGGTTCTAACGTTAGGAAAGTAATATGGGGGGGGCATGTGTTAAAAGTCACTTATCCTGTTGGTAACACTTACACATCCGAACACTAACATTAGTGTTCACTAGGGAATAGTGCCCTTAGTGTAACTCAGACCCAATTATCCTACTCAACACAACTGCATTGCAACATGATCCAAGAAGTAACAGGAATATTGTCGAATCTCTTAAAATCATCATCATGAATCTCTGAAAAAACTGAGCAAAGTATGAGATGTTTTTCCTTTGAAAGATAAAATAAGTAAATAGTTTTATTTCATAGAATTGATTTTTAATTATTGGATGCGGAGAACGAATCTGCTTTTACTCAAAAGTATCCATCAATACTATACTTTTAGCCAAATAAATCGATACATAGAAAGATAATAGTTAAATTTCCATTAAAAAAACAAAAAATTAAAAGTAAAAACAGAATATAAAATGGAAATATGTATTTAAACCATTTGCAAATAATGGGCTTGTAAAGACAACACATCTCAGAACCTGGAGAAGACATTCTTTCTGTAAACATCCCAATGTTCTGCTTGCAGCACCCTGCAGTAATCCCTACTGCTGAAGATAAACGCGTGGGAAGTCTCCTGTGGGTTTTCGCTGAACACAAAGAAACGTGTTGACTCAAAGCTGTTGATAGTTGCCAAACTTTGTTTTTGCCGGCTAAAGAATACTCAGGTTTATATCTTCGTTTTTCCAGCAACCCAGCTGGTAGTCAAATGCAATACCCCATGCTGCTCGAACACATGGCTCTGCTTGGCACATGTACTCGACGCATAAGTCTTCAATCAGTACGTATCAGACTTTGGATGGGTTCGCACGACCTTGCGTAGAATAAAAATACGTTTTTGAAAGAAAAAATATACATATATATATATATATTGGTCTAAAAAAAGTAGGAGACAGGAGAGAAAAATAGCAAGAGATACATGGTGAGCGATATATAGCTACAGACATTGATTGTGGAAAGGTACCAAGAGCTGTTGTTGATACAGTTATACACAGATTAATGGGGTAAAGAAAGCCATCGATAGTCTTCTATAGCGAGCAGGAGGTAGGAAGAGCACTCTTGTTCCCTGCACTTCAGGAAATCAAATTCCTTGACCCTGCGGTGATTTTTTTTATTTTTTTTATTATTTTTTTGAGAAACTATTTTACCAGGAAGGATACATTGAGATGTCTGTGTTTTCAAGTATGTCCTGAGTGGAGAGTATGTACCGTTAAGTGTCTTGCCCAAGGACACTTACTGGAGAGGTGCTCTGGCTGGGATTCAAACCTCCACGGTTATACAGCAGTGATGTTACGGCTACTCCACCCAGCCGGTACTGGTAGGGAAGTGCAGGGAAAATCTAGAGACTGCATCTGAAAACACGGCACATGGAATGGAAAAACCGCCACAATGCCACAGCAAAAACACCACGTGCATCTGAAAAGACCACATCTGCCACCAGACCACAAAAACCCCCCGAGCGCGTCCCAAAAAAAGCCGACGATCCGTCAAACAGAGTGTGACCAGCTGCCAGAAAAAGCCGAAAAGCCGATGAACTGTGTAATAAAAAGAAAAAATTCTTGAAACTTTAAAAAAAAATTAATTCTGTTTTCAAAAAAACTACTTGATGTAAATGTCTGGAATTAACATATAAGGTCGTATGAATAACAATAAATAAATAAATAATATTAATAATAAACAAAAATAAATTTGGCAAACTGCCTGCTTTTTGAATAGCCAAATTGCTCCTATATTGCACCATATTTCATGCATGGAAGAGTCTTCCAGAACAAAATGGCAGTGAAAGAGTGTGATTAAATGTATTTGTGCGAGTGACATAGTGCAGCAGTGAATGTTCGTGTGAGTAATACAGATATGGAAATATGAGCTTGGCTCTTTTGAAGATGTGGTAACCATTATGTTAGGCTCTCATGATAATAAGCAGAGAAAAAGGGGGTGAAGCGCCCACCGGAAACGGGTGTCTAAACCACTCGCTGGATGTTGTGTGTGGAGGTTTCTCTAAATACCTGAATAACAACTAGACAAAAGGGATACAACACAGCGCTTGAAGACCTGAGTCCATAAGAAAGTGGAATAGACACACTATCAGGGTTATCCAAAGAGATTCGAAAAGTCACCGCACGTTCGGTGACTTTTCGTTCTCTTCAATTCGGTTCCTTTTGCCGATCCCATTTCGGTGACCCTGCGGTGTATTCAGCAAACACCACAGGGTCCCCGAATTGCAGGGAAAAGCTGCCGCATACCTGACAAAAACGAACCGCAAAACCCACCGAATGCACGCAGAAAAGCCACAAAAACATCTGGATAAACCCATCGAAAAGCCCGAACAGGAGCCGAACACACCCAGCCGAAGCAGCTGAGTCCGCAGACGAGGGAGGTGAATAAATTAGCAAAACCGTTTGTATGAATCTGTGAAAGTGAAACGCTGTTTGCAAAGAAACTACTGAGCGAAAATGTCTGAAATTTACACAGGAGGTCCAGGGAATGATAATAAAAAGGGCTGTTACAGAAAAAATAAGTAAACTGAAAAAAAAATTCAGAAAAATGCTTAAAGTATCCTAAAAAATCTATAAATAAAGAGACTTTTTACTGCAGAATTTTTGTAATGAACGGTTTATTAGATATTGAATTAAAACAGGAATATTTTTAACATTGAAGCCTATGGGATTCTCCTGAATAAATTTGCCGCATGAAATCACCGAATGGCAGGGCATCAGGCGAACCTTTCACTGCTGGTTTGTGTTCTCTGAATAGCCGAAGCAGTGCTTTTTCATGGGGATCTCACTGCCCTCGAACAGGCACCGAACAGGCACCGTATGTGCAGGCAATTCGCTAGGATTTGGTGAATTGCCTGCTCTCTGGATAGCCGAATGGCCAGGAAAGGTAACCGAACGCTGATTTTCAGCGTTCGGTTACCTTTCTCAAGCAATTCGGATCTCTTTGGATAACCCTGTATATGTCCATAAACAATAGTTCTTATCTTCAAACGATAGTCTTCTTTAGAATGCAGATGATAAAATGTATACTGCAGGAAAAAACAGAGAGAAAGACCAAGATTGCGCAGTACATCAGAACCCGATGGGAATAAGTTTAATTCGTGTTTTAACTCACATTCTGGGGAGCCTACAACCGGCTCTCAGGAATACAGCAGACAGGGACTTATACCAGGTGCCCATAAACCCTTCGATCTACTTCTCCAGTGTTGCCAAAGGAATAATACTGCAAAAGATTGACAAGACCGAAAGAAAGCACCTCTTGGTGCAGTAAATCACAAATGTGCAAATTGTGACCGAGCCAATAGAGGCTCAACCGTTTGTGAGTTTAAATTTGGCTCTCTTTAGCCACTAAGTAATTTGTGATTTACTGCACCAAGAGGTGCTTTCTTTTGGTCTTGTCAATCTTTTGCAGTATTATTCCTTTGGCAACACTGGAGAAGTAGATCGAAGGGTTTATGGGCACCTGGTATAAGTCCCTGTCTACTGTATTCCTGAGAGCCGGTTGTATGCTCCCCAGAATGTGAGTTAAACCACGAATGAAACTTATTCCCATCGGGTGCTGATGTACTGCGCAATCTTGGTCCTTCTCTCTGTTTTTTCCTATAGTATACATTTTATCACCTGCATTCTAAAGAAGACTATCGCTTGAAGATAAGAACTATTGTTTATGGACATATAGTGTGTCTATCCCACTTTCTTATGGACTCAGGTCTTCAAGCGCTGTGTTGTATCCTTTTTGTCTCATGATAATACATTGTTTAATTTAAGAGTATTGGTCGACCGAGATCTAAATGTCTCGTCCATGGCAGTACTTTCAATAATGTGTCACTCATGATTTCATTAGTGATACTTTCGAATTGGCAGATTTGTCTTCCCAGGCACTACATGCTGCAACCATGCATGTTACCTGCGCTTTACGTTGCGCTACTATTCAATACAATATTGAAATAAACAAAGGATATACGTCTGTGCCTGAGACTCCACGTCAGAACTCCTCACCAACGCGTTTCACAGTTGTGTACTGGTATCGAAGCCACTTTAAAAAGAAAAAGAAAGTTTTTCCTTCATATACTGTAAACCGTTATTTATGGCCAAAACGTCTGTATTTTAGATTCTGCCTCATATGGCTCTCCAAGTTGTTTTCAATTTTCTAGTATATCATTTTGTGGAACAAACAGAAGATATAACTGCTCATGTAGTTCACAGCTCAAAAGCAATAATAAAAATGCAGCCATAAAAGCATAGAGAATGATGTAGCCATCTGTCCACCTTGAAACGGTGAATTATTTATTGACAACGCAAGACACCCTGATACACATGGATTATGGGTTTCTGTATCCTTCTCTCACCTGCATAATGAACAAAATAATACTAATAGTATCTCTGCCATCCTCCATTCTGTCTGTATTTAGGACTTTCTATTCTTTCTGATATGTATTGTTATGCTGATCTTTCTAGTATACCTGCTTTGAACTTTCTGCCACTTACTGCCACGAGCAGGGCCGGCCCAAGCCATTGTGCTGCCTGGAGCGAAGGATGAATTGCTGCCGCCCACCCCCAAAAAACATGGTGTGTATTAGCTTATCATAGCCCACTGTTCCACACATCCACATATCGTCACACACTTCCACAGCCGGTAACGGGGGGACGCAGAGGATTAATGGCTCCGGAGGACACAGAGTTACCGTCGATCATATTTCACAGGGTGTTCCTTTAAATAGGAAGCGCCTCACTGAAGGTATGAAAGAAATTAGGAATATGCTAATTATTTCACCGTGATTTAATAATTCAGGGAATACTGGGGGGGGGAGCCATAAAGCGGCATTAAAACATGTGGCGTCCCAGTCATTTCTGTAATTCCCCCATCAAACCCTGGCAGCTCCATACTAACCCCCCCCCTCAGTTTAGAAAGGTAAAAATTAGATTTATTTATTTTAGCAAAGTCACCCAGGTCTTGCCAGGTCAGTGAAAAGCAGATCCCCAGCTATTAACTAACTACAGCTCCCATCATGCTGTGCGGGCTGTAAGGGAGCTGCAGATGGTCTTAAATCTGGGCCCTGTGCAGCCCTCAATCGGCAGCTCCCTAAGGACTCTAGGATAGGGTGTCTGTCCAGGCCTTCCCTCAACCAGGACAGAGGAGCTGGCAGTACTTTAAGGGGGCAGCAACATGTCCCTGTGAGGAGAGATGGCGGGAGTGGAACCTCCATAATACACACGGGGGGCACAGAGTCTCCTGTATGAAATCAAGCCAGGCCTACCTCCTCAGCAGCCTCGGTTCCCCGGGATTCATTTAAAGGCGCGCACCTGCCTACGCCATCAGAGCCCTGCCGTGCTTGTCATGTGACAGGCTCTAAACACTGCGTTCCGTCTCAAAGGCGCACTGCGCTGCAGGAGAGACCACAGCCAGGCTGCATCGCTGGTAAAACTTAGGGATGGGCGCCGGCCTGCTGAAAGGGGCAGTCACGTGCTGGAAGGGCAGGCACAGCTTGGTTTTCAATGGAACACTGTCCTGCAGCAGTGTCTGGGCTGGTGGCCTTTGAAAGAGCAGCAAAATGCTGCCCCTGACAAAGTGCTGCCTGGAGCGGCTGCTCCACCCCGCTCCATGGACGGGCCGGCCCTGGCCACGAGTTCTTCTTCATGCACACCAGTTGTCTTCTTACTCTCTTTTACTTCATTAATAAATTTTCTTGTCTTTTAATTATACAGCCAACACATAGGGAGGTTATTCAAAGAGCACTGAAATGTCGCCGACATTTTGGTGCACTCTCTTTTCCCCGCACTTCTCTTCACTTCGGGAAATCAAAGTTCCCCACCCTGCTTTGAATTCAGCATTCACCGCAGGGTCCCCAGAGTGCAGGGAAAATCCGCCGCAATCCCGCCAAACACCCACCGAAAACCTGCCGGAAACCCATCACAAAAAGCACGCCAGAAAAAGCCGATGAGCCGCCTATCACAGCGCAGACCAGCCTCCGGAAAAATCCGACAAGCTGACGAACGGGGTAAAAAAAAACCCCACAATACGATTGAAAGATCGAAATTGAAACGCTGTTTACAAAAAACTACTGAACAGAAATGTTTGGAATTAACATCTAAATGTCCTATGAATGATAATAAAAAGGTCTGTTACAGAAAAAAGAAAAAACGCTTTTAAAAAAACCCACAAAAACATTTTATTGAAAAAATCCCTAAAAATGCCTAAAAGAGCCTAAAAAATCAATCAATAAAGAGACTTTTTAATGAAGATAAAAATAATAAACGGTTTATTAGATATTTGATAAAAACGAGAATATTTTTAACCCTATGGGGTTCGCCTGAATAAACCTGCCGAATGAAAACATCGAACAGCAGGGCACTTTGGCAACTTTTCTCTGCTGTTTGGTGTCTCTAAATAGATTAACCATTGCTTCTCTATGGGGGATTTCACTGCCTTCGGACAGGCAACGTAGTTGCAGAGGGTTCGCCAAAATTTGGCTCCAAAACGTAGTTGCAGAGGGTTCGCCAAAATTTGGCGAACTGCCTGCTCTCTGAATAGCCGAATGGCCCCGAAATGTCATCGTTCGGGGAAATTCACTGTTCGGTGACATTTTGGGGCCAGATCGGCTCTCTCTGAATAACCCCTAAAGTTTTCAACGAGAGCTATGAGAGTAGGAAAAAAAAGCAGGCTGTTCAGACAGAGATGGTGTTTGCCGAAGTTGCAAACATCGACAGCGATCGTCATAGTTGCAACAGCAACAAATGCTGGTATTTCACAAAAGAATATTCTAAACGGCAGCAGGAGAATATCCCTCTATAGACCCCAGATATTACAGAGCCATCTGGGAATTATACTGCATGAGCAGGTGAGATTCTGCTATTAAAAAGGTAACATTAGAACAAAAGCAACAATAATTCTCTGAATTGGGAAATTATAAATCTAGGACTGTGAGGATGTATCCACTAACAGGGTTATTCAAAGAGATCCGAATTGCTTGAGAAAGGTAACCAAATGCTGAAATTCAGCGTTTGGTTACCTTTCCTGGCCATTCGGCTATTCAGAGAGCAGGCATTTCACCAAATGTTGGTGAATTGCCTGCACATACGTTGCCTGTTCGTTTCCTGTTCGAGGGCAGCGAAATCCCCTTAGAGAAGCAATGCTTCGGCTATTCAGAGAACACAAACCAGCAGTGAAAGGTTCCCGAATTGCCCTGCCATTCGGTGGTTTCATTCGGCAGGTTTATTCAGGCGAATCCCATAGGCTTCAATGTTAAAAATATTCTCGTTTTAACCCAATATCTAATAAACCATTGATTATAATATTCTGCAGTAAAAAGTTTCTTTATCTTTAGATTTTTTACGATCTTTTAGGCATTTTTCGGGATTGTTTTGCGAAAAAAATCCGTTTTTTTTAATCTTTTTTTTTTTTCTGTAACAGCCCTTTGTATTATCATTCATTGGATCTTATATGTAAATTTCAGACATTTTCGTTCTGTAGTTTCTTTTCAAACAGCGTTTCATTTTTCAAACATTCAAGCAAACTGTTTTTGTTTTTTTTCTTCACCTCCTTCGTCTGTGGTGTTGGGTTTTTCCGGCGGCTGCTCTGTGCTCTCATCGGCTCCTGCACGGGTTTCTCCGGCGTGTTCGGCAAGGTTAATCAAGATGTTTTTGCAGGTTTCGGTGTGCGTTCGCCCTAGTTTTGCGGTGAGATTTCGACGGGTTTGCAGTGACTTTTCCCTGCAATTCGGGGACCCTGTGGTGTTTGCTGAATACACCGCAGGGTTGCCGAAATGGGATCGACAAATCAAGCCGAATTGAAGAGAACGAAAAGTCACCGAACGTGCGGTGACTTTTCGATTCTCTTTGAATAACCCTGTAAATATTCTAAGCATAAACTAGCAGAATATCAGTATTTAATAAACAAACACAAAACACAAAGGGTTGATTTCTCCGTGCAAAGTCTGGCAGGATTTATTTTGTTTTTCACCACTTATTGTTTTTATTAAAGTTACTTTGTATTTTATATCCTGAATTCAGCACAGAGGTATTTAAACCTTAAAGAATGCATACATACACACACATGCCGTACACATAAATGCTGCACTCTATTATATTTCCTGCAGCAGTTGCCTGTAATTTTTTCCAGATAACATTGAGTTCTTTTACTTCTTCCTTTTTATGCTTCATTAATGTGTACAAGGAGAGCAATACAAAGATCTGCATAACAATAGATCAATTATTTTTGGTAATAAACGGTTAGTTAAGCCTTTATAAAAATAGCTTTTCCTTTTCTATGAAATAGCACAGTGAGTGAAATTACAGATTTAAGAGAAAAGGTTATGGCATTTGTTTAGCATTTTGCACTTTTTACTGAGTCATAAGGTTTCAGGAAAAAAGTGGATAATAAGAACAGTATTGAGATGAAGAAGAATAAGAACACTATTGGGTCTGTTCACTCAAGGTGAAACTCAGGAGAATTGGCAGAAGAGAACAATCTAGACCAAATAGCCGATTTGGAAAGGGAAATAAATGGGAGAATTTTTCTGGTGTGACTATTTTGACCTAGAATTTTCACTTCTACCAATTCTCCTGAGTTTCACCTTTATTGAATAGACCTGTAAATAACAAATTTAAAATTAAAGCATCAATCGGGGTTATTCAGAGAAAGGTGAAAACCAGGAGAACTGGCAGGACAAGAGAACAATCTAGACCAACAAGGTTATTCAAAGAGAATCGAAAAGTCACCACACGTTCGGTGACTTTTCGTTCTCTTCAATTCGGCTTGATTTGGCGATCCTATTTCAGCGACCCTGCGGTGTATTCAGCATGCACCACGGGGCCGTCGTAGTGCAGGGAAAAGCCACCGAAAAACCGACGAACACTCACCGCAAAACCCGGCGAACGCACACCGAAACCCACAAAAACATCTGGATTAACTCCGCCAAACACACCGGAGAAACCCGAGCAGGAGCCGATCACAGCGCAGAGCAGCCGCAGGAAAAACCCAACACCGCAGACGAATGGAGTGAAAAAAAAAAGTGAAAGTACGCTTGAATGTTTCAAAAGTGAAACGCTGTTTGCAAAGAAACTACTGAGCGAAAATGTCTGAAATTTACATATAAGATCCAATGAATGATAATAAAAAGGCTGTTACAGGGCTGTTAAGGGCTGTTAAAAAAAAACGGAAAAAGAACAATTTCGCAAAAAAATCCTGGAAAAATGCCTAAAAGATCCTAAAAAAATCTAAAGATAAAGAGACTCTTCACTGCAGAATATTATAATAAACGGTTTATTAGATATTGAATTAAAACGGGAATATTTTTAACAGTGAAGCCTATGGGATTCGTCTGAATAAACCTGCCGCATGAAACCACCGAACAGCAGGGCATTTCGGCACCCTTTCTCAGCTGGTTTTTGTTCTCTGAATAGATGAAGCATTGCTTCTCTATGGGGATTTCACTGCCCTCGAACAGGCACCGAACAGGCACCGTATGTGCAGGCAATTCGCCAACATTTGACGAACTGCCTGCTCTCTGAATAGCCGAATGGCCAAGAAAGGTAACCGTACCCTGAATTTCACTGTTCGGTTACCTTTCGGCCCCAATTCGGATCTCTTTGAATAACCCTGCAAATAGCCGATCTGGAAAGTGAGATAAATGGGAGAATTTTTCTGGTTTGGCTATTTTGACCTGGTATTTTTACTTCTCCAGTCATTCTCCTGGTTTTCACCTCTCTCTGAATAACCTTGATTGTCTTTGGTTGTTACCTAAAACACAATACTTAGAAAGTGTACATACCAGAACAGATTAATGCAGATGTATATGTGCTATGAGGAGCCACGTGACTCGGGGGAACTTCTGTTGAAAGTTTGAATGTTGTAGCAGGCGAACGTGGTAGGGTTCAATTTGGTCTTTAAGTTGTGTACATTCATGGATCTATTCTGCCTTGTTTCACCGGCATTATTGAAGTGGAATCAGGCTGGAAGCTGGCCGCCATTATAAGCCAGGCGGCCATCTTGTTCAGAATATTGGTTCACTTGAAAATAACTAGGTAGGTTTTAGCTGAAACTAGAATGAAGCATACATAGAAATTTAGGAATGTGTTAGAATAGCAGAAAAGCAATTAAAACCTGAGAAAGATCCAGACTGTTCCTGGCACGAAGGGACAGAATGAGAAGTGGATACACCAAGGTCACAGAGGCCCGCAGAGAGACAAAGGGGAGCATAGAAGACAGACCAGGTGTTATCCGCAACAAATAAACACAGGCGCTAGGGAGGTGAGCACAGCCCGGACTGAGTGTAGCAGCAAATCATGATCTGTCGAAACTAACATGAAGTTTGCCAATTTACGGCCAATGTAATGGAATGTCTTTGTATTAGATTAAGGGAGGTATTAACCCACATGGGGTGGGATAGTGTCACCGGGAGGTGGGCTAATTGGGATGTACCTAATTATGTATTTGGGGTATAAGATCTCATGTCACGGTGAGTTCGAGGCTCACTCTTTGCGATTCAATCCTGTGTGAGCATTTGTGTGACGACACAAATAAAGTTTGCCTTTCCTGAAGAGACTCGTGTTCAGACAATCCTTGCTCGTGTCCGGTCCGGCCTCGTCCCGAGTGAACCAAGTGGATTCCGGTTACATTTCTTGGGGGCTCGATAGCCGGGATACGGGCCCTTGCCGGCATGGCAACGACTGCTGAACACTGTAGCGGTTGACTGCAGGTGCGAGTGATCCCGCTGGTTGGGCGTCCGTTGAAGGTGAGCTGACATCTGCAGGTGCCAAGCAGGATTTCCTGTTCAGTGGACCTCGTCTCGTCCCAAACGGACCCCCGGCCTGGGAAGCTGGGACACCACCGAGTCCGAGGAAACAGCGAACAGCGCGGCGATAGGTAAAGTGTCTTCTATGTTTGTATGTCTAATGGAGATACCGGTATAAAGGGAAACGTCCGGCCATAGTCGGATAAGGAGACCCGCGGCCATGGTCTCGTTGACATACCGAACCTGCCGCCGAAAGCACGGACAAGCAAAGAAGCCAGAGTGGCTAGCGCGTGTCTGGACCCGGGGATCGGATGTTAACTAAACGGTAGTTCTGTATGTGAGGGAGAAGGGAGCCACGTGGAGTTGCATAGTCGTAGTCAGTGTTTGTAAATAGAGCTTCTGCATGTGGACAAAGGAAAGGAGGAGAGATTTCTGTGACTGGGCTGAGAGCCCTGAGTCAGTGCTAGTGTGTACGTCGTGTAGTGAAGAGGGCTCATTGGGGCCAATGGTAGCTGCAGAGGAAGTGGTGCCGGGTGGGTAGATTACCCATAGGCAAATTGGAATTGCAGATGGAAGTGTAGTTATAGAACGGGGTGCACATAGTCACAAGCAGACAAGAGTTAGAGTTCAATTAACGGGGTATAGGGAGCCAAAAGAAGGGACGGTGTGCCCTCGGCTAGTAGAAAGAGTTGAATTGTTTATGTATTGTTTTGTGCTGAAAGTATCTGGTACAGTATGGGTTGTGAATGATTGCTGAGAGTGCTGTGAGTGATTGAGCGCCTACTCGCCTAGCAAGAAAGCAAACTTGAGAGTGGACTCCCAAGGTACGTTTCCGGCTCAGGCGACTACAGTCCGGCTACTGACGGAGGAAGCAAATCCGATATATATGAATTGTTGACTGAAGTACCAGACAGTAAATTTCAAGTGTTTTGTGCTAAACGTAATATCTGCATTGTGAGAAGGTTACCGCCCGTAAGAGTAACAATGGGCAACGGGTCGTCCAAACCCAAGATGGCTAAGAAGGGTGAGACGCCCTTAGGGTATATGGTGCGGAATTTTGAAGTGTTGTATGCAACACATGATTATGGTGTGGATTTGAGTAAAGAAAAGTTAAAATTATTGTGTACAATGGTATGGCCACAGTTAGTCCCTGAGTGGCTAGAACAGGGGTCTATGGACCCGGAGATAATACAGAGAGTGCACTCCCAGGTAACCGGGAGATATGGTCATCCTGAACAAAACCCGTATATAGATATATGGAGGTACTGTGTGAGAGATAAAAGCCATTTTGTTATGTTAGTAGGGCAAAGAAAAAAAAAAAGAAGAAAGTATGCCCTCAAATAAATATAAATATGAATGTGAAAATAAGTCTATATATATATATTTAGTGTTTTAATATACCAGTAAATTAAACAAAGATAATTTACAAGCTTTGTGTGTGGATTATGTAATGATCTGCAGGAGTCTCTGAGCCCCCACTTCCCCCTGGGCCAGAAGAAAGAGAGAACAGTTTTTTTTTTTCTCGTATTCGCTCCCCCCCCCCTCCTTTCTGGCACACACTGTCTGCAGGGAGGGGAGGGAGGGAGTCAATTTTTTGTTCTCTGAGGAACAGAGAAACTAACCCTTTGTGTGTCTGTGCAGCGAATTTAAGTCTACCAGAGAAATAAAGAAGAAAAATTACTATGTTTAGCTAATTTTTAATGTGTGCTACAATAGAATGCATGAAGTCTGTCGAGTGCAAGATGTATATTTTTATTTTGTGTTGATATATTTGGTTAAGTCTGTCTTGACAGACTATTTTAAAATAGTTTTATATAATCTAGGCTATATGTAAGAAAGTTTTAAATTGTTTAGTATTGTTGTCCGGTTGTTTCAGGCAATATTGTGTAATGTGTTGATATTATTCCAAAAACTCTAGTTTTGTTCACAGAGCTAGAATTAAATAAAAGAGGGTGTTCTGGTTTTTATATTGTTACAGAGTGTAACAATAGTGAGTATTTATAATACAACATGTATTTTATGAAGTAAAATTAAAGTATATAATAATATACAATATTGTCTACCAAAATATAATAAAATTTATTAACAAACTAAATAGAAATATATGAAACGGTTAGAAGATAATATTAAAAGAGCAGTTCGAGAAATAATTAAAGTAACTAGTTTTATACTGTTTCATGTCCTATATAGTTAAGATATAGCGAAAGTATGATTAAAAAAAATATATATATATATTTCTATTTAGTTTCTGATGAGATAGTTATTCTATTGTTATAAGAGTATTTTGTATGATTACTGATTTTATTTTTATTTATTTTTTCTCTGATGTGGTATTAAGAGTCCGTTTTGGCTATGGGAGAGAGACCTCTGTGAATATTGTTTGTATATGTAGATGGTTTTTCTTTTTAGTTAAAATATACAATGTGTATGTATATACCCGAATGTCCCATCCAGCTCCTGGGGCGGGATATTTTTTTGCAAATTGCAAGCCCGAATTATACTTTTTCCCGGGGGTCTTGCTAGATTAGATCTGTCTGAGAGTGGCAGCTCTACACGGCAGTACAGCCCAGCCAGCCAGCATACCCAACCTGTAAAAAAATTTTAAAAAAAAATTGCAGTAATTATGCCAAGAGAAGAAGAATAGTGAACGGCACCAACCCTGCCGGCCGCCCCAGACCCGTACACACTACTCCTTGAAATTCCTGGAGTCTGGGCAGAGGAAAACCCGCCCGGATTAGCTGTAAATATCCCTCCAGTGTACGTCGATTTAAAACCTGGTGCAACACCTGTGGCTTTAAGACAATATCATATCCCACAAAAAGCCAAGCAGAATATCCAGACACATTTGCAGAGACTTAAAGACCATGGCATATTGAAATTCTGCGTGTCAACGTGGAACACATCCCTGTTACCAGTACTGAAAGAGGGCACACAAGAGTACCGCCCCGTCCAAGATTTACAGGCCGTCATCGAAGCCACAGTAACTCTACACCCTGTGGTTCCCAATCCATACAATTTATTGGCATTAATTTCTGGTGATACAAAATATTACACGGTGCTTGATTTAAAAAGACGCTTTTTTCTGCATCCGTCTGGCTCCGGCAAGCCAACCCTTTTTTTATTTTTCAGTGGGAGGAATCTACAATGGCTGCGCGCTCAGCCAGGACCTCCTGTCCTTCAACGCTCAGCCAGACAAAGTTGTTTTACTACAGTATGTAGATGATTTATTACTGGCTTCTCCCACAGAAAAAGACTGTTTCTCTGCCACAAAAGCCCTGCTACATCTGCTATGCTTTGCAGGTTACAGAGTGTCCAAAAAGAAAGCGCAAATATGTAAACAGACTGTAAAATATTTAGGTTTTCAATTAACAGGTACCAAACGTGTATTGGGGACAGAAAGAAAAGAAGCAGTATGCCGAATACCCCAACCAAAGACAAGGAGACAGGTCCGTGAATTCCTGGGAGTTGCAGGCTTCTGCCGCCTGTGGATCCCCAACTTCGCAGACATTGCTGAGCCCCTCTATCAAGCCACCAAGGAAAAAGAGCATGACCCCTTCCTCTGGGAAGAAGAGCAAACAGCAGCTTTCCTGAAATTAAAGACTCTACTAATGGAAGCTCCAGCACTGGGACTGCCAGATCACAGCAAGCCCTTCCAGCTGTACGTACATGAACACAATCAAACAGCTACAGGAGTGCTAATTCAGAATTTTGGCTCATGGCCAAGGCCTGTGGCCTACCTCTCCAAGCAACTCGACCCTGTGGCCTGCGGCCTACCTCCATGCCTGAAAGCTGTGGCAGCCACCGCAATGCTGATAGCAGAAGCAGACAAGCTGACCCTTGGACAAGTTCTTCATGTCAAGGTGCCACATGCTGTAAAAGCCCTGCTTGATGTAAAAGGAAGCTACTGGTTCAGCAACAGCCGGATGACAAAGTACCAAGCTATGATGTGTGAGAATCCACGGGTTCATTTGGACCTCATCGCTACCTTGAACCCTGCTACTTTACTGCCTGACTGCGAAGAGGATCCAGATCACGAATGCCTCAAAGTCATGGAAGAAGTGTTCAGTAGCAGGCCAGATCTGAAAGACGTAACCCTAGACAAATACGATCTACAGCTATTCACTGATGGTAGCAGTTACATGGATGATGGGAAGAAAGTCTCCGGCTATGCAGTTGTCTCAGCAGAAGAGATTATTGAAGCAAATCCTTTACCAGGCCATACATCTGCACAACTTGCTGAGATAACAGCTCTAACAAGGGCTCTGGAAATCTCTGAAGGCAAAAGAGTGAATATCTACACTGACTCCAAATACGCCTTCATGACTGTCCATGCACATGGTACACTCTACAAAGAAAGAGGCCTACTTATTTCCTCAGGACAACAAATCAAGTATGCAGCTGAAATCGCAGCCCTCCTAGAAGCTGTATGGAAACCAAGTGCTGTCAGTATTATGCACTGTCGTGGCCACCAGAAAGGTCATGATGAAATCCCAAAAGGCAACAGGCGCTGCCCAGGCCGCAAAAGCGGCTGCAAAACCATTGCTAACAACTGATCAAGATAAAGTCCTGCTCTGCAAGCAAGAGGCCTAACCTCCCATGCCAAACTATGAATTCTACATGAATTGGAGAAAATTTGAACCCAAAGGCGAATTCATTGAAATTATTCTGCACAAATGGCACAATGATTACGGACTGTTAGAACTCAATCATGATTATATCCAATGGCTTTTCCCAACACGGTCCCAAGGCCGAAATTTCTACTCCACTTCTCTGAACCCTCAAGAGACACGTCTTATGATTAACACCTCAGAAGTTCAGCAAAGACTCCGCAGAGTATACAAAATGATGCTGAAATTCTTCAGCGTAAAATTAATGGGGGAGTAATGGAGAAGATACAAAAGTAACCGAAGTTGAACGAGCAGAAAATTTCGCCTCACGTTTTGACAGCCTAATAGCCAACCCTCATAATAATCTGAGGATCAAACGAATACTGCTCAGTTTGGGAGAGTTGGGAGCAGAAGAATATCACGCTCCGCTGGTGAGGTTCTTTCTCAAAGAGACCCTTATCAAAAACAAACTGCCAAGAATGAAGAAAAGTCTGATGAAGGAAATAATACCACGCTATGTACTTCCTCTCGAAATAGGGTCAAACAATGGCCCCGCATTTATACAGAACTGTCTATAACAGCTTGCCCGCCGGTTGGGCATCACCTGGAAGCTACATACTGCTTACAGGCCCCAAAGCTCGGGAAAAGTCGAAAGAATGAACCGCACCCTAAAGACTTTGATGTCCAAACTGTGCCAAGAGATGTCACTAGGCTGGTTGGATGTGCTGCCGATAGTCCTATTGCACATTAGGTGCAGGCCAACCCCCCAATTGAAGCTAAATCCGTACGAGTTTATGTTCAGACGGCCTACCCCTCTGATTAATGGACTAAGGGGGGACCTTCGGGCATTGGAGGAAACTAAACTAAATGATCAGGTTGTACTGTTAGGTAAATCAATGCAGAAATTGAATATTTGGGTGGGAGATAATATACCTCACTTTTTATATCCCCCACTGTATAAGTATTGTCCAGGTGACTCGGTATGGGTGAAGGAGTGGAAAAATGACCCACTAGGCCCAAAATGGAGAGGTCCTAACCTTGTCCTGTTATCAACCCCTACAGCAGTGAAGATTGCCGAGGTGGTCCCGTGGATACATCACTCCAGACTGAAGGTAGCTGCAGCCAATCCTGAACCAGCATGGAAGGTCGTCACCAACGAGACCAATCCACTGAGGCTAAAGCTGACAAAGACCACAGTCGTGAGCACCTGAATGATCCTACTGAAAGCACCCAAAATATTCAACAAGTGGGTGTTTTGATGGAAACAATAAAGCCTGACCATCCACCGACAGGGGAACAAAGGGATCCCCCGGGGGATGCCCAAAGGGTTATTTTTAGGGGCCCGGCCCGACTCTTGATCAACAAGAAATGTCTTTTGTTTTTGAAATTCCGGAGGGGAGGGATTGGGTTTATGTGACGGTGAAAAGAATTGCCCAAGGGATTCTGACATTTGGGGCATTTGTGGCACTGATTTTGTACCTTGCACATTTGATTCATGGATTATCACGTGGAGCATGTCCCAGGTGCCCAAGCACCACCAAGAAAGTGGAAATCTCCCACACCTGGAATGGTACGCACCTGGTGATGGAGAACCGTACCATGTGTAGACAAAAACGAGAGGCGCTATCTGGAACCAACCCAAGAGGACACTTACTTGTGCAATTCAAATATGACTATGCTAAAAAGTCTGGGCAAACCGCATGCTGGGTGTGTAGTAGACTGCACCCAGAGATAATTCATATACCATTTGCCTCTGTTCCAATGAATTTGAGTATGTTTGCAACAGGAAATGTCACAATACATGCTGTTGATGCATAAAGGGAAAAACCAGAATCATTCAGTCCCGGGTACCCCATAATAGGACCAGTGTATCCACCAGAATGGTGTTTTCAACTAGGACCAGATAAAGAAACAAATAACGAGGGTGGGTTATGTAACTCAAGTCAGTTCAACAGGACATCATACATTTACATATTCAAAACAGGACAAAAGGCGAATTATCTATAAATACGATGCAGGCAACTCACTAGAGACCAAGAGGCGGTGATTGCGAATGTGACGAATGGGAGGCAGGGTGCAGTGGATATGATGAGACGGCTGAGACAACTTGCGATAGAGATATCAAAGGGAACACTACATTCATCACCATTTATAGTGAAAGGAGGGTACCAGGTGTGCTGTGAAAGGGTGTGTTACACATGGGTACCACCTACAATAACGGGAATGTGTTATCTGGCTAAATTGATCCCAATCCAGAGGGTAAGGGGAGAAGACACTAATTCAGACACAACACTCCACCCTAGGTACCCACTGGTGTTTGAGAGACAGAAGAGAGAGTTGTTCAAGAAAGCGGATCGAATATGGGCATGGCTGCCGGCATGGACTGGATGGGGAAGAGAGTTGATGGTAAGAATGAACAGTTATGCCAGTCTGATGGACGAGATTTTGAATAAAACTAGTATGGACATTCAGTTACTGAATCTGGAAGTATGAGAGATAAGGAAGGTACAAATGATACATGATGCTCAGATACAAAGATGCTCCCGCACTGCAGAGCGTGCCTGGAGGAAATCCCGCTCTGAAGCTGATTTTGTTCACTTCAAGTTTATTCTCCGGTCATACACCTCTGCCCTCCACTTGGCCAAACAATCCTTCTTCTCATCTCTTATATCTACGCTGTCCTCCAACCCTAAACGGCTCTGGTCCACCTTCAACACCCTCCTCCACCCACCTGCACCTCCCCCCTCAGCTGCCTTCAGCGCTCAAGACCTGGCAGACTACTTCCTCAGTAAAACTCTAACTATCAGAAGCAACATCCCAACACAAGATAGTTATCTGCCACCTCCACTCCCACAGGTCCCCTCTGCCACCCTCTGCCGCTTCCTCCCAACCACTGAGGAGGAAGTCAATTCCTTATTGTCCTCCTCACATCTCACCACGTGCCCGCTCGACCCCATTCCCTCACATCTAATTCCTCCCCTCTCCTCCTCCCTCACCCCTGCTCTCACACACATCTTCAACCTATCTCTCTCCACTGGCTCCTTTCCATCCGCCTTCAAACACGCGCTAGTTACCCCTTTACTAAAGAAACCATCCCTAGACACCAACTCTCCATCCAACTACCGCCCTGTATCCCTGCTTCCCTTCACATCAAAGCTCTTAGAAAAACTAGTCTTCAACCGCCTCTCCCTCTTCCTGTCCTCCAATTCCCTACTTGACCCCCTGCAATCTGGCTTCCGTACGCTACACTCAACTGAAACTGCCCTCACCAAAGTCACCAACGACCTCCTAACTGCTAAAAAACACGGCCACTATTCTATTCTCATCCTGCTTGACCTCTCGGCTGCTTTTGACACTGTTGACCACCCCCTCCTTCTACAGACCCTCAACTCTCTGGGTCTCGGTGACACTGCACTTGCTTGGGTTGACTCCTATTTATCCAACAGGTCCTTCTGTGTGTCGTTTGCTGGTAACTCCTCCTCTTCATTGCCTCTATCTGTTGGTGTACCTCAAGGCTCTGTCCTTGGTCCTCTGCTCTTTTCCATCTACACCTCCTCCCTGGGCAAAATCATCAACAGCTTTGGCTTTAATTACCACCTCTACGCTGATGACACTCAGATCTACCTCTCTACCCCTGATCTCTCTCCCCCTGTCCTTTCAAAAGTCAGTGACTGTTTATCTGGCATCTCCTCCTGGATGGCCTCCCACCACCTAAAGATCAACATGTCAAAGACTGAGCTCCTACTTATTCCTCCCTCTAATGCCTCCCCACCTCCTGACTTCTCTATCACGGTGGAGGGTATCACCATCTCCCCATCAAACCAAGTTCGCTGTCTTGGAGTTACACTGGACTCTGCTCTTTCCTTCATCCCCCACATCAAGTCTCTTTCCTCCTCCTGCCGATACCAACTGCGTAATATTTCCAGAATTCGGCAATTTCTTACCGCTGTCACCACAAAACAACTCATACACGCCCTGGTAATCTCCCGACTCGACTATTGCAATAATCTCTTATCTGGCCTCCCTCTGTCCCGCCTCTCCCCCCTACAATCCATCCTGAACGCCTCCGCCAGGCTAATTCACCTCACCCGCCGCTCTGTCTCTGCCGCTCCCCTCTGCGAGTCCCTTCACTGGCTCCCCATCCACTGCAGAATTAAGTTCAAAATCCTTATCCTTACCTACAAAACCCTCACTAACTCAGCGCCCCACTACCTGTCCTCACTAATCACCAAATACACCCCAGCCCGCTCCCTAAGGTCAAACAGTGACCTGCGCCTAGCTTCTCCCCGCATCACCTCTTCCCATGATAGACTGCAGGATTTCTCACGCGCAGCCCCCACTCTCTGGAACGCTCTCCCTCGTGCTGTCAGACTTTCCCCTAACTTCTCTTCCTTCAAACGCTCCCTGAAAACATTCCTATTTAGGGAAGCCTACCACCCAACTCACTGACGCAACCATCAATCACTCTCACCTTACAGTCCTCTCCTCCTGTTTCCAACCCCAACCCTCCTAGATTGTGAGTTCCTACGGGAATAGGGCCTACGGGAACAAATGTTGTTCAATGTATTGTTCAATGTATTGTAACCCTGTCTGTACTGTGCTTATTGTACAGCGCTGCGGAATATGCTGGCGCTTTATAAAATAATAATAATAATAATAATAACATGATATGGCACTAGAACAGATCAGTGCGCTCTGAATGGATTGTGTGAGATGACAATGCATTATGAATGTTGCACCTTCATCAAGAACACTACACATGACGTCCCTGACTATTACCAGGTAATCCAAGATCACCAGGAGAAGGTAGCACAGTTGCAGAACGCAGCAAGGAGGGTCGCTGCTGAAGGCTGGAATCCACTCTGTGGTTTGGAGCAATCGGAGATTGGTTCGGATCCATTCTGAGATTTATCTCACAGATTGGATCCATGATTCTGATGGTGGTGGTGATCTTGGTCATAGGGACACTACTGTACCGCATAGGGCTCTGTCTCTGGCCACTATGCAAGAGGACACTGACACCCACACAGACACAGAAGATACCCCTGATTATCCCACAAGATATGTTCCCAACAAAAATAGGTCCCCCAAAGTATGAGGAACTTAAGAATAATAGTAGTGAGGTGTAATGGCTACAAGTCTCAGGATAAGAACCTGAGGCTTGAGCCAAGGGGGGAATGAAGTGGAATCAGGCTGGAAGCTGGCCGCCATTATAAGCCAGGCGGCCATCTTGTTCAGAATATTGGTTCACTTGAAAATAACTAGGTAGGTTTTAGCTGAAACTAGAATGAAGCATACGTAGAAATTTAGGAATGTGTTAGATTAGCAGAAAAGCAATTAAAACCTGAGAAAGATCCAGACTGTTCCTGGCACGAAGGGACAGAATGAGAAGTGGATACACCAAGGTCACAGAGGCCCGCAGAGAGACAAAGGGGATCATAGAAGAGAGACCAGGTGTTATCCGCAACAAATAAACACAGGCGCTAGGGAGGTGAGCACAGCCTGGACTGAGTGTAGCAGCAAATCATGATCTGTCGAAACTAACATGAATTTTGTCAATTTACGGCCAATGTAATGGAATGTCTTTGTATTAGATTAAGGGAGGTATTAACCCACATGGGGTGGGATAGTGTCACCGGGAGGTGGGCTAATTGGGATGTACCTAATTATGTATTTGGGGTATAAGATCTCATGTCACGGTGAGTTCGAGGCTCACTCTTTGCGATTCAATCCTGTGTGAGCATTTGTGTGGCGACACAAATAAAGTTTGCCTTTCCTGAAGAGACTCGTGTTCAGACAATCCTTGCTCGTGTCCGGTCCGGCCTCGTCCCGAGTGAACCAAGTGGATTCCGGTTACATTATGGCATAGGAAATGCCTCCTTGAGATACACTGCCCGGCCAAAAAATAGTGGCACACTGTAAAATTTTGTTGCATCACCTGTCGATTTGATTCCGGCACACATTCACCGTGGCATCGCTTCGATAAGCTCATGCAATGTCACAGCATTTATTTCCGTCCAGAGTGACATTAATTTGTGGCCAAGATCTTGTATTGATGATGGGAGAGTCGCGGTGCTGTGTAAAGTCTTCTCTAACACATTATCCCAAAGAATCTCAATGGGGTTAAGGTCACTGTGCGGTGGCCAATCCATGTGTGAAAATGATGTATCATGCTCCCTGAACCACTCTTGCACAATTTGAGCCCGGTGAATCCTGGCATTGTCATCTTGGAATATGCCCGCTGTGCCATCAGGGGAGAAAAAACCCACTGATGGAAAAACCTGTTCATTCAGTATATTCAGGGAGTCACATGACCTGATTTTTTGGCAGCTGAAACATATTAATCACTGCAGTAATTATCCATTGGAAGGCTCACACCTATTGGCTTAGTTAAATCCAGTAGGTGACTTTTTTTTGGCCAGGCAGTGTATATTAGGTCCCATAGTATGAAAATGAGCCCCATTTAAATGGTACAATGTATCTAAACACTGTTGATTAATGAGTAAACACTTTTACCGTACTCCTGGCAAATGCATGTTCCCCAGTAAGGCATGGATCATTTCACACTGCATGTGTCTTCAATAACATACCCTACCAAGCAAAAGCAACTCGACGGCTTGAACCTCTTTTCAAGCTACTACTATGTAACTAAGAGCTCTATTCCCTAGTGATCGCTAACTGTAGCGTTCAGCTGAGTAAGCGTTAACGTCAGGATAAGTGTCTTTAACGCATGCCCCACATATTACAACTTTAATGCTGGACCCCTTAACTTCCATTAATGCATCGGTTTTTGCGCTAGCTTGCACGAGCTTAATGTGCTTTGCGCACCCTATACTTAACATGGGGAGCGCAATCAGCAATTAGCATTAGGATAAGTAAGGTATTACAAGGTCCTAGCACTCAGTGGCGTCACTAGGGTTGGTGTCACCCAGTGTGGGCCGCACCCCCTGCCCCCCCTTGCGACGCCACTGCTAGAATTAATTACCACACCAATGGGCTATCGAACAATATACCGTCACCTAGAAGCTGGTGTTAACTGGTTCCACTTTTGCAGAATCATTTAGCACCCCCAGATACTCATCTCTCATGGCGAGAAGAGTGGCCTGATCTGCCTCTTCTTGCTGCCAGGAGCAGAGTGAGACTGGGGACAAATAGTCTCCAGTCTCCCTTCCCGATCACTCCACAATCTCCCACAGGGCTCGTGTCCCGGCCGCGCAACCCTCCATGAAGTCCTATGGACTCCAGGAGGCGATACTTGCGGCAGCACAGAGACACTACCGCAAGTATCCCCGAGGGTAGCACATGGTTCCATGGTAGTGGCTGCCCCAGAATCTCATGTTAAAGAATCTCAGGCACAGGTTTTCCCCGTTAGTGCCCCCATTTTAATGTTAACAACGGAATAGAGCCCTATGAGTGGCAGATGTCTATTGCGCTGACCTGCACCAACCCCAGATCTCAACCCAACCAAACGTGTTTTGAGGTGAAGAAGAGGAAAGGAAGGCTCAAAAAAGTATAATAGAGTGAACTGAATTCATTAAAATATATTCTTCCATCACATCTTGAATTAATTCCAGAAACAACAAACAGATATTCATTATATCAATTTACAGATCTATCGGAGGTGCAGTCTATTCATATGAATTCTAGGACATTATGGAAACCCACACACTGACGAGAAGTAGAATAATTAACAAATACCTATAAAGACTGCAACGAGAGGGCTTTCAGTATTCTCTCCCTGCGACAGGCGCCTCATTAATGGTGTCCAATGAGCCCTTTAAATTGGAGCGTCTGGGCACGTAGCGTCATTTCCTAAGGTAACAATGTAATTGGAAAATATTCAGACAAATTCAGATTTGTGTCGTTTGATTATCCGCCGATCTGCCAGAAGGGCTCTTTAGACGCTGTTAAGAGGCCAAGTTTTTTTATGGTCCTAATACGTAACTAAAACCAACAATAGTTTATAGTAGATGGAGGACATGATCCCCCAATGACCAATTTTATCACGCAGCTTGTGTTGGAATAAAGGTTTCACTAATGCACTGCTGGATCTCTTTGATGGAATGTGGACCTCTTTACTGGTTACCTGTGGTTACTTGCAGCCTGGCTCCTGCGCTCTATGGTTCCTATGACACTCGTAACGCCATATGGTTATTGCCCTTAAGAGTCATCTGATTTCTTAGACTGTCCATAACTGCAAGTGTGTTGTAATAGAGAGTGTATATCACCCAGGATGGAAAGCCTTGTTTAGACGTCCTGTGGCACCGGAAGGGTGCAGAATAATAACACACCTTTTTATGGGGATACCCAGTACGTACAAGCTGTTTTATGCTGTGTGTAGTAATATATCTGATTTTTATTACGTCGCAGTCTGCAGGTTTTCGCTTTTCCTTCTGCCGGTGAAATATAGCCGCCGTTTCCCATCTTAGACAGAGCACTTGCATGATTAAAATGTTGGTTCCTCACTTCAAGAACAGGAGATTGAACCTTTTTTTTAAAAAAAAAATAAAAGTGATTCATATTCCACGCTTTTCTTATCACATTCTGAATTTTAATCATCATCGCGGTCATTGTCATTGGTTCGTCCAGAGAGACAGATCTTGATGACAAAAAACCAGGATACGCATCAAAAGATCTGAAAATGTTACAATGCCGTAGAAATAACAAACTATGAAATACTATGAAGAATTATGTTACAGCCTGCGCTCGAGGGAACAGCTGCTGGATCCTATAGATTAGGAGAATGGGATTTTTTTTGACATGTGGATGATGTTCTCAATTCTACAACCCATACGTTTACATTATATAAAACATCCAAAGCAGGGCACTCACCGCTGTCTTCGTAACAGCATGCGCCATACCACGGCGCTATAAATCCTCATTCCAGGGCATATATCAAATATAGAGAAGATGCAATCAGGGGTTTCAAAACATACATAAAAAATTTTTTAATGCTGCTAAAATTAGGATGGTCATTATGAGGATGATGATCTTGTTAAAGGCCCACATGGGGCCAAAACCTTGATCCTAAAGATGGAGTGCAAGTGTTTTTTGCTAATATATAATATATATATATATATATCAGGGTTATTCAAAGAGATCCGAATGGCTGCCGAAAGGTAACCGAATGCTGAAATTCAGCGTTCGGTTACCTTTCCTGGCCATTCGGCTATCCAGAGTGCAGGCAATTTGCCAAATCTTGGCGAATTGCCTGCACATACAGTGCCTGTTCGGTGCCTGTTCGAGGGCAGTGAATCCCCATAGAGAAGTAATGCTTAGTCTATTCAGAGAGCAAAAACCAGCAGTGAAAAGTTGCCGAAATGCCCTGCCATTCGGTGGCTTCATGCGGCAGATTTATTCAGGCGAATCCCATAGGCTTCAATGTTAAAAATATTCCCGTTTTAGTTCAATATCTAATAAACCGTTCATTATAATGTTCTGCAGTAAAAAGTCTCTTTATTTATAGATTTTTTAGGATCTCTTAAGCATTTTTCGGGATTTTTTTTGTGTGCGTTCGCCGGGTTTTGCGGTGAGTTTTCGGCGGGTGTGCGGCAACTTTTCCGAACATGTGGTGACTTTTCGATTCTCTTTCAATAACCCTGTATATACTGTATACATAGACACAAAGGCATACAAACAGGTTAATTTTAGTCATCTACTAAGCTGAGAACTATGCAGATATTTTTATGATAAGCATTTCAAGAGGAGGTAACGCAGATGATTGGATTGATCTCTTTTTTATTGTATCAAATTTCTGTCATTTTTTTCTTCTTTCTTCAGAAGCAACTGTTTTTTTTAAATCAATCAGGGAGCTAATGATTTTTGCTTTTACATCTATAACCAATAAATAGAGTAATGATTAGAGTCCAGTTTACTCATACATGGTTATTCAGAGAAAGGTGAAACTCTGGAGAACGTTTGGAGAAGTGAAAATTCTAGGTCAAAATAGCCAAACCAGAAAAATTCTCCTATTTATCTCACTGTACAAACCGGGTATTTTGACCTAGGATTTTCACTTCTCCAAAAGTTCTCCAGAGTTTCACCTTTCTATGAATAACCCTGATAGTCTTTCCTTAGAAAAGTCATCACTTCGTTGGGGTGGGGCCCTTATGTCAAATGAGCCAATGTTTTACCATGTAGGGTACTGGTGATCCACTGCTAAAGGTGGGGAAGTGCACTATATTGGCCTCCATTCGGCATCATTCAATTCAGAGGCATTTTGGTTCCGTGATTCATAAGTAGGATGTTTACGAAATCCCAAATCTCCGAACTCCAATTCGGTTTGAACCGAAACGCCCACATCGAATGTGAACAATGCCTGGTAAACGTCGTTTTGACTGATCGGAGAATACATTGGAATTCACTTTGTTATAATGACCTGTCGACTTTCACATTCTTCTCATGCAACTCCAGTAAAAACTGATCAATACGGGATTTTTTTTTATAAATCAATGCAATAAAATCATCTAGTGCAGTGGTTCCTCAACCCTGGTCCTCAAGTCCTCCTACAGGCCAGGTTTTAAGGTTCTCCTTGGGGAAATGCAGACTGAATCCTGCAATCACTGAGCAGCAAGTCATCATATCACCTGTGCTGTGCTTCACATATCCTGCAAACCTGGCCTGTTAGGGGGACCTGAGGACCAGGGTTAGGAAACACTGAGTTAGGTGTACGCTCTTTGTCAAAAATTAGAACACCTTTGCAAAGTTTTGATGCCCCTTAAAATTATAGTTAAACTAAGGGCTTCAACTTTAAAATGTGACGTTCACTAAACCCCGTTCCAAATTCTTTCTTTTCTGGCTGATGGAAGCAGGTCCCTTTTTAAACCAATCAATTCCCCTACAGAAAAAGCCCTCAGTATGTCACAACAATGACACTGAATACCTATGGCTGCCAGATTTAGGCCCCGTTCCCACTGTGCGATTTGAAAATCGTGTTTTTCCGCTCAATTTTCATATTCGCGGCGTCGCACGATAACATCGCAATTTTGCAAAACACCACCAATGGAAATCGCAAAATCGCAAAATGCAAATCGCAAAAAAAGGGTCATGTACCAGCGACATGTTACCGCGACGCACGACATGCGCACAACATCGCGCGGCAAGATGTGAACAGCTCCATTGAAATGCATTGGAGATGCTACATAGCGTGACATCGCGCAGATTTTACTGCGATTTCGTGCCAAAATGCCTTAGGCCCCGTTCACACTGTGCGATTTGAAAGTCGCGCGACTTTCCGCGCGATTTTCATATTCGCGACATGGTGCGATAATGTCGCGCAACGTCGCGCGACATCGCTGTTTTGTGCGATTTTTGCAAAGCACCACCAATACAAATCGCAAAATCGCAGATAGCAAATCGCAACGAAAGGGTCATGTACCAGCGACATGCTTCTGCGACGCGCGACATGCGATGTCGCGCGGCAAGATGTGAACAGCTCCATTGAAATGCATTGGAGAAGCTACATAGCGTGATGTCGCGCGGATTTTGCTGCGACGTCGCAGCAAAATCCACGCGATAAATCGCACAGTGTGAACGGGGTCTGTGGGTTCAACTACTGTGAGGTGTAAACATAACGAGAGGTTTTAAGTCTATGGATTTGGTAGGATTGCAACAGCTCCGGTTAAGTTTACACCTGACTTTGCATCTCGTTTTATTATAACCTTTGCCTTTCGACAGTGTTGCTGTTCTTTGACTTTGCTGGGGGGGGGAGAGTGAGCAGATTAAGCAGGAGGCATGGCGCCAGCCACAGAAGGCAAAGCAGCCACTGGATCCAGATTCCTCTGTATTGGGGTGGAAGGCTGCCATTTGGCTGCTTGAAAACCAGATATGGCTGCCAACATTTGACGACAGACCAGAGTAAACCTTTGGGCTATAGATTAATTGCAACAATTTATCTTATATATACAGTATTGTACATGGTACTTAATGGAGTACTCTAGGGTAAAAACAGGGTGACAGAATGGAGAGGTTAAATATTAACTCTTCCAGACCCATCCCTTTATCTCCAGCCTACATTTTTACCCTAAAGGTATCCCTCACTATGTAACTTTTCTCCACCGCTGGGCTCTGCCCTCTGCATCACTTTCATCAGCAGCTCTGCAGGGGCTGGACGCGCTCTATAGAGTCCAGCCAATCCATTGGCTATCATAGCAGTTGAGAGGAGAGAACACTTTGGTCATGGTTCGTACAGGTCCCTTTAGCAATGTTAGGCACAAGAAAAGGAAAGAGGCCACATATAAAAACCTCCACAGAGATACTTACAGGGTTATTCAGAGAGAGGTGTAAACCAGGAGAATGACTGGAGAAGTGAAAATTCTAGGTCAAAATAGCCAGAAAAATTCTCCCATTTATCTCACTTTCAAAATCAGCTATTTTGACCTAGAATTTTCACTTCTCCAGTCATTCTCCTAGTTTCCACCTCTCTCTGAATAATGCTGTAAGGCTAAGGTCAGACTAACGCAGTATTAACGTGCATTTAGCCTCACTAAATCACAGCCGCGCTAGCAGCAAATTACGTCCAATGCCGGGCAGCATACGAAGAATGGCTGCACAAAAGTGCGGCTGCGCAACGCAAGTGGTAAACGAATGCATTTTTTCAAGAACGTCAAACCGCTTGTACTAACGTACAGAGTGCGCTGCGGCCGCATAGCGGCGTGTGTGTGTGATTAGGAGACGTCAGACGCTGCTAATGTCCGGCCAACATAACGTCCAGACGCAAAAAGTGTTTTATTGACGATCCGTAAAAAAATCACGCACAAAAATGCGCATCGTATGACCGCTATCGCGTATTCCGTGAAAAAATGCGTCCATTCATTCGAACGCACTATTTCACGGACAATGCGAAAAATGCGTTAGTCTGACCCTAGCCTTAGTGTTCATTTAATATAAAATCTAGGGGAGGTGATACAATTCCCATAATTAGATGCTACAGATATCTTTTTACCTTGGTTATTTCAGTTCATTTTTCCCATCAGATTTGACTTTCTTTATCTGAAGTTGGCTCAGTGTGAGATTTTAAGCGAAGGCAACAATTGGGATTTTTTCTCAGCATTTCCAAGTGGTTTGGAAAATATACAGTATGTCAGGAGAAGAATGAGGATTTGGGAGCAACGGTTGAAAGTACAGAGTGAAGGATATGAATTAATGGGATTCCTTTCAACGTGGATACTTGGACACCTCTGTATTCAGCGTTCCTCTGCTAAATTACATGCCACATTATAAGGAGATAGATTACAGGAAGGTGACATCAAGGACGACTGGGATGTAGTGTCTGGGAGACAGACTGAATCCTTCCGAGTGTGTTGTGAAGGATCGGGCTAAAATTGCTCCTATTATTTTTTCCTAGTTCTCTAAAGCAGGGGTCAGCACACGTGGCCCTCCAGATGTTTTGCAACAACATCCCCCTTGAAGCTCATCCATTCTGTTGGAGCTGTATGGGAAATGTATTTCCAAAAGTTCCGAAACATCTGGAGGACCTAGCTTGCTAACCCCTGCTTTAAAGGGTTAATATTGCATTGGTCCTGTGTGTATGCACACCAATCCTCACCTCTGTTAGTCCTATGCCTTGATGTCATAAATAATTAGTAGAAAAAACAAATGTTGTTCACTGTGATACAAACCAGATTACAAAAAGTGGATAAAATCATATGATCATAAAACAAATTGACAATATACTTGAATTTGGCCCTTGATGATGGTTGCAAGAAGTTGAGTCCAGATTAAGAAGAAGGGGATGTAAACTTTTAAATAGCTGGGGAATGTCTTGTTTTATCCCCCCTCTTTCAAGGGAATTATAAGGCTGGCTGTCCACTGGGTCCGTAGTCAGACGGCCAACATGGTCATCAGAATACGGACAATGAAGTTATACGACCTGGGTCGCCCAATGCAAGCGACTATGGATGACCCAGGAAGACCGACAGACAGGCTGAACGACGCCGAAGCCCACCGGACTGCAGAAAATAAAACAAAGCTCTGCTTTTCTTCTAATAGGTGTTTAAGCCAATAACAAATGCATTTAAAATGTGTGTAGATAATTAAAAGTGTCCTTAAAAAAAGAATAAAAAGGTTTGCTCCAGAAAATAGAAAAAAAAAACCCTTGGGCATCAAAAATATCCTTAAACAAATACCATAAAAACAAAAAGATATTCAGAAAAATAAATACCGGTAAGTAAAAAGACTTTTTGGGGAAAATGAAAAGAATAAACGGTTTAATAAAAGTAGAATAAATACAAAAATATTATTTTACATTGAATCCTATGGGATTCGTCTGATTTACGGTACCTGTCGAACTCAACCACCGAAAATCAGGGCACTTTTTATTTATGCTTTACCAGGTCGTTCGTCTTCGTCCGACAAATCCCATTCAAATGGGAAAGGTCACTTGTCTGATGTATTCGTTCAGAGTCATCAGAAGGCAGTGGACGAGGATTGAATCGACTCCGTATTGTGGGATTAGTCGGACGACTACGGGCCCAGTGGACGACCAGCCTAATCCATATCCATCACTTTGTAATAACCCAGGGGTAGACTTTCGAATTTTCGGAAATTTCACAGACGGTAAAGCCAGAGGCAAATCTTCTTTTCAGATGGCGTGACGGGATTCGAAGGCCAGCTATGTAAATAAAAATGTAATTTAGAATCAGAGCAGAGTCTCTTATTTACACCAAGTGATTTGTGACAATATTTATCAAGTTTAGAGACTCATTGCAGGAGACTTATTGCTTCGTGGATCTTTAATATATCCGTACACCCCAAATGTGTGGAGAAGCCCCTAACAAAAGAACTAGGTCTATGTAAATAGAATTCTAAAGTGTTTGCTAAAAAAAAAAAAAAAAAAAAGAAGAAGAAAAAAGAAGAGAGAAGATGAAAGGTCTGTATGGAGCCTTTGGAATTTGTAAATGATAGAACTTCAGTGTTATTTAAGGTGACTGCAAATATTTTTCAAGTAGAGATTTGGGCGAGAAATAATTTAATAACTCATACACTAAAATAAAACAATAGAAAAACCCATTAGAGGATGTGCGTTTGATGTAGCATCCTGATGATCAAAGCCGGCATTTGTTTTTGAGAATCTCGGGAAATAAATAAGCAGTTGGAAGAAGCACAACTTAAATTGGGGAATTTGTCAAAAAAACAAACACAATAAACCTGTGTACTACTAGTAGTGATCTATAGCAGGCCTCAAAATTTCAAGTCCCAAGCTACTAACCAGGCCATAAAATTTACTCGCCACCAATTGCTCCACCGAACCCCTACCCAGCCCTTAACTCTGCCCCTAAACACACCCCCTTAAATTATCTTATGAAATTACACTGTTAAAGATTTTATTTAGAGTAAAGTTACAAAAATAACATTAATACCCAGACATCAGACACCAGATACATGTATACCCAGTCATTAGACCCCAGTTTGAGCAGAGCGAGGAGGCAGGGAAGCTGCTCTACACCCCCCTCCTGCCAGTGACAGAGATGAGCTGGGTCAAGTTAGGCAGCTCTTCTCTGCCACCGTGCAGCCTATGGAAGGGGGGGCTGCACAGTGACACCGCCGGAATACACAGCACAAAATAATTTATTGTGCTGCCTTTGTGTGCATTTCCACTCGCCCTCACTTAATTTCTACTCGCCAAATGCGAGTAGGCGAGTGGAAATTTGGAGCCTTGATCTATAGGACCCGAAATAAAGTCCAGAGAAGGTGTTATTCAGAAAGTGACGAACTTACCACCGAAGGCCACCGTACGGTGCAATTTTGTGGCAGTTCGTCTATTCACTAAACGGTCAATTCGTCGTATACTGGCGAATCGCAGGCAATCTACGGTGCAGTTTGTCTCAGATCACCGCAAGCCCAATGTGTGCATGTTCTTAGACCTCTGCATTAATTGTGCTTGTTACTTTCTTGAAAAATACTATCAGTAAACTATTTTCCTGGATGAGCATCAGGAAAGTGCAATCCAGGCATAATGACTGGAGTGCTATCACTGCCGTAGAAAAATGTAAGTGATGCAAATGTGACACAAAGAATATGCCACATGAATAAGAAATTTGAGCAAATACAGATATGCTAAACTATAATTGTATGTTTTTTAAATCACAATGCTTTGGGGAGAAAAAAAACTCCCAACCTGCTTTCTTCTGCCTACAAATAATAAGGCCTTATAAATATGGATGGTGGCTTTCTCTCCTAGGTCATGATCAGCGTAAGACAGGAGATGTTCCCCAAGGGACGTTGGAATGTATTTCACTCTGTTTCAAGGTCAACGTGCGATGTTCCAGTTTGATTAAAAAAAGGTACGGGAAGAGGGAAATTGTCTCTGTTGTTTGTCCTTCGGTAATGAGGTGGGGGGGCAGATACCAACTCCACGGAGATGTTTATTAACGTAGATGTTAAATAAGAGTGCTATGCAACAGTCACTGCAAACAGCACGGCAAGAGGATCGTTGCGACTGACGTGGACAAAGAGGCGCAGAATGACAAATAAATGTAGACTCTACTCAGTTGAGACCAGACTGTGACTTCACAGCTGGTGTTGGACTAAAGCATCAGACTTCATAACTCAATTAACAAGATTCAATGAAACCCTCTACTTCATCGAGAATCAGTCTGACTGATCAGCCAAGATGGTCAAAACTCAATAAATGCCATATTCAACAGGAATCATGGCCAAATATTGCATTGGCTGATGCTACACCTTGCACAGTCAGAGGTCTCCATTGCACGTCCAAGAGATGTCACAACCAGTGAGGTTCACTGAATCCTACTGGCTGGCTCTCCTCTCTCGAAAGACCACTATCTCCAGGAGAGTTTTAAGAATTTAGGCCTAGATGTTTTGAATCTACATGTTCTATGATGTTCTCACATCTTTAAGTCTAGCTAGGCATCCTCTAGTTCCAAAATATCTGGAGTGCTGAGATTTGCCATCATTGTTTCACCATTGAATGTAGGCGAGGTCGTTGAGACTTGAGGTTGAAGATAAGTTGAATATCTGTTGCATAGCCAACTCTGCATTGCAAAGGGAAACCAACATATTAATAGACTTTGACAAGAATCCACCCAGAAAACCAGACAGGACTATCAGGACTAACCTCTGAAAAAATGGAGAATGCATCTCAAGCCACAGTGCGACGGTGGAATAAAGTCAATTCAGGTTTCGTGCCATGTAAAGGCTCTAAACCTCTTATATCAATCATTGGCTAAGAGCTTTAGCTTGTTAATGGGACAAAATGCACAGCATCTCTAATTTTTGGTATTTCTTTATTGAAGTCTAATCATACTGAATTAGTAAGTTTCTAGGGTTGCTCAGGCAACGGAATCATGTTGCAGCATCCCTGCCCCTCATTCTTTATAGTAGAAATCCCAGCGAGTGAAGCTGTTGACGGCCCCCTCCTTCTCCCGGCCCTCTCCAGGTAATGCTTTTGGAAACGACAGAGAACGAGGCCGGAATTAATCTGCACCCACAGAAATAAATCAGAGCCAGAATTCATAGCTAGTGAGAAGAGATGCTAAGCTACAACGTAGCAACCGAAAAGTATGCCTGGGGACTTAATTTAGATGATTAAGGTTGCACTGGCATGGTAAAAGGCAATTTTCTGTTATGTGATCAACACATGCACTTTCAATAGCATTGGCTTCATAGTAAAATATATTTTTCCCCAGGTATTGGTGTTAAAAATCCTCCAAAAACTGTACTGGAGATTAGGTCGAGAGATCTGGTTGGATTTTGTAGATCCAAGACACCCTCAGGCTTATAGAAGCAGAATAATGAGCTCAACCAACAAGCTAGTCATCAATGTTGTCAGGTCCCGGCAGGCGTCAGGCCACCTCCCCGACTCTGCAGACTCACTGGAGTCCTGCTGGCATCCTCCGGAGTGGCGCAAGGAAACACACCGCTCTCCCGGCCGGGGTGCGTGGGCTGTTGGGTCCAGGCGCCGGCCACGGGGTCCTTCTCCCATCGCGATGGCGAGGCCTCCTCGTGGTTCCGGCATTCGGGCACATCAGCGTGCGTGCAATGGATCGGGTGGGGGCGTGGCCTCGGCGTCGGTGGCCAGAGTGGCATCTGTAGTGACGCTGGGGATCTCCCCCTCTACTCCAATCAAGGAGGAGGTGGACTGGAGGGGTGGGGCTAGTGGGTAGGTGGGACTGGCTAATGACTCCCTATAAAACCCCTGAGTGCCAGGACCAAGACGCTCAATCATTTTGTGTCTTCGTAGCAACAAGAGCTCCAGCCAAGTTATTCCTTTGTTCCTGACTACCGGTTACCAAATCTCTGTTTACCACTCTGACCACCCCTATCGGATTAACCCTTGAATACTCCAACCTGCACCCATTGATACCACGTTACCAACTTCAGCTTGCCTATATGACTTTGTCTCTTGCCGCCAGCCTCAAACTCGGAACGTCTAGACTACCCTTATTGGATTTTCCCCTGAAACCGTGCCTTAATCTTCTAACCTCCGCATCCTGGGTTCCTCATCTTGAAACCTGACAAATGTCCTAATCAGCATCCATGATGCCTTTTTTATTTACCTTTCTTTGGGAGGGGGCAAAGTGGATGACAGAATTGATCAGGCATGGGAGCTAGTGGGATTCCATTTTACTCCTGAATGAAGCTACCAAAAAACAAATCCAACTTCGCACATCAGAGAGGGCCGCTAAGCCAACCATGATGTCTTCTGAGCATTGCAATTCATGCACGTTTTGATTTGAAAATAAGTAAATTTGAACTTTCCGCCAGCTTTATAATCTTGGTGTAACGTTTGCCATTCCTTCGAACATCTTCGCAAATTTACCACTCATTGAATAACTAACAAAGATCGCCAATAAATTGCCAACATGGGCAACAGTCCCTATTCAACACTGATGTTAGCGTCTGGATGAGTAAGCGTTATAGCTAGGATACGTGTGTTTAACGCATTGGCCCCCATTTTACATTTCTGACGCTACCTCCGTTAGTTATCAGTTAGGGCATAGTTGTTTTGCGCCAGCTTGCACGAGCTTACTGACCTTTGCGCATCCTATACCTAACATTGGGAGTGCAATCAGTAATTAGCATTTTGATAAGCAAGGAATTACAAAGTGCTAGCACTAATTACCGTCGGGACGAGCAAGGCAAAAATATAGCGAGTCCTAAAAGCTGGTGCTAAATGATTCCTTCCGCCTTTGCAAAATCACGTAGCAGCCCCTAAAAAACACCCAACAAATTTGATACTCACCCCTCATCCCGCAGCGAGAACAGTGGCCCGATCCGTCACTTTTTGTCACCTGGAGCAGAGTGAGAATGGAGACAATAGTTTCCAGTCTCCTCCGCAATCACTCTCTGCTGCTGCACGATCTCAGAAGAGCAAGATCGCATAGTGCTCGCAGCCCGGAAGTGCAACCCTCCATGGAGTCCTATGGACTTCATAGAAACATAGAAAAATGTCGGCAGATAAGAACCTTTCGGCCCATCTAGTCTGCCCAATTACATGGATACTTTACCTGGATTTATCTTTTGTTTAGGATAGCCTTATGCCTATCCCATGCCTGCTTAAATTCAATTACTGTTTTGGCCTCTACCACTTCTACTGGAAGGCTGTTCCATGTATCCACCATCCTCTCAGTAAAATAATGCTTCCTGATGTTACTTTTAAACCTTTGCCCCTCTAATCTAAGACTATGTCCTCTTGTTTTGCTATTTTGTTTCCTTTTAAATATACTCCCTTCCTCTACCTTGTGGATTCCCTTTACGTATTTAAATGTTTCTATCATATCTCCTCTGTCTCGTCTTTTTTCCAAGCTGTATATGTTAGGATCATTAAGCGTTTCCTGGTAACTTTTCTCCTTCAAGCCGTACACCATTTTAGTAGCCCTTCTCTGAACTTCAGGAGGTGATACAGCAGCGCGGAAGTGCTACTGCGAGTATGCCAGCGGTTAGAGCTGCGTTCTGGTGCAAGGTGCTGAGGTAGCGTCAACATGGGGAAGCTACAGGAAAATATAAAGGCGCAGATTTTCCTCCATTTGCCTCCCCATGTTAGCGCAAACAAGGGAATAGGGCCCATGGATTTATGCTTTTAATATCACAGGTTAGCATTTAATTTGATGCTGCAAGCTGAATTTTTATAAAAAAAGCTCTTGTATCAATGTAACTCTGGGCCATCTGTTCATTCAGGTTATGTTGTTAATTGTTCCTCATATAAATCAAAAGTCGGGCTTTGAGTTGACTTCCCCCTCTACAATAAAAACGCTTCAGAAAATAAGAGGTGCAGAGTCTCCCTGTGGTAAAAGTGATCAACACAATCTGAACAAGGACCTTCAGAAACACATGAGAATGAAGTTAACCGCTCACGGATTCTTCAGGACGTTATTATTATTATTGTCCTCATTTATATAGCGCCAACAGTTTCCACAGTGCTTTACAATAACCAAAGGGAACGAAATAGAAATAAAGGGACTTAAGATGCAAACAAGAGGTGTAGATGGCCCTGCTCATAGGAGCTTACGGTCTAGAGGGATTGGGGTTGAGGAAGACAAGAGGAATTTCTCTTGATAGCAGGATCATTAGTGCCAGTGGTTTGTGAATGGTGGGGCCATAGAAACGGCTTCAATCATGTGTGAGTAGGTGAGCAGAGGGAGGAGTTGCATCAATGATGTGGTACGCTAATCTGAAGAGATGGGTTTTGAGGGATTTCTTGAAGGCCTGAAGGTCAGGGGAGAGTTTGATAGGGCAAGGCAAGTCATTCCACAGGACCGGAGCTGCCATTGAGAAGTCTTGGAGGCGAGAGTTGGCTGCGCATGTGTAGACCGATGACAGGTGGAGATCACCTGCTGAAAGGAGTTGTCTGGATGGGACGTACTTGTGGAGTAACAAAAACATGTAGGGAGGGGTTGAGTTATTGAGTGATTTGAACGTGAGCCTCCATATTTTAAACTGTATCCTGGAACGTACAGGAAGCCAATGGAGGGACTGGCAGAGTGGGGAGGTACGCGAGGTGCGTTTAGTGAGAAAAATAAGCCTGGCCCCTGCATTCATTAGAGATTGCAAAGGGGCAATACGGGAGTTGGGGAGGCCAATAAGGAGCGAGTTGCAGTAGTCAAATCGTGAAATGACAAGAGCATGAACAAGCACTTTTGCGGTTCATTATTTCTCTTCGTATAACAAAGTTCCGCTCTGGCTAGAACATACTGGAGCATTCAGAAGACCGTCTGGTTCCATGACATGGACATCTATGACCTTAGTGTGTTAGTTACGTTTATTGTCAAGGTTAAAAATAAAATCCTAGTCTACTCTGCTGTAAAAAAAAATTGAGAAGCACAAAAAATATAGTTTATTTACATGTTTTGGTGTATGAGAGAGGCAACTTTTCCATATGAAGGGACAAATTTATGATTCGAAGCCTCGGGGAGTCAACAATTTAATTTCTGTAACGGGCAAAGAAGGAGAAAAAAGAAAGGTTAGTCTATCTGAATGCATGTGGTTTAGGAGATATACCTTGCAGCCGGCGAGAAACTCTTATTTGCCAAAATTGCATGATACCGTGGAAGATGCAATCTCTGAGTAAATATAGATTGACTGAGATACAATCTTTTCTAACAGGTAAACATGCCAAGAACCAGGACTTCAAAAGATCTGTTTTAACGGAGCGTTTTCTCTTTGTGTTCCGATGTACCATGGAGATCAGGCAATCGTTTACCCCAGATTCCGCCAGTCGTAGGAAGATAATGTAGCGTGTTTGTCCACGGAAGCAGCATGGCGCGCAAACATTAAGGAACAACCATCTCTGTAAATGTCATGTATCTTATGAGAAGCAATTAGTGTTCATTAAACTGAATGGGACAGTCGGTCCTCCTGGAAGTCGACACAATGCAGCCTACGCTGCGCTCTGTTTATCAATGTCTCATTGCTGACAGAAGTGGTGCAAGGATCACTAGATTTATCGCACAAAAGCTTCCTGGTTTAATGAAGTGGTGCCTTTGGATCAGGGTATGGCGCTGCGTGAGATCTGTTAACAGTCTGATGGCGGAAAACAAAGCTAATTAAATATTTGTGTGTGCGAAGAAAAAGTGATGGAGTTTGTCGATAACACCCTAAATGTAAAGTCTATGGGGTGTAGCAAACCAACAGGGGTGTAATTGGTCAAGGAGAAGCCATCATGACCACAAAAGATAATTGCTGTAGTTTAAACATTATAAAATGTATAGACTATATATACTTATACGTAGTTCTAATGTATAGCATCACTAAGAAGAAATCCTGACCCTGCAAACAATTCGATCTTTATATATTGTGACAAAACATTGCTCGTATTTTCACATAGGAATCCTATGTAAGAAAATGAAGCTTAAAGGGACGCTCTACACAATGTGAGTGCTCAATCGTATGTGAGTGGTCACAGTGCTGGGAGCTCCCTGCTCTGTATTCATTTCCATAAAATCCACGAGGACTGATTCCATCTCTGGGGCATTCTGGCATATTATGGTCTGTGCCACAAGGACTAACAAAAGTCCATTTGCAATCTCAACCAAACCATTAATACTCATTCTACCCTTTTTAAATTTGATACCAACTATTGTGGCAGGGTGATTAGGGCTAGGGTGATACACCACAGTTTTGTTAGCACGCGGATAAAGAAAGCCCTTTTCCCTCTATAGTGTTAATTATCAGCTGACGCCTGATTTTGTCTGCCCTCACTTTATAGGTGCGGTGATTCCATCTGAGAGAGCAGACTTTGTTCTGGGAGCAGCAGAGAAGGAGACAAAACCCTGAACTTGCTAAGAGAAGTACACTTTATTTTGTTTTGCTTTATTGGTAAGCGGCTTAGCTGCCCAATGTTATACTGAGTGGAGAAACATGTCTAGCTAGACTCCAAAAGAAGAGTAGGCCTTTGATTTATATTTGTTTTACTTTCTTGTTTATTGGATACTCTACATGTGCTGTGGCTGCCCAATAAAGAAAAGCCTGAAGAACTAATACACGCGTCCAGTGGCTACATCACACTATATAATTACTAATGGAAACATGAGAAACACAGGATTGACTTTATAAGATGCGATCCACAACCTCTGTATGCTGCTGGTGGCCCAGGGGTTTAATGTCAACTTTTTCCATGCCAGGCTTTGGGGAACACGCTTTGTGTAGTGGAGAAGACACAAAGCCTTTGAGGCTCTGTTTGTATGTAGAGACACAAGGTGCTGGAATTTTCCTTACGTGGCAAAGATAAAGTGTCACGTTTGAGGAACATTCAGTATGTGCCAGGTATAAGGGGTGACTTTTTAGGACCTTTTCTTGATGTAACAGAGCTAATGGTACTTATTGTGAGGAACAGTCTGTATTCAGCTGAGATTGAGCCATCTTTAGAGAACATTCTGTTATGAAGCAATAAGTTGAAACTTGTAAGGAACATTCTGCTCAAAGCAGAGATATGGTTATACTTATGAGAAATGTTCAGTATATTGCTGTGAAGGATGCGGGGTGGAGCGATAAACCCCCAACATACAGTACCAGAAATCCTCTGAGCCACGAGCGATTCCTATATTGGAGCTGACTGAGTTTAGCTATGATGGAAGAGATGAGGATTCCCAACCAGACATGATTACTGGTCCTTATTGGCGGATGGGCTTATAACATGTCTGGAATGAAGTCTTGAGAGAAATAAGCAGAACGGAGTCAGAAACAGGCCGGGTCAGTACACAGAGAGGTAGAGTGAAGCCTAGGAACAGGCTGGGTTGAAGGTACACATGGACAATGTATAGCGACAAGGTGAAACATAAGCCAGGTCGGTAATAAATCAGGAATATGTGAATGCATTATTAGGAGACAAAGCAATCACAACAGGGCAATTAGCCAATCTTCAGTGCGAGTTGAAATAGTCATGCCCCAATCTTCCCTTCTGATATCATCCTCAGGCACCAAATTGGCCATAATGATGTGGGCGCACTGTTGCTGCTCCACAATGGTTGGTTATAAAATTAAACTGGAAGGGACGATCCACGTCAGATTTGATGTCTGGCGAGAGTGACCCAACGTGAGTTCTTTCCGTGCTCTAAGCAGCGGATCCCAACCGCAGTCCTCAAGTCCCCCTAACAAGCCAGGATCACCTTGGGAAAATGCAGACTGAACCCTGCAATCACTGAGCAGCAAATCATATCACTTGTGCTATGCTTCAGATATCTGGAAAACCTGATCTGTTAGGGATACTTGAGGACCGTGGTTGGGAATCAATGCTCTAGAGCATAACACCAATGAAGGAGCATGCCCGAGAGGGACGGACTGGAGCACCAGTGGTGAGAGCACCACTGGAGCACCAGCAGTGAGTGACAACCCTATAACTGGCAGGCCTCACAGAAGCAGGGATAAGTTGCCACTTTTTGAGGAACAGTGACAGCAGAGATGTGGAGACACATCCTACATTATATGAAGCAGAGATAAGGTGCCACTTTAGGTGAACAAGACCAGATGGAACGTGTAGCTAAGCCAATGCACGTTGGAAGAAAATAGTCTGAAAATAGCCTTCCTCTTCTTTAATTCAACATGGAAACTAGTTTGCGTTAAAACCTGCTCTTAGACAGCAACATCACTGGAAGTAATCCGATCTAAAAATTTCAGATTTCTTACAATAGAAAAAAAACATACTTTCATCCCACGCGATTAAATTTTTTGCCAAACACACCACCTTCTCCTCTCATCTGCTCCTTTTCCTTTAATATCCAAAACCTACTTGGTATAATTATGGCTTTGCATGCGATACATAAACCTTAAGTATTTGAATACATTAGCGGCACCTCAGTGGCTCTGTTCTAAGCTTTAGCGTTAGCGAGTGCCATTGTTACAGAGTATCATTCCCCGGGTGGAGAGATCAGCGGCGTAACAGACGTCATGGTACATGGACGTGGGATTTTCGAAGCACGTTTATAAAAGAAGTATTGATATTAGCAGTCACCTTACCCGGGGTGAGATCATTTAAATGGAACAATCTGTCTCCAACCATGTAATTTTCATAATTGCTGCTTATTCTGAGCTATGAAATAAACTTTTATTTCTTATTGAGGATCTATTTATTTGCAACACAAAGCAGTCACACGTTGCACATCAAACTTAGCAAAATGAGAGGATGTCGGTGCTAGAGCACCGTAGTAATCCACATATAACATTTGTTCTTGGATTATTTTCATTCTGTTTACAAAAGAATTGACGAACAGCAACACCATGTCTCATAACGTACTTACACTCAAATGATTTTGTCTTAGAGATTTTTTCTTAATTGAAAAGTCTCTGTCTCTTTTCTGGGATTTTGCTCTGTTACGTTTTGGATTCTATTTATTAAGACCCAGATCTGAAGTTTAATTCAAGAAAATTATGGGCTCTATTACATCCTTCGCACAAACGTTAACGCGTGCTCAAAAATGCATTAATGCAAGGGGCAAAACCCATTGCGTGGAATGTCGTATTACAACGTCCGCGCAGAAAATGCGCGTTAATGTCTAACGCGGGTGGACCTGCGCGAACCCTGCGCGAGCGTAATGTACTTTGCACATCCTATACTTAACATTGTGAGCGCAAATGCATTTGTGCGCTGGTATCAGGCGCAGGCCCAGTTTAAGATCTCTATGGGCCTGGAGCTGAATAATTTGGTTTAGCTTTTTTTGTAATTTAGTGAAATGAAAGCATATTTTAGGTTATTTAATAGAGCTGATAAGGGTAAATCTAACCAGGCAGATACTGTGTGATTAATTTTTCATTCAGATTTCAATCATTTAAAGAGTGTAATTTTTTTTCCCCATTTTATCATCCAAACCTTTGTGGTTATATATTCTATGCGGAATTCTTTTTAAAAAAATGTGAAATGTGAACCTGTTACTGCATTTTTCTGAGAAAATATACAATTTTAACCAAAAAAATGAAAAAAAAATTAACTATTTCCCTTGTGTTTTGGAACATGTTTTTTTTACGAATAATATGACTACGTATAAAACACTGACCTTGCTCCCAGCTTGGGAAATGAAAAGGGGAGTAATGGCAGTGGTATTGCTCATTTTATACGTGAAAAATGGACAATGCCATTGCTATGGAACTAAAAATAAATAAATATAATTTTTTGTTTCTTTTCTTTTAGATTTTACATGGACAGGTTTGGTATTAATGCAAAGGCCAGACTCTGCCCTGTCCAATGACACCTCACTTGACCTTGTGAGGTGTAAAGATTAGTGACGCAGGGGTCCAAAGTTCCTTGCAGTGCTCTTCGCTGCAGTGCGACGGTTTAGGTTTTCGATGTAACAATTCGTAACAATGGATTGAACAATCACCTCCACACTTGTTGGTGACATGAGAAATGTGATGGTTAGTGCAGCATCATTGTTTACTTTATAATTGAAAAGTGAAAAATATTACTGTTGGAAAGAAAAAGTAAATATTTATTATTTTATTTGTGTTATTTAAAATATGGTCATGTTTGGTATCATTGGAAAGGCCATGCTCTGGCCCTTCCAGTGATACCTCACTTGACCCTGTAGCTGCTATGGAGTTGGAGATACAGTGGTCCAAATGAAGACATACAGGGTTATTAAGAGAGCGTGAAAAGCAGAATGACTGGAGAATGAAAAATTCTAGGTCAAAATAGCCGATTTGGAAAGTGAGATGAAAGGGAGAATTTTTCTGGTTTGGCTATTTTGACCTAGAATTTTTCATTCTCCAGTCATTCTCCAGTCATTCTCCTGCTTTTCACGCTCTCTGAATAACCCTGATAGTTATCTTTTCTCTGGGCCTATTCTGAGGCATGGGCCTGGAGCTGCTGCTCCATCTGCCCCTATGTTAATCCGGCCCTGGCTGGTATGCGGATGGTATTACAATCTATATGCAAATTTTAACGGACAACGTTTGCGCGCATAATTTTAACGTCTTTTAAAAGCTGGTGGTAACGGTAAATCTGAACGTCCTGGCCGGAACCAAATACACCAGCCCGAAAAAAAAAAAAAATACAGCAAAGTATAGTTACACATTCTACACATACCCAAACAATAAAATGGAGAAGTTGTGCGTGGTTTTATTATTCCTGCAGCATATATATATATGATTTTGGCAGGCGCAAAAAGTTAACAGGAGACAATTGTGGTTCTTAATTCTGATTGGCTGAATCGCGTGAAAAAACAGTCCGCACACCGATTTGTGCGCGCAGCGTTAATGCGTGCGCGTTTTTACGCGTGTTATTTTTTGACGGATGGAAAAATGCACTCGGATTGTAATACCAGCATTAATTTACGCACGTTAACGTTTAACGCTTCGCACACAAATTAATGCGCTGCACGAGCGTTTTTGCGCAAAGAATGTAATAGGGCCCTAAATGTTTTACTGGCAGCTTTGACATTAAATTGTCAAGTTACTGTTTCATTTCTACACTGATGGCTCGTTGTTAAACCTATAGTGTGTGTCTTGGTTAGGGATGAGCCGAACACGCCCGAGTTCGGGTTCGTACCCGAACCCGAACATTCCAAATGTTCGAATCCGAATTCGAATCCGAACCCGAACTCAATACAAGTCAATGGGGCTGAAAATTCGGTTTTTAGAGTGCCCTCCAAGAGGGCATATGTGCTAGATATTTGCCATAAAAGGTGCATGGGGGTCCGGGTAGTGCCCTGGGGGACAGGAAACAAAGACAAAAAGTTTTAAAAAAACGTTTTTAACCACTTGGCTGTTATGGACGCACTCAGCGCGTCCAGCCAAGTGGTTGTTCTGTGCTATGGACGCACTGAGCGCGTCCATGCACAGAAGGCAGCAATCCGCCGGATTCCGGCAGATTGCTGTGCCCCCCCGGTGCGGGCTGACATCTTGGATGTCAGCCCAGCACTCCGGGACCCTGACGGAGCAATTAGATGTCATTGCGGCGGCGTGATGACATCTAATTCAGGCGCCCCCCCACGTGTGCGGAGGAGGCGCCTGAAAGGGAGGGGGGCGGTCCTTCGGACCTCTCTCCCTCCCGATCGCCGGGGGGCACAGGGTTAATCCAGGCACCGTTTGGAAGGGCACAGCTTGCCCTTCCAAACGGTGGCTGTAATTAGCCCCTGGGGAGCCGGATCACGATTCGGCGCTGAAAAGCGCCAAATCGTGATCCTCTCCTGGAGCTGGCCAACATCTTGGATGTCGGCCAAGCCTCCAGGAACTCCCCCTGAGGACTGACGTCATCGTGCATAGCTGCCAGCAATGGTGGAGATAGGGGGTTCCAATGAACCCCCTATCTCCCGATCCGTGGAAGCTACAGGTTTATTTTTGATATCGTTGGATCGGCCAGAGCATGGCCTTTCCAACGATACCAAACTTGACCATGTAAAATGTTTTAAAAAATAAAAAATAAAAAATATTTTAAAAAAAATTATAAAAAAAAATTAACAATTTTTTTTTTGGTTTTGTTAATGCAGTAATATTGTTCCCATTTCAATTATAATGTGAACAATGATGCTGCACTAACAATTTTTGTATGCGGTGCGTTTATTAAAAATAGCTAAATGTTCCCCAAAAAAAAATGTAACGAGACCCCATTTCTAATTTTTTTAACAAGCGCACCCCATAGAAAATATAACCGCAAATGATCGCATGTTAAAATGTGAAAAAAAAACACTTTACACATTGTAAATTATTAAAAATTCAAATTTTATTGAATTTTTTGTTATAATATACAGACAGGACATGACGTATACATATAATAATGACATATTATGAATCTGCAGAGTCTGCCGGAAAGAACGATATATAATATGTCTGGGTCATATATTAAAATAAGGCTTCAAAACGCGGTTAAACATGATGAGTGAAACCAGTAAAAATGACCTCAGCACAGAGGTGTGAAATGGCTCAGCAGCGAAAGGGTTAAAGGGACAGAGAGTTTTCCATGAAATAAGGGTTAAAAATAAAAACGAAAAATTCCTTCAAATATCGTGCCTAGGAGGTCCCCATAACCTGCCCGTGAAGTGGCGGATTTCTAGGATGTATAGAAACACTTGAAAACAAAAAAATTACGTTTCAAATGATGGTAAATGCTTTTCCTTTAATCTATCCATAAACAACTGCTTGGGGCGGCAGTCTGTATGAAAAGAGGAGACATTTTCGGACACACAGAAAAAGTTTAGTGATTTTTTGGCTAAATTATTGTGAAACTTATGCAGGCTTTGGATGAAAGTAACAATAGGTGCTTTAAAATTGGGCATCACCTCTTCCCATGATAGACTGCAGGATTTCTCACGCGCAGCCCCCACTCTCTGGAACGCTCTCCCTCGTACTGTCAGACTTTCCCCTAACTTCTCTTCCTTCAAACGCTCCCTGAAAACATTCCTATTTAGGGAAGCCTACCACCCAACTCACTGACGCAACCATCAATCACTCTCACCTTACAGTCCTCTCCTCCTGTTTCCAACCCCAACCCTCCCAGATTGTGAGTTCCTACGGGAATAGGGCCCTCATCTCCTCCTGTACTGTTTGTCAAATGTTGTTCAATGTATTGTAACCCTGTCTATACTGTGCTTATTGTACAGCGCTGCGGAATATGCTGGCGCTTTATAAATAAAGAATAATAATAATAATAATAATTAGCGTCGGCAACAGTGCCGTCACACCGTAACCCCTCTGAGGATATGAATCTGATACAGGCGTCAGTGGCAGTGCACCCAAATATTGTGCTTTTGGTTCCAGGCCTGCAAGTACTATCATACAGTATCCCCTCTGTAGAATTGTGGAAGAATGCAGGGGTGGACCTTGCGGTCCTATATTAGAAAGATATGAATCTGGTAAAGTCGTCAGTGCACCCAGATATTGTGCTTTTGGTGCCAGACTGCCAGGCCAGCAAGTACTATCATACAGTAACCCCTCTGTAGTATTGTGGAAGAATGCAGGGGTGGACCATGTGGTATTATATTAAAAAGATATGAATCTGGTAAAGGAGTCAGTGCACCCAGATATTGTGCTTTTGGTGCCAGACTGCCAGCAAGTACTATTATCATACAGTAACCCCTCTGTAGTATTGTGGAAGAGTGCAGGGTTGGACCCTGCTGTTCAAAAAATTAAAATGATATAAATCTGGCACAGGCGTCAGTGCAGCCAAATATTGTGCCTTTCATGGCAGCAAGTGCATTCACACCGTAACCCTTTTGTGGTATTGTGGAAGAGTGCAGGGTTGGACCCTGATGTTCAAAAAATTAAAATGATATAAATCTGGCACAGGCGTCAGTGCAGCCAAATATTGTGCCTTTCATGGCAGCAAGTGCATTCACACCGTAACCCTTTTGAGGTATTGTGGAAGAGTTCAATGCTGGAGGTTTTGTGCATGCAGAAGACATCCCCGATCTATTCCATTAGGTCAGCATCAGGGGATTGATAACTGCTGATCCAGGACTGATTCATTTTTATAAATGTCAGCCGGTCTACAGAGTCGGTGGACAGATGCATTCTTTTGTCTGTGACAAAACCTCCAGCGGCACTGAACGTCCTTTCAGAAAGCACGCTGGATGAAGGGCAACCTAGTAGCTGCATAGCATATTGGCTAAGTTCTGGCCAGTGATCCAATCTCAATACCCAGTAAGCCAGTGGATCATCTGCTGGAAAGGTATCCAGGTCTGCCCTTGCCCCTAGGTAGTCCTGCACCATATGGTGGAGACGCTGGCAATGGGTGCCTACATTTGACGTCCCTGGGCGTCGTGGACTAAAAAAATTTAAAAATGCATCAGTCAAGCGGCCCTGGCCTTCACCATTATTCCTCTGATCATCCGCAGCCTCAGAAGCACGTGTGTCATCACTTGGTAACCTACCAGTGCCTGGAAAGGTGTTACAAAAGTGTCGCTTTAGAGCGTCCTCAAGTTTTTTCATCCTGTGCTCCCTCTGTGCGGGCAGGATGAGCTCTGCAACTTTACCCTTGTATCGTGGATCAAGAAGGGTTGCCAACCAGTAATGATCCCTCTCCTTGATAGCACGAATCCTGGGGTCCTTTAGCAGGCTTTGCATCATAAGGGAGCCCATGCAGCGTAGGTTGGAGGTGGTATTAGCTTCCGAGTCTTCCTGGTCAATGAGGATGACCGTATCGTGCACTTCCTCCTCCCAGCCACGCACTAGCCCTTGTGTTTCTGGGCACACAAAACCCTCCCTTGAGGAATCCCCACATTCAATGCCCCCCCTACTTAAATATTCCTCCTCCTCATCCTCCTCCTGTCTGATCTGAGTAGGACCTGCTGGAATGCTGTCTGCGGAAAGACTGGGGCCTTGAGAGCTAGGGAAGGCCTCCTCTTCCTCCCGCTGCTCTGCCTCTAGAGCCACATCTATAATTCCCCGCAGAGTGTGCTCCAGCAGGAACACTAAAGGAATTGTGTCACTGATGCATGCACTGTCCCTGCTCACCATCCTCATTGCCTCCTCAAATGGTGACAGTACAGTGCATCCATTCTTGATCATCAGCCACTGCGGGGGGGGGGGGAAACAAGTTGACCTGAACCTGTCCTTGTGCCATACTCACACAGGTACTCGTTGATGGCCCTCTGCTGCTTGTGCAGACGCTGCAGCATTGCTAATGTCGAGTTCTACCTGGTGGGCATGTCACAGATCAGACGGTTTGTGGGAAGGTGGAATTCTCTTTGAATTTCTGCCAGGCAAACGCTTGCTGGGAATGACCGTCTGAAGTGGCTGCAGACTTTTCTGGCCTGGCTGAGAAGCTCTGCCAGCCCTGGGTACTTGGTTAGGAAACGCTGTACCACTAGATTTAGGACGTGTGCTAGGAATGGTACATGCGTCAATTTACCCTTGCATAGGGCAGAGACAAGGTTGCTGCCATTATTGCAGACGATCATTCCCAGCTGAAGCTGGAGTGGTGTTAACCATCTTTGCACCTGACCCTGCAGAGCTGACAGAATTTCTGGCACGGTCTGGCTCCTGTCCCCTAAACAAACCAGCTCAAGCACAGTATGGCAACTTTTTGCTTGAGCCATTGCGCTGCGCGTCGGTTTAACTGCCACAGAGACAAGAAGGAGGAGGAGGAGAAGGAAGAGGTGGTGGAGCAGACAGACCTCATACAAGCAGCTTTCTGGAGGCGTGGTGGATGAACAAGCTCCAGCACAGAGCCCCGCCTTGGATCCCTCCCAGCTGCAATCAGAGTTACCCAGTGTGCCGTGAAGGAAATGTAACGGCCCTGTCCATGCTTGCTGGACCATGTCTCTAAAGTCACATACACCTTGTTGCTGACTGCCCTTCCCAATGACTGGATAACATTGTCTTCCATGTGCTGGTATAGTGCTGGAATGACCTTGCGTGAAAAGTAATGGCGTTTTGGAACCTGCCACTGTGGTACAGCATATTCAGCAAATTCACGGAAGGGAGCAGAGTTCACCCGCTGGAAAGGCAGCAGCTGCAATGCGAGTAATTTTGCTAAGCTGGCATTTAGACGCTGTGCTTGGGGATGGTTGGGACTATATTTTTTCTTACGCTGCAGCAGATGCGGCAACGTAATCTGACTGCGTAAATCTTCAGCTGATGGGATGATATCACATTGTGAGGAAGGAGCTGGTACATCCATTACTGTAGCATCATCCCTGTCAGCATCATCCCTGTCGGTGGAGGTTGTAGGCAATGACATGGCAGGACATACAGTGGGGGTAGAGACAGATGATGAGGAGGAGGACCTACGCAAAGTTTTGCGCCAATGGGATGTGTGGCAGGTGTTCATATGTCGCCTCAAGCATGTGGTACCCAAGTGTCCGTGTCTTTCCCACGCTTCAGCCTCATCTGACATAGATTACAAATAGCAACGGTGCGCTCTGCTGCACATTTCTTAAAGAACTCCCAGACAACAGAGTTCCTGCATGTGTGCTTTGAGACAACAGCGCTCTGCACTGGAGCAGCTCTGACATCTGATGCCTTGGACTGGCTAGTGCTACGGTTGGTCATAGAGGATGTTGTGCCTCATGTTTGCTGTGCCTCCTCCTCCCCCTCCTCCTCACTTGATTCCTCCGTTCGATCTGGCACCCAGGTGGAGTCAGTGACCTCATCATCAATGTCATCTTCACCCCCTATCTCCTCGTCACTGAAACCAACTTGGCAGTATGCTGCAGCTGCTGGGGCAACATGAGTGCCAGTTATTTGTGTGTCATCACTGGCACCCCCTTCCTCTAGGTTGATTATACTCCCTTCCTCAACCTCAGAGATTGAATCAGAGCACTGTACTTGCTGCGCATCCTCAAGCAGCATGTCACTCTCATTGTAGTCAAACAATTCAGCTGACTCCTCCGTGTGTGATAGTGAGGCTACGGCAGGAGTAGCTGTGGACATGGAGGCTGCATTAGATGTTTTGTCAGCTGAGGTGGACTGAATGTTGCTGCCATTATCACAGACGATCATTCCCAGCTGAAGCTGGCGTGGTGTTAACCATCTCTGCACTTGGCTCTGCAGAGCTGACAGAATTTCTAGCCCAGTGTGGCTCCTTCCTGTCCCCTAAACAAACCAGCTCAAGCACAGTATGGCTTCTTTTTGCTTGAGCCATTGCATAGACCCTGTCAGGCGTCGCTTTAACTGCCACTTCGCCATAGACAGAGAAGGAGGAGGAGGAAGAGGGAGAGGTGGTGGTGGTGCTGCTTAAGAAGACGGTCAGCACCAGTTAGAAAGGACAAGTGTGCCCCTGCAGAGGATGCACCACGTCCACCACGACCAGAGGCACAGCCTCCCGACACAGGGGCTGCTTGCCCTCTTATCTGTGTCTGGGAGCGTCTGCCTGTCCTTTTTGTTCTTTCAGACATAGTGAGTGATATATAGATTAAATATATACAGAACTCTGATTCAACTCTGGTATAAAGATTAAAGATTTACAGAACTCTGGTATAACTCAGTGAGACACCCTGACAGCTGGCAGCCAGTGACAAGACACAGATTACAATTCCCTCCTATAAATCAGTGAGACCCCCCCCCCCCGATGGGTGGCAGTGAGAAGACACAAATTACAATTTGCATAAATCTGATAGAAGTATGTGGGACCCCCTGATGGGTGGCAGTGAGAAGCCACAGATTACAAATCTCAGAAACCTCCTATAAATCAGTGTGACCCCTTGATGGGTGGCAGTGAGAAGCCACAGATTACAAGTCTCAGAAACCTCCTATAAATCAGTGTGACCCCTTGATGGGTGGCAGTGAGAAGCCACAGATTACAAGTCTCAGAAACCTCCTATAAATCAGTGTGACCCCTTGATGGGTGGCAGTGAGAAGCCACAGATTACAAGTCTCAGAAACCTCCTATAAATCAGTGTGACCCCTTGATGGGTGGCAGTGGGAAGCCACAAATTACAAGTCTCAGAAACCTCCTATAAATCAGAGTGACCCCCTGATGGGTGGCAGTGAGAAGACACAAATTACAATTCGCATTAAACCTGCTCGAAGTATGTGGGACCCCCTGATGGGTGGCAGTGAGAAGCCACAGATTACAAGTCTCAGAAACCTCCTATAAATCAGTGTGACCCCTTGATGGGTGGCAGTGAGAAGCCACAGATTACAAGTCTCAGAAACCTCCTATAAATCAGTGAGACCCCCTGATGGGTGGCAGCCAGTGAGAACACACGGATTATAACAATTCCCAAATATTTTGTAGAAATTAGTGACCCCCCAAAATACTGCGTGGCACTGGCTGTGTGACAAGACAAAGATCACCTCAATTCCCAAATGTTTTGTAGAAATTTGTGAGACCCCCAAAATACTTGCTGGCAGTGACAAGACACAGATCACCTCAATTCCCAAATGTTTTGTGGAAATTTGTGAGACCCCCAAAATACTTGCTGGCACCAGTGACAAGACACAGATCACCTCAATTCCCAAATGTTTTGTAGAAATGAGACCCCCCAGACCTTCCAGTAGCGTGGCAGACCGGTAGTAAGAACACACAACAGCAATCTCCTATGAAATCTCCTCTCTAATGCGTGGTGAAGCCGTGCGTGGAAACCTTATATAGTGTGCTGCGGGACTTAGCTCTGTGAGCCCATGATTGGGCAAAATTTGCCCAATCAGGACTCTGAGCCGTGATTGGCATACTGTTGAACCTGTCTTGCACCAGACCTGTGGTAAGGTGCAAGGCTGTAGCCAATTACGAGCTTCAGGCTAGTGGGAAAGTGCATTGTGGTCCATTGTGATGCATTGTGGTCGAACATGCGACGAACATCCGGAAATGTTCGGAGTTCGCGAGCAGACCGAACAGGCTAAGTTCGGTTCGAACTCCGAACCGTCCGAACCAAACAGCTCATCCCTAGTCTTGGGTACCAACAAGAGGCCAGATCACCAATGACCTGTTAACAGATGAGAAAAAGCTGCACAGGCCTTTTCTTACTTGATGCTCTCCATTAACGGACTCTATTCCAACATCAGCAGATCGAGTCGAAATATTTTTCAGCTGCTGATTGATACTGGGAGCCCCCTACTGGTATTGACTTCTGAAGTAAATAACTTTATGGAGTCCAGCTTGACCCTGCACGAGTTTGTATGAGAGGGGTTGCACGGGAGCCTCAGAAGAACAATGGGAACTATTTGTTCTGTCTTCCACTACTCATGGCCAGAGGATGTGGTGGATCTCTCCGTCCTCTGCACCACGGGATCTCAGGTATGGGATTTTCATGCTCCTTATATAGAAGCATTAAGCGATTTTGCAAATGCAAAATCACTTAACACTGGAATCTGAGAGCAAGTATTTTCTCTTTTTTTTTCTTAATATCGGCTCCAGAGGAGAAGAATAAGCTATGCTGGAATAATTCTTTCCACTCAATCTAGCCGCATAATAAAGGCTCCTATTTAGAATATAGGGGTCATTAATTTACAATAAACGGATGTAAGGCAAGATCCATTAAGGTAACGTCTGGAGTCATTATGTCTAACAGCTTCAGCCAATAGTTTAATGGGTCAGCAGTGACCTGGCCCAAGGTTTTTGGTTTTTCTAATTTAACTTTATTTTTAATTGTATTAGGATTTTGACATGCATTTGGTTTAAGGTTTGCTGACCTTCATCAAAACGCCATCTGTAACTGCGACCGTCAACAAGACAAGTGAAGTGAGATTCGCCCGATTTCTGTGTTATTCGTCAATTTGTTCAAAACACAAATCAATGAAAGGACTCTTCAACTAATGAACCGAGAAACCAATTGCACGGGACTGATTTTCACTTGAGCCATTAGTTTCGGATTGGTGTCGGTGCTTCCCAGCAGCTCACATGCTCCCTCGAATAACTCATCAACCCTCTGCCAACAGGTGGAGGGTTAATCAAATAATTACCTGTAGTTGTGTGCACAGGCTCTTTATCAGCAAAAAAACGGATTGTAAGGAAACAAAATATTTCACCTGAACTTTGGATTCCAACTGAAAAACATGAACTAAATGTTCTGCCTTTGCACATGTCTACTGTCAACCAATATTTACAATGTATTGTGTTAATAACAGCCTACACCATCTGGTCCTGCAGGTGCATCGTCCTACAGGGACGTCTTCTGCTCTGGTACATGTGAGGGCTTCCATGAACTCCTTCACAATGTGTTCCATATTTGTCTCTTTTGATTGTAAACTGAATATGCTGACTCTGTATAAATGATAACACTAATAGAGGATCTTAAAAATGTATATATTGTTGCGTTCCATCACATTGTCTGTTATTCCTTTCTTTTCTTTGTATTCCAGTTATTTATTACATTCTATTATTATTGTAATCTCATATGAGCAGGGCCCTCTACACCCTGCAGTCTGGTTCTTACCTTTGTAAAAGCAGAAAGAAAATACATATATAGCGCATCAATATAAATTAATATGAATTAATTACACGGACACATGTGTCAATGATCAATAAAAGTGCACTAGTGCTTATTCTCGCTTATTAGTGCAAACAGACTGGGCCCTATTACATTCTTAATGCAAAAACGCACGCTAAACGCGTGTTTTTGTGCGCAGAGTGTTAAACGTTAACGCATGAAAATCACCGCTGGAATTTTTTTTTTCTGAGAAAGGATTTTACCAGGAAGGATACATTGAGATTTCTCTCATTTTCAAGTATGTCCTGGGTGGCGAGTATGTACCGTTACATTCCTCGCGCATTTTTTCATCTGTCGGGAAATTGCGCTCGTAAAACCGACGCGCAAAAATGCACACAAAGTACCGTTGCGCGCAGAAATCAGCGAGCGTAATGTAATTTTTAACTCGAGTCCATCAGACGAAAGCATTTTTGTGCGGACTGCGCACAGCAGACGTACGTTCTGACGGAAGACATGGTAGTGGCCGTCATTTTTGACGGATCTAGTAAAGAAACATGCGCATCGACGTTCTCCGTTATGAATCCGCAGTTTGGTACGGTCCGGTTGTTACAATTTGCGGTTACCACCAGCTTTTCAAAGACGTTAAAATTATGCGCGCAAACGTTGTCCATCAAATTTTGCACTATGATTGTAATACCATGCGCGCACCAGCACACAAACGCATTTGCGCACACAATGTTAAGTGTAGGATGTGTGCACTAAATTGCGCTCGCAAAGGGTTCGCGCAAGGTCGCTCGTGATAGACGTTAACGCGCATTTTGTGTGCGAACGTCGTAATACGATGTTCAGCGCAAAGGGTTTTGCCCCACGCGTTAATGCGTTTTTGCGCGCTCGCACGATTGTGCACGAAGAAAGTAATAGGGCCCACTGTGAGTCCAATAACGCATAAAGAGTCTAATGTACTATGTCAAGTAATACTCAAGAGGTCAGCGTGGTCCTCCTTAGTGTGTTATTGGTTCCTGTCGTCCACAGTGTTTCTCAAAAAACAAAAGGAAGACTCAAGAATGATGGTGCAGAAAAAACAACAAATGGCCCCAATCCTTATATCCAAATTCCAGACCACTCACATTTGTATGAGCCTTAAATGTTCCCGGCTCTAAGTGTGGATGCCTCCGGCCATATAGAGAGTGGCACTGCCCTTCTTCAGTCAGCAATGGTTACTAAATAGACCATAAAGAATAGGGAGACGGCACCTCCCATAGCATAATATTGCACGAAAATGGGAGATAATGGATCTAAAAAATACACTCACCGATCCCGGAGCCTTGTGTGCATGGGCTCAATCAATGTGGCGTCGGTCACTTTTTAAGTGAATGCCCAGAACCTCTTTACTGTAGTAGTGCTGTGTACTGGTAATCCTCTGATAGCTGGTTGATGTTTGAAAATAGAGTGAGAGAGACTGGCCAGTAAGGGGTTAAAATAGGTGAATTTATTAAAAGTATATAGGTAATATAAGTAAAAGAAATGGACATGTGGTCTACTGAGATGCGTTTCGGCTAATATAAGCCTACCTCAGTCGGTATAAAAATGTTTTTTTAAGCTAGAACCTTCCGTACGCCAACCCCGTCATGAACTTCGAGGATGTGTGACATTGCACTGATGAAAGGCAGTCCAGCATCCCTGATTGACATTTTACATCAGTGGTTCCCATCCCTGGTCCTCAGGTCCTCCTAGCAGGCCAGGTTTTCCAGATATCTGAAGCTCAGAACAGGTGATATGACTTGCTGCCATAGGCGTGCGCAGTGGGTGTGCCCGGTGTGCCCTCTTTCACCACTCACATTGACATTTGTGTTGTCCCTTATCTGGTTCATGATAAATAGCATAAAAACTGACCGTATCGTTGATTACAGACTTATTATTTTTAAAGAAAAATGTTCATTTTGTGCAAAATCTTCTAAGCATGAGTTATAAATTAATAAATGTTCCATGGGTGCGCACCCTAATGTAACGGGCTGCAAACGCCAGTGCTTGCTGCTCAGTGATTGCAGGATTCAGTCTGCATTTCCTCAAGGTAACCCTTAAAATCTGGCCTATTGGGGTGACCTGAGGACCAGGGTTGGGAACCACTGCTCTACATGGATGAGCTGACATCTCATTTTTGATTCTTCAGAGTCCTGGGAAGATGAGAAGGAATGGGACAGGCTCATGCCACTATGCGTATTTAAACTAGATTACGTGGTCATGGAGACTCGAGAGTCCCTAAATAAATAAAATAATATATATATACACATATATGTTAACTATTATTTATATATACAGTTGTGTTCAAAATTATTCAACCCCCAATGCTGTAAAGGGTTTTAGGGAATTTAGTGTACATTTGTAATTGTATTCAGAATGAAATCCTACAAGGACTTTTTAAAGAACCATATGCAACTAAAATGACATCAATTGGTTTTGTAATACAGTAGTAAATGTTTCTTTTGTGAATTCTTCATTGACACAATTATTCAACCCCTTAAAGACTACCACTCTGAAGAACAGAGGTTCATTCAAGTGTTTTCAATCAGGTATGGAAAACACCTGTGGATGTCACGGAGCAGCAATAAAGCATAATAAGAACCAATTAGGCAGCTTTAAAATGACTGTGATACTCAGCTCCTTCTAGACATTTACTGGTGTGGTTACAAATATGGTGAAGTCAAGAGAATGGTCCAGGAAGACAAGAGAAGAGGTGATTACTCTTCACAGGAAGGGCAATGGCTATAAGAAGATTGCAAAGATGTTAAACATACCAAGAGAGACCATAGGAAGCATCATTCGCAAATTCAAAGCAAAGGGCACTGTTGAAACGCTACCTGGTCGTGGCAGAAAGAAGATGCTGACTTCGACTGCTGTGCGCTACCTGAAGCGTAGAGTGGAGAAAAGTCCCCGTGTGACTGCTGAGGAACTGAGAAAAGATTTGTCAGATGTGGGTACTGAAGTTTCAGCTCAGACAATACGGCGCACACTGCGTAATGAAGGCCTCCATGCCAGAACTCCCAGGCTCACCCCCTTGCTGTCTCCAAAGAATTAGAAGAGTCGACTGCAGTATGCCAAAAGTCATTCGGACAAACCACAGAAGTTTTGGGATAGTGTTCTGTGGACTGATGAAACAAAATTAGAACTGTTTGGGCCCATGGATCAACGCTATGTTTGGAGGAGGAAGAACAAGGCCTATGAAGAAAAGAACACCTTGCCTACTGTGAAGCATGGCGGGGGGTCAATCATGCTTTGGGGCTGTTTTGCTTCTGCAGGTACAGGGAAGCTTCAGCGTGTGCAAGGTACCATGAATTCTCTTCAGTACCAGGAGATATTGGATGACAATGTGATGCAGTCCGTCACAAACCTGAGGCTTGGGAGACGTTGGACCTTTCAACAGGACAATGATCCCAAGCATACCTCCAAGTCCACTAGAGCATGGTTGCAGATTAAAGGCTGGAACATTTTGGAGTGGCCATCGAAGTCACCTGACTTAAATCCGATTGAGAACCTCTGGTGGGACTTAAAGAAAGCAGTTGCAGTGCGCAAGCCTAAGAATGTGACTGAACTGGAGACTTTTGCCCATGACGAATGGGCGAAGATACCCGTAGATCGCTGCAAGACACTTGTGTCAAGCTATGCTTCACGTTTAAAAGCTGTTATAACTGTAAAAGGATGTTGTACTAAGTACTAAGATTGAATGTCACTTGGGGGTTGAATAAAACTGATAATGATGTGAGCACAGAAAAGACATTTGTGGTTATTTCATTATAAATGTTATGTTATATTTGTCTGACCTACACGTGCCTCTTTGATTTAATTGTAAGCAAGATGACTGAATGATCAAAATCAATGTCAAACTGGCCAAAACACTCAATTTCAGTGGGGGTTGAATAATTTTGAACACAACTGTATATATATAAAGGTGAACCTTGAAAAAGGCCTTTATATAGGCTGAAACGTCGGTTCTTTTAATGTATCTTTGAATAAAATTTACTTTTTTTACTCAAGTCCTCGAGTGCGCCCTACTCTATGGAAATTGTATATGCATCTTTTGTGACATATGCACCGAGGCAATAAGACAGGACGAGTGCAGAACTTTGTAGATTTATATATATATACCAAGAAAAGGGAAGGCCCTGCTGCGCACATAGGGAAGACCAGCCATTTTCCGACGCAATGACCGCTTGAATGGCAAGTCAGGCTAGTGTGTGGTACATATTGAGCAAAGACCTTGTGCATTGAGATACTCACGGAGTGAAGAGAAGACCTATTGGTAAAAATCAAAGGGCTTCTCCTTAGCAATTATGTCATGCGTTAGGTCTGGCTGGTTGGAGATCATCAGATGCTGACACGCGCCCCTATAGCTCCCTACATCTGCTGCGAGCATTGGTGATACAGCCCAGCACTGTCATCTAATATACAGAATAAACATAAGTATTGCTGATTCAATAACTGGTGTCGTTATTTATTATTTTTTGCCGCAGTATCTCTCTATGTATTTTCTCATTATGATTGTCTTGAGTCCGGGCGTTGCGTAAATAAAAAGTATATATATTTACTAGATCAGGAAGGTGGGTGATAGTCCATGCAACCGAAAGACTTTCAGGGTAATTCAAAGAGATTCGAAAAGTCACTGCACGTTCGTTCTCTTCAATTTGGTTCCTTTTGCCGATCCCATTTCGGCGACCCTGCGGTGTATTCAGCAAACACCACAGGGCCCCCGAAATGCAGGGAAAAGCTGTCGCAAACCTGCCGAAAACTAACCGCAAAACCCGGCGAATGCACGCCGAAAACCCGCAAAAACATCTGGATTAACCTGCCGAAAACCAGGGAAAAACCCGAGCAGGAGCCGATCACACGCAGCAAAGCCGCCGGAAAAAGCCGACAACACAGACGAGTGAAGTGAATGAATTAGGAAAACAGTTTGCATGAATGATTGAAAAGTGAAACGCTGTTTGCAAAGAAACTACTGAGCGAAAATGTCTGAAATTTACATATGAGGTCCAGGGAATGATAATAAAGAGGGCTGTTACACAAAAAATAAGTAAACTTAAAAAAAAAAAAAACGGACTTTTTAAAAAAAAAATCCAGAAAAATGCTTAAAATATCCTAAAAAATCTATAAATAAAGAGATTCTTTACTGCAGAATTTTATAATGAACGGTTTATTAGATATTGAATTAAAACAGGAATATTTTTAATATTGACGCCTATGGGATTTGCCTAAATAAACCTGCCGAATTAAACCACCGAATGGCAGGGCATTAGGGGAACCTTTCACTGCTGGTTTGTGTTCTCTGAATAGCCGAAGCAGTGCATTTTCATGGGGATTTCACTGCCCTCGAACAGGCACCGAACAGGCACCGTATGTGCAGGCAATTCGCCAGGATTTGGCGAATTGCCTGCTCTCTGGATAGACGAATGGCCAGGAAAGGTAACCGAACGCTAAATTTCAGCGTTCGGTTACCTTTCTCAAGCAATTCGGATCTCTTTGAATTACCCTGTTTGTGTACACTCGGATGGAAGCTGGGTATTATTTTCATCCTGTGCTTCCTGCTCTTATTATATCAGCATCCCCTGGACTTAATTAAAAGGATGAACGTTTAATTTGCCTGCCTGGTACTTTTTCTCATGAAGGAAGCTGAAATATGACGTAATGTTCAATCTCAGGGACAACCTCACGAGATGCGCACCGTGTCGGCTCGTTCTGGTTCTCACTTCCAGGTGTGTTTTTCTTCCAGTCGGTTCAGGACATTTAATTACTCGCTTTTCCCAGTTGCATGGCAATAGACAAACCCTCTGCTCGGCTCATTTTGTTTTTTAATCAACTTCAGGAATATAATTTTAGCAGCCAATATGTTGACCAGATCTTCCCTGTAAGCACAGACTATGAATATTACAAGAAATGAATAGACCATGTATCGCCAGTATAAACACGGCTAACGCAGAGTTTTGCTACATCAACCCTAAATCCCTATTATTTACTAATTCTCACTTATTTTATTTCCCTGTGAATTGAAGGAACGGGTTTATATCAACCATTAAATATTTATTCTCCATTTTTTGGCATTTATAATCAGGGTTATTCAAAGAGATCCGAATGGCTGCCGAAAGGGAACTGAACGCTGAAAATCAGCGTTCGGTTACCTTTCTTGGCCATTCGGCTATTCAGAGAGCAGGCAATTCGCCAAATCCTGGCGAATTGCCTGAACATACGGTGCCTGTTCGAGGGCAGTGAAATCCCCATAGAGAAGCACTGCTTCGGCTATTCAGAGAACAAAAACCAGCAGTGAAAGGTTCCCGAAATGCCCTGCCATTCGGTGGATTCATTCGACAGGTTTATTCAGGCGAATCCCATAGGCTTCAATGTTAAAAATATATTCCCGTTTTAATTCAATATCTAATAAACCATTCATTATAAAATTCTGCAGTAAAGAGTCTCTTTTATTTATAGATTTTTTTAGGATATTTTAAGCATTTTTTTCGGCATTTTTTTTTTTAAATATCCGATTTTTTATTTTTTATTTTTTTAACTTGACTTATTTTTTCTGTAACGGCCCTTTTTATTATCATTCATTGGACCTCATATGTAAATTTCGGACATTTTCGCTCAGTAGTTTCTTTGCAAACAGCGTTTCACTTTTCAAACATTCATACAAACTATTTTCCTAATTAATTCACTGCATTCGTTTGCAGTGTCGGCTTTTTCCGGCGGCTGTGCTGCGTGTGATCGGCTCCTGCTCGGGTTTTTCTGGCATTTTCGGCAGGTTAATCCAGATGTTTTCGCAGGTTTCGATGTGCGTTCGCCCTCGTTTTGCGGTGAGTTTTCGGCAGGATTTACGGCGACCTTTCCCTGCAATTCGGGGACCCTGTGGTGCTTGCTGAATACACCGCAGGGTCGCCGAAATGGGATCGCCAAATCGAACCGAATTGAAGAGAACAAAAAGTCACCGAACGTGCGATGACTTTTCGAATCTCTTTGGATAACCCTGTGAATGTCTTACATAAAATAAAGGCGTTATTCAATTAGCGACAAATTTGCCACCGAATTTCACCGTACGTTGCAATTTCATGGCAGTTCGTCTAATCAGAAAGCTGTCAATTCAGCAAATACTGGCAAATCGACAGCGAAATACTGGGCAGTTCGCTGCAATTCGGGGATCTTTGGCGGCAGTGAAATTGTCCCATAGAGAAGTAATATGGATAATCTATTCAGAGAACGCCGAACTGCAACGAAGTGTCAGGGAAATGCACTGATTTTCAGTCTTTCAGTACGACAGGTTTAAAACATACGAATCCCATAGGAATCAATGTTAAAAAAATTATAATTTTTGTTATATTTTTAATTCAACAGTTTATTCTTCTCATTTTCAGCAAAAAGCCTTTTTTATTTGATTTATTTTGGAACATTTTGTTGTATTATTTTATACAAAATTTTTGATTACCAATTTGTTTTTAAAGTTTTTTTTTTATTCTGTAACAGACGGTTTTATTGTTTTCTTTATAGGACCTTTTTTATTTACATACATTTTCAGGCATTTTCATTGGTTTAAACAACTTTTAGAAGAATAGCAGAGTTCGGTTTTTTTTTCTCACTGTAGTTCGGCGATCTGATCGGCTGCGTTCGGCAGCCACTTCGGTGGTCTGATTGGCGGTGTTCGGCGGCTCTGTGATCGGCGCACTTCGGGGACCCTGTGGTGAATAGTGAATTCACCGCAGGTTTGACGAAATGGAATTGCAGAAGCGCACCGAAACGAGAAAGAATCGCATTTTCACTGAAATTTCAGCGCTTTCTGAATTACCCCTATAGTATAACATATATATAATTCTGTGTTCAATGTGTTTTCATATATTTATTAAAATATAATATATAACTCGCTTATCTATTCCTCTATAGCGGCTAATCACAAAATCTTCACAAATCACAAGTGTCATTTTTCTAGATGGTACGTTATAGACTTCATTAAAGGGATACACAGGGTTAAAAAATAAGGGGGGACAGAATAGTTAAACGTTAAACCCTTTTGACCTGCTCCACACCCCATCAATTTATTTTTAAACTTGCCTTTATCCAGCGTCGGGTTCCCTCGGTGCTGGACACACATTACACGCTTCCAGCTTCCTGGCAAGCTGCAGCTATCCTGTAACTTGCAGGAGGCTGGATGCTTAACGTAATGCTGAATCAGCCCTCCGAGACCCCCCAGAGGATAAGAGCTTGTGTGAGATCGTATTTGCAGATTATAACCCAGATTCTAAATGAGATTCATGCAAACACAAGCCCCCACTTGGTATTATTATGTTTCACTCTATGCAATGCTGCCCAAGTAAACGTTTTTTAATAGAACATCACGCATCCTTTCGGATTTAACAGTCATTTGTTGAGATAAATGTGTGTCTTGAGTTTTTTCCCTTTGCAAGAAAAATCCATCAGTGCCGCTTTTATTAAATCTCTGTCTGAGAGAGAAGTGATTTAAAGCTTAATAATAATAGAATTAGAAGACCACCTGGGGGAAAATTCATGTCTGCGTTTGATAAAAATAAAAAAAAAGATATATATATGAGGGTTACTGTATAAATGAGCTTAATATGAAGGTCGTCATCTAAGAATTGCCCAGAAATAAAACAAGGCAGCAGTAAATTGTTAAAGTGATAGGATTTGCTTCCAACAAAAACTAGGACGGATATTACTACACACCAGTGCATTTTTTCTGGAAACATAGGTGGGGGTACTCTAAACTGATTACTATGACTATTTTCATGTCCTCATAAACAATAGTTGTAGTTCACTTAAAGGAAGACACTATAAAAGGGAACCATATTTTTTAATACTGCATTCCTTTAAATGAACTACAACTATTGTTGTAACCCTATGGGGCTTATCCACTAAGTGCCTCTGTTGCAAGAAAAATCTGTATTGCAGGGCAGTTAGCTGGGTTTTTTTGGAGGGTTTTTTTTGCAACGCTGGCACTGAGTGGATAATCCCCTAGCATTTGTGAGCACCACAGCAATGAAACTCAGTTTTGCTGAGTATGTATGAACTCCACAGCAATAAAACTCACAGTAATGCACAGTGTGTATGAGCTCCACAGCAATGAAACTCACAGTAATGCGCAGTGTGTATGAGCTTCACAGCAATAAAACTCACTACCACCTTACAGTGCCAGCTCCTCTGATCACATCGCTTGCCTGAAAATCCGCAGCTCTGGCAGATGTGTGTAAACATGCTGCACCCCCCTTCCCATGCTGTTCAAAGTTTCAGCGGCTGCAGAGAGGGGGGAGCAGCCCTCCCTTGTCCCTTACTGGGGAAGGGAGTTTATCAGTCCCTACATACACTCCTGACAATCGGAAGCGTTCAGGAGCAACATGAGCTGCCGAGCGCTTCCAATACTCTGCCTGCCACTGCAGGAGGAGGGAGGAGCATCATGCTCTCTCCTGTTAGTTCTGGCTGGTGGTGAGGTGCCGGTACTGAGTGGTGAGGTGCCAGTACTGAGTACCCCCGAGTACCCCCTGAAAAAAAGCCCTGCAACACTATATAGATCTGGGAATGTGTATATATTTGGTTGAATGGTCCAACATTCCTAGGTAGTCATGATTCAGCTTGTCTACCAAACTATCAGGAGATAAAACTATATTGGAATAGCAGTGTTAGTCGAGGTACAAAAAGATCAACAGGGTATTGCAAGATGTGGTGGTGATACCTTTTCATACGTGGACAAATCTTCCTTTAAAGGGACAAGCTTTCCTGGCTCTCTCATTATTGTGGACTAGTTCTTCATCAGGTTTGAAGTAATACTGATAAAATGACAGAGTTTAACCCTTACAACAGAGCAGAGAGAGGTAGAATTAGAGTTTGGGGAAGGGTAGGATGGGTCATCATAAAAAAAAGGCTCTCCACATCCTGCTCCCCTCTCTCACTGCAAAGAGGAGGACGCAGAGAACAAATAGTTTCCAGCATCCTTCCACCAGTCCTCTGTGCCCCCATCTATACACGTGATGTTGCACAAAACTAACACAAATTTTCATGGAGTTCTATGAACTCCAGGAGAGGATAACAGTGGCGTTGCAGGTATGTTATAGCGCCTGACAAATATACTACGAGCCGAGCTGTTAACGTGGATCGCATCATCTTTTTTTGTCACGGGATGAAAGGTAAGTATTGGATTTTGGGGGTGGGGGGGTTCTTTTTCTTTTTCATAATAATCACTTAACAGGAAGTTTTAATGAACAGTAATCGGATGTAATAGCCGAGTCGCACCAGGAGTTTGCAACTCAACTGTATTAGCAGCGAAGTACAAGTGGAGCCATTACACTTGGAGAGTCATCCTTCTTCCTAGAATTCATGTGCCCTCTAAGAGAAATACATTGATCCTGGTCAGAACACCTCTCCAGTAAGTGTCCTTGGGCAAGACACCTAATGCTACATACTTGCACAACAACAGCTGCGTAGCCTAGTGGCAATGTCTCTGCTACTCAACTGTGAAGAAACACATCTCAACTTTACAACCATGGAAAAGCAGGTTCATCCTGACCATCATGTTACTGCTCTTCAGTCATGGAACGCAGACTCAGATGCCAGCTAGCGCCGGGCAAGACACCTAATGATGTGGATGCGCCTACCTTACAATTCATGTAAAGAAAATTCTCATAGAGATTGTAAGTTCCCTTTGGGAACATGGTCCACCTGGTGCCGTATCATCTATATGTGGTGTTATCATGTATCATCTCCTAGTACGCTAATGTTGTAAAGAGCTGCGGAATTTGTGGTGCTACATAAATAAAGGATAATATTAACCACTTGAATGCTAAGGACGCGCTCAGCGCGTCCTCAGCATTCCCGCTGGTGTGCTGAGGACGCGCTGAGCGCGTCATCACATTGGGGTCAGCGTTCGGCCGGGTTCCGGCCGATCGCTGGCCCCTCCGGTGCGGGCTGACATCCTGGATGTCAGCCCGGCATCCGGACCACCAGCCGCCAGAATTAGGTGTCATCGCGGGGGCGCGATGACACCTAATTCAGGCGCCCCCCCCCGCATGTGCGGAGGAGGCGCCTGAAAGGGAGGGGGGGAGGTCCTTCGGACCTCTCTCCCTCTCCGATCGGTGGCTCTGCGGGGCTTAACCCAGGCATCATTTGGAAGGGCACAGCCTGCCCTTCCAAATGATGCCTGGCATTAACCCCTGGGGAGCTGGATCGCGAATCGGCGCTGAAAAGCGCCGGTTCGCGATCCTTTCCCGGAGCTGGCCGACATCTTGGATGTCGGCCAAGCCTCCGGGAACTCCCCCAGAGGACTGGCGTCATCGTGCGTAGCACGATGACGCCAGTCCTAGAGTTAACCCCTAACTGCCACCAACTGTGGAGATAGGGAGTTCCAATGAACTCCCTATCTCCCGATCCGTGGCAGTTAGGGGTTAAATTTTGGTATGGTTGGATCGGCCAGAGCATGGCCGTTCCAACGATACCAAACATGAAAGTGTAAAATTTTGTAAAAAAAAAATGAAAAAATAACAATTAAAAAAAAATTAAAAAAAATAAAAATAAAAAAAATAATAAACACTTTTTTTTTTATTTTTTTGGGTTTGTTAATGCAGCAATATTGTTCCCATTTCAATTATAATGTGAACAATGATGCTGCACTAACGATTTTTGTATGCGGTGCGTTTGTTAAAAATAGTGTCATTTTCCCCAAAAAAAAATGTAACGAGACCCCATCTCTAATTTTTTTAACAAGCGCACCCCATACAAAATATAACCGCAATTGCTCGCATGTTAAAATGTGAAAAAAACACTTTACACGTTGTAAATTATTGAAAATACATATTTTATTGCATTTTTTGTTATAATATACAGACATGACATAACGTATACATATAATAATGACATATTATGAATCTACTGAGTCTGACGGAAAGAACGATATATAATATGTCTGGTCATATACTAAAATAAGCCTTCAAAACACGTTTAAACATGATGCGCAAAACAGGTAAAAATGACCTCAGCACAGGGGCGGGAAAAGCCTCAGCAGCGAAAGGGTTAATAATACAATTCCAGGGTTTCCTTTAGGATTCTTGCTGTGATCAGCCAATTGATTTCACAACAGGAGCACATTAATTCCATGCACTGGGTTGCAATCGGCAAAGCAGAGAACTATCATAAATATGATAAAATAGGATGTATGCAAACAGTCTGTGACGGTTCTCTTGCATAACCCATACCAGAAATAGTCAACTATGCTAGAACTCCCATAGAGCAATGGTAAACACAACATAGACGTTTTTAATTTACTTGAGTGGTCAGTAAATTCTCAAGCCCACCTTCCATTATCAAGACAAACCCAGCAAGGTGGGTCCTAACTGATGCCAATGCACAGCCTACACAGCCTAACCTCGCCACAAGTTAGGATTCGTTCTGTATGGCGGGAACATTGGGCAATATGTTTCTAAACATTTCCTGAACATTTCATTCTGGAACATTCTAATACAATCACATTGAAATACTTAAATTGTAAGGCAACGATTGTAACTCTTTGCTATATCTCCATACAGTGTTAAAAAAAAAATGTGATGGGACAACGGACAATGAGCAAAAAACGACCTGGCTGCACGATACAGAATATAATAAACTATACAGTTAGGTGATAGTTCTCTGACTGTTGTTGTGTGCGGGAGAGCTACTCAAACCACTCACATAGGGTGTTTATGGGTCTTACCTCCCAGCGCCGTTCTTCTGCTGATTAAATGAGATGCAAATGGCTGTCTGTGCACACAGCACTGCAGGAGAGAGGCTTCAATGGGTTTAATTTGCTTGTTTATAGAGAATCATTTAATATTCTTGGTGTAAAGGTTAGTATAGTAATATAAAATCCTGTTTCATTCTATGTCCCATTAAGATATTGTATCTAAGATTACAAAGGGGGTGAGACAGGATTTAAAGGGTCACTACCACCAAAAAAAGGAAATGATTTGTTTTGATTGTTCTAAGTTGCTGATATCTTACATGTGTGTAGCGCTGTTTTAGTTCTGTTGCTGTAATTGTTCATTTCTGGCCACCAGGGGGAGATCAGCGCAATGTAAACTATACTGGACACTTTGGGACTACGTTTTCCAGCATGCTTTGGGGCAGAGACAGGAAGTGGGTGGGGAGAACGGGGAGACATCCGCAACCTCGTGGAGAGGAGAGCCAGTGCGCGCCAAGGGGTGAACAGAGCAAGACGCACATGAGACAAGGAGCGATTGTGACCAGGCCGGAGCGCAGGTGCTGCCTTGCGGACGCTGGAGATCAGTTTCAGTGACTTTCAGTAACTTGCCAGAGACCTAGTAATCCACCGCTGAGAGGTTTACACAGATTCAGAGCTGCAGTTTGGACCCCGAGTTAGGAGACCGCGATGATCTAATGGGAGTGCAGGCGGTGAACTGAGAATCTTGTGGCAGAGATGGACAAGCAAGACAAGTGGATCCGGTGGCACAGAGTCCCAGCCAAATCAAGCGGAGAGACGTCCTGGGTCAAGCAGAGTGCAGAGTATCTGGCGGATGGGTGAGAGGCCTCCAGGCCACAGTACAGTAATAAAGCATGCTGCAGTTTGTCTAAATCTACAGGGCCCCAACGTGACTAGTCGAAGACACATTGAATTCATTCACTGGCCAGTTGAATCTAGTACCCGGGTACCAACACACGCATACACGCACACCTTCTTGGGACACAACCAGTACGGGACTCACACTCCGGCAACGAAGGGGTTAAAATTCCTTTTTCTTTTCCGCTGCGCGTTTCTCGCATTACGAATTCCTGTAAATATATATGTATATCGTGCTGCTTTATACAGTTGTGTTCAAAATTATTCAACCCCGACTGAAATTGAGTGTTTTGGCCAGTTTGACATTGATTTTGATCATTCAGTCATCTTGCTTACAATTAAATCAAAGAGGCACGTGTAGGTCAGACAAATAAAACATAACATTTATAATGAAATAACCACAAATGTCTTTTCTGTGCTCACATCATTATCAGTTTTATTCAACCCCCAAGTGACATTCAATCTTAATACTTAGTACAACATCCTTTTACAGTTATAACAGCTTTTAAACGTGAAGCATAGCTTGACACAAGTGTCTTGCAGCGATCTACGGGTATCTTCGCCCATTTGTCATGGGCAAAAGCCTCCAGTTCAGTCACATTCTTAGGCTTGCGCACTGCAACTGCTTTCTTTAAGTCCCACCAGAGGTCCTCAATCGGATTTAAGTCAGGTGACTGCGATGGCCACTCCAAAATGTTCCAGCCTTTAATCTGCAACCATGCTCTAGTGGGCTTGGAGGTATGCTTGGGATCATTGTCCTGTTGAAAGGTCCAACGTCTCCCAAGCCTCAGGTTTGTGACGGACTGCATCACATTGTCATCCAATATCTCCTGGTACTGAAGAGAATTCATGGTACCTTGCACACGCTGAAGCTTCCCTGTACCTGCAGAAGCAAACCAGCTCCAAAGCATGATTGACCTCAAGCCATGCTTCACAGTAGGCAAGATGTTCTTTTCTTCATAGGCCTTGTTCTTCCTCCTCCAAACATAGCGTTGATCCATGGGCCCAAACAGTTCTAATTTTGTTTCATCAGTCCACAGAACACTATCCCAAAACTTCTGTGGTTTGTCCACATGACTTTTGGCATACTGCAGTCAACTCTTCTTATTCTTTGGAGACAGCAAGGGGGTGCGCCTGGGAGTTCTGGCATGGAGGCCTTCATTACGCAGTGTGCGCCGTATTGTCTGAGCTGAAACTTCAGTACCCACATCTGACAAATCTTTTCTCAGTTCCTCAGCAGTCACACGGGGACTTTTCTCCACTCTACGCTTCAGGTAGCGCACAGCAGTCGAAGTCAGCATCTTCTTTCTGCCACGACCAGGTAGCGTTTCAACAGTGCTCTTTGCCTTGAATTTGCGAATGATGCTTCCTATGGTCTCTCTTGGTATGTTTAACATCTTTGCAATCTTCTTATAGCCATTGCCCTTCCTGTGAAGAGTAATCACCTCTTCTCTTGTCTTCCTGGACCATTCTCTTGACTTCACCATGTTTGTAACCACACCAGTAAATGTCTAGAAGGAGCTGAGTATCGCAGTCATTTTAAAGCTGCCTAATTGGTGCTTATTATGCTTTATTGCTGCTCCGTGACATCCACAGGTGTTTTCAATACCTGATTGAAAACACTTGAATGAACCTCTGTTCTTCAGCGTGGTAGTCTTTAAGGGGTTGAATAATTGTGTCAATGAAGAATTCACAAAAGAAACATTTACTACTGTATTACAAAACCAATTGATGTCATTTTAGTTGCATATGGTTCTTTAAAAAGTCCTTGTAGGATTTCATTCTGAATTCAATTACAAATGTACACTAAATTCCCTAAAACCCTTTACAGCATTGGGGGTTGAATAATTTTGAACACAACTGTATATGCCAGTTTATTTGAGACCAGTAAACTATATAACTTATAAAATCCACAACAGTGCTGGTGTATATTTATTCCCTAGTGCGGGGAGACTGACCCGAGGTTAAATTCAGCGGCTCCTCCGGGAGTGAGCGCTACATGTGCTTTGTTTTTCACGTGTTTAGAAAATATCTTATTCTATATGTGTCACTGGGTGCATCCACTGTGTGATCGTTTGTTGTATAAACTGCCCCCCACCGTGGGCTCTATTACAATCCCAACGGAAATCTTAACGCATGCGCAAAAAAGTATTAACGCGAGGGGCAAAACCCTTTGCACTGAATGTCGTATTACAACGTCCGCGCAAAAAATGCGCTTTAACGTCTAACGCGGGTGGATCTGCGTGAGCCCATTGCAAGCGTACCGTACTGCGTGCGTCCTATACATAACATTGTGAGCGCAAATGCGTTTGTGCGCTGGTATGCGGATGGTATTACAATCTATGTGCAAATTTTAACAGACAACGTTTGCGCACATAATTTTAACGTCTTTGAAAAGCTGGTGTTAATGACAAATCTGAACATCCTGGACGAACCCAAATACACCGGCCCAAAAAAATAAAATACAGCACAGTATAGTTACACATTCTACACATACCCAAACAATAAAATTGAGAGGTTGTGTGTGTTTTTATTATTGCTGCAGCATATATACTCAGATAGGTTTTTGCGCCTGCCAAAATCAAACGGTAGACAATTGTGGTTCTTAATTCTGATTGGCTGAATCGCGTGAAAAAACAGTCCGCACACCGATTTCTGTGCTCAACGTTAATGAGTGCGCATTTTTGAGGGTCTTTTTTACGCGCCTTATTTTTTGACGGATGAAAAAATGCGCGCGGATTGTAATACCAAGCATTAATTTACGCGCGTTAACGTTTAACTGTTCGAGCACAAATTAACAAGCTTTTTTGTGCAAACAATGTAATAGAGCCCAGTATCTTTACCTCACTTGGTCTTCACTCTGTGTCATTGGCCATATAATGGAGTGAATGGGTCAATCACTGACTCAAATCACTGTATTGTGTGGGATGTATTCAAAGGACATCACCAAGAGGTAGATTAGAAGTCTTTTAAGGGGGGCGTGGCCTGACCGAGCTCTGTGATGGCTGCTTGAAGTGGGAGCTCCAACGTGATAGCCTTCTAATTGCTCCTGCACAGCGGATCAGCGAACAATGGTGAAGGGAAAAGCACGGGGGACGACCACTGCTACCCCAGAGACCCCCAGACCGACTTTACAGGGCTCCATGGATGCATTTTTACAGACACCGGCAACCTCGCAGTTGGGGCCTACTCTGCGGCAGCCTCGCCATCGCAGTCTGAGGCCTCGTGGAGCGGAGATCACCCGTGCCTGCGTCGGATGGAGGAAATGATGGTCGTCTTTGCTCTCCAAACAGGGCCTTCTTGATCTGGCCGCGACGTTGGGAGAATCGCTACGAGGTGAGGTCTCTGCTATAAAAACGGGCCTGGCAGACTTAGAGACCCGGGTGCTCCACCTTGAAACCAAAGCACTACATGCGGTGAGTGACACGCAGGGAGGCCCTGGCTCCCCGGTTATGTCCACACTGCTCCGCCACCTAGATGACCTGGAAAACCGGTCACGTTGGCAGAACATACGCATAAGAGGGGTGCGAGAGTCGGAGACGGAGCTGACCGCTTACCTGGCACGACTATTTACTTTCACTTTACCAGATGGAGCCATTTTCCCCTTGGTGATAGGCCGGGGACATAGAGTCTACCGGGCACCATTGTAGATGGACGTCCAGAAGGAGACCCGCGACGTACTGTGTCACGTTTCTGATTTTCGGATGAAGGAGGAGATTATCAATGCGGCAAGGACTCAATGCGCTTGGGACTTTGAAAACTATAAGGTGGAGCTGTATAATGATTTGTCCCGCTTTACATTTATGGCCCGCAGGGCTCTGCGGCCGGTGACCATGGCGCTCCAGGAGAAGGGCATCCTATATCGATGGGGTTAACTATATCTCGTTACATACTTTTCATAACGGTGTGGGTGTAGCGATTAAATCACCTGTGGATGTCACTTATTTTGTGCGGGAATTGCAGCTGCCTGCAGTGCAGATTTCGGACTGGGAACGGGCCTTGACGGAGGATACTGCTCGCGACATTGATGTCCCCCCTCGAGATAACGGAGACAGCACCAGACTCGGAACTGTGGTCGTTTATGGGAGGAAGAAACAGGAGATCCCCCTGTCTTGGAGGAGTGATGTGTTTGGAGGCGCAATTCTGAGTTTGACTCTCGTGGCCTTTTTGCCCGGATTGTTTCGGGTGTGGAGACCCTTGCCTGGCATTGTTCCTGCCAGGGTTTTTTGTGATTTTCCCCACTGCTGCGGTAGGTAAGACCCGAGGAACGACCTGCCCTGGGGAAGGTTTTGGGACACGTCTATGCGGACTTCACGTTAATCTATCACACTTCCTACCCGGGAGTAGAGACCCAAGGACGGCTGGGTTGCAATCACAGAGGTCGGATTAATTTTGAACTGCCTTAGCAAAAGCCCCCCCAGCTTGATTTCGGAAGTCTGCTGTTTTGCTTGGACGTGGATGATGACCACCAAACTCCCCTACAGTGGTTGCGGGGCGGTTTATTCCCATTTTTTTGGCCATTGTTCGCATGATCATTTTGGACATGTGGTTTGTGGGACTCTGGGATTGGGAATTGCTTTACACGGATTGCCCGGGGGAGGGGGGAGAGCAAAATGGGATGTGCTTGGAGGGGGACTGTGGAGTTTACTTTCTTTATGTATATGGGTTTCTTGGCAGTTTTTGGGAGGGAGGGAGGGAGGGTGGAATTATATGGGAGGGGGGTTCTAGGGAAATAAGGGTGAGGCCTGCGGGTTTAGAAAGAATATAAAAAAAAATGTATTTTATAAGTTTGCATAAGTAAGGGGTTAGGGGGTAGAACACTATATTGTACTGTATGGGTAGGGGGTGAGGGGAGGAGGGAGGAAGGGGGGATAGCTATAACACGTATATATAAAAAAAATGTATTTTATAAGTTTGCTTAAGTAAGGGGTGGGGGGTAGTACACTATAATATACTGTAAGGGTAGAGGGTGGGGGGAAGGGGGAGGAAGGGGGGATAGCTATAACACGCATATAAAAACCACAAAAAAATATATATATATAGGACAGTACTCCTGAGACTTACGTTGTAAGGATGGATTGAATGGGAGATGGTGGAACGGAGCTAAGTGCCGTGTTTGATGAGGATTTTTGGATTTCTCGCCTTTCTCTCCCATGTCTGTGGGTGTTTAGGCTGTATATGCTATAAGAAGGTGGAATTTATATAGGAAGGAGGGCTGTGTGATGTTTGGAATAAAGGGTGCGGGGGAGGGGGAAAAATTTTATTTCTATTTCAAATGTATATAAATGGTTTCTCTGGTTTTATGCAGCGTTTTTTCTGAACCCGGTATGCCATTCCATTTTATGTTCATTGAATGTCGTGGCTTTCGACCCTATTTCCGGAGTTACAGTTATCAGGGATGGGTTCTGGATAGTACTGGAGGGATGGTGACCTGAGATGTATTTTATTTGAATGCTATATACGTATTGTCTTGCTTGAAGGTCGCTTTTTGCCTTTCCGTGCTTTCTCTATGTACTATATTTTGCTTAATGACTGCAGAAGTATTGCGTTATATCGCTGATCCGCTGTCGTTTATTCATTACCTTGCAACACGTTGGCCTGTGGCCTGTATCTTCTTCGTTTAATCTTTTCTTTTCTTCTTTCTTTTCTCTGCTTTCTCTGTCACTATTAAGAGGCTGTCGGCTGATTGCGTCTCTTTTCCTCTTTTCCTCGTTTCTTCTTTGCCTGCCCCAAGGTTCTGGCGTAAATTTTTCTCAGGGGGCCTGCCCGGGGTGGTGATGCTCCACTTGGACAGGTAACCTGACGGATGCCTACGCCTCTCTGAACACTGAGGCTGGCGGCACACGAGCGTTTTGAGAGAATGGAAGGAACGTCCGTGAAAGTGGGCGTTCCTTCCACTCTCTGCGCTCAGCGTACAAAGCGCAATCCTCCTATGGAGAATCACGCTTTGTATCCTGTCAGCGTCTGTTTAGCTTTTTGACGGGGAGGGCTTTTTCACGTCCGGTGGATGGCCTTCCCCGTTAAAAACGCACGGACGTAGGGAAGTGCAGGCGCACATGAGTCGTAAATATGCTCGTGTGCCGGGGGCCTTAGTGTTCATTGTTTTGTGTGTGTCCTTTGTTCTGTGTGTGTTGTGTGTTCTCTTTCTTCTTGTTTCCTTGCTGCTCTTTTCCCCTCGTCCGTCCCTTTTTTTTTTTTTTCTCTTTTCCTCTCATTTTGTTTTCTCTGACCGCTCTTTTCTTTCCCCCCTTTTTTTCCTTGCTTGAGGTTTGGGAACATGTCAGGGGGGAGAGTGGAGGCGGGGGGCAGCACTGGCACTCCTGGTATTGGAGATAAGACGGGTCCCGAGGTCATTACGCTACTTAACCTATAACGTTAAAGGACTTAATGTTCTGGAGAAGCATGGACGGCTTCTCCGTGAACTTTTGGCTCTAAAAGCTTCGGTGGTCTTCTTACTGGAGACACAATTTTGTGCGGACGCACCTCCCCAACTACTCACTCGGGCATTCCCCACGGTGTTTTTCAGCAATTATACCCTTGGCAAATCGCGTGGTACAGCGATCTTATTTGCAAAAGATGTCCCTTTTGTGCTCATGGACACGCTTTGCGATGACGAGGGCAGATATCTTTTTGTTAAGGGTACAGTTTCGGGGGTGGCCTATACTTTCGCTTCCGTATATTTGCCGAATAGCAACCAGCATCGGTGCCTCGCGCGAATCATGAAGAAATTGGATAAGTTTCAAATGGGTACTGTTTATACTCAAGTAGTCCGCTAGTTTTTGTTGACAAAAATTTACCTTAAAATTGGAGGGGTAGCGTTATATTCGAGACATCTGCATTGCATGTTAAATAAAAAACTTGCCTTGCTCTGGATCCCAACAGGGTTATCCAAAGAGATTCGAAAAGTCACCGCATGTTCGGTGACTTTTCGTTCTCTTCAATTCGGTTCCTTTTGCCGATTGCATTTCGGTGACCCTGCGGTGTATTCAGCAAGCACCACAGGGTCCCCGAATTGCAGAGAAAAGCTGCCGCAAACCTGACGAAAACTAACCGAATGCACACTGAAAACAAGCAAAAACATCTGGATTAACCTTCGAAGAAGCCGAACAGGAGCCGAACAGGAGCCGAATCACACAGAGCCGAATCACACAGAGCCGAAGCAGCTGTGACGTAGAGGAGGCAGTGAATAAATTAGCAAAACCATTTGTATGAATCTGGGAAAATGAAACGCTGTTTGCAAAGAAACTACTGAGCGAAAATGTCTGAAATTTTCACAGGAGGTCCAGGGAATGATAATAAAGAGGGCTGTTACAAAAAAAATAAGCAAACTGAAAAAAAAAAAAAAAAAAATCGGACTTTTAAATTTTTTAAAAAAAATTCAGAAAAATGCTTAAAGTATCCTAAAAAATCTATAAATAAAGAGACTTTTTGCTGCAGAATTTTATAATGAACGGTTTATTAGATATTGAATTAAAACGGGAATATTTTTAACATTGAAGCCTATGGGATTCTCCTGAATAAATTTGCCGAATTAAACCACCGAATGGCAGGGCATTAGGGGAACCTTTCACTGCTGGTTTGTGTTCTCTGAATAGCCGAAGCAGTGCTTTTTCATGGGGATTTCACTGCCCTCGAACAGGGACCGAACAGGCACCGAATGTGACAGGCAATTCGCCAGGATTTGGCGTATTGCTTGCTCTCTGGATAGCCGAATGGCCAGGAAAGGTAACCGAACGCTGATTTTCAGCGTTCGGTTACCTTTCTCAAGCAATTCGAATCTCTTTGGATAACCCTGCAAGTCTCCCGGAAGTTCCGGTAGTCTCGCTGAAGTGAATGTGGGCTCCCTGATGCTTGCAAACACTTCAGGAACTCCCGGATTTGGGTGAGGTGGGATCCATAACGGCCAGAGGGCATGTTCTGTTTAAGCCAATCATTCACCTCGCTCGCCTCAGCTGGCCATCTAATCGCTAGTAAAGAAGACTGGCCGGCAGCTTCAAACTTAGTAACAACTGCAATCATTCTAGAGCAGAGCACCCTGGCCTGAGAGGGAGCCTGACTGTGTTAAGAGAACCTGGAAGGATTTTAATTGTTTACCGGTACAGTAACATTGTGCTCCTCGCGTTATATCGTTATATTCGATGTCTTGAGTATTCTCTCATTTCCATAATAAATCTCTATCCATCGTGTTATATTTGGGTCGCACTATACTCGAGTATCTACGGTATTTTGATCCTGGCGGGGGACTTTAACGCCCCTTTGGGATCCCCGGATGGACACTTCTCGTCGTCAGTCGTCGATCCCCCAAAGTTCTATCCGACATCTTAAACGTACGTTGGACTCCCTTGCGCTTGGTGGATGTTTGACGTGCTCTGAACTCAGGGTCTCGAGATTTCACGCACTACTCGTCCGTACATGCGTCTTTTTCGAGAATCGACTATCTCTTCATGCAACAACATCAATTGCACTTACTACTCGAGTCAGATATAGGTACCCGTACGTGGTCGGACCATTCGCCAGTGTGGATGGCTTTGACCTCTCCACTTTTTCGCCCTCGAGAAAGATCTTGGAGACTGAATACACACCTGCTTGATGACCCTGGTTTTACGACGGAACTATCTTGTGCCATAAAGCATTATTTTGAGGAAAACGCAGATGTAGGTGAGGTCTCGGAAGTTACGGTTTGGGAGGCACATAAGGCGGTGGTGCGGGGCCTGCTTATTAGAAAGGCTGTCGCGTTAAAGAAGGCCAAGTCGTCAGAAATGGCAGATCTCCTACAGGATATCAGATGCCTAGAACAGTCCCATCTTTCGGCGTCAGATGACACAGACTTTAGGGAGGCCACGCTACTGCGGCGACACCTCAATGACATCCTTAACGAGAATCTGAGACTGGAAGCGTGCTTTACAGGAAAATAAGCCTGGAAAGTTACTGGCACAATTGCTCCGTCAACGTCGAGATCTCAATTATGTCTCCAAGATTAAAATGGGGACTGATCGAATGTCACCTAGGCCTGATGAGATTATTAAGGAGTTTGAGTCCTATTACCGTAGGCTGTATGACATAGACGGTTCGACAGGGGGAGTAGATGCCCAACCTAATATCTCCAGGTATCTGCAAGATAAGATCCATACTACGCTGTCTGCTGAGGAAAGGGAGACGCTCTCTGCTCCATTTACATCTGCGGAACTTACAGCAGTAATGAAACTCATGAAAAAGGGTAAAAGTCCTGGCCCGGATGGCCTACCGGCTGAATATTATAAACATTTTGCACCGGACATATATCTGCAGATGCTTTCAGCCTTTCAATCGGTAGGAGCAGATACTTCTTTTCACCCTCATACGGTGGCGGCTACGATAGCAGTCATACCGAAACCGGGAAAAGATGTCTCGGAATGTAAGAATTATAGACCCATATCCTTGCTGAACACAGACGCAAAAGTATTTGCTAAGCTATTGGCCGAGCGTTTGAAGCCCTTTCTGTCTCAACTGGTCCGACCGGATCAGGTGGGTTTTATTCCGGGATGGGAAGCCATGGATGCCACCTCTAGAGCGTTGGGTGCAGTCGCTTATGCAAGAAAGTCAGGGGAAGGGGTAGTGCTGTTATCGATGGATGCCGAAAAGGCGTTCGATAGAGTGAATTGGCCTTTTCTATTTTTGGTGTTACGGCGGATGGGGCTCCCGGATGTTTTTTTGGATCAGGTACAGACATTATATATACCAATCCCTCGGCCCGTATTCGTGTGAATGGAGCACTTTCGGCAGCCATTCCAATCTGTAATGGAATTAGACAGGGCTGCCCCTTGTCGCTGTTATTATTTGCGCTGTATCTGGAGCCACTCTTGGAAGCTGTTCGTTCTACCAATTCCAAAACGGGGATCCGAGACGCCTCTACTCATCACGTGGTCTCTGCTTACGCGGACGACCTGCTTTTTATGTTCACAAATGCTGAAACATCATTGCCAGTGGTGACAATGGTTTTGTCAGACTTTGGTGAGGTCTCTGGGTTCTGGGTAAGCATGGACAAGTCGGAATTACTCAATGCGAATCTCTGATCTCTGAAGATGTGTAGCTAGACTGAGGCGGTCGGTACCGTTTACGTGGTGTGCTGATCGCCTGAAATACCTGGGAATCTGGATATCGCCGTCCCCTGCGCAGCTTTACGCCCTTAATTATCAACCACTGTTGGATGTCGTCGTCTCGGAGTTATCTGGTTGGTCTAAAAAGTTTATTTCTTGGTCGGGACGGATCAATACATTGAAGATGAACGTCGTACCCAGACTTTTATATGTTCTTCAAATGGTCCCGATTTCTTTGTCTGCCAATTTCTTTAAAATGTTCTGAACGGCGGCTCTACGTTTTATTTAGCTTTGTGGAGGCCCACGTGTACGTTATGCGACACTTTGTCGCCCTAAGTCTGAAGGGGGATTAGCATTACCAGATGCAAAACTTTATTACTACTCGACTCACCTTACACGTCTTCTGGAATGGTCCCTCCAGAAGTCGGAGAAATTGTGGTTAGACTTAGAGGAAACGCTGTTGTCGGGGTCCGTGGGAACAACAAAAGGTTTGGTGTCTTACCAATGAAACACTGGGTATTTGGAGACGATTGCGTATGCAATTTGGGTTGACATCCTCGATTTCACCGCTTTTACCATTACGGGACAATCCTGATTTCTCTCCGGCCCTTTTGTGTCCGGCCCTTGCAGCGAGATTCGACCTACCGGACAGGATAACAGTCGCGACTTATTTGAAGGACAGGAATCCTCCCCCGTTACAGAGCTTGGAAGGAACACAGACGATCCGTCTTCAGGAACGGTTCAATTCTCATCAGATCCAATCGTATTTGCGCTCTCTAAAGGCAGGTTTCAGCCTTACCCATCCCCTTACTCACTTTGAACAGTACTTTCAGCTTGGTATCCCGTTGGCCAGAAGTTTTTCCACTCTATACTGCATGCTCCTTGGGCTTTATGCAGAGACCCCGGCTTTTAGAAACAGATGGAGTGTCGTGATGGGGAGAAATATTTCTGATAAGGAATGGATTAAAACTTTCACACTCATCCATAAGGGAACTGGAGCTTTGAAATGTGCGGAAAATGCATATAAAATTCTTACCTTTTGGTATCGGACCCCGGACCGATTACGAAAAATGTTTCCTCTCCATGATCCACGATGTTGGCGGTGTAAGGCGGCTTACAGCGACTTCCTGCATATTTGGTGGGATTGTCCCATGATTCAGGTTTTTTGGAACATGGTTCACACCACGGTTCGTGCCGTTTCAGATTCGGACATTGAGTTTGTGCCCTCTAACTATATTTTGTTGCAGTTTCCTGCATCCATAAAAGTTATGAAGCGGTCGGTACTATTGAGATAGGTGACTGCAGCCAAACTGTTGATTCCACTGCATTGGGGCAAATCGTCGCTACCCTTGTGGCGAGACTGGGTGGATAAGGTCGAATTCTTACGCAGATTGGACAACCTGATAGCAAAGGACCTTGACCGGGTTGAACAATTTGTAATGACTTGGTTTCATTGGGATACCTATGTGAGCTCAGCCCCTGACAGACGCCAGGAAGGGGCACGGCTGGACCCGTGAGTGTGGGAACTGTCCGATGGAGCATGATTCATGGGGGTGGACATGCCGCAGTGCTGTTATCCCAGAGAAGCCTAGTGGAGTCTGCGGAGACCAGGAACTGTGCTTGTCCCGGTGAGTTACCTGCCTATCGATATGCCATGTCATTCCCCTCAGGAATGTTTCCAACCCTCCCCCCCTATCTTCTTCCCCCCTTCCTTATCCCCCCTCTCCTTCCTCCCCCTCTCCTTCCCCATCTCCTTCCTCCCCCCCCTCCTTCCTCCCCCTCCTCCTTCCTCCCCCTCTCCTTCCTCCCCCCTCTCCTTCCCCATCTCCTTCCTCCCCCCTCCTTCCTCCCCCTCCTCCTTCCTCCCCCCTCTCCTTACTCCCCCCTCTCCTTCCCTCCTTTTTTTTCCTTCCCCCTAAACTTTCCCTGGACCTCTACCCTTCACTGATGTTTGTCTCTTTTTGTGTTGTCTTCTTATGCATGTTTTTATCATTGTTTTGTCAACTCTGTCTGTTTGTCTGTCTGTAATTATGGTATGTTGCTGATAGTCTGTCTATACCTTTTGCAGCATGGCAGTAGCTTTTAATGCCCAGGAAGATTCCTTCCCGAGGCTGGTCAGCTGTAGTGCGACATACATCTGCAGTTGTTTCACCTCACACTGTTATTGGTCAGGTCGGGTTTTCGCTCTGCACCGTCTGAACGTATGTACAGTCTTACACTCTGCCTGGGAGGATCCATTATGTATATGTCGAACAAATCTTACAATTGTGCTACTCCTGCTGCTGTTGTTTATGGCTGTCTATTTTCTCAAAAAATGTGATTGCAAAAAAAGAAGTCTTTTAAGCACCCTGTCATATCTCATTCAGTTGCCAGCTCTTATCTCAGTTAGCATGGAAAACAATAGCCTCCTGCCGCCTTTCCAAACATTTCTTCCTCACTTCATTAACTGCTAAATACTGTAGATTAAATAAACAAGAGACACACAGCAAAGCTGTTGGTAAATGTTGCACCATGGGAAAAATACACAAAATGGAAACAAGAGAAAAAACCTACATTTATTACTCATTTTTCCATGCAATTCCTTCGAACAAAGAAAAAAACAGCAGCATGTGTTTTATAATGTGTTTTTGTTTGTAATGCACATGTAATGTAGCGGGACTCGCGGCTCAGAAGTGCAATCCTCCATGGAGTCCTACAGCAGCATGGAAACGCTACCGCGAGTATAATTTTTTTTGAGAAAGTATTTTACCAGGAAGGATACATTGATATTTCTCTCGTTTTCAAGTATGTCCTGGGTGGCGAGTATGTACCGTTCGGTGTCTTGCCCAAGGACACTTACTGGAGAGGAGCTCTTGCTGGAATCGAACCCGTCTCAACCTGCTCTCTCCACGCAGAGCAGTGATGTTAAATCTACTCCACCCAGCCAGGTGGGTAGTGCTTGGTTCTGGGGCAGGCTGCTGAATTAGCGCCTTTGGTGGAATCTCATGCAAAAATGGGGAAGTTACGGGGAAACTTGCAGGGGACCTGCCGCGATTTCCTTCTGAAAGCATATGTATTATACATGTTGCAGGGCAAAGCTTTTCCTGTGCTTCCCCCTGCATGAAATAGTAATATGTGTCTAGAAAACCATGGCAGATCTGGCAACCCGCAACCATCCAGGAACATTTGGTCCTTTTTGGTGTATGGTCCATGAAATGTATTTGCATTACAGGTTTCTGACGCCCTTTTCATGAACATTAAAGAGGATATTCATTAAGCGCTGGTGCTTTCCAGTTGCAAAATCACGTAACAGGTCAATGTAACGTTATTGAAACACTTCCTACTAACCTGAGATCCCTCGGTGCAGAGGGTGGCGCAATCTGCTGCTTCTTATGGCCACTAGAGGTGGAAGGGTTCCCATTGATCTTACGCGACGTCAGTGTGTGTGTTCCAGGTCAGCGGCTGCAAAATATTCCAACTCGAACTGCTGATACGGCGGCTTGGCCTGAATGGAGCTGCTAATGGCAAGCTGAAAATAGGAAAAGGTTTGAAGTTTTCCCGTTTCCATCTCCTTGTTAACGAACCAGTGGCAATGTGGCCCAAAAATCGGGTCTCATAGCTTTACACCAGAGTTGGAATACAGCCAAAGATTTACTGTATTTTATTTTTTAAAAAGACGCTGGAAACAAGAAACCAGCCCATTTATATAAGTGTTTCATAACAATCTGTTTCCATAAGAGCATTTAAATGCTGCTAAAATTTCACATTCAGGTGACAGGCAGAGAAGTCTCCAGTCTCTTCATCCATTATACATATGTTGTTTTATGCAACGGATGTTTAGACGTAATTTGCGATCAGCAGCAAGAGAACATATAAGAATAACTAAAAACAAAAGTTGTTTTCTTGGAGTTCTCTTTGTGAGTCTCCAGGACCTGATACCAGCATTTCACTCAGCGTCTGGCTGATAATAAAGCGTCTGGTGTCACATAGACACGGGAAAAGTGAGATGGTACAGAAAAGGGACTTGTGCTGATTTTTTTTTTCACTTACCATCTCTCTTTTTGGCCGGGGCCACACAAATGTACAGAAGGTCGGAAAGACATTCTTTCTGCTCAGACGCCCTTGTGGTCACCTTGATGTGTGCACTGCTCTACAAAGCATGAGCATCCTGCAGAGGGTTGGTCTCTGTAAACCCGTCTGACATCGGCCACAGCGTTCGATGTGTAAGTAACAGCCACGTCTTTCATAATGTACAATAATAGTACGTATGTTACAGCTTGTGGTTCTTCCAGCGCATCCTTGAAATGCTACGATGGACGTTGAGGGTGCAGGGTGTCATAACGGATGCACTTATTATTATTATCCTTTCTTTATATAGCACCACATATTCCGCAGCACTTTACAAGATCAGTGTACAAGGGGTTAATACATTGGAATATCACACATGGTGATGACCTGATTCAGGGGGGGTTCCTGTTCAAAGGAATTTATAATCTATGAGATGTACAAGTATTTTGTGAGGTAGGTGCATCCATATCGTTGTGTCTTACCCAAGGACACTCGCTGGTGGCGTCTTCTGAGTGGGATCAGGACGTCGCTCCATGATTGTAGAGCAGCGACCTGGTGGTTAGGTTGAACCTGTTTCTCGTAAAGTCTTGCTTCTCCACAATATTGGAGGGATGTGCTGAATGGTATTTTGACTTACTTCTCCACGGACGAAGGACAGACACATTACCACTGGACTCCACAGCCGATATTGGGTGGTAGGCAAGTATTTACCATCAGGAGTCTTGCCCAAGGACACTTACTGGAGAGGTGCATTGACCAGGATTCAAACCTGTGTCTCCACAGTTATAGAGCAGTGATGTTACCTCTACTCCATCCAGCCATTACTTACTACATGTTTGTGGTCACAGCCTTAATGGTAACATCGTAATAGGGGCCCTAATGTTTAGAAGGACCACATTAGGTCATCGAAACTCAAAAAGCTCAACAGAGATCTTTAGAATCAAGCTTTCGTACAGTCTATCCCCTGACGACGATGACAGGCAAGAAATAAATAAAGAATCTTGGAAAAGGATGACTATCTGGTCTATAATAACACATCACGACAGAAGATGAAAACTGGGGCATTCATTGCACTTGAATATCCTGCTCAGCCGACAACACAATGCTAGCAAACAGCCATTTTAATTTGACGTTAAAGTAGAAACTGCTTGATCATCTCAAATTCAAACTCATTGTGCGTCGGAAAGCTTTTTTTTGTGCTGATTATTGTGTCTCTGTACGATGCTTTTGTACAGGGCTTCACATATATCAAAGGGGTTTTTTTTCATAGTCAACATTTCAGCGATGATCGATGTTCCAACCAATTCCATTTTTCAAAAGAATCAATTTTCTTTGAAGAAGGTTAGGGTCAGGGATAGTATATATTTGAGGTGTTGTGTACGTGTGTGTTTGTTTTTTTCTCTCTCCATGAAATAATAGACGTTGTCAGGTTCACTGAATGTTGAATTGATCTGGTCGCTTAGAATCCACTTGACCCGAGACTGTTGCTAGGGGACATTGTAGCCACAAGTAACTCCATGATGGACATGGCGAGACTTGCAGTCTATGTATATGATACTGTTCTATAGGTTAACAAAATGTGGAAAAAAAAATTGTGAATACCTTGAAACTCAGTGACTGCACAGATTATTTTAATAGACTGCTTCCCCCAGCAGTTCCCTCATATTATAACCTCCGATCCAAGACCTGCACCTTACTTGGGGTGCCACAATACAAAAAGAAAGTGGCTCGATCCTCATTTTCCTACAGAGCACCGCAGTTATGGAATAACCTCCCAGGCGCCATCAAATCTTCCCCCAGTCTAAAGTCACTTATGAGAGCTCTAGTAACATATCTTGATACCGAATGCACCTGTAAACATGTAACATAGTGACTATATTTATTTTCCGTGTTAATCTGTATATTTGTGTTGTTTTTTTTATATCTTGCATTTTATTACTTTTTATTTCTGTAACGTCTGTAAAAATTGAATGTTCTTGAAACCCAGGACATACTTGAAAACGAGAGAAATCGCAATGTATCCTTCCTGGTAAAATACTAAGGGCCACAACCACATTACACTCTTAACGCTAACGTTAGCCACGATGTCTACCACATATTACAATCCAAACGCAAACGGGTTAAGTAACCCGTTTGCGTTTGGTACCTTGCGATTTTCAGCGCGAGGTTACTGTACTTTGCGCTCCCTATACTTAACACGGGGAGCGCAAAGTGTTAATCAGCGTCAGGATTACAAAGTCCTGACGCTGATTAACGTCCGGCTCTGGTTAGTGGAAAGTTAACCAGAGCCAGGACTCGGTGTTAACGGATTCCGCTTCTGCAGAATCCGTTAACACCAGCCTAAAAAATAAAAAAGTAATCTTATACTCACCTCCTGTCCCGCGGCGAGGACCGCGGCTCCAACCGCCTTCTCCGTCTGGTGGGAGCAGGGAAAGACTGGGGGAAAAAAGTCCCCCCAGTCTCCCCCTGCGTATCACTACACTGACCGGCCGGATCTCACGAGGCGCGATCCGGCAGGTCATGTGACCGCCGGCTTCAGGCTCAATGGAGATCTCGCAGGCAATACTGCGTGGTAACAATGCAGGCAGCTTTTTAAGCGCCTGCATTGTAATTCCACGCTAAAACGGGGGCAGTAGGGCGTAAACTGCAGGCGCAGTTTTTCTCTCCATACTACCCCAGTTTTAGGGTGGAGATTGTAATTTAGCTCTAAATAAGTAAATATTTTCAATTATTAGCTAATTATGTTACTTTATGTTTTGATGGTTTACTTGTAATCTCGACTGAGGTTTGTTTAACATTTTGGGTTGCTGCTCCAAAAGAAGGCAAAAAAAAACCAGTCTGAAGCGCTCGCCAATATGCAACATACTGGGAAAAAATCCTCCTTGACCCCAGATAAATTTTTTTTTGAGAAGGGATTTTACCAGGAAGGATACATTGAGATTTCTCTCTTTTAAAGTATGTCCTGGGTGGCGAGTATGTACCGTTAGGTGTCTTGCCCAAGGATACTTACTGAAGAGGTGCTCTTGCCGGGATTTGAACCTGTGTCTCCACAGTCTCTCTCCATGGATATAGAGCAGTGATGTTACCTCTACTCCACCCAGTCGATATTAGATTTCTCCTTGGATCAAGCAGCTTTCACCCACATATTAAGTATTATAACTCTTACAATGTTATTCAAAGAGAATCGAAAAGTCACCGCACGTTCGGTGACTTTTCGTTCTCTTCAATTCGGTGCGATTTGGCGATCCCATTTCGGCCACCCTGCGGTGTATTCAGCAAGCACCACAGGGCCGCCGAAATGCAGGGAAAAGTCACCGCAAACCCGAGGAACACTCACCGCAAAACCCAGGCGAATGCACACCGAAACCCGCAAAAACATTTGGATTAACCCCACCGAACATGCCGGAGAAACCCGAGCAGCCGCCGATCACAGCGCAGAGCAGCCGCTGGAAAAACCCAACACGGCAGATGAATGGAGTGAAAAAAACAAAACAGTACGCTTGAATGTTTTAAAAGTGAAACGCTGTTTGCAAAGAAACTACTGAGCGAAAATGTCTGAAATTTACATATGATCCAATGAATGATAATAAAAAGGGCTGTTACAGAAAAAAGAAAAAACTTTAATTTAAAAAAAATATTAAAAAAAATGCTTAAAAGTAGGGATGCACCGATACCACTTTTTTAAGACCGAGTACGAGTACCGATACTTTTTAAAAGTACTCACCGATACTGAGTACCGATACTTTTATTTAATGTCATGTGACGCTTTCCAATAGGAACAGACCTCATATAAAAATTTATATGAGATTGACATGGATTTGCCCCAGGTCTCATGGATTTGCCCCCAGGTCTCATGGATTTGCCCCCAGGTCTCATGGATTTGCCCCCAGGTCTCATGGATTTGCCCCAGCTCTGATGGATATGTCCCCCAGGTCTCATGGATTTACCCCCAGGTCTCATGGATTGGCCCCCAGGTCTCATGGATTGGCCCCCAGCTCTCATGGATTTGCCCGCAGCTCTCATGGATTTGCCCCCAGGTCTCATGGATTTGCCCCCAGGTCTCATGGATTTGCCCGCAGCTCTCATGGATTTGCCCCCAGGTCTCATCGATTTGCCCCCAGCTCGAACGCTGGGGAAGCTGGCCGTGTGCATGTAAAGCAAGCGGCCAGCGTTCCCCTCCGGCGCGCCGCGATACTCACGCATCCTGAAGGTCCGGTCGCTGGGCAGTGATGCGATCACGTGGCCGCCGGGCACATCTGTGACGCTGCCTCCAGCCGAGAGGCTGCGTCACAGGAGTGCCCAGTGGCCGCGGGAACGCATCACTGCCCAGCAACCGGACCTTCAGGATGGGTGAGTATCGCGGCGCGCCGGAGGGGAACGCTGGCTGCGTGCTTTTCATGCACGCGGCCAGCTTCCCCAGCCCCGCGGATACCGGCAAGCCGGCCCAGCGCCGGCTTCCGGTATTGGCGGGATGTATCGGGCCGTTTGCACAAGTAACAAGTACTGGTGCAAACGGCAATATCGGCCCCGATACCGATACTAGTATCGGTATCGGTGCATCCCTACTTAAAAGGTCCTAAAAAAATCTATAAATAAAGAGACTCTTTACTGCAGAATATTATAATAAACGGTTTATTAGATATTGAATTAAAACGGGAATATTTTTAACATTGAAGCCTATGGGATTCGCCTGAATAAACCTGCCGCATGAAACCACTGAATAGCAGGGCAATTCGGCAACTTTTCACTGCTGTTTTTTGCTCTCTGAATAGACTAAGCATTGCTTCTCTATGGGGATTTCACTGGCCTCGAACAGACACTGAACAAGCACCGTATGGCACATTTGGCGAATTGCCTGCTCTCTGGATATCCGAATGGCCAGGAAAGGTAACCGTACGCTGAATTTCAGCGTTCGGTTACCTTTCGGCCCCAATTCGGAGCTCTTTGAATAAACCTTTTAATATTCTGTTTTTGCAGGAAGTCATCCAGCCGTCGTTTAAAAATCTGTACAGTCTCTGACCCAACCACCTCAACAGGCAGAGAATTCCACAGCTTTATTGTTCTCACTGTAAAATATGTAAGTGGAGCTGTGACCTGTTTTTAGTGTTATGGGGATTTTTTAGCATCACATTGTTTGTTTTTGTTTTTGTAGATAAACAGGAGGCAATAAATTGCCATGGCTTATGATATATTTTGCTGTCTCTGGATCTTGGGCTTCAGAATCCTGCTTGTTGTGAGTAATTCAAAATATAGGCATGGATGGGATTCCTCAATGAATGGCAGATACACATAAAAAAAGATAAAAGCTCGTTTTGGATGATGAGTAAACTAGATGTGGCAGATTTCACTTGTTCGTTTCCATTACTGTCAATGATTGCTAACAATTGAAAAGCCGAGACATTATTTCACTCCCCGAGCAGGAGACAGGTTCTTTTTTTGTCCTTCTGTCACCGTGTTAAATGAATAAATGCATCTGTTTTAAATAACCTATGGCCTGTTCACATCCAGCAGCATTTTAATAAGTAAAATCACTGTATTTGAATAATGGCACACACAGAAGCAGTGACATTGTTTCGCAGACCCGACCTGACCTATGCAGATCCATATCCAGAATATGAGGGGTTTATTGGACCAGGAAAAAAAAGAAACTATGATTAAATTATTTTTAAGAGGAATTTATTGATTGAATGGGTTTTTTGCCCATTTTTCTTATTTATGAAAAAGGTCAGAGCAAATAGAGTGACAGAAAGTACAAGGAGCAACACGAGGGACTATAAAACAATTAAAGAAATAAATACAAGACCAAAATTAAGAACACAAAGACAAAAAAAGACAAAATCAATGTCATACAACTTAGCAAAGAAACATATGTGTTTCTTTGCTATGTTCAGTCGTCAAGGTAGACCTAATGGGAACTCCGTTCCTTGTGCAAAGATTGTGGGTGAATTCCATTCCCGAACTTTCCTGCTCAATTTGTCCCCTGGTGCTATATATTATAAAAAGTGTTTCACAAAGTCCCAAAAACAGAGTTTTAGGATCTGTATATTTTAACATCCCCCTTTTGACACAGAATCCATGCATACTGATGCCTGGGGATTGTACGGTCAGGTGTGTTGTATGTCCTTTGCGTTGCCTGGGCTCAGTGGTTACACAGTGCGAGCTCACATAGGCTGCTGCTGTCAATCGTGGCTCATGGTGGGACATGGACAGACAATGGGGGGGCATTGCTCCCACCCCACATACTCACAGTCAATTGGTGGTTCATATTTACAAATTACTTATTTTTAAGAAGGGAAGGGGAGCAGTTGACAGATGCATTAAAGGGCCACTACCACCAAAAAATGAAATGTCCTTATTGTAATTATTTTATGTTGCTGATATTTTACATGTGCTTTGTTTTTCTATTGTATGTTTAGCTAAGAAAATATTTTACTCTGTATGTGTCACTGGGTGCGTCCATTATGTGATCTTGTGTGTTGTAAACTTCCCCCCTCCTCTAGTATCTTTAAATCACTTGCTCCTCCCTGTTTAACATTGGCCATAGAATAGAGTGAATAGGTCTAAAGTCAAAGAAACCAATTCACATCATTGTATTGTGTGGGATGTATTCAAAGGACATCACCAGGAGGGTTGATTAGAAGTCTTTTAAGCTCCCTGTTTTATCTCATACAGCTGCCAGCTCTTATCTTGGAATAGCTTACACAATGCAATACACCCCCTGAAGCCTTAACCAAACATTCACTCTTCGAGTCCATTGACTGTTAAATTCTGTAGAAGATAAACCACAGCTGTAATGTCAAACGTTTGCACAGATTTTCGTAAATGTTGCATCATGAGAAAAATCCACAAAATGGAAACAGGAGATAAAACAAATTTTATTTTTCCTTTTTACATACAATTACCTCAATCAAAAAAAATAAACAACCCAGCAGCGTGTGTTTTATAATGTGTTTTTATTTGTAATGCACATGTAATCGAGTTACAGCTTATGTTAGTGGTAGCGTCTCTTTAACCGTATTGCTAGAAAGCATGAACGTGTATTTTTCTCCAGCCTGTCTGTCTGTATCGGTGCTCAATACACAAAAACTGATGTAAAACAAAAAAAGAAAAAGTAAAACTTAAATATAAGATAACATGTGAAAAAGAAAGGTTTAACATTAGTTAAATCGCCCGAGAATGGTCAATGTCATCAATCGAGACACAGGGCAAGGAGACTGCATCCCGGACCAATGGAGCAGCATTACCACAGAATACAGGAATTTCGGCTAAAGGTCGACCAATGAAAACCTTTTATTTTCTTTCTTATTTCCCATTAATAAAGTTTAGATTTGCTGCTATTTGCTCGCGCATTTCATGTAGTTCCCTTTCAAGGCTGAAGATGGAGGATTGATGATTCACTTACTAAATGCATAAAATTTTGATGGCATACTTACTACATGTATAAATCAGGCTCTCCCTATGCGCCAGCCTTTATAAATGTTTTCTGTAGGGATTTATCAGTAGTACATCAACTGCATAAATGTGATATATGTGTAATAAGGCACTGTTATGTCCTGTTTCTTATAAAAGCGCCTACACATGTTACATGGTGTATAAAAAGTGATTTATATATACGGCGGGTCAGGAAGTATACGGAAATGTAGCGGGAAAGCAATCAATCTTCTCCTTGCTTTTAATGGCCCAAGGATCTATGCTTGAAAGTCAAAAAAGCATTAAAAGGAGGTGAAAAAAAGCAGATTCCATACCATGAAACATTTCATTCCGATAACTAGAGAGAAATGTTAATGGAGTTAACAATGGGGAGCCAAGTCTTCCAAGCCATTACGTCTTCACTCATCCACTCATTACAAAGGGCCTCCATGAACAGCATGATTCGCCATTGTTATGCAACTCGATGTAGTTAAGGTCGCATGGGACGTGGAAATACCGAGGTATTGTTAACGATTTGTTCTCTCTTACACGTAGACAAATGCACAAAACGAGCCACCAAGGGGTTGACCGACCCGAGGATTTTCATCTAGATTGCTCGGAATTCGGATGAAGCAAAAAAATACTGAATGCTACAATGTAATCTCACAACGGCTTTACACAAAATGATACTTTAGTGAAAAGAAAGAGACAAAATTCCCTATTTTGATGACATTGTTAGATATAACTTGAAAATAGGTCATTCAGCAAATGCCGGTGTATGCCGAAGTCATGAACGCAGGCCACAATCGCCGCTGTTGCAACGGGACCAAAGCCGGCAATCGACAACAGAATAATAGAAGCAGCGGCAGGGGGAGCTTCACTGTGAAGCTTCTCCTGCTGCTGTTCGGTGAAATGCTGACGCTTGTCGCTATGACAGCCACGGTGATTTTCGCTGGTGTTTGCAATTTTTGGCAACTGAAAAACCCGCTATGGCTTTCCATAGAGAAAAAGGTATAATTACCTTAGAGTTCTGGCTTCTGGTAACAGGTAAAGGAGCAGGGTAAGAGGTACCAGTGAATAGGGCCGCCATCAGGAGGTGACAGCTCATGATATGTTCAAGTGGCTCCAGAGGTTCCTGGCTCTTGACAAGCTCTGTATAGCTTGTCTAAGTGCCACAGATGTAAGGGTGTGTCAGGAACCTTGCGCTGAACCCCTGGCAGTGCTCTTCAGGTGTTGCCCATCGCCTGTACCAAGATCCAGCACACAACCAGTTAACCACCTGACACACTTATCACATGACCAGACTTGAATAAAGGGCTACGCCCCCTCCACACCTTGCTTCATGATTTTGTAGCTCAACCCTTAAAGTGAGCAGACCTATAATCTGATGCTCTGAACCTTATTCTATACCTGGTCCAGAGATTCACCGGATTTTTACCATACCCCTGGTTCCTATCTCAGCTTGCTCACGCTCCTCCACCAACCCTGTGTTTGTTCTGTGAATAGATTAACCATTGCTTCTCTATGGGAATTTCACTGCCGAACAGCACTGTATTTCGCTGGCAATTCGCCAATATTTGGCGAACTGCCTGCATTCTGAATAGCTGATTGCTCCGAAATTGCACCGTATGGGGAAATTCCGAGTTTGGTGCAATTTTAGAGCCAATTCGGCTCTCTCTGAATAACCCTTTATATGTTCCTCTGGCGTATAGTTGTACTCACTGATTGGCCCCCCTTCTTTTCTTTTGTCTCTGCCTATCTTCCCCCCTTCTTTTTTTGCGACCTCTTCTCTTTTTTGCTACACTTGTGTGCGGCACCCTATTAATTTTCCCATATAAACACATGTATATATATATCCCATTTTCTATTTGTTAAGCTCAGTTTGTATTTATTATCACAATGCCACATCATGCAAGGTTTCGCTCTTACAGGCTGCATCTAAAGGTTTATCGACTTCGGTTGTGCATTTTACATATTGACTTTACATTAAACATTTCTTCGAACACGGAATCTTGTGACTTCTCTGAACTGCCAAAACCAATAAAATGTGAAATGGAAAACCAGTCATTCCTGACGTTGTGGGGAATCAGTGAAGAGGGGCGCGAAGAGTGAAGTGGCAGCTGAAAAATGACGAGTAAAGAAGATGGGTTTGGTGGTAGATGAATAGACGCAACGTTTTATAGGGTTCGACACCGGAAAAAGGTTACTGGACTAGAGCTGGGAGATAAGAAAATGAATAATTGCTATTTTGTAGCATTTTATTTGAGATATGAATGAACTGGAAGAATGTTTTGTGGGCAGTAATGTCTGATTGGAAGGCTGGAAGAGTGATCTTGGCCTTAGTCAATCTCTCGATTTTTACAAGGGTTTGGGGATTCATTAGAAGTACATTTGGGGTGCAAAGGATATCATTTATTGGACCTGGGCACCCATAATATTTTAAAACATGCTGAGCATCCTGACACGTGTTCTTCCACAAACCCAGAGTTCCAAGATTAACCAGCAATGGACAGGTTTGATGCTTTAGACATGGTCAGTGACTCAATGGTATTTCAATTTATTTACTCAATTTATTAAAAATGTTTTTTTTTTATAAAAACACTGGTTTCTGACAATGTTTTTTTTAGAAAATCACTTGGTAGCGAAGGGGTTAAATAGATGGTGGTTGGAAAGAAAAGGGTAATGTGTTCAAGGGGGGGGGGATTTGTAATGGTAAGCTTGACTGGACCAAGCCTTCAGCTCGGAGGAAAAAAAAATTAAAGAGATGATGAGCAGCAGTGATAAATTAATAGAAAAATGGCCAGAAATGGAATGAATTGCTCGCAAGAACGTGAGCCAAGTGAGAATCGTATTTTATCCACACTCCTTTCCAGATCTGAGAAGAAGAAGAAAAAGAATTACAATTAACACGCAATTTAGGTATATATCACAGTTAACGATCATCATAACCAAAGGACCTTTGACCAGCACACACCTGAAAGCTCAATTCTAGATGAATTATACGATGGTAGACATGGAAAATAGGTCTCTGGGTAATCACGCTTTGCAGGCGGACAGGATCATCAGCATGCACGGAAAGTGTGACTGTACACTCCATACTTTAATTCATAATGCTATTGATTCCCCCCCCCCACTTACGTAGAGACATCTAAAACGACCTAACTGTGATTGTTTCCAATTTCTTAGTTCACTGAGAATAATATTAATCTAGATTTCTGAAAATGCAAGTCCATCAATCACACAGAAAAACAGAACAAAACGTCCAGCAAGGAATCTATTGCATTTTTTGCCTGTCTATGATTCACAGAGGTAAAGAAATATGGGGATGATTAGAGGTATTTCTGATGAAGAACTGGAATATGAGGATGTGTCTGGTAGCCAAGTTCTACTTGAGACATATAAGGGTTTATTCAGATAGTAACCGAAATGTCACTGAAAGTTTGGTGCTCTCTCGTTCGCCGCAGTTCATAGAGTTCAATTTGCCGACCCTGCGGTGAATTCATCATTCAGTATAGGGTCCCCGAAGTGCACTGAATCGACCTGCCGAACGCATCCGATAACCTGCCGAATCAATCGGATAAACCACCGAAAAACTGCCGAACACAGGCGCAAAACCCCCTGAACGCATCTGATAACCCACCGAATCAATCGTATGTAAACAGCCGAAAAACCGCCAAACACAGCTGCAAACCCGCCAAACGCATCCGCATAACCGCTTAACCTGCTAAAACGATTAGATAATGCGCCAAAAAAATGCTGAATGCAGCTGCAAACTGCCGCCCACAGCCAGCAACCGTCACCCAGCCGCTGAACAGGAGTAAAAAAAAATAAAAAAAAAAAATGCAACTTTTACAATGCGTTTTAAACAAAAATAATGCATAAAAATGCATGGAAATAATAAATAAGATCCAATGAATAACAATAAAAAGGCCAGTTACAGAATATTTTTTTTTTTTTAAATTGGAATAACATTTTTTGCCTAAAAAATTATTTTAAAAAAGCCAAAAATTCTAAAAAAAATTAATTAATAAAGAAAGTTTTTGCTGCAAATGAAAAAAATAAAACGGTTGAATAATTTTTTTTTATAAAAACGGGGAATTTTTTTATATTGAAACCTATGGGGAAAAAAAATAGTACGCTTGAATGTTTGAAAAGTAAAACGCTGTTTGCAAAGTAACTACAGAATAAAAATGTTTGAGATTTACATATAAGATCCAATGAATGATAATAAAAAGGTCTGTTACAGAAAAAAGAAAAAACGATTTAAAAAAAAAACAGAAAAAAATTATTGCAAAAAAATGCCTAAAAGATCCTAAAAAATTTATAAATAAAGAGACTCTTTACTGCAGAATATTATAATGAACGGTTTATTAGAAATTGAATTAAAACGGGAATATTTTTAACATTGAAGTCTATGGGATTCGCCTGAATAAACCTGTCAAATTAAACCACCAAACAGCAGGGCAATTCGGCAATTTTTCACTGCTGGTTTGTGTTCTCTGACTAGATGAAGCATTCCTTCTCTATGGGGATTTCACTGTACTCAAACAGGCAACGAACGTGCAGGTAATTCGCCAAGATTTGGCGAACTGCCTGCTCTCTGGGTAGCCGAATGGCCAGGAAAGGTAACTGAACGTTGAATTTCAGCGTTTGGTTACCTTTCGCCAGCAATTCGGAGCTCTTTGAATAACCCTGCATATTTTACTGGCAATTTGTCAATATTTGGTGAATCACCAGCTTAGAAACATAGAAAAATGTCGGCAGATAAGAACCTTTCGGCCCATCTAGTCTGCCCAATTACATGGATACTTTACCTGGATTTATCTTTTGTTTAGGATAGCCTTATGCCTATCCCATGCTTGCTTAAATTGAATTACTGTTTTGGCCTCTACCACTTCAACTGGAAGACTGTTCCATGTATCCACCACCCTCTCAGTAAAATAATGCTTCCTGATGTTACTTTTAAACCTTTGCCCCTCTAATCTAAGACTATGTCCTCTTGTTTTGCTACTTTGTTTCCTTTTAAATATACTCCCTTCCTCTACCTTGTGGATTCCCTTTACGTATTTAAATGTTTCTATCATATCTCCTCTGTCTCGTCTTTTTTCCAAGCTGTACATGTTAAGATCATTAAGCCTTTCCTGGTAACTTTTCTCCTTCAAGCCGTACACCATTTTAGTAGCCCTTCTCTGAACTCTAGTTGAAAAAAGAAATGGTAAGCGCCCAGAACAGGGTGATGTACCCAATACCCAGCTCGACCAGAAAGTAGTGGTTTCCCCCAAACCAAGAACAAATACTATAATGGAATACGTATCTGGTCAGCGCGAAATGGTAGGACGCTAGGGATATATGGGTAAATCTTGTTGTGGTTTCATCCGTAGAGGTTCAACATATGAAAGAATAGGGAGAGAGAAATACTACATTGGTGCAGTATGTTTTAACCAAATTGCGACAAAATGTACATGGAGAAAATTCCCACTCACAAGTCTGGAGCCCCAACACTGGCTCTGAGTGGGGAGGTGCCTTTGGGTTATTTTTCTGAAGATATTCTCAGGAAACCCTCTCCTTTTATTCGCTGTTACTCATAGTTCTCACGATAGGACAGATATAGAATAAAGACACAAAAGAGATCTCTGTGTATATCTGGATTGTGATAGTATGGAATAAAAACTCCTATCGGAGTGTTAACTCACATTTGATGGAGCTTGTTCAAGCTCAAGATATGCGCCTATGGGTTTTGTGTGGTCAAACCCAAAAAAGACCAAACAGATGCTGGAACACGTTCTTTAAAATTTAATAAAAAGTTTAACAAAAGTTAAAATAAAACAAATAAGAGTCCAGGACGCGTTTCGCCGCTATCACGGCTTCTTCAGCTGGTATCATCTGAGTATGAACCTCCAAACATCATGTTATAGTCTCATAGATTAAAGAAATAAGTGGTTTCACATGTTTGTTGATTAACGAGTGGCGTGCGTTCCACGCCTCTCAATGAAGCCTGTCCAAGTTCCGACAGTGAGGCGCCATTTTGCGCAGGCGCAATACGAAGTTTCCGCGTTTCAAGATGCGTTTCAGTGACGTGGTCAGTCTTTATTTCGTTCTTAAACGTTTGATCATAAGCATCAAATATGAATAAAAACAATAAAGTAGAATTAGTATATACAACAACACATTATATCATATCCCAAATGAAAAAGGCAAAGCTTCTCAAATCGCCGTATATCTTAAAACGTAAGAAAAAAGAGAAAAAAAATCGATGGATGAAAAGTCGGTCTGGGGATTGTTAAAAAGAATTAGCTCTATGGTGATAGAGATGTGTCATTTAATTTTGGACGATGTTGTGTCTATGTTGAACCCTCCAATCCGACGCCACTATGTATATACATACTGAAAATTATGTTGTTTTGGGAATATACTACATCGATTAAACCAATCTGTATTCGATTGGTATAGACTATTCCTCAGATGTATTTTGAGGGACTGGAAAATGCAGCCGACGTGTATATAAACGCGCTGAGATGTGTATTAGGGAGCAATTCTTATTCTAACTCCACCAATGTCCTTTTATCAGGTCGACAAAGATAAATTTTGTGGAAGATAAGAGAAACAATATAAATACATCAGTTTAGGAAAAATCCTATCTTAATGATCGATTGGATGGAAGCTCGATATATGTATATGTTATAGAACTAAAAATTGGCGTAATCTAAAAAGTGAAAATTATAAATTAGAACGGTGAATGTGATCGATATGTATAACATATACATAAGGATAAAGTGTTCTCATGGGATCGAATCCTATTCTGATATATTGTTGTCTTTAATTAGACCAAAAAAGATGAAATAAGTCCCGTCTAATATAATAGTATCTTATTAAATGTCCAAAGAAGTTGGTCTATTGAACATAGGAGTGATTAAATCTTTTGTATCTGTGAAAACTATAGGATATATATTAGATCTTCCTATATTGGCAGAATGTATATAGAGTAATTAATAAATGTACGTAGATGTTTTTAAATAATAATATGATGTTGTTATATGTGTAAGTTTGGAAATGAATCCGTGAAAAGAATTAACTTAATAATTAATATTATGAATATATCAATCTAGTGGAATATGGTTCTGTTAATATAAATATATCTTATACATTATTGTCGTGTATTTAAACTATGAAGTGAAGAAATAAATCTCTAATAATATTTTAGTAGTATATTAAAAAGTGAAAAATAATAATATACATTTGCTATGTAGATCTGAGTGACAGTGGTATGTCATGGAGAATCTATTGGAGTGAAATTATGAAATGGCGCCTCACTGTCGGAACTTGGACAGGCTTCATTGAGAGGCGTGTAACGCACGCCACTCGTTAATCAACAAACATGTGAAACCACTTATTTCTTTAATCTATGAGACTATAACATGATGTTTGGAGGTTCATACTCAGATGATACCAGCTGAAGAAGCCGTGATAGCGGCGAAACGCGTCCTGGACTCTTATTTGTTTTATTTTAACTTTTGTTAAACTTTTTATTAAATTTTAAAGAACGTGTTCCAGCATCTGTTTGGTCTTTTTTGGGTTTGACCACACAAAAACCCATAGGCGCATATCTTGAGCTTGAACAAGCTCCATCAAATGTGAGTTAACACTCCGATAGGAGTTTTTATTCCATACTATCACAATCCAGATATACACAGAGATCTCTTTTGTGTCTTTATTCTATATCTGTCCTATCGTGAGAACTATGAGTAACAGCGAATAAAAGGAGAGGGTTTCCTGAGAATATCTTCAGAAAAATAACCCAAAGGCACCTCCCCACTCAGAGCCAGTGTTGGGCTCCAGACTTGTGAGTGGGAATTTTCTCCATGTACATTTTGTCGCAATTTGGTTAAAACATACTGCACCAATGTAGTATTTCTCTCTCCCTATTCTTTCATATGTTGAACCTCTACGGATGAAACCACAACAAGATTTACCCATATATCCCTAGCGTCCTACCATTTCGCGCTGACCAGATACGTATTCCATTATAGTATTTCTTCTCTGAACTCTCTCTAAGATGTCTATATCCTTCTGGAGATACGGTCTCCAGTACTGCACACAGTACTCCAAGTGAGGTCTCACCAGTGCTCTGTACAGTGGCATGAGCACTTCCCTTTTCCTACTGCTAATACCTCTCCCTACACAACCAAGCATTCTGCTAGCATTTCCTGCTGCTCTATTACATTGACTACTTACCCTTAGATCCTCTGCAATAATAATCCCTAAATCCCTTTCCTCAGATGTTGAGGTTAGGACTGTATCAAATATTCTATATTCAGCCCTTGGGTTTTTACATCCCAGGTGCATTATCTTGCACTTATCCACATTAAAACTCAATTGCCACAGCTCCAACCATTTTTTTAGTTTACCTAAATCATTTGGCATTTGGCCGATCCCTCCAGGAACGTCAACCCTGTTGCAAATCTTTGTGTCATCAGCAAAAAGACATACTTTTCCATTAATACCTTCTGCAATATCACTAATAAAAATATTAAAGAGAATGGGTCCAAGTACTGACCCCTGAGGTACCCCACTGGTAACAAGACCTTGCGCCGAATAAACTCCATTTACCACAACCCTCTGTTGCCTGTCACTCATCCACTGCCTAATCCATTCAAATATTGGAATCCAAGATCAAAGATTGCAATTTATTGATAAGCCTTCTATGCGGAACAGTATCAAAAGCCTTACTGAAATCTAAATCAGCAATGTCTACTGCACCATCTGTGTCTATTATTTTTGTTACCCAATCAAAAAAATCAATAAGATTAGTTTGGCATGATCTCCCTGAGGTAAACCCATGTTGTTTCTGATCCTGTAATCTATGTGTTTTTAGATGTTCAACAATCCTTTCCTTTAACATGGTTTCCATTAATTTCCCCACTACTGACGTAAGACTAACTGGCCTATAGTTCCCCGATTCCTCCCTACTACCCTTCTTGTAAATGGGCACAACATTTGCTAATTTCCAGTCTTCTGGGACGACTCTCGTTAGCAAGGATTGGTTAAATAAATCTGTTAACGGTTTTGCTATTACATCACTGAGCTCTTTTAATAATTTAGGGTGGATCCCATCAGGCCCCATTGACTTATTTGTCTTTACTTTAGACAGCTGCTGTAGAACCTCCTCCTCTGTAAACTGATATGTAAATGTCTCGTTAGTGTTTCCTCCTAACTGAGGTCCCTTTCCTTCCTTTTCTTCTGCAAAGACTGAACAAAAATATTCATTGAGGCAGTCAGCGAGATTTTTATCCTCTTCTACATACCTTCCTTCCTTTATCTTTAATCTAACTAATCCTCGTTTTACTTTTCTTTTCTCGTTTATGTATCTAAAAAATGTTTTGTCCTCCTTTTTTACTGACTGAGCTATTTTCTCTTCTGCGTGTGCTTTGGAAGCTCTTATAAATTGCTTTGCCTCTTTCTGCCTAATCTTATAGGTTTGCCTATCTTCTTCACTCTGAGTTTTTTTATAATTATTGAATGCTGTCTTTTTGTTCTTCACTATTTTGGCCACTTCTGCAGAGTACCACAGTGGTTTCTTCTCTTTTTTGTTTTTGCTAACAAGCCAAATGCAATTGCCTGTGGCCTTCAATAATGCTTCCTTTAAATAATCCCATTTCTCCTGGACTCCCTTTAAACTCCTCCAGTCTGATAATGACTCCTTCACACAAAATCTCATTTTAGAAAAATCTGTTTTTTTAAAGTCTAAAACTTTTGTTTTTGTGTGGTGCGGCTCCACCCCTGTTCTTATATTAAACCATACTGACTGGTGATCACTAGATCCCAAATTTTCACCTACAACAACGTCCAATACCAAACCTCCATTTGTAAGTATTAAATCCAATATGGCCTCTTTACGGGTCGGCTCCTCAACTACTTGTGTTAGAGATAATCCCAGTAGGGAGTTTAGAATATTTGTACTCCTGGTGCACCCAGCTGTTTTGGTTTTCCAGTTCACATCAGGAAGATTAAAGTCCCCCATGATAATAACTTCCCCCTTCATTGCCATTTTGGCTATTTCCTCAAACAGCAGATTATCTAGCTCTTCTACTTGTCCAGGGGGTCTATAGATCACACCTACACGAGCTACTGTATGATTGCCAAATGTTAGCGTAACCCAAACTGACTGGCTTTTGGAATAACCGAATGAGGCACGAATTTGCACAGTATGAGGAAATTCACTGCTCGGTGCAATTCGGTGGCCAATTCGGTGCTCTTTGAATAACTCCTATAGAAATAATATTATAACGAAAATAAGAATTTCAGATATCTGAATTCCATCAGAAACCAAAGAAAACAGTACACAAAACAGTCAGTGTGTATATATAAGCTAAGAGTAAAACTACCTGCATGTCCCAAAAGTGCCGTGGAAAGCTGCAAAAAAAATTACATTTCGGGCTTTACCTGGGTAATATGCTGACTAACCAATCACCCTTGGGTAAAAGTGATTAAAAGGGTTAGGTTTAGGGTCAGGGTTCACTTAGATAAAAGGTCATTTGGTCATTATCAATGGTTATGGGTAATCCTAGGTTTTCGGTCAAATGTAATCTACTCTAGCCCCTTATCAAATACATTACCCAGAAGCCTTTAGGTAAATTGTGGTTTACCCGGGTAAACCCCGATGTTTTATTTTATTTTGGGCTTTACAAAAAGCTGCTGGGTAATGTCAGTTTTACCTGGGTAATCCTACGTTTATCCTCATTTCAGACTCTGCCTGTAACACACACACTTACAGATAGATTTATGAATTTTCCAAACACCGACTTCCATCCATTTCTTTTGTCATCTGAATAGTTTTGACATTGCATTACAAAAGCCAGACATACAAATCATTCACTTGTGAATTCAAGTAATGCAATTTTTTTTACAAGCTGGCTAAAATAATTTCCTGAAAGGTTCTCTGTCCCTCTGTGTTGGCAAAAAGTAACTTTGACTAAATAAAGAAACTATTACACAATTGAACTGAACTATAAATGAAAAAAAAATAATTAAATAGAAAGGAGAGCGACAGAGAAGGGGAGAAAAAGGAAAGGCGAGTGAGAGACACAGAGGGAATGAGAGAGAAATGCAAGACAGAAAACGAAAGAGAGACAGATAAGGATTGAGAGACAGAAAGGGCAAGACAGAAAAGGAACGAGAGAGAGAGAAAAGCAAGACAGAAAAGGAATGTGACAGAGAAAGAGCAAGGCAGAAAAGGAATGAGAGAAAGAGCAAGAAAGAAAGGGAATGAGAGACAGAAAGGGAATGAGAGAGAGAAAAAGAGCAAGACAGAAAAGGAATGAAAGAGAGAAAGAGCAAGAAAGAAAAGGAATGAGAGAGAGAAAGAGCAAGAAAGAAAGGGAATGAGAGACAGAAAGGAATGAGAGAGAGAGAGAAAAAGAGCAAGACAGAAAAGGAATGAGAGAGAAAGAGCAAGAAAGAAAAGGAATGAAAGAGCAATACAGAAAAGGAATGAGAGAGAAATAGCAAGAAAGAAAGGGAATGAGAGAGAAAAAGAGCAAGACAGAAAAGGAATGAGAGAGAAAGGGAATGAGAGAGAGAGGGGGAATGAAAGAGCAAGACTGAAAAGGAATGAGAGAAAGAGAAAAAAAGAAAGGGAATGAGAAACAGAAAGGGAATGAGAGAGAGAAAAAGAGCAAGACAGAAAAAGAATGAGAGAGAAAGACATTAAAGGAATTAGAAAGAGCAAGACAGAAAAGGAATGAGAGAGAAATAGCAAGAAAGAAATGGAATGATAGAAAGAAAGGGAATGAGAGAGAGGGAAAGAAAGAGCAAGACTGAAAAGGAATGTGAGAGAAATAGCAAGAAAGAAAGGGAATGATAGAAAGAAAGGGAATGAGAGAGAGGGAAAGAAAGAGCAAGACTGAAAAGGAATGAGAGAGAAAGGAAGAACAAGACTGATAAGGAAAGCGAGACAGAAAATGAATGAGAGACAGAAAGAGCAAGCCAGAAAAGCAATGAGAGAAAGCAGAAGACAGAAAGGGAAGGAGAGACAGAAAGAGCAAGACTGAAAAGGAATGAGAAAGAAAGAAAAAGAAAGAAAGGAAGAAAGATGAAAGAACAAGACTGAAAAGGAAAGAGAGACAAAGCAAGTCAGAATGAGAGATACAAAGAAAGAGCAAGACTGAAAAAGAAAGAAAGACAGAAGGAGCAAGACAGAAAATAATAGAGAAAAAGACAGATAAAGAATAGGAGACAAAGAGTAAAATGAAAAGCACGAATGAGAGAGAGAGACATAAAGAGCAAGACAAAGAAAAAGAATGAGCAAAATGAGAGAGAAAGAATGAGAGAGAAAGATAGAGTAAGAGACACTTGCTAACCGAGTCTTCTAAGCCACATTCTGGTTGTTGGAGAAGCTGATGAGTTGCGTTTGAGAAATGAACACGAGTTATTTTGTCTGTATCCAATATTGTGTTTCTACTGCCAACAGGAGACACCTGGTAGAAAGACTTCACAAAGCGCACACAAACACAGTATGTAAGTGAAACGGGTGTCAACTAGGGATGAGCTCTTCGATCAGTTCGGAGTTCGACTCGAACATTGGCAGTTCGAAAGTTTGCGAACTTCAAACTTTTTGGTGTGTTCGGTTCGAGTTCGAAAAGTATAAAAAAATACTAAAAAAATCTAGAAATAAAGAGACTCTTTACTGCAGAATATTATAAGCAACGGTTTATTAGATATTGAATTAAAAAACTACCTAATGTCTAGGTGCAAAGATTCTCACCTCTAAAAGACCTGTGCTCTCAAACGGCGTAAACAACAGGTGTTTAATTCGTGTTTGGAAATAACATGTGCTTCTAATAATTAGTCTGGTCTCATGAATTTGATACATATTTGATACATTGCCTGCAGACTGGGTGTGGCCTGCACATGTATGAACAAAACAAAATACAAATCGGAAGATATATGTCCTCTGAATCAGAAGTAGAGAGATATAACTCACGGAACAATGAGCAATGTCCTTGGAGTGGATGCACTAGATCTGGATGGATTTGGCTTTCATAATTCGTCAGTGGGAATCATGGTGGGTACTTTTTGCCAGGAAACACGCCACAATGATTTCAAAAATGAAGATAAAAATTTATTCTTATAACTATATTAAAAATAAATAAAATAAAGCGCCCATAAGCCCGACGCGTTTCGTCTGTGAAACAAACAGACTTCCACAGGGGCAATGTGTTAATTAATACAGAGCAGAAAATAAAAATCGTAATTCAATTCCATCTACATCCAGCATATTTATACCCCCTTAAACCATCCCCATTGGTCACAATCACCACCTCCCTCATTCCTGGCGTTTTCCATATAAGGCGGTTTGTTTTTCCCGCTCACCAATGCTCCAATCCCCTCATTACTTTCTCTTTTATCGTTATTCAATGAGAATCCATCCACAGAAAGAGTCCCGATACATCATTTCCGCTCGAAACCGGAAGCGCGCATACTGTTCCAAGTGTCCTTCACAAAAGACACTCCCTCCATCTCCGGTGCTCCCGCAGAGTAGTTCCTATTCTTTTCCTTTCCAGTACTCTTCAACCTCGACCGGAAAGGCATTCCCAATAGGTCTTTTCCTTCTAATTCCGGCAAAACAGGATGTCCTCGAGTGTAGTTTCGTTTTCACAACTCCTCCTTCCTGTAGGCCACGAGCTCCATTCTTCTATAGAATTCCTCCTCAAGAAAGTTGTGTACAGCTCCAAAGCCGAGATAAAAAGAGACACCCACACAAAAGGAAATAATCAGAACCTCTCGGCTTTGGAGCTGTACACAACTTTCTTGAGGAGGAATTCTATAGAAGAATGGAGCTCGTGGCCTACAGGAAGGAGGAGTTGTGAAAACGAAACTACACTCGAGGACATCCTGTTTTGCCTGAATTAGAAGGAAAAGACCTATTGGGAATGCCTTTCCGGTCGAGGTTGAAGAGTACTGGAAAGGAAAAGAATAGGAACTACTCTGCGGGAGCACCGGAGATGGAGGGAGCGTCTTTTGTGAAGGACACTTGGAACAGTATGTGCGCTTCCGGTTTCGAGCGGAAATGATGTATCGGGACTCTTTCTGTGGATGGATTCTCATTGAATCATGATAAAAGAGAAAGTAATGAGGGGATTAGAGTATGGGTGAGCGGGAAAAACAAACCGCCTTATATGGAAAACGCCAGGAATGAGGGAGGTGGTGATTGTGACCAATGGGGATGGTTTAAGGGGGTATAAATATGCTGGATGTAGATGGAATTGAATTACGATTTTTATTTTCTGCTCTGTATTAATTTACACATTTCCCCTAAGGAAGTCTGTTTGTTTCACAGACGAAACGCGTCAGGCTTATGGGCGCTTTATTTTATTTATTTTTAATATAATATTTATAAGAATAAATTTTTATCTTCATTTTTGAAATCATTGTGGCATGTTTCTCCTGGAAGATTGTCCTGAGAAGTTAAGTATTTGTATACACCAACTGTTTTGTTACATGTATGAACAAACACTGTGCTTGTTCTGAATTCTAAGAAGTGTTCATTTCTACTACATGTTCCTCTGATATGCGGTTTAACCCCTTAAGGACCAGGGCTCTGTAAAGCCAATCATTAATGATGTAGATGTTACGTCATTTGTCATCAAGGGCTTAATAAAATCTTTATCACACTCCTTAGATTTAAACGTAATATTCCAGTATTTGTATGTCATGTGCCTCTCCCGAAGAGCCTATGTGAGCATACAATTATTATTGTGTTAGAAATGTCTATCATAAAGCGTACAAGCTGAGTCCCTAGAGTCTCTGACTATCCATTGTCACATATACCTTGCTTTAATACATAGAATACATTCCCTCATCTAACAGGATAGTAGCCATTTTAACCCCTTAAGGGTGGATAGGTGTTGTGTGTGGGTCTCTGATGGCGATGTTTCTATACATCCTACAAATCCGCCACTTCACGGGCAGGTTATGGGGACCTCCTAGGCACGATATTTGAAGGAATATTTCGTTTTTATTTTTAACCCTTATTTTATGGAAAACTCACTGTTCCTTTAAAAAAGTCTTTTTTTTAAATGTTTTGTCCTGGTTTCCTGTCCCCCAGGGCACTACCCGGACCCCCATACACCTTTTATGGCAAATATCTTGCATATATGCACTCTTGGAGGGCACTCTAAAAATTGAACTTTTGAGTCCCATTGACTTGCATTGAGTTGAGTTCGAGTTCGAACTTTTGAAATTGTTCAAGTTCGAATGCGAACCGAACACGGGGGTGTTCGGCTCATCCCTAGTGTCAACACATAAAACCTCAAAAAGTGTAGATCGTGTTAGATCAGTGTGGATACATGTGGATACTGGTGACAATTTATATAAAACGTGGAACAGTATTTGCTCTCGTGAAATAAATGAAGAATGAAGCCAAGCATAAACTTAGAAACTTTTGGGTTAGGTCTTGAAGTCATAGAACCTCATAGAGAGTATATTTAAAAGATAAAAGAATATATATAGTGTAACACAGTTGATAGCATGAATTATAAGTGTCTATGCACCAGTGGCAATTTACACTTTCCAGAGCCTATATAAAATATTGGCTCTGTAAGATGTACAGTGTGACAACTTGAGAAGTGTCAGCGGCCTCCCAGCGATCCTCTGTGTGTATGGAAAAGAGCAGAAATAAAAAATCTTAGGGCAGGATATCTGATGTTGTATAGATATAGATAAAAGTTGTATAATAGACCTGCTCACCTGGACCAGAGCCCTAGATCCTGCTCTGGAATATCACATATGTGACATTTTTAGGGCAGTGCCCTGCTTCTTCTTGGATGGAAACACTGTCCAGATAGATAGGGAAAAGGCTTCCGGTGAAAAAAGGGTCAGCAGCTGAAGAAGGCTGCTCACTCCTAGGACCCTCAGGCTGGATCTTCTCTTGGAGTCACCAGGTGAATCTGCGTCCTAACAGGGCTCAGGACACAATGGACAAAGGGGATGGAGAAAAGAGAACAACAACCTCTTCTTGCTCGTTGTTCTCTCATGTCCAGGAGTGAGTGGCCTTCTTCTCCATCCCTTTTGTCCTTTGTGCCCTTTCCTTGTTGCCGCACGGCAGTTTAACTATACAATTGATCTTTTTTTCATGTATAATGTACCAGATCATCCCAACTTCGTCTCAGTCAAATGGGAAAGATCGCTAGTCTGTTGTAGTCACACAAAGTTGTTCTGATGGAAGACGGAGGCAGTGAATGAGGTCTGAATCTCCTCCATGTTGTGGGATTGGTCGGACGATGATGGACAATCACATGATCGTACAAATACGGACTCCGTTCACGGCCAACCTAAAGCTTCTCCTTTTGCTGTTGCTGGTATGTTGACACTCCAACACCGGCTCTTTGTGAAACACCCCTGTACAACAAGTTTCCATTGTTCAAAGTTCTAATACGACAGTGTACAGCAGGACTGTCAAACTCAGACCCCCCCGAGATGTTGTTGACTACTTCCCAGAATTCTTTGAATGCAATAGGTGGCCATGCAATCATGGGTGTTGTAGTTAACATACATCTGGATGGCTGGAGTTTGAAAGCCCTAGTGTACAAGGGATATTCAGCAACAGGCAAATTTGTGCAGAACTGAAACCATCGTTCCTTTGACTTGACTATTTTGACCTAAAATATTCAATTTCCCCCATCATTTCACTCCTTAGTGAATTAATACTCCTTCCATATACACTGTGGATTTTATCTTCCAGGTAATCACAAGACTCAGGTTTTTTTTTTAGCCATGCAAGGAGCCCCATCCGCTTTCCAATTTACTTCTTATTTTGTTATTCACCCCAAACGTTTACTTCTTTCCATGAAAATCGAATTTCATCAACATATGAATAATATATGTCGGTCTGTACTTCTTATTTTCGCTCTACTCTTCCTTGCATTTAATCTTCCTTATAATACCAACCCACTGATACACCGAGAGCGAGCGAGCAACGAGTTAAAGCCAGTTATCTTGTGGTTTCGGAAATGAAAGAGCTCATTTATAAAATTGGTCGAACGCCACGAAAGCTGCGCCAGGTCAATGGATTTGTGCTCTGCAGATATGTAACGCGGAGAGGCTGTTTATCTAGTATCAGGAAGTTAACGGAGCAAGAATGGATATTTAGAAACGGAGATTAACGAAGTGACACCTTTATGGTTGAAGGTTAAGTTTAGAATGATCCGCGGATCTCTCGGATAGAGATTTATTTATCTGAAAGAAGCGGTTGACCTTTGTGCATTTTTTATTTTTTTTTCCTGGTGATATTTCGGCTTCCTCGAGTCCTGGGGTCTTCAGTTAAGGTCGTTGAGTTTATCGATCAGCTCATCATGGGGTTTGAAGCACGTGCTTGTGTGCAGGCTGAATGCAGCGTCGAAACGTCAAGGCGCTATGATTGCAGCTTTGCTAGCAGCGCCCGGGGCCATCAATAAGCATCCACTTTCTAAAACAACCAGCCGTTCTCATTCATTGAAGAAATATCATTAACAAAACATCTCTCTCTTTAATATAGAACGCCAGAGGAAAGGCACAGTGAACGTGCGTGCGGCAGGAGCGTGGTCGTGTTTATTTCTGCAGTTAATGGCAAAATTATATCATAGGATATATTAATAAATATTAAAAGCTGTTGTATTGGGCTCGGAATAAATTGCTTTTGCGTGATGCACACGTTCCTTTCTGTGGGACATTCTAGAATAGGGCTGTCAAACTCTGGCCCTTCCAGATGTCTCTGAACTACAACTCCTATGATTCTTTGGCCATTGTGTGCATTCAAAGAAATGTGGGACTTGTAGTCCATCAATATGTGGGGGGCCGGAGTTTGTGATCCCTGTTCTAGAGAATTATTCCTATTTAAAAGAAGAATAAGCGGACTTCTCCCTCCTACCGATTTCTGACCGTTATGTAACTCATTTCAGCATTTTCCTGATTACTGTCCATTATTTATATTCTACTTTTAGTGAGTTGTTCTCATTTGAAAGAAGAGTCCGCGGACTTCTTCCTCATGGCCTAAAACGCGCACAATTTACTTATCACTCTCACGGGGACTTCGCTTTTAAAAAGCTTTTTAGGTCAAGACAGAGTGAGAAGTCTGCGGACTCTTCTTATAAATAGTAAAGGCTCTAAAGCAGGGAGCTCAAACTCCAGCCTCCCAGATGTTATGAACTACAACTCCCATGATTCTCTGGCCATTAATTGCATTCAAGAATTCTGAGAATTGTAGGCAATAAACATCGGGGGGGGGCAGAGTTTGAGATCCCTGCTCTAAAGAGCTATTCCTACTAAGTGGCTTTATGGAAAATCACTTTCCATTATCCACACAATGTGTATATATATATATATATATATTTATTTATTTGGGTTGTGGTGGATGGCAGAAAATTAGAAAGCCTCCACGTAATAACCAATAAAGTTTTATTATTGCAGAAGCCATCTGCACATCACAGCAATTCAAAGAACTGCATCCCAGAGCTCCAATGATACATGCCCCATATGCAGCAAGGAACTCTGGGTAAGACATGCAAATTACCTTTTTAGCAGAGATCGGGTTTATACAACTAGTCAAAGCAACTTCTGGACAGCGCTGTTTGGGGTTTATTGGACCCTCATCAGCAGAAGCTAGGCATGACATATATATATATATTATTATATATAAATATACACATATAAATAACTAAGTGTCCCACTTTATATGTTTACTGTAGGGAAGCTGTTTTGAAAGGCAAGAAAGAGTTACTATCAGGGTTATTCAGAGAGAGTAAAAAGCAGGAGAATGACTGGAGAATGAAAAATTCGAGGTCAAAATAGCCGATTTGGAAAGTGAGATGAAAGGGAGAATTTTTCTGGTTTGGCTATTTTGATCTAGAATTTTTCATTCTCCGGTCATTCTGCTGCTTTTCACCGCTCTCTGAATAACCCTGTACATTTACATTACAGCTTGGGCTTAATGTTTCTACAAAGGAAAAAAACGATTTTGACGCTTTCCAAATAATGTCAACACAGCGTCATGTCCAAAGTGTTGACATTTTAGGGTGAAGTTCTGAAGAGATTTTCACATGAATTTAATTTGCCATAAACTAAATTCCTTGGCATTGCTGCAGGACCAGATCAGATCGAGGCATCTGAAGGTGCTTATATAAGCTTATAGATTTTTATATAAAACTTTGATTTTTAACCCTCTAGGTTTATTAACAAATAAGAATATGAGGCATCGGTGTCAGAATCAACAGTCTCACAGATGGAGGTACATGTACAGGGTTATTCAGAGAGAGGTGAAAACCAGGAGAGTTGCCAGGAGAATGAACAATCTAGACCAAATGGGAGAATTTTTCGGGTTTGGCTATTTTGACCTAGAATTTTCACTTCTCCAGTCATTCTCCTGATTTTAACCTCTCTCTGAATGACCCTGAATAAGTCCACTTCATCTTCTCCATCAACACAACTCTCATTTTTAAGGCTGGGGTCAGACGAACCCAGTGCGAACTCGCGTGCAGCCGCACTTTATCACGGCCGTAGTAGCAGCAAATGACGGCCAATGATGGGCAATATACGAAATACGGCCATACGAAAGTGCGGCCGCGCAACGCAAGCGGCAAACAAACGCATTTTTTTGAGAACGTGATACCGCTAGTACTGACGTACAGAGTGCGCTGCGTCCGCTAGCGGCGTGTGTGCGTGATTAGGAAACGTCAGACGCTGCTAATGTCCGGCCAACATAACGCCAGACGCAAAAAGTGTTTTATTGATGATCCGTACACAATCACGGACCAAAATGCGCATCGTATGACCGCTATCACGTATTCCATGAAAAAATACGTCCATTCGTTCGAACGCACTTTTTCACGGACGACGTGAAACATGCGCTCGTCTGACCCTAGCCTTACCGCTCCTACACTTAGAGACTGCAGTTTTTCCATCAAAACTAGTCAACTTTGCAAAATAAAGTCTGCCATCTGCATGGAGGTCCTCACAAACCCCTTTTTTTCCCCCTCAGTAAATTAATTGAACACATAAAGAACAGGATTACAAGTATTGTAGTCAACCCATGATTAAGGCGTCATATCACCGTAACATCGGGTACCTCATTTTTATGCTCCTTTGGTGGTTTGTTTGAACTGCTTTGAAGTGGCTGCCTGCTACTGTTTGTACTTCTTTTTGGGAGGTATATTTATCGCGCTTTGGGTGGATCTGTTGCTTCATTAGTTATGGCGGGCTTGTTCCTTTTGGATTAGCTCTATTTTGCTGCTATTATATACATTTGATGCAATTATATAGATTTGTATCTTTTATATATACTTACCTGGCCTTTTATTTTTGATTATACATGTATTGCAGGGCCCTAAATTTCAAGTCCCAAGCGACTAACCAGGCCATAAGAGTTACTCGCCACCAGTTGCTCCACCTAAACCCCTACCCAGCCATTAACTCTGCCCCTAAACACACACCCTTAAATTATCTTATGAAATTACACTGTCAAAGGTTTTATTTAGAATAAAGTTACAAAAATAACATGAATACCCGGACATCAGACCCCAGATACAGGTGTACCCAGTCATCAGACCCCCAGATACATGTATACCCAGTCATCAGACCCCCAGATACATGTATACCCAGTCATCAGACCCCAGTGTGAGCAGAGCGAGGAGGCAGGGAAGCTCCTCTCCACCCCCTGCCAGTGACAGAGATGAGCTAGGTCAGGTTAGGCAGCTGTTTCCTGCCTCCGTGCAGCCTGAGGAAGGGGGGGGGCACAGTGGCACGCTGGAATACACAGCACAAAATAATTTATTTCGCTGCCTGCGTGTGCATTTCCACTCGCCCTCCCTTAATTTCTACTCGCCAGATGCAGGTAGGCGAGTAGAAATTTTGAGCCCTGTGTATTGAAATTACTTTGTATATATTTTTCATTCCGATTCATTGCTTATGTGTAGCCATGCTCCTATGTTGGATTTGTTATAAGGTTTGCAATCCCCAACACTTATATATACAATATATACAGTCATGGCCGAAATTGTTGGCACCCCAGACATTTTTCCAGAAAATCAAGTATTTCTCACAGAAAAGTATTGCAGTAACACATGTTTTGCTATACACATGTTTATTCCCTTTGTGTGTATTGGAACAAAACAAAAAAGGGAGGAAAAAAAGCAAATTGGACATAATTTGTTCAGTCTTTGCAGAAGAAAAGGAAGGAAAGGTACCTCAGTTAGGAGGAAACACTAACGAGACAATTACATATCAGTTTACAGAGGAGGAGGTTCTACAGCAGCTGTCTAAAGTAAAGACAAATAAGTCAATGGGGCCTGATGGGATCCACCCTAAATTATTAAAAGAGCTCAGTGATGTAATAGCAAAACCGTTAACAAATTTATTTAACCAATCCTTGCTAACGGGAGTCGTCCCAGAAGACTGGAAATTAGCAAATGTTGTGCCCATTCACAAGAAGGGTAGTAGGGAGGAATCGGGGAACTATAGGCCAGTTAGTCTTACGTCAGTAGTGGGGAAATTAATGGAAACCATGTTAAAGGAAAGGATTGTTGAACATCTAAAAACACATAGATTACAGGATCAGAAACAACATGGGTTTACCTCAGGGAGATCATGCCAAACTAATCTTATTGATTTTTTTGATTGGGTAACAAAAATAATAGACACAGGTGGTGCAGTAGACATTGCTTATTTAGATTTCAGTAAGGCTTTTGATACTGTTCCGCATAGAAGGCTTATCAATAAATTGCAATCTTTGAGCTTGGATTCCAATATTGTTGAATGGATTAGGCAGTGGCTGAGTGACAGGCAACAGAGGGTTGTGGTAAATGGAGTTTATTCGGCGCAAGGTCTTGTTACCAGTGGGGTACCTCAGGGGTCAGTACTTGGACCCATTCTATTTAATATTTTTATTAGTGATATTGCAGAAGGTATTAATGGAAAAGTATGTCTTTTTGCTGATGACACAAAGATTTGCAACAGGGTTGACGTTCCTGGAGGGATCAGCCAAATGACAAATGATTTAGGTAAACTAAAAAAATGGTCGGAGCTGTGGCAATTGAGTTTTAACGTGGATAAGTGCAAGATAATGCACCTGGGACGTAAAAACCCAAGGGCTGAATATAGAATATTTGATACAGTCCTAACCTCAACATCTGAGGAAAGGGATTTAGAGGTTATTTTTGCAGAGGATCTAAAGGTAAGTAGTCAATGTAATAGAGCAGCAGGAAATGCTAGCAGAATGCTTGGTTGTGTAGGGAGAGGTATTAGCAGTAGGAAAAGGAAAGTGCTCATGCCACTGTACAGAGCACTGGTGAGACCTCACTTGGAGTACTGTGTGCAGTACTGGAGACCGTATCTCCAGAAGGATATAGACATCTTAGAGAGAGTTCAGAGAAGGGCTACTAAAATGGTGTACGGCTTGAAGGAGAAAAGTTACCAGGAAAGGCTTAATGATCTTAACATGTACAGCTTGGAAAAAAGACGAGACAGAGATGATATGATAGAAACATTTAAATACGTAAAGGGAATCCACAAGGTAGAGGAAGGGAGTATATTTAAAAGGAAACAAAGTAGCAAAACAAGAGGACATAGTCTTAGATTAGAGGGGCAAAGGTTTAAAAGGAACATCAGAAAGCATTATTTTACTGAGAGGGTGGTGGATACATGGAACAGTCTTCCAGTTGAAGTGGTAGAGGCCAAAACAGTAATTGAATTTAAGCAGGCATGGGATAGGCATACGGCTATCCTAAACAAAAGATAAATCCAGGTAAAGTATCCATGTAATTGGGCAGACTAGATGGGCCGAAAGGTTCTTATCTGCCGAAATTTTTCTATGTTTCTATAATGTCACACAAAACTCCAAAAATGGGCTGGACAAAATTATTGGCACCCTTAACTTAATATTTGGTTGCACAACCTGTGGAAAAAATAACTGAAATCAGTCGCTTTCTATAACCATCAATAAGCTTCTTACACCTCTCACCTGGAATTTTGGACCTCTCTTCCTTTGCAAACTGCTCCAGGTTTCTCTTATTGGAAGGGCGCCTTTTCCCAACAGCAATTTTAAGATCTCTCCACAGGTGTTCAATGGGATTTAGATCTAGACTCATTGCTGGCCACTTCAGAACTCTCCAGCGCTTTGTTGTCATCCATTTCTGGGTGCTTTTTGACGTATGTTTGTGGTCATTGTCCTGCTGGAAGACCCAAGATCACGGATGCAAACCCAGCTTTCTGACACTGGGCTCTACAGTGCGACCCAAAATCCTTTGGTAATCCTCAGATTTCATGATGCCTTGCACACATTCAAGGCACCCAGTGCCAGAGGCAGCAAAACAACCCCAAAACCTCATTGAACCGCCACCATATTTCACTGTAGGTACTGTGTTCTTTTCTTTGTAGGCCTCATTCCATTTTCGGTAAACAGTAGAATGATGTGAAAACTTTGTGTCGTCATCATTTCCAGTTACTTCCTTCTCACTGGTCGACCAGGAGTTATTTTGTTACGGAGAGATAATTTAGTAGGAGAATAGAAGATTATGGACACACATCAAGCGGAGGTAGAAATTTCCGGCTATCAATGTGCTTTGCCAAAAAGCTCTATCTCGGTCTCATCTGTCCACAAGATGTTTTCCCAGAAGGATTTTGGCTTACTCAAGTACATTTTGGCAAACTGTAGTCTTGCTTTTTTAGGTCTCTGTGTCAGCAGTGGGGTCCTCCTGGGTCTCCTGCCATAGCGTTTCATTTCATTTACATGTCGACGGATAGTTCGCGCTGACACTGATGCTCCCTAAGCTTGCAGGACAGCTTGAATTTCTTTGGAACTAGTTTGGGGCGCTTATCCACCATCCGGACTATCCTGCGTTGCAACCTTTCAATTTTTCTCTTTTGTCCACCCACAGAGAGATTAGCTACAGTGCCATGGGTTGCAAACTTCTTGATAATGTTGCGCACTGTGGACAAAGGAAAATCTTGATCTCTGGAGATGGACTTGTAACCTTGAGATTGTTGATATTTTCCCACAATTTTGGTTCTCAAGTCCTCAGACAGTTCTCTTCACCTCTGTCCATGCTTAGTGTGGCACACACAGACACACAATGCAAAGACTAAGTGAACTTCTCTCCTTTTTATCTGCTTTCAGGTGTGATTTTTATATTGCCCACACCTGTTACTTGCCCCAGGTGAGTTTACAGGAGCATCACATGCTTGAAACAATCTTATTTATCCACAATTTTGAAAGGGTGCCAATAATTTTGTCCAGACCATTTTTGGAGTTTTGTGTGACATTAAGTCCAATTTGCTTTTTTTCCTCTCTTTTTATTTTGTTCCAATACACACAAAGGGAATAAACATGTGTATAGCAAAACATGTGTTACTTGATTTTCTGGAAAAATGTCTGGGGTGCCAACAATTTCGGCAATGACTGTATATAGGCATATCAGTTTCAGCAGTCAGGATGACTGCTGAAGTTGATATATGCCTTTTGGCATGGGTTTGGTGGAAGGCACTTCTTTCCGTTTTAAGGTAGCCATTCATCCAGGAAATCTTGTTCTCCACGGAACATGCACGCTAAAACAATCCTGGGAAGGCTAATCGGCTTAACCTGACGTTGATACAGTGTTGCCAAATTCTGCTAAAGTAAAGTGGCTGTTTATTGACCACAGTGTTCAGTTCAGTGAAGGGGAGATCAGCGTTGTGTTCGCACGAGCCATACAGTAACTTTATAGTCATAGAAAAAAGCCTTCTGGAAAGAAGACTGAATAAACCTGGTTATCCCAAAGCTCCTGGTGCCTTCACTTGTCAGTATATAAAGAGGGTATGATCTTAATCAGGCTCTGTACATTTCCAATGGTCAATGATTGTACTCAAGTTAGGGAATGCTACTAGAAGATCCTCTGACAGGCCACATCATTCATGGAAACATTGTTGCATTTAACCTGAAGAGATGATTTTTTTGTAGCCCTCCAGTAATTACAGGATTGGTGGGCAATACCCATTTTTTAACGAGAGGCAGGACATAAAAATAGAGGAGGAGAGATATGATTGTGTGTGAAGCAGAGGAATGCCTGTCAAAGTGCCTTCTGGTGTAGGTAGTAAAACGTGATCCATCACCAATAGAAGACTATAGGGGTTATTCAGGAAGCACTGAATTTCTGGTACTTTCTCGTTCGGCGATTCCAGTTCTCTGACCCTGTGGAGAATTCACTTTTCACCGCAGGGTCCCCGAAGTGCACCGAACGTGGAGCCGCCAAAGAGACCGCCGATCAGCCCGACAAACGCAGCCGAAGAGCACGGACAAAATAAAACCCGTAACGCTGCTTTCCTTTAAAAGGTGTTTAAAACAATGCAAATGCATGAAAATGTGTGACAATAATAAAAAGGTCCTATAAAAGATTTTGTTACAGAATAATAAAAAAGCCTTTAAAAAAAATTGGGAATCAAAAATTCCACAATTGTTTTCCCCAAACAATAAAGACATTTTGCAGAAAATAAACAGTTGAATAAAAAACAAAAATTAAAACTGATATTTTTTAACATTGAATCCAATGGAAGTCGCCTCTTTAAACCTGTTGAACTGGACCACGAAAAATCAGGGCACATCACTGACACTTCTGAATAGATTAACTATTGCTTCTCTATGGGACAATTTTCGCTGCGGAGATCTGCGGCGAACTGCACCGTATCTCGCTGTCAATTCGTCAGTGTTTATCAAATTTACAACTTTCTGTATAGGCAAACTGCTACTGTTCAGTGCAATTCAATGGCAAGTTCGACGCACTTTGAATAACCCTTAGGCCGGCGTCAGACGAACGCAGTGATCACGTCCGTGTCGCCGCACAGTTTAACGTCCGTCGTAGCATAGAATCATGATCAATAGAGACCCACACACAAAGTACGTGCGCACCGAACTGCGCACTCACAACGCACAGGGCAAACGGACGCAAGTTAGGCAAGAACGTAAAACCGCTAGACAGACGCGCAGAGTGCGCCATGCCCGCGTAGCGTTTAGTGATGAGGCGATGTCAGACACAGCGCATTTGCGATGCCCACCACCTTGACGCACAAAATGGCTTTTCATATCCTTTTCACATTTTTATCATTTTTCATATTAATTTTGTTTCCCATAATTCTTTTTTTTTCTATGTCCGTCAACAAAAACAGACCAAGTGGTGTCTACAGTATCTTCCGTCAGTACATCTGTCCGTTATGCACGCACGCAGAGTTCGCTCTGACTGTGTTCATCTGACATTAGCCTGCGTATAACAATTTGAGGAATTATGAGCATATAAAAAAAAATAAAAAATACGGCGTAATCACACGAAATGCTAAAAGAATGTTATGTGCACAGACACTCTTTGAACGCAATCATCATAGAACAGCGCTATGCTCTTGCTTCCAGTATTCTACCTTTTCTAGATAGTCTCTATTCCCATTCACTGTCTGCTTCTCTCTCGCCACGTCTTTTAGATTTATAATCCCCGCAAAATGCCTCGGATTCGCGTTCGTGTTCTCTACCCGTGTGCAATTCTTCTAAGGCATTTTTATTCATGGTCATCTCCTATATTTTGTTTCATCACTGTGTAACGATGTTGCACCTGCTCTCAATTACAGCGAGACGGGTTAAAAATGATGCGGCAGCTCCGCTCATAAAGGAAGATCAGGCAATAGAGAATTGTAGCAAAAAAAAATTAATGAAATGACAAGGAAAGCTTAATTGGTATTGTGTAGGTACAATTGGTCATCAAGATCGAATAAGCTGATGGTGGAAGGCAGTCCAAGTGCTAATCATCTCGCTTTGCCAAACATTCTTGGGACAACAAATATTTACTAACAGGGTTATTCAGAGAAAGGTGAAACTCAGGAGAATCGGCAGGAGAACAATCCAGACCAAATAGGAGAATTTTTCTGGTTTGGCTATTTTGACCTAGAATTTTCACTTCTCCAGTCATTCTCCTGAGTTTCACCTTTCTTCGAATAGACCTGTACGATCTAGACAATTTATGATCCTCTAAACCTGGATCTCAAACTCTGCCCCCCTAGATTTTTCTGACCAACAACTCTCATGATTCGCAAACCACCTATTGCATTGAAAGAATTCTGGGAATTTTAGGCAACCCAACATGTGGGAGGCCAGAGTTTGACATCCTGGATGTAGAAACACCTGCAGGTCTATTCAATAAAAGGTGAAACTCAAGAAAATTGACTGGGGAAGTGAAAAATCCAGGTCAAGATAGCCAAACTAGAAAAATTCTCCCATTTATCTCACTTTCCAAATCGGCTATTTGGTCTGGATTGTTCTCTTCTCCTGCCAGTTCTCCTGAGTTTCACCTTTTAGTGAATAGACCTGCTAAAGCTCTGTGGTTCCCTTGCTATGGACTAGGGCAACGATGTCAAAGTCACAGCTGGCACCAGAAACATGGGAGGAGTAATACGGAAACATGGGAGGAGTAATACGGCAACATGGGAGGAGTAATACGGCAACATGGGAGGAGTAATACAGCAACATGGGAGGAGTAATACAGCAACATGGGAGGAGTAATACGGAAACATGGGAGGAGTAATACGGAAACATGGGAGGAGTAATACGGAAACATGGGTGGTAATACAGAAGTATGGAAGGTAAGACGGAAACTTGGGGGGAGGGGTTATGGGGGTATATGATGGTGTGCGAAGCTTTTCATGACAGATTGTTATATAGCAGTGGTTCCCAACCACGATGCTCAAGTACCCCTAACAGGCCAGGTTTTCCAGATATTTGAAGCACAGCACAGGTGATATAATTTGCTGCTCAGTGATTGCAGGATTCAGTCTGCATTTCCCCCAAGGTAATCCTTGAAGACCACGGTTGGGAACCACTGTTGTGGAGGTTAACAAAAGAATCAAGCAGTAGCACAGATATTAAGTTGTTCTTTAAGAGAAGTGTCACTAATAACCAGATCAAGCCAGTAGAAAATGACAGATATGAACAGGACACACAGCGGAATTAAGGTATAGAAGGTACAATCTAGTCTTTTATTCCCCCGCAGAAGATTAACTTGTCAAGTACAGCTATCAAGTCAGTATAATATATATATAACACGCTACTACGAAGAAGATATTAAGGCTTCGTGTAAAAATCTAGTGTCTCAGACTGTTGTTGAGAGTCTTTGTTTGCAGAACGGTCCTGCCATACCTTTCAAATGGTAAGACTGAAATAGTAGGGTTGCCTTGCTGCGGCGGAAGCTGCCAGACCAATAATTGGACGCACAGATTAAAAATGCATCCAAAAAAACCATCCAAAATTAGCCTTAAATTTCACAGCTTGAATTAACATGGTTTAATGAATTCCCAGTGTACTTTGTTGTACTGAAAACCAATGGATAATTATTCTTCTAAGCCAGGGGTTCCCAACCGCGGTCCTCAAATACCCCCAACAGGCCAGGTTTTAAGGATTACCTTGGAGAAATGCAGATTGAATGATGCAATCACTGAGCAGTAAATCATATCACATGTGCTGTGCTTCAAATATCTGGAAAACCTGACCTGTTAGGGCTACTTTAGGACCGCGGTTGGGAACCACTGGTCTAAGCCAATGCGCCAAATACCCGCTTTTGAACTTAAAACTGACTTTCTAAACTCAAGGTATACATTTTCTTGTACGATCGTTACATGCCATTATCTCACCTACATTTTACATATTTTTTAATAGATGTCCCCTATGCCTAAGGTATGCAGGACTGCAACCAAGAACAAAAAGGAAAAGGTGGGACATGATAGAAGGCAATTGTTGCTGGGTGATTCTATCATAAGAGGTGTTGAGCTGGAGAGTAGTGGTTTGGTGAGATGTCTTCCTGGGGCTACTGCTCGTAGAGACAAGAGATGTATTCTCAATATTGTCAAAGAAGCAAAGCAGCAAGGAGAAGTGGATGTTCTAGTCCATCTAGGGACAAATGACTTGGCTAGCAATGAGGTTTCTGAGATTAAGGAAGATTTTTGTGTTCTTGGAGGTGAAATACAGCAGATTGCGTCCACTGTGTCATTCTCTGAAGTTTTGCCTGTGCATAACATTCAGGATAGGCAGATGCGCAATAGGGAATTTAATTTGTGGCTTCGGGAATGGTGTCGGGAGCAAGGATTTGGCTTTGTGTCCCAGGATAGCTCTAATTGGAGCAGAAAGGAACTGTATAAAAAAGATGGTTTGCATCTTACTCATAGGGGAACATATGTTCTCAGTGAGAAGTTCAAAGGTTTCACCAAGAAATATTTAAACTAGGAGGGGGGGGGACAAAAGGGTAAAAAACAATCTGCCTGATTGTCCCCCAAAACTAAATCGGAGGGTGCAAGCAACATGCGGGGAAAAAAATGACAAGCTCAGAGTCGTGTCTATAAATGCTCGCAGTTTAGTCAATAAAATCAATGAACTGGAGGCAATGATGGCAGCTGAAAAAGTAGATTTAGTGGCGGTTACTGAGACATGGTTCAGTGAGAAAAATAACTGGGACATAACAATACCGGGGTACTCTTTATATAGAAAAGACAGAGAAGGTAGGAAAGGAGGAGGAGTGGCCCTGTATGTGAAAAACAACATAAAAACGAACCAAATAAAAGTGAGCGAGGTGAACATAGAGTCAGTTTGGGTTACGCCAACATTTGGCAATCATACAGTAGCTCGTGTAGGTGTGCTCTATAGACCCCCTGGACAAGTAGAAGAGCTAGATAATCTGCTGTTTGAGGAAATAGCCAAAATGGCAATGAAGGGGGAAGTTATTATCATGGGGGACTTTAAGCTTCCTGATGTGAACTGGAAACCAAAACAGCTGGGTGCACCAGGAGTACAACTATTCTAAACTCCCTACTGGGATTATCTCTAACACAAGTAGTTGACGAGCCGACCCGTAAAGAGGTCATATTGGATTTAATACTCACAAATGGAGGTTTGGTATTGGACGTTGTTGTAGGTGAAAATTTGGGATCTAGTGATCACCAGTCAGTATGGTTTAATATAAGAACAGGGATGGAGCCGCACCACACAAAAACAAAAGTTTTAGCCTTTAAAAAAACAGATTTTTCTAAAATGAGATTTTGTGTGAAGGAGTCATTATCAGACTGGAGGAGTTTAAAGGGAGTCCAGGAGAAATGGGATTATTTAAAGGAAGCATTATTGAAGGCCAAAGGCAATTGCATTCGGCTTGTTAGCAAAAACAAAAAAGGGAAGAAACCACTGTGGTACTCTGCAGAAGTGGCCAAAATAGTGAAGAACAAAAAGACAGCATTCAATATTTTATAAAAAAAACTCAGGCAAACCTAGAAGATAAGGCAGAAAGAGGCAAAGCAATTTATAAGAGCTTCCAAAGCACACGCAGAAGAGAAAATAGCTCAGTCAGTAAAAAAGGGGGACAAAACATTTTTTAGATACATAAACGAGAAAAGAAAAGTAAAACAAGGATTAGTTAGATTAAAAACAAAGGAAGGAAGGTATGTAGAAGAGGATAAAAGTCTCGCTGACTGCCTCAATGAATATTTTTGTTCAGTCTTTGCAGAAGAAAAGGAAGGAAAGGGACCTCAGTTAGGAGGAAACACTAAGGCTAGGGTCAGACGAACGCATTTTCACGTTGTCTGTGAAAAAGTGCGTTCGAACGAATGGACGCATTTTTTCACGGAATACGCGATAGCGGTCATACGATGCGCATTTGCGTTCGTGATTTTGTACGGATCATCAATAAAACACTTTTTGCGTCTGGACGTTATGTTGGCCGGACATTAGCAGCGTCTGACCTCTCCAAATCACGCACACACGCCGCTAGTGGACGCAGAGCACTCTGTACGTCAGTACTAGCGGTTTTACGTTCTCGAAAAAATGCGTTCATTTTCCACTTGCGTTGCGCGGCCGGACTTTCGTGCGACCGTACTTCGTATATTGGCTGTCATTTGCTGCTAGTGCGGCCGTAATTAAGTGCGCCAGAACGCGCGTTCGCACTGACTCAGTCTGACCCTAGCCTAACGAGACAATTACATATCAGTTTACAGAGGAGGAGGTTCTACAGCAGCTGTCTAAAGTAAAGACAAATAAGTCAATGGGGCCTGATGGGATCCACCCTAAAATATTAAAAGAGCTCAGTGATGTAATAGCAAAACTGTTAGCAAGGATTGGTTAAATAAATCTGTTAACGGGAGTCGTCCCAGAAGACTGGAAATTAGCAAATGTTGTGCCCATTTACAAGAAGGGTAGTAGGGAGAAATCGGGGAACTATAGGCCAGTTAGTCTTACGTCAGTAGTGGGGAAATTAATGGAAACCATGTTAAAGGAAAGGATTGTTGAACATCTAAAAACACATAGATTACAGGATCAGAAACAACATGGGTTTACCTCAGGGAGATCATGCCAAACTAATCTTATTGATTTTTTTTGATTGGGTAACAAAAATAATAGACACAGGTGGTGCAGTAGACATTGCTTATTTAGATTTCAGTAAGGCTATTGATACTGTTCCGCATAGAAGGCTGATCAATAAATTGCAATCTTTGAGTTTGGATTCCAATATTGTTGAATGGATTAGGCAGTGGCTGAGTGACAGGCAACAGAGGGTTGTGGTAAATGGAGTTTATTCGGCGCAAGGTCTTGTTACCAGTGGGGTACCTCAGGGGTCAGTACTTGGACCCATTCTATTTAATATTTTTATTAGTGATATTGCAGAAGGTATTAATGGAAAAGTATGTCTTTTTGCTGATGACACAAAGATTTGCAACAGGGTTGACGTTCCTGGAGGGATCAGCCAAATGACAAATGATTTAGGTAAACTAAAAAAATGGTCGGAGCTGTGGCAATTGAGTTTTAATGTGGATAAGTGCAAGAAAATGCACCTGGGACGTAAAAACCCAAGGGCTGAATATAGAATATTTGATACAGTCCTAACCTCAACATCTGAGGAAAGGGATTTAGGGGTTATTATTTCAGAGGATCTAAGGGTAAGTAGTCAATGTAATAGAGCAGCAGGAAATGCTAGCAGAATGCTTGGTTGTGTAGGGAGAGGTATTAGCAGTAGGAAAAGGGAAGTGCTCACGCCACTGTACAGAGCACTGGTGAGACCTCACTTGGAGTACTGTGTGCAGTACTGGAGACCGTATCTCCAGAAGGATATAGACATCTTAGAGAGAGTTCAGAGAAGGGCTACTAAAATGGTGTACGGCTTGAAGGAGAAAAGTTACCAGGAAAGGCTTAATGATCTTAACATGTACAGCTTGGAAAAAAGACGAGACAGCGAAGATATGATAGAAACATTTAAATACGTAAAGGGAATCCACAAGGTAGAGGAAGAGAGTATATTTAAACGGAAACAAAGTAGCAAAACAAGAGGACATAGTCTTAGATTAGAGGGGCAAAGGTTTAAAAGTAACATCAGGAAGCATTATTTTACTGAGAGGGTGGTGGATACATGGAACAGTCTTCCAGTTGAAGTGGTAGAGGCCAAAACAGTAATTGAATTTAAGCAGGCATGGGATAGGCATAAGGCTATCCTAAACAAAAGATAAATCAAGGTTAAGTATCCATGTAATTGGGCAGACTAGATGGGCCGAAAGGTTCTTATCTGCCGACATTTTTCTATGTTTCTATGTGTTAGTAGGATACTAAGCTACACATATCTTTTCTCTGTTTCAGCCCATGCACGGGAAAAAAAGACCGGGGCTGGAGTACTTTATTCTCGCCATGGTCAGCACGTTTTAAAAGACGAATCCTTTCTGTACGCTCCTAGTTATTTCAGCAACCTTAAAGCAGTGCGAGTTTTAGGCGCTCATTGAAAGGGTTGATATAAAATATCCACTCTAAAAGTTGTTTTTACTACTTAAAGGAATATCTTGTAGCTTTCTATTGCAGTGGTTCCCAACCCTGGGCCTCAGGTCCCCCTAACAGGACAGGTTTGCAGATATCTGAAGCACCGCACAGGTGATTATGATTTTCTGCTCAGTGATTGCAGGATTCAGTCTGCATTTCCCAAGGAAATCCTAAAAACCTGGCCTGTTAGGGGTACTTGAGGGTTTCATTAGGTTAGGACCCACCTGAACAGGTGCCGTGATGTGGCGGGTGGACTTAGCACTTTAATGGCCATTCAAGTAAACCAAAACCTCTGATTTATTACCTTTAACTTGAGTCTAGGAGCATATCCTGAAGCAAAAGAAACCTTACAATAGGGAATATACCACAGTCAGCGTGATCTGCATGAAGGGCATGTCTTTAAAGCAACCACTGGTTTCAATCTGGTGTTTTCAGATTTCTGTAGCAGTCGATTTGGCCAAAACCACGTTCTTACGCTCACAATGGATTGTTTTCCACACGTATACAGCGATCCGTCTTGAAAAATCACTAGGCTCCAATAGAAGCATTAAGTGCATGCAGCTCGGCTATAGATTTCCCTGCATCCTGCGCAGGAAAAACATGCTTAAAAGCACTCCATTAAAGCGCTGACTTCATTTAACACATGGATGGTCAGGAGTAGGTGGATTGTGCTAGTTTAGATGCAATGCAGTATTCTCATCTGTACGTTATGTTACAGTAAACTGTTCTATGACACTTTAAAAGTAAAAAAAACTCAAAAAAATATATGTATTTTCTTAATTTTTTAATCTCTGAAGACAGAGGCCTTGAGCCATAATCACCGCAATAATGTAACAATTGTCACCTCACTATGGCTTTACTGGGTATCGATAAATATCACACACCACCAGAAGGTACAGTATAGATATTCCCCAGCATTTATGCAGAGGACATGTCCTGCCAGTGGAAACCAGTCACGGCTGAGATCCCATAAGGACACTGCGATCGACCAATTTCCTCTGGCAAGACGTGAATAATACCACTTACGGCTGGACAGCAATATACATGTCCCTCCAGAGACCCAATGGAAGCGGCGCAGGACACAAGCAGGAAAGGCTGAATTGGTAACTCTACAAATAAACACAATACAGAATAAAGAATGCGTGACGAACATATTCACTGTCATAACGCGCGCAAGATCATAAAGGACATAAATTACTTTAGCACGTTGTTCTCCACAGTAGGATAAATATCTAAATTTACAGCTATAGGAATGGAACTGGCTGCTGAATGCACACAAATAAAACCGCTACACAATCTGTCACCGCTTCCCTGCTTTATAGCGATGCAAACGCATAAATCCAATAATAAGAATGCGTGTTTCTGTATACAGGCTGTATATGGGAGCGGTGACATTTTAATCTTGTATTTGTTTAAAACACGGAGAGTTGAAAGCATCGTATGGATATTTGATCCGGAATATAATCTTTGTACATGGCAGGAGTCTCGAAGTCATCTATGCAGCTGTTCGTGATATTTATTTGTAATGTGAAGTGCTCGCGGAATGCCTGGGTAACACTGAAAACGGATAATATAATAACCAAACCGTAAACGAAAGAGGAAAAATAAATAAACACCCTTTAGCTACTTGTGTAAATATCAAACGGGAATAATTACAGCCGCGCAAGGATACGGTTTTGCGAATACTCTATTCCACCGCGTGTTTAGATTTATAATGGAAATGTAGATCTATTTAGGTTAAAACACAAAGAAAATAAAACCCTGTAAAAATACTTATAATATCCATAGCCCTCCAGATGTTGTGAAAACTACGTCTCCCATGATACTCAGGAACTCATTTTATTGGTTGAGACTCGAGGGAAATATAGTTCCAAATCTGGAGGGGCAAGGATGCTGACCCCTGACATAAGCACTTTTATAGCAGTACCTATGGTATATCGATATGCTTTTAGATAAAGCGTGCAACAATAGTCATGTACTGAAATGAACTGCAGACATGGCCGGATTAAGATCTCTGGGCCTGGAGCTGAAAATTTTAGTGGGCTTTTTTTGTAATTTAGTGAAATGAAAACATATTTTTGGTTATTTAATAGTGCAGATACGGGTATATCTAACCAGGCTGAGAATGAAAAATTAGAGAGCGTTAAAATGTTTTTCCCATGTTATCATCCAAACCTTTGTGATTACATCTTCTATAGGGCATTCTTGTTAAAAAAATGTTAAATTGGAACCTGTTACTGCATTTTTCTGAGAAAATATACAATTTTAACCAAAAAATTTTAAATTTTAATATTTCCCTTGTGTTTTAGAACATGTTTGTTTTACGAATAATATGACTATAATATGACACTGACCTTGCTCCCAGCTTGGGAAATGAGAAGGTGAGCAATGGCAGTGGTATTGCTCAGATTAGGCTAGGGTCAGACTGAGGCAGTGCGAACGCGCGTTTAGGCGCACTTAATCACGGCCGCACTAGCAGCAAATGCCGGGCAATGACAGCCAATATACGAAGTACGGTCGCACAAAAGTCCGGCTGCGCTACGCAAGTGGAAAATGAATGCATTTTGTCGAGAACGGAAAACCGCTAGTACGGTTGTACAGAGTGCGCTGCGTCCGCTAGCGGCGTGTGTGCGTGAATAGGAGACGTCAGACACTGCTAATGTCCGGCCAACATAACGTCCAGACACAAAAAGTGTTTTATTGATGATCCGTACAAAATCACGGACGAAAATACGCATAGTATGACCGCTATCGCGTACTCCGTGAAAAAATGCGTCCATTCGTTCGAACGCACTTTTTCACAGACAACGTGAAAATGCGTTCGTCTGACCCTAGCCTTATACGTGACAAATGGACAATGCCATCGCTTTGGAACTAAAAATAAATCATTTTTAAAAAAAAAAATCTTTTAGATTTTACATGGTCAGGTTTACATGGCCAGACTCTGCCCTGTCCGATGACACCTCACTTGACCTTGTGCGGTGTAAAGATTAGTGACGCAGGGGTCCAAAGTTCCCCGCAGCGCTCTTTGCTGTAGTGCGGCGGTTTAGGTTATTGATGTAACAATTCGCAACAATGGATTGTACCATCACCTCTACACTTGTTGGTGACATGAGAAATGTGATTGTTTGTGCAGCATCATTTTTTTACTTTATAATTGAAAAGTGAAAAATATTACTATTGGAAAGAAAAAGTAAATATATTTTTTTTGTTTACTTAAAACCTGTTCATGTTTGATATCATTGGTAAAGGCCATGCTCTGACCTTTCCAGTGATACTTCACTTGACCCTGTAACTGCTATTGAGTTTGAGATACATGGGTCCAAATGCATAGTTATCCTTTCTCTGGGCCTATTCTGAGGTATGGGCCTGGAGCTGCTGCTCCATCTGCCCCTATGTTAATCCGGCCTTGACTGCAGATACATAGGCACGAAGCGTGCAACAATAGTCAAGTACTGAAATATACTGCAGATACATACGCACGAAGAGTGCAACAAAACGTAAAGCAACGTAAGAGCTGCATTCGAAGACCCTCTGAAAACGTGCAAAATTACAATAATCCTTAGGTTGGGGGTCAGACGAGCACACTACATGCGCATGTACGGTCGTGCCTCCCAGCGTCACGTCAACACTCTGCAACGTTCGACGGGGCCGGCCACACGCTGTAGCGCATGCACAAATTGCACGCTCTACAGTGGACATGCTGCAGCCCTGCTGAACAAACCAACCTGTTAAAAAAACAAAAAAAAAAAACATTTAGTAGGGCATTGATTGAAGGGTTGTGTGTGAAAACAGACCTGGGATGCAAAAAAATGAGACAGATGTCATTTGCATGTCTTACCCAGAGTTCCTTGCTGCATATGGGGACTGTATCATAGGAGCTCTGGGATGCAGTTCTTTGAATTGCTGTGATGTGCAGATGGCTTCTGCAATAAATAAACTGTGCTGTAAGTTTAAATATTTTTAAGTGAAATACCACAGGAATAAAGTTGATGTAGAGCTAAAATGTCAGAAAACTGGACCCCTCTTAAATGACTTATTGTAAACATTGTAGATGGCTCGCTCTGTAGCAACCATAATAAAATGATTCAGGCTCGGGTCAGAGGACCGCAGTGTTCACGTCCGTGTTGCCGTACATTTTAACGTCCGTGGTAGCATACAATTATGATCAATAGAGACCACACACGAAGTGCGGACACGGCAAACGGACCCAAGTTAAGCAAGAACGTAAAACCGCTAGAACGGACTGCAGAGTGCCCAACGTCCGCATAGCTTTGTGAGTGAGTGATGGGACGTAGTCAAACGGACTGCATTTTTGACATCCAGCAATTTAACGGACAAAATGGTTTTTCATATTAATTTTATTTCCCACCTACATCAGTCAAAAAAAGTCACAAAAACGGACTGTGTGGCCACTACCTTGTCGTCAGTCAGAAAGTACGTCTGTTGTGCACAGACGCACTCCGCACAGAATGCGCTCATCTGACCCTAGCTTCAATTTTGCATTGAGAAGCACACGGTTCTAAAAAGAGGATGAAAATCGACCAAGCTCTGGTTGGTATAATATGCAGACAGAGGTCTGATGCAGCCACGTTCACCGAAGAGACAACAGGACGAAGATAAAAGGGGCAGGAATTGTTTACTGAAAAGGAGCCAGATGGTTTTTTCTGCGGCTGCAGATAATAAATCCTGGTAATAAACAAGGTGGTTAATAATAAATTAGTCTTTAAAGCCAAAGGAGTTGCTAGCTGCAGGAAACTTGCACAGACGACGTGCTTGCTTAGCATTACCCAGAAACCCCAACCCCTTGCAGTATAATGTATTGTGCTTCTTGCAGTATAGATTTGCCCTAAACACGCCGGCTCACACAGCACAAACCTGCGCCGTGGCGAATCGTGAAACAAAGTATTCCAGAGCATGTTCGGATACACAGACTGATCGGCAAGCACATATTATTCTATGGAATATGGCGACATAGAATCTACATTTTAAACATATTCTCATAGATTGTAAGCTCCCTTGGGAACAGGGTCCCCCCTGAATCAGGTCATCTCATCCATGTGTGGTATTCCAACGTATCAACCCCTTGTGCACTGAACTTTTAAAGCGCTGCGGAATATGTGGCGCTATATAAATAAGGGATATTAAAAAAAATGTATATACACACACATGGATATACTGTCAAAATACTTTAGCCAAAAATGCTGATACACTAAAGGGGGCTAGTCGTAAAGCTCCGATGTTCCCTGTTGCAAATGATAAAAATGCAGCTACTTGTCAAGGAAAACCTAACAAGGGCAGGAGAAGTTACTACAAGACAGTGAACAGCAGCTGCAATTCTTCCATTAAAGTTTAAACTGCAGCTACTCTTCAACTATGGTCGGATCACCGGTATTTGCAACAATGTTGAATGTGCTTCGGCAATTTAAAGTTGCGATCTTCATGGACCTCCCATGGCAGCCAGTGTGTGCAGCGCTTTACAAGAATGGGGTCTATTCACAAAACACCAAAATTGCACGTGCGTTTTGGCCCATTTCACCGAAAATGCAATGAATTCACCATTTAGTGAATGGAATAGCCAAGAACAGTCAAATTGCGCTTATAACCGTCTAATTGTCATCTGTTCCATCAAACGGGGGGAAAAAAAAATCTATTCTCCTAATAGGAGTTTCAATCAATAAAAATGTGTCTATTTTTAAAGGACTTTTTTATTTAAAGGGTTAAAAATAAAAAAAGTCTTAAATAAAACAAAGGTCTAAAAAAAAAAAAAAAAATTTAGACAAGGGTTGTTAAAAAATAAAAAAAATTTTTAAAGGCTGTTCATGCTTTACTTACACTGAACCATATGGGATTCGCCTAGTTAAACCCTTCACGACAGGAGGGCGTTAATGCTGGCAATGCGTACTGGCACGCCTCGTCAGCAGGTGCCGCCGTGGGCCACTGATTAGGCCCACCCACGCACGTCCCCCTCATGTTTGTTTAATTGGGGCTATCTGCATTATCACAAACCTCATTCACTTTCCACAGCATTCTCCATCACAGAGTGACCTCCATTCCTTCCCTCTGCTGCCCCAACCCACCCTCCCCATCCACCCACCCTCCCAGAGCTGGTCCCTAATTTCAGGCATCCTTTCCAGCTGTCTCCACTTTTCTCCCTAATCACCCTTACTAAGCCCAAAAAAATCTGGTCCATTTCATGCAATCCCTCTGACCACCAGTTTCACCTTCCCTCTGCTCCCATTTGTTTCTGTTACCCTAGTCCCTTAGAGTGTAAGCTCATGGGATGTCTGCCTGAGCTTTTTGTTAAAGTGATATCTAACCTGGACAGTTATCTGATGTCCAGGGTTATTTCCTCATGTATCATGTAAGTCTGCTGTTTGTGCATCCCCATTGTAAAGCGCTATGGAATTTGTTGGCGCTGTATAAGTACTTGTAACTGTAACTTTTGTATTTCTGTAACCACTCAATGTTCTTGAACCCAGGACATACTTGAAAACGAGAGAAATCTCAATGTATCCTTCCTGGTAAAATCCTTTATAAATAAATAAATAAATAAATAAATTGGCTGCAAGGGGACACTGAGGTCAGGCCATCAAACTGCAGCCAATGGCACGTGCCTGCTGCGACGAGGGGTGAAGGTGATCCATTGAAGTCAGCGGGGCGTCAAGTATGTAAACCTCGGTTCTTAAATCTTTCAATATTCTTTTTCTTTCAGGAATCGTACCAGAGGATTGGAGAAAAGCTGACGTGGTCCCTATATTTAAGAAAAGTTTAAAATTTGTGCCTGGGAATTATAGACCTGTGAGCTTAACATCTGTGCCTGGGAAAGTATTTGAGGGGTTACCAAGGGATAATATTCAGGAATTTATTGGGAGGTATAATGTAATTGGCAAAAATCAGCATGGTTTCATGAAACACAGATCATGTCAGACTAACCCAATTACGTTCTATGAGGAAGTAAGTAGAAGTATAGATCAGGGGGTCGCAGTGGATGTGATTTACTTAGATTTTGCCAAAGCTTTCGACACAGTTCCACACAAAAGGTTACTATTTAAATTGAGAAAAATTGGTCTAGATGAAAATCCTTGTTCTTGGATAGAAAACTGGTTAAAAGATAGGGTACAGAGAGTGGTCATAAATGGTACATTTTCAAGATGGACACCAGTGGTAAGCGGTGTCCCTCAGGGGTCTGTTATAGGAGCAATACTATTCAATTTATTTATAAAGGACCTTGAGATAGGCATTGAAAGTCATGTATCAGTGTTTGCAGATGACACAAAACTAGGAAAAGTAATACAATGTGAGCAGGATGTTACTTCGCTGCAGAGGGATTTAGATAGATTGGGGGACTGGGCACTTAAATGGCAGATGAAATTTAATGTAGATAAATGCAAAGTTGTGCACTTTGGAGTGAAGAACAAACAAGCAACTTATACCCTAAATGGTACGGAGTTTAGGGAAATCCAAGCAGGAGAAGGATTTGGGAATAATCAGACTTCAAACTAAGTAACAATGTGCAATGTCAAACAGCAGCCAGCAAGGTATTGGCATGCATTAAAAGGGGAGCTCACTCTCAGGATGAAAACATAATTTTGCCTCTGTATAAATCAATGGTCAGACCGCACCTTGAATATGCCGTGCAATTTTGGGCACCTGTCTTAAAGGATATTATAGCGTTAGAAAAAGTGCAGAGACGGGCAACTAAATTAATAAGGGGAATGGAAGGGTTCAGTTATGAGGAAAGACTAAAGCTTAAACCTGTTTAGAGAAACGGCGCCTTAGAGGGGATCTGATAACCTTAAATAAATATATACGGGGCCATTATCAACCATTGTCTGATAACCTATTCATTAACAGAACTATACACAGGTCACCCATTTAGACTGGAAGAAAATTCAGCATAAAGCATAGGAAGGGTTATTTTACAGTGAGAACAATAAAGCTGTGGAATTCTCTGCCTGTTGAGGTGGTTGGGTCAGAGACCGTACAGACTTTTAAAAAGCGACTGGATGACTTCCTGCAGACACATTAAATATTCTAACCCTTAATATTCTATGTGGGTAAACGCTTCTTGATCCAAGGAGAAATCTGATGCCATTCTGGGGTCAAGAAGGAATTTTTTCCCAGTATGTTGCATATTGGCAAGCATTTCAGACTGGGTTTTTTGCCTTCTTTTGGATCAACAGTAGTAGGTGATGTGGGAGAGGCTGAACCCGATGGACGCATGTCTTTTTTAAGCCTATGTAACTATGAAAAAAAAAAAAAAAAGGCGCACCCGTCGCACGGACAGCATAGGACATCCTGCAGCAGGAAAGGGTTAAACCTGTCAAATGGAAACTCTGAAAATCAGGGCATTTCGCTGTAATTTCGGTGCTCTGCGAATAGAAGACCAGATTGACTGCTTTGGGACAATTTCGATGCCGCCGAAATGCCTATATTTGGTGAATTGTCAGTGTAGTGAATAGATGAATTGACACAAAAGTACACAGAGTGGTGAATTTCACCGTTTGGTGCAAATCTGGGCCAATACGGAGGTTAGTGAATAACTCCTTAAATTTAGGAACCAGTGGTGCAGAGGGCCCTGCTCCGAAACGGGTTATAAATTCAAAACAGAAATTCAATAGGTCATAAATCTTCAAACAATTCAATATAGCCAATAACTGGATAGGACTAAAAGGTGGAACGAACTGGGGAAGTCTACAAAGAAAACAATACATTACCATATAAGTTTCTGCTTGTTCCTCAATGCTCCCCACACTGGGATTTTTATGGTTCCTTTCACATAAGTCAAGCAGTAACAGATTTGGTTTGTATACCAGGTGGCGCTTACCCACTACAACTTTGCTACGTCTGAGTCCTTCGTGAATAGATGAAGTAGTTTGCGGAGATCTCTCAACTTCACTTTGGGAAAAGACCTCACACAATAAAATGATTGGGGGGGGGGTGTATACTTCTGGGTAAAATGAGGTATTGATCACAGATTGTGATACATGTAGATCTGATTTGTAATTTACGGAGAAATCTTTTCAAGTGTGATTTTCAGTCGCTGACATCAAAGTACATCCATCCTTCAACGCATTATGTTAAAGCACATTAAAAACAAGAGGAGGGGGGGGAATAAAACAAGAACACATTCACCTTTATTTCATTTTCAACAAAGTTGTATGTGGAGAGCATTTCTTGGAGAGTATTGTCAAGAATCCCCTTTTATATTCAACAATGTCACTTAAAAAGAAAGCCAATGGCTTTTGTTTAACCTTTCACCAACCAGGGCTTTGTTAAATAAATTTAATTAAACATAGAAATGTAGATAATTAGAGTAAGAGACATTTTGCGCAGAGATCATCTGAGTTAGATTAAAATGTAAATTTGCTCATTTTTAATTTTCATATTCTCATTTACAGACATGTTGCTGGAATGAAAAGATTCTGAACCACTAGTGTCCTTATTATACACGATTTCACACGGGGTCTGCATCATCGGCATACAGGCAGAAATTGCCTTTGTGACAAATACAGTAAATGGGATAAAGATACAAATGATGAGATCTCCGGCTTATGTAGTGATCCTAATGAGATTAATAGCAATGCAGCTTCCAATAAATACCAATAGGATATAACAGTATCTGTATGTGGCATAATGCCTGTGTATAGAAATTACAGTAACACCTTGTATCTGTACTGTAAAGATTTACAGTCATAAACCCCTGAAAATTATCCCTGTACATCAGTGAGTGACCCCAGAGCTCTCCCTGTATTCTGCCCTCTCCCTGGTTGTTGCAATGCAGCAGCCAAGTTTCCTAACGTTCTGTTACAATCAGTACGAGAGCTTCTCTTTGCAACTTTGCCGTAATAGAGGGCGAAAGGAAAAAGAGTCAGTCAATTTGGTTTTCCGCAGGACACACTAATCTTGCCTTAAGAGATGCAAATTGGGTTTTGATATGCTAATGATTGTTTTTCAAAGTTTTACAACGACGCAAAATCAAGTTAACTCGATTCTGGTAACAAAAGGGTTAAGGGTAGGGTACAGGTTGTATCAAAATACCACAGTACATAAGAGGGGCAACACCGATCTTTGGAACGAATACGCATGAAATAAACTCACTCTTTGATAAAATTACATTTTGCTCAACAAAAGCTTTATTAATGCTGTATGGAAGAGACAGTGAAAACAGGTCTTTGATTTCTTATTCTTTGGGTTCCATCCTCCATCCCAAGGGTCAGAGTCATTCTTTTAAGAATGGGGAAAAAAATAAAAAAAATGAATGTCCTATAAAGCATTTGCATAGGTAACCACATTGTTGGTCAACTGTTCCAAGGTGCAAATTTGATGACTGCTGCGACCGGACCTGCTCCATTCTCAAAGGAAAGAAAGTGTGCTTTTTTTTGTTTTTGGTTAAACACACGTACGTTTACTGAAAAAGAGTAGTATTTGCAATTTGCTTTCTAATTATGTAAATGGAGCTGAATGTAAAAAATATTCAATAATTGATTCTTCTTGATTCCAGTTAAGAGTCACTTCTGCTTTCACTAGTATCTTGCCATGTCTTGATTACTTCAAAAGATGTAAAAATTAGACTATGTTACAAGTTTCCCAACAAAAATCGAACACGAACATGACCTACTTATAGATACCTCCTTTTACAGCAGCCAAGGGTTAACTAATTAGCTAGATGAGCTTTCTTTTCCAGTCGAGACATTAACCCCCCCCCCAAATCATTTATTGTGAGGTTGCTGCACTTCAAAACAGTGAGAGGTGCCCCCAATATGACGAAAAAAATCCTGCATCATAAAAAAAGTTCCATCTTTATTTAAATCCTTTATTCTTTGTGTGACCATGTCCACAATATCAGCTTTCTTTGTAGACGTCCTCTGCAGCTTTCCTCAGTGTGGGCAAGAATCCGGGAGCAGAGAGGAAGTCGTTACGGTTCCCTTGTTATGAAGGTAAAAAGCAGCACCAGAAGATAAAGTACACAGTAGTGGGGGTTTAGGTGTCCATGACCACATGTTTGGCTTAAGGAGCCAAACTAGATCCCCAATCTTCCATCTGTATCCAATCCAGCCCTTAACCCCCACAGGTTCAAGACTGCCTGGAGTAAAGCGTGGTAAAGGAGTCCAGTCCTCTGGTAAAGAGTTTAGCGTTTTCTACAGGTGGTGATTTAGCCCAAGCACACAGCCGTCCAGAGACCTCTTGCCACTAGTCAGCGCTCCATTGTTCATACCAGCTCCAGGACCTTGGGAAAAAGGAAAAAAAAAAAAAGACCCGGATAGAGTGTTATTCCGACACCAGACAAAAAGGAAAGCAGGTATGGCAAAAAGAATGACCATACAGTGTAACACCAAGATCTCAAACTCTGGGACTCCCTAGATGTTTCTGAAATCCAACTCCCATGATGCTCTGGCCATCAATCGTTTTGAAAGACTTATAGGATATGTAGACAATCAACATGGGGGGGGGGGTTGGGATTCCTGGTTTAACAGCCCTTTTGCTAGAGAAACCCTTAAAAGCTGCCCCTTTATGCTGACCATGCAATCGGCCTGGACACTTCTTTCGCTTTCTTCAGCTGTAACAGTATAATATGTTAAAGTTAAACCAGGACATTTTATTAAAGGTAGGTTAGTTGGATAAGTCGCCCAAGCTTTGAGGTTCCTGCAAATACTGGTCATGCTCCACATGAAGATGAGCCAACAATAGGTGGAGGCGAACATTAAGACCGTTAAGTTTGGGAATTAAGAGTCTCTGAGATCTTTAAATCATGGAAGGAGATCATTGGACACTTCATGAACATTTATGTTACAAGGCAAGTCATAAATGATCTAGGGATATCAATTACTTGCCTATAGGTCTAGGGAACGCAATGATGATAACAAGGGTCAGCAACCTCCAGATATTCCGGGAACGATATTTCCAATAAGGCTCAATCGACCCAATGATTGCCGGAGCATCATGTGAGATGCAGCTGCAGAACATTTGGAGGACCACTGTTGCTCACCTTTGCAGTAAACAACATATAATTGTAGATGTCAGAGGTCTAGCAAATGATGTGCCTGCTACGATACGTTGAAGCCAAAATGCAGGGACACTTTCAACCTCACAAATGAAACCATTCACTGTCATTAAGTCAGCTCCAAGTGACACTTTGCACGCTGGACTACAAGAGATCTCATTTAGGAGTTGTGGAAAGCAGATGGTCTATTGCGCTGCACATTTTATCATTATATTCCCTGCATGGAACAGCGACGAGTCAAATAATCTGAGGGTGTGAGCAATTACACACTCATTAAACTGAACAAATAAAACCGGGGCCGGCAACCTTGACCCTCCAGATGGTTTGGAACTACAAGTCCCATGATGCTCAGCCACTCATTAGGGGAACTAAGCTTCATAGAAGATGTAGTTGCAAAACATCTGCAGGGCCAAGTTTGCCGACCATGCAATAAGATCTCACAATATGTCATTAAATGGACACTACCACCAAAAAATGAAATGCCCTGATTACCGATAAAATTAAAAATAGACTATAAAAGAAAACAAGAAAAAATATAAAAGCTGCAATTATCAATGCTCCATTAAGTACAAGAAATCGTAGCTCCTCTCCTTGTTGATGCAGTGACCCATGATGCTCTTCTGACTACATGCATTTATCAGTAAGATCACAGGCTGGGCAAGTTTGGAGAGAGTGTACGGAGAGGAACGACCTGGGACAGTCTGATCTTGACCGAGCTAGGCAGAGATCTCCATTAAATTGCTATAGGAAGACTGTTAGTGCATGCAGACACTCCACCTGCATGCATTCGTATATACAGCTTCCAGATAAATATAAATATTATTTATCGTTCTGCATTGGCCAGTTTGTTCGTGGCATAAGCACACATGTATGTGTTTGGCTGTGTATTGAAGGAAAAAAAGTCAGACAAGTGTGTGTGTGGTTCCATGAATAGGCAATGTGGGTGTAAAAAAGTTGCTGACATTCAAGTGCTACTACCACCAAAAAATGAAACGTCCTTATTGTGTTTATTTTATGTTGCCGATACCTCACATGTGCTTTGTTTTCCTATTGTAGGTTTAGTGAAGAAGCTATTTTACTCTATATGTGTCACTGGGTGCTTCCATTGTGTGCTATTTTGTGTTGTAAACTGCCCCGCCCCAATAGTATCTTTACCTCACTTGGTGGGTTTTGGCCATATAATGGAGTCTAGGGGTCAAGCAGTCGACTCACAACATTGAATTCACTGTATTGTGTGAGATGTATTCAAAGGACATCACCAGGGGGCAGATTAGAAGTCTTTTAAACTTCCTGTCAGATCTCATTCAGCTGCCATCGCTTAGGTCAGGTAACCTACACCACACAATACACCCCCCTGCTGCCTTATCTAAACATTCATCTACCTCATTAACTGGTAGATATTGTAGATTAAATAAACAAGAGCCACAAAGCAAAGCTTTTGATAAAATGTTGCATCATGGGAAAAATCCATAAACTGGAAAAGGAGAAAAGACGAAGCTTTATATTGCCTTTACATGCAATAACCTAAAAAAACCAAAAAGTCAGCATGTGTTTTATAATGTGTTTTTATTTGTAACGCTTAAGTAATCCAGTTACAGTTTATGTAAGTGACAGTGTCCCTTTAAGCCACTGCCTATGTGAACAGGTACACAGAACGGTGTAACAAGGATTAGCAGTTCCAGGAATTCTTACCTTGATTGTGCCCTGGCTGTTAGCAGCAATAAGTACGTTGGATTCCTGTAAGAGAAAGAGGAGATGGTCAGGGATAGAGTTTGCTAAATTTATCAATGACCATACATGCTAGATATTGTACAAAACAAGAAAAGTCTCAAAAATGGAATTTTTTTAAAATACAGGCAATATTAAGCTTCAGATTAGTTCCCAAGATGGAAACTGAATGCTGGGTCCTTTTTCCCCTCCTCACAGGAGAAGAAAAAACAAACAAAATGTGTAGAGAGAAAAAAGGTTTTATTCTATTCCGGATCTCCACTTTGTGCAAAACGAAAACATCTCGAAAACACCAAACACGCGAGCACTAAAACATACAAACCTTTACAAATCAAACAAGTGGCAAGATTACACATGATCCCCACACAAATTATTTTATACAAAGACAGAATAAAACTGACTAAAAATTGTGAAAAAGAACAATCGCTTGCACAATTCCCTTTACAACAGGGCAGCGCTGCAAGCTAGCCGACAACCACAGTACAGAACACACCAAGGGAGTCATCTCCGGCGTTCAAATCCCCATTAGTCCTGGAAAAAAAGTTGATCTTCATTCTATTTAATGGCCATTAAATATTAAGCCCACCACCACGTCGCGGAAAATCTTGACTGGGTCCTAACCTCATGATGCATTCAAAAAGATGAGTGAGAAAAAGCCACAACAGTACACAAAAAAAGTGTCATTACAGAGACAAAGCCACGCACTTATAAAGTGTTAAAGCAGGGCTGTCAAACTCTGGCCCCTCAGATGTGAATTTGATTCCAAGAATTCTTTGAATGCAATAGACTGCCAGAGGATCATGGGAGGTGTAGTTCGCAAACATCTGGTGGGCTGGAGTTTGACAGCTCGGTGTTAAGGCGTCTCTAAACATGCACTATATTTATTTTATAAATATAGTGTTCGTAGGACTGTAAATGATGAATGCACACATCACGTCACATACCACTTTAAGATGCAATACCAGTGCAATGAGCAATTACATTTGCGCTTTTGTATTAGAGGCATTGGTAGAATATAGCATCAAGGTGACAGCGATACACGAGAGAATATCTGTATCACTTCTGTATAAAGGATTTATTTATGGACTGTGCAGATAGTTGAAGCAAACAGAATGCGTATGTCACAACACATGGAACAAAATACATATTTCTTTAATAAAACGAGGGACAACAAGGCTCTTGTACCATATTGTTGCAAAGATCACCTATCATTCATGACCAAAACATACTAGGTTCATTTACCAGGGAACCACTCCTTATATATGTGATAGAGGTGTTTTGCAGACGCATAAATCAATCCAAATTATACCATAGGTTTTAAAATAAAATTTAGGGCTGCAACTAACGACTATTTTCTAGGGATGCACCGATACCACTTTTTTAAGACCGAGTACCGATACAGCGTACCGATACTTTAGGTCATGTGACCGCTTTTCAATAAGAACAGACCTCATATAAAAATGCCCCAGCTCACATGTATATATCCCCCCCCAAGATAGATAGATCTATCTTGCTCCCAGCTCTCATAGATATTGCCCCCCAGCTCTCATGGGTATGCCCCCCAGCTCTCATGGGTATGCCCCCCAGCTCTCATGGGTATGCCCCCCAGCTCTCATGGGTATGACCCCAGCTCTCACAGACCTACCGAACGCTGGGGAAGCTGGCCGCGTCCGTGAAAAGCACTCTGCCAGTGTTCCCGTCCGGCGCGCCGCAATACTCACCCATCCGAAGGTCCGGTCGCATGGCTGTGACGCGGCCGCCGGGCACCTCTGTGATGCTGCCTCCAGCCGAGAGGCAGCATCACAGAGGCGCCCGCGCTTCCCCAGCTCTGCGGATACCGGCCCAGCGCTGGCTTCCGGTATCGGGGGGGATGTATCGGGCCATTTGCACGAGTACCAAGTACTCGTACAAACGGCAGTCTCGGCACCGATACCAGTATCGGGGCATCCCTACTATTTTCACAATTGTTTAGTTGCCGATTGATCGGATAAAAGAAAAATACAATCGAAAAAACAATTGTTTCCTTAAAAGGAACACTATGGGATATAAAAAAAAAAAAAAGCTACATAAGCAATTTGTGTAGTATACATACTACATAAGTACTGACACACGCAGATAGCATACTTTTCACACACAAGCACCTGGTCAGAGTGGATTGATGTTGCATACGCAGCTTAAGCCCGTATCGGCTTTCTCTGCAAACGTTGGTACAAGCGCTCAGATGGACATGTCAGCATGAAAGCAGGGTGTGAATGGGGCGACTCTACGTAGCCTAGCCACTTGAGTTTATTAGAGAGTGTCCCTTTATAATAATTTCATGAACTGAGTGGGAGGTGGGAGTGAGATTGTTCAAGGGGCTTGGCCAGAGTTTGAAAGGGAGTGGGTTTGGGGAAAAAAAAAATGGACCAGAGTGTGGGAGGGAAGTTTGTGGGAAGGGACTGGACCAAAGGGAGAGCATGGCAGCTCCAGACCAAAAGAGGAGGGGGGGGGGACAGGCAGGTTGAGGTGGTGGCACAGGACTCCACCTTCAAGCGAGGATAAAACACCAGCAGTACAGTGCCCATACCCAGTGGCAGTATCTCAGGGTTTGTGTTCTAGCATTTCTGCAGTTGTAAGCTGAATAAAGACAAACTGGTTATGTCTGATATAATCCTAGAACTGAATCATACAGAGTAAAGCAGCAGGTATGTCTTTTTCCAATCAGCTCCGAAGCAGAATCTGGAGGTTATAACGTTTACCGCAGTCGAACTCTAAACAGTGTGTGATGGACACAAATCGATTAATCGACAGCCGTTTAATCAATACAATAGTCGATTAATCGATTAGTAGTTTCAGCTCTAATAAAATTGACACTCACTCCCGGTGCCATGCTGCACGAGTGACAACTGTACAGGAAACATAAAAATGTCATCTGCGCTTATTCCTATTACACCGTGTGAAACAAAACACAATTAAAGGCTTTGGTTTCTTTTAATGGCCAGAGAGTAAAGCTCACCTGCCAACGTCAAGGCACCTCTAGTGAAGGTGAGTCCTATCCAAAAAATTAAACCACAGGCTGCTATGTAGCGAACCATCACTGCTCACGCTGCTTTTCAGTCATGAGGTAGACCGGTGGGCCTTTATTTAATGCCCTTCCAGAAACAAAATCCACCTTGGGATCAAAAAACAAAGACACAGAACATGCTGCAATGATGACCTGACTGGAGGTACAATAAAACATACATAGTACAGGAGGAGCGGGGGTTGCGCCTATTCCCCAATGGGGCGGCTGCAACCACCAAGTTGCATCCAGCCCAGCCCAGTATAAAACATAACGAGAAAAATGAACAGGAAAGGCCTCTGCTTCAGATACCTGATTGGCGATATCGACACTGAAGGACATTTGCTGCATGACAACCCTCAACATGTGCAATAAATGAAGCAGAATATCTCCACTCATCTTTATCATAAATACGAAATCCACCTCATGACCAGAGATTGCCTGGGAAGTGCCTAATGTATCTTGACTCAGAAAATTACAGAGTACAGACACATTATATAAAGCTCCCCGAGGTCAGATTGGATCACAATACAGCAGCGATAGCCTCTGTACAGGACTCAGAGGGTTAAGACTCTTTTTCGCATATCTATAATGTCCCATCTTTGCTGTCACAGGAGAGCTATGCGCACATCAAGGACCAAGGACGCCGCCGTGCTCCCATCAAACCAGACGGTTTCATCACCCAGCAGCAGTGACGGCTAACCTTGACACTTGTAAACAACGTTTCTAATGACACTCAGCCAGCCTTAAGGGAAATGCTGCTAAAAGCTACAGCGTTCTGTGTAGCGCTTTGCCATAACATATGTACACATCAGCCTTATGGGCAGCTCCCGTCTTCAGTTTCTGCAAGCAAAGGTGGGGATCATGCAAGATTCTTTTAATCAGCATCCATCAAAACCATCTTTAGTATTTCTGTTCATATTGAAAGATGTTTGACCTGAATGCATTTCTGGGGGGGGGGGGGGAATCAGAGATGGGTGTTTTAACCACAGATGTTATTTTAAGAAGTCTTTTTTTCTTCTTCCTGCAGATCTAGATTTCTCTCATTTGCCCCCGCTTTTAAGCCACTCCGATACTTTGTGTAGTTGGTTCCACTGTCAGGCTGCACAGGTTTCGGTCAGCCGGGAAGTGTAGTTCCCGGTTGCCAGAGCTGTTACCTCTGAAGCCCTTTGCAAAACTAAAAGAAAGCAAGAACAAGGAGAAAAGGAGACGGAGCCCTGACACAATAGCCAGTTTATTATGTTGAAGTGGTCACGATGCCTTGAGTGTATCCCTTTGAACTAGCATGCCAAAAGCCAACGGGTCAGGTCAGAAGGGCTTAAGGAGTTCAAGGAATCAGGAGGGGGCGGCCTTGTTGGCTAGAGCTGAGATACGGCTACGTATTGTACCTTCCCATAGTAATCCGAACAAATAGGAGTGATATAGGGTTGATGTTTTACAGCAAGGGTGAGCAACCTTGACCCCTTGGATGTTTTGGAACTGTAATTCCCATGAGGCTCAGCTAATCTAGCGCATGAGAATCATGAGAGAAGAGGTTTCAAAACCTGGTGGGCCATGGTTGTTGATGCCAGTGCGTTTCAAACACCATGAACCCAATCTGATTTTCCGTCCTCCTGCACTTGAATTGAAGCTAACGGCATGTACATTTCATGTCTGAAATCTGGCAGAAGTGTGGCGGGGGGGGGGGGGGTTGCTCATTGCTTCTGCATGGAGTGATAAGCTTCACTGTCTTTATAGTTGCTGTAGATCTACTGGAAAGCAATTTCCTGCAACCAAAATTTTCATACAAAAAAAAAAAAAACACAAGTAAAACCCATTCCCTAAACCATGGAGCCTGTTCTTTTAATGCAAGGCGTCCAACAGCTCCGAGTGATTTTCTGTTGCAGTAAGCACTGTGTAAATAGACGCCGCCAACCCCCATCGCCGACTGATGGGAACCGTTCGGAAGCCTTGGCAAGCTCTTGATCGTGAAAGATTATTGTTTCTATTGTTAGTGTAATATTTTGCCGCATCAGATGGTCGGTTGTAAAAGACGCTCCGATGAAGTGATTGTGGTGGCCTTGTAAATAAAATTGAAAGCGGAGACGAACGTGCTAATAAAATAAAAGGGAGGCAGAGTAAATTAATGGATGGAATTACTGGAAGATAATTAACATGTTATGTGACCTCGGTCCATATGAATACATTGGGAGGGACACAACTACTCAATAAAGCAAAATTTAAAAAAAAAAAAAAAAAAAAGAAGGTATGTGTGGCATGAGCCTGGAGCAAAAACTGAACTTTTTAAAGTCTCGATTTCTTACGGTGCAAAATCGTTCGGGCAATTCACGAATTGCTCATGTGCTCCATTGTGGCAACTATGGCACGATCCAGGTATGTAGAGCAAGAAAATACCACACCGACCGGCAAAGTTCCTGCAAACAATGGTAAAAGGAACCAGTTAGTCCACTTACTGTTATTCCATTACTGGATGCAGCACCGGTGAACGTATGCCGGCAATTTTAATGCGGTGATCACCAATGACCTTCCAATGGAAACCAAGAGGAATGCAGTTGTAAAAAAACACTGGAAAAGTTTGCAACAACTGAAAATCTGTACGAAATAACCAAGCAGAAACTACTATGGAAGAAACTTACAAGTATGACAAACTACAGTGGCGTTTCCCTAAAAAGATACTTCATCGTACTTGAGCCATCGAAGAGCTTCAAGATGGCGGCTTGCACACTGCAAGGGTAAATCTGGAGATGCAAAAAGGAAGGGTAACCAATATGGCCAGACCACATTAACCCATTGAATCCTCTAGGAATCCATCTAACGATGACCTTTGCATCAAGGGAGATGTAGTTCCAAAACTTCCTGGAAGGCCACGGTTGCTGCCTCAATGACCAGGTTACTAAACCACAGAGTGAAAAACACAATACACACAAATGAGAATACAGAATTATATTCGATTTTGAATGCTGTAGGAGTCCATCACCACCAACCTAATGCTGCCGACGCAGTAATTCCTAGGATATCATTTCTCATTTTCAAAGGGCTCACTTCCATTTGAAGTAGTGTGGGAGATTGGGGAAAGGCCACGGATCTACTAAAGAATTCCAGCCTGGATATAAGCACGCTGGTTGTTTCAAGAGGTAGTATTTGTTAACACATAAACAAGCGTGACCTTTTATCATAAATCCGCAGCTTATCGGCAGGAACATCTTATTAAAGCAAAACATCCATGGCTCATGAACCAACGCTTTGTAGCAGACATCTTCAAAGTTGTCAAAATCCTTGGTCTCCTCTGCACCGAAGGATCTTGGATGGTGAAAGGACGGAAAGGACTGGCACCTGATGTGCATTTTAAAAACTTCAAAAATCTGCATTTACCAAGAAGATGGGGATGACAGCTCAAGAAAGAAAAAAAATCCTATAATACACTCGAGTCCTAGGAGATTTCCAGTAGTTTACTACAGGTCGGGTTTGGTTTTAATGGTCTTCAGGTTTACCACAAACTCTAAGGTTGTGAACTGTGCGCGCTACACAAGTGATGAAGAAAAGGCCGAAGACCGACTTTGATGTTTTAGAAGTACGAATTCACGAATCTTATGGTCCTTTATCAAGCTTCAGACTTGAAAAGAACCGATGGAGGTGTAAACCTACAAAGACAAAGGCCAGCAAGAACCAATGGAGGTATAGCCCCACAAAGGCCAAGTCCGGGAAGAACCAATAGAGATCTGCAAAGGCTGAGTTGAACCCTGAACTACAAGAGCCGCTGCAGCAATCCAAAGCAACTTATCGACAATAATCGACGCTGAGTTATCACAGCTACAACCTATCAAATTACTTCTCTGTGTACGGCAGGCATATCACCAATCTGCATAAAAAAAAAAATCATTACCAGTCATAACGCAACGAACCGCCCACTTGCACTAATAAATCAGCTGATGTTGGCAGACGCACGGCATGGAAGAAAAGAGACCTCTGGAAACAGATCAGTTACAGCAATCATAGGAACCGGGATTTATTGCCTAAATTAGGACAAGTAATGGATTTAATGCTTTTTTTCCATAAACATTTTCAAAGATTCCCCCCACCAGATCTTTTGAAATCTTACTAAAAAGTGTTCTATAGTAGGCATAGATACTCTGAAGGGACAAGTCAAGGTAAGATTTTATTAACATGGGATCATTGAAGCGACTCATGATGTGCTCCACTGCCTATGGATATTACATTTGGAGGATCACAGAGAACACAATCATAGACTGTAAGGTTTGGTGTCATGATATCACCGATTGTGTGGAATATGTTCCAATTGTGCACATAAATTAAACCTAACCCCCTTCCACAGTATGTATGCAGGGCTAAATCCATGTATTGAAAAGTACACTCTAGGCACTGTGACCACTCAATTTAAATGGCGTGGTCACAGTTCCCTCAACCTGCTTCCACCTCCTAGGGAGTCTTGGAGGGCTGTGTCAGTCCTCTGAGTGCAAGGGATTAGCCCCACCCAGATCTTGAGTATTTGACTAAACTTCCCGAGTATCAGAACTCCTGGGACTCTTTGAGCCAATGAGACTCTGAAACCATTCAGCATTAAGAGCCATTGGATTGGATGGATACTTTGTCAAGCGTACAGACTCCTGACGGTCATAGGCAACCCATCAGTTTGTCACGTCTTGCCGGCACTGGGAAAAACATTTTTAAAAAGACTAAAGTGTTAAAATTGGAGGGTGTGCATAGTGGTTAATGTTCAACCGATGCAATCACCCATCCCTTCATGTTAACACCAGAGTATCCCTTTAGTGGCTCAAAATCCACACAAAATGGCTAAATAAAGTTCTGATAGGGGAGAAAAACTATTTGGCACTACTGCCTTAAATAGATTACTTACCTAAAAGACGACAGACATACCAACAATATTTTTTCATTCCAATTTAGCTTCTTCCCTTATTTATTTTTTTAATTAAACTTTATATCCACAATTTATGTTATGAAGAGACTCGCATGGGGATAAAATTAAGAGGAATGTATTTTGGGGCTTGATAAACCACGCGATCTGGCCATCATGCAACAAAGTGCTCCCCCTACAGAGCATTTCAATTTTTGACCTTATAAACACTGTTTTGATCAGATGCAGAAAACCACTCACTTTGGATAAAAACAAAATACGCAAGAAAAAAGTATTTACACAGCAACAAAATTCAGGAAAAGCAGATCAATTTTGTAGAAAGATTTGTAAAATTTCTGATTTCAACATATTGGTATAAAATGACAGCCCCCCCCCCCCATCTTTAAAAAAACACCTGTCCATCTGACAATGTGGAAATTTTGAGGTTACAGCTACAAAACTGGCAGATTTTGGGTCAAAAGGTAAGCGAATGCTATAAAAGAAAATACAAAAAAGTAGGTGTAGGTCAATATTTCATATTTTGATATGGGAGAGGGATTCAAGATTTGTAGAAAATCTAAGGGGACCAGTTTAACGATCATTTTAATTACATATAGGTTTTATACCTGGCTGTTCACAGACTTCAAATGGTAGATGCAGCAGTGACAAGGTTTTGTTTAGATTAAGAACTCCTTGTTAGTCCTGATTTATATTGGAAATTAATGCACTCGTACTCTAGGTGGAGAAAAAAACATGTGAAGGCGAGATCCACTTCACGCAACATTTTTATTTATTTTCACACTCACTGATCCACAGCCTGTTACGAAGCTGAACGCGTTTACCATATGTAAGGTTGTCTATGCAAATAAAGCTATAAATGCAGGGCAACAATTAAAGAAAATTATTTTGGGTTCCTTGGGGATAGCTCCAGTTTAAGAATGATGCTAGACAATGGCACTTTGATTGCAACCCAGTCCTGAGCCGGCCTGATGTCAATGAATCAGTTAAAATATTAGTCATTGGAAAACATGGGGTTAGTAGTCTGATCCTGTTACCTAGCAAACCTATGGTAACACGTGTGTGAGAGAACGACTGAAGATAATGAATTCCTGCCTGAGCCCCGCAGTAAGAAAGCAGATTGTACAACAAATGCTTATGCCAGTCATTGAATACGGCGATGTAGTGTATATGCAGCTGTCCCGCAAACGCACCTTTATAAACTTACATTGTATAACTCATTCTGTCGCTTTGTGCTACAATGTAACTACATGACCCACCATTGTGACATGTTAAAAGAGCTGAACTGGCCGTCGCTGACATCTAGACGCACCCTTCACCTTTTCAACCTGGTATTTAAGAGCTTTTCTGGGAAGCTACCACCCTACCTGAATAGGCTGCTTCCCCCAGCAGTTCCCTCATCCTATAACCTCCGATCCAGGTCCAGCACCTTACTTACAATACCACAATACAAAAAGAAAGTGGCACGATCCTCATTTTCCTACAGAGCACCACAATTATGGAATAACCTCCCAGACACCATCAAATCTTCCCCCAGTTTAAAGTCACTTAGATCTCTATTACCAAACCTCGATACAGAATGCACCTGTAAACATGTAACATAGTGAATATATACAGAATGCACCTGTAAACATGTAACATAGTGACTATATACAGAATGCACCTGTAAACATGTAACATAGTGAATATATACAGAATGCACCTGTAAACATGTAACATAGTGAATATATACAGAATGCACCTGTAAACATGTAACATAGTGACTATATTTCCTACATATTTATTTTCTGTGTTCATCTGTATATTTGTGTTTTTAGTATCTTGCATTTATTACTTTGAACTTTTAAAGTTGTTAAAGAAATGCAATGTACTTTAACTCAGGACATACTAGAAAACAAGAGAAATCTCAATGTATCCTTCCTGGTAAAATACTTTAGAAATAAATTTTGCCAACCTTTCCTACATGATCAGACAAGTTGACAAATACAACCAGGCAACCACAACAGGGTTACACTTGTCAGCACGAACTTCGCTCCTGATGAACATACCCTGTGACGCTTCAAAAGATGTAAAAGTTTGCCAATTCTGTCCACTTGCAAAAGAAACACTTCTTGGAAAAAGTTGCGTTGCTTCGGCGCCTCCAATACAAGTCTTTAATCAAGGATCAGAATACTACAATAAAGGTAAATTAGCATGCAATTCTTTCTCTTTAATATTATGACTTGCCAACACTGACAATTCACAAGTTGCTTTGCAATAAACCCACACACTGAACGTGTAGATTCTCTGCCGCTATATTCACTAGAATTTGGCAAGTATTTTCAAATTACTTGTGTACAATGGTCTACAAATTGCCTTTTGTTATTCTGGAGAGGACGTGTGAAAGCTAAACGGAGACTCATTTCAGCCATTGTACAGTGAATTTAAGCAAGTCTATTTTCCAAACCTGGTGTCCTGGCTTTGCTTTTTTTACTGTTCATTTTAGTACAGCCATCTACGTCTCCCATTGGACTTTTTATTGATTTTGCCGTTCTAGCTCCCAAATGTTAAGAGCTGCGTGAAAGGCTGACACCATTTAAAGAAAAATAGCAATATTAACGAACCCCATTCCCTCTTTATGGTTTTGCCCCAGGAAGTTACACAGAGCAGTTTATTTCCAAACAGCACGATTGTGTATAAAATTAATGAAGCACAAATGTAAGATGAAAACATAACTTTGGGAGAAAAAAATAAAAATATACCGCGGCTAGCGACTTAACCTCAGCACCCTCGTGTGTTTCCAAACTAGACTCCTGTTGATGATTTGAGTCATGGGATATGTAGTGAAATTATTATGATGCCCAAGTTATCCATCGTTGGACCAAGAACGTCTTTTCAATTGCCGAGCTATTGAATTAACTATGTGTATGAGGAGGAAATTCAGTGAAAGGTGGATTAGAGAAGCTTTGGGCGGGGTTAAATGGGTGCCACTATGCACTTATCAGTCTGGAGATTAATTCAAAATCATGCGATTCTGGCCTAGATTACCAACATACCTTGAAAAAGCTAAACCTGTATATATCTTAACGTCATCGTGTGCAGGTATGATTGTAAAGCAGCAGCTATGTAAAGCTGGCTGAGCACTGAACTGCATTATCATGGAATAAAAGGAGAAGAACGGTCTTAAAAGATGACCTGCCTTACATATACTATTCTCCAATGTTGAAAGCACTGATAAAAAACACACTACCGTATTTCAAAGCAGACCCTGCCTGGGGCATCTTTACATATTCCAAAATCTGAAAGCCAGCCAGCTCGCCAAGCTCTGCAAGAGCGCTGCAACTCTGCCAAAAAAATTCACCTGCAATCCTTTCTCTGACATAAAGCGGGGCGTGCAACACTGGCGCTGCATCTCCATCCGGTTCGCCGATATTCATTTTATGTTGGCATGCAGCTCAGCGTGCAAGTCCTGCCTGGGGGAAGAAAACATAAGACCAAAAGCATTTCGCCCGAACCGTTCCTCACAATAACCTCGCTCCTGGATTCTTTTGCTACATTCAGGCGTCTCTGGTGGTTTTTTTGCCAGTTCAAAGTCAAATAACGTCTGAAAAAGGAATAAGCGCATTCCCACTTCAGAAGGATTTTCGGTTGTAAGCTAATCTTCTGTGAACAATAATGATGTTAATGAAATGTAAATTGGTTAATACGGAAGGAGCGAGGTGCTTGAGGAATCAACACTGTGTGGCCCTGAAACGTCCGCGGCGATTAAGGGCTCGAAGCGCAGCGGGTGCAGATTGTGCCACATAATTTGTAGCACGTCATACGTTCCTCTGGGCCGCACAGGGGTATTTTGGGTATTTTAGCCCTCACAGCAGCATAGTTTCCGATGCTGATAATGGATCTTGAAAAACAGGAAACACATATGGGAGGGGATGATCAAAGCTTTGGTTTCGTACTTCACGAAGAGATGAATTCCTCCACAAAGGCCAATTTCTAATTACACACCAGTTGCGTTACTGGATCGCCTGCATGTCTGGCAGTTATTACCTGGGTTGGGGGAATCTGGCGATATGACCGACTAGAAGTGCACACCAGCAACAGATCGCAAGACATCGTGGTAAGGAAAGTGTTAAAACTACCCAACATGGCCACGGAAAAAGGCAGCCAGAAATATCTTGCGCCAGCTGAGTGTGTAATGGCTTTTTTCCATCTCCTGCGTGCAGCACTGCTCGGCACTAAAGAGGTAAAATCCTGATGGATTTGAACAAATACAGTAAATGGAAAAACATTTGTGGAGAGGAGATGACATGGAGAGAAATATACCTTTCAGGCTTACGGAGCCATAGCTGCCTGAACTGACAGGGAGCTGATTGTGTACCGAGGGGTGCCTTGTGCTTTTAACATATTAAGAAGGCCTTTGACTCTTTCATCACCCCAAGCCTTGCCATGCAAAGAATCTGAGACCAACAAGCCTAATATTTAAAGGGTTAAATGACACTAAATGACAGTACCGCTATATTTGTAACAAATACTGACCATTAAGTAACAAGTTATAAGGAGCATAGGTTGGAGAACACCTTGGACTGCTCCAACCTCTTTAGGGAAAAATCTAAATCCGCGCTTTAAATTTAAAAAGGCAAACAAGTAGCGGGCTCAAAACGTGCTGTGCACTGATCTGCCATGACGAAGTGGAGACTACTGCCGGCGCAGCCCCTCTGACATCATCACTAGGGGCAGCTAGTTCCTGGGCAGTAGATATTGAGTGTGACTCGAGGATCAACGTTTTCTATTTGCGGATACACTATTTTCTTCACTTTATATACGCTGCACTTGGGGTGAGTGGTTATGTACAGTTGACAAAGGCCTTGGACTACGTTGGGCCATCTGGTCTCTGTCCGTTTGTTGTACAGGGTGGTTCCCTATAAATTAATTGTTTGATACTATTGCTTAAGTTGTTTTGTATGGAGTGTGCTGCGGACAGATGAAGAGTTTTTGGTTACTATGTCACACTTGCCGGGGCTATGTTAATAGGCAATATTTAGGATTAAATTGTGTTTCTTATTCTTTTTTTGGATAAATGGTGTACGGCTTGAAGGAGAAAAGTTACCAGGAAAGGCTTAAAGATCTTAACATGTACATCTTGGAAAAAAGACGAGACAGAGGAGATATGATAGAAACATTTAAATACGTAAAGGGAATCCACAAGATAGAGGAAGGGAGTATATTTAAACGGAAACAAAGTAGCAAAACAAGAGGACATAGTCTTAGATTAGAGGGGAAAAGGTTTAGAAGTAACATTAGGAAGCATTATTTTACTGAGAGAGTGGTGGATACATGGAACATCCTTCCAGTTGAAGTGGTAGAGGCCAAAACAGTAATTGAATTCAAGCAAGCATGGGATAGGTATAAGGCTATCCTAAACAAAAGATAAATCCAGGTAAAGTATCCATGTAATTGGGCAGACTAGATGGGCCGAAAGGTTCTTATCTGCTGACATTTTTCTATGTTTCTATAACAATAAGAGGATTTAGAAGAGGATGTTTGTCATCTTTTGCCTGCAGTGTAGTTATGTATCAGTGAACACAATATATTTTGCTTTACTGCAGGGGTATCCTGTTTATCATCTATTGGATCCTCAAAAGGGGTTAGATGGTCACCTGAAGAGCTTTAAGAGACCCCTAAAGCCATCCGCCCCAGAGCCAGGTGTTTGTCTCAAAAAATGTGAGTTGACCACCTGTGGGGGTTTTTATTCCTAATTTGGAGCTACCTACTGCACAATTTGTGTTTTTTTTTCTTCCTTCCTTTCAGTCTGCTGATATATCTCCATCAAAAGAGGACAGTTTCTGAAGATTGAAAAGTATTTTTCTATTGATGGACATGCAGTGAACACAGTCCTGCTTTCCAGTGGACTTTTGTCCGCCGGCGCTACGTTATCATCTTCCATACGTTCTCTTCCTAAAAGTTGTTTAGAGGAACGTCCAACAATGACGTTAAGCGAGTGGCCTGTGAGTATGTATTCTGTTGGGCGTTTCACTCCTATTTTTTTTTTTGCACATACACATAGCCTGAAGGTCATTTTACACAATATTTTGAGGTCTGGAGTTGAATTTTCCACTTGTGGCGTCATGTCTGTACTCCAAAAATGTTCAGATTTTGGAGCATTTCAAGCTTTGGGTTAAGAAATACTCAAATCTTTCTCCATTTAGAGAAGTGATCACAAAATGCATAATAACTAAAACTGGCACTGATAGAGTCAGAAAGGAAGGCAAAATGTTAAGGGGCTGAAGATACCCATCTATACAATGAGAGTGTCCCCCATAATATTCCTTTTGTGTTTTGCCAGCCTATTCTGTAGCAAGGTACAGGGGTATATTTTAGGACAATGCAGAAATTATGTAGAGGGGGCTTGCTCCCCAAGCAACAAAAAAAAAAAAATAGATATACGAGTCAAGTACTCTGCATTTTGAATGTGAGAGATATATATATATATATCTGCTTATATAACCCAACAAGTGATTGTATTAAAAGAAAAATTACATTGATACACCCTCTTGCCTTCTCACTAGATATGTACGTTTAGAAAACCACAGGAACCTACAGATAGGAAAATAAATCCCAGGTTATCCTCTTTGTAAGCAATTCATTAGATTATAAATATTACACTTTAAGCAGGGGGAGCATTATGGAACGGATATTGGATGCTTTTTTTTGCCTTTGTAATATTAGCATGTTACAAGATCAAATGACTACAGGAGTCTTAAGTAAACACCAAGTAGTGTATTCCGCAGATTATGTTAAAGAGGACCTTTAAACTCTGCAGGGATTTTATTTTACATGTAGGAAATCGTTACATGAATCTGTTAATCCAGAGGTGTTAAGAAACCATTTCGACCTGCCGGCACGAGAAACATGCCCAGCCGTGTCCATCAGAGGAATTATTGAATATTTAAGCCTACTTCTGATTTCCAAAACATATGTGCTGTAAAAAGCTTAGGAACCCGATTAAACCCTTTTAAACGAGCAGATCTGTGCACTCACGAACTGGCAGCAATTCGACGGACCGAGCCCAATCCAGCATTGTGTGATTCACAGAATTAAACCCATTATAATCAACATCATGCAAATCATCTCTGGCAGCGCATTCTCCGTCACCGCAAGCAGCAAAATCTGATTTTAGAACTATATTTTCCTATAAAAAAGATCAGCAATCATATCAAGGTGCAGATATGATTGAAAGGAAAACTACAGTGTGACCACTCAATCTTTTCACATGGCTTTGGACTCCCTGCTCCCTCTGCCCCCCCTTCTGGGAGGGCTAATTCAGCCCTCTGGGTCTTGTGCCATAGTGCTGCTAAGAACCTTAGCGCAGCAATTTGCTGAGATATTGCAGCCTGTACTTAGCAGCTCCAGGTTCTGGCACTGCCCTGAATGTGATGATGTTGCAATGACTTATCAGACAGAGAGCTGGCCTGCTATCAGAGGACCATCCTGTAGGAGGGCTCGTACCTTACATGAGGTCACTCAGCCAAGTGGCAAGCCACCAAAACTGACAGGTTATAACTCCACATTTCTGATCATATGAATCCATGACAGTTATACTTTATGCGGGGAGGGGTTGCATTACGCAACAGTCACACAGTTAATGTGCGTCACAATTTACACACATTAAAACACATGTGAAGTGTTGCAGAAAATGTGTTATGACTACCCACCAACATAATCCACAAGCATTAATTCATTAGTGTGTAGCATGGATTATATGCCACCTGAGCAGCCCTAGTAAGATTATATTCTGCATGCAAAACTGTATGGACTCTTCAGTGGTCTTTACGTTTATAAGTGCGGTCATCATTTGCACTCTGAGCAACACAGCATACACTTTATGAAAGTGTAAACAAAAGCCCCACAAAACAAGTTTAGTGTCCTGTATCAATATTTGAAGAACAAATGTCAACAAAGTAGCAACACTGAGTCACCAATAGCTTTTCATTTCATCTTAGAAGCAAAAAAGCAGATAAGGATGCTGTGCTTTACATGCGAGTAATGTGGTTATAGCACAAAAGGCTGGCACAAAAATAATAAATCAGGATTTGCGTTCCTTAGAAAAGCAATGGCAGAGAGGAGGAAGAGCCTCTGGGATGCTACTGAAGATAGGTTGTAGAACAGGGGTCACCAATCTTTGCCCCCCCCTCCAGATGTTTAGAAACTCCATCTCCTATGATGCACAAGGATTCATTAGATTGACTCAGCCTTGTGGGAAATGTAGTTGCAAAACATCTGGACGGACAATGTTGTCGACTTGTTGTAGAATGTAAAAATTATATTATGAAGGCCAATGAGCAATAGAAATTGACGTAAACACAGGAGGGAAGAGAGTGGCTAAAGGAAAGTCTGTTTCATACCAATAAAATTAAAACTAGACTATAAAAAAAAAAAAAACATAAGAAAAAATATAAATCAATGCTCCATTAAGTACAAGAAAACGTATCTCCTACCCTTGTTGATGCAGTGACCCATGATGCTCTTCTGACTACATGCATTTATCAGTAAGATCACAGGCTGGGCAAGTTTGGAGAGAGTGTACGGAGAGGAACGACCTGGGACAGTCTGATCTTGACCGAGCTAGGCAGAGATCTCCATTAAATTGCTATAGGAAGACTGTTAGTGCATGCAGACACTCCACCTGCATGCATTCGTATATACAGCTTCCAGGTGACTAATACTATGCTATTGTTTTTGCATTGACCGCTTTGTTCATGGCATAAGCACACATGTATTTAGGTGTTTGGCTGTGTATTGAAGGGACAAAGGGTTGGAGAGACAGTTTAAATTACTATAAATAGGCAATGTGGGTGTTAAAAAGTTGCTGATATTAAAGGACCACTACCACCAAAAAATGAAATGTCCTTGTGTTTAGGTTTCTGGTTGCTCGCATGTGCTTTGTTTTTCTCTTGTTTGTTTAGTTAAGAAAATATTTTACTCTATAGGTGTCACTGGGTGCATCTTTTTTACCTTTTGTGTTTTAAACTGCCCCCCCCCACATTTAGCTCACTTGCTCTTCGCTGTGTGGTGTTGACCATATAATGGAGAGGATAGGTCGATTACTGACTCAGATCATTGTAGTGTGGGATGTATTCAAAGGACATCAACACAGGGTTAAAGTAGACATCTTTTAAGCGCTCTGTCCTCTCAATCAGCTGCCATCTCTTATCTTGAGTATCTTTGTGAATACACTCCCTGCCACCTTATCTGAACACCCCCGTCCACACCTCAGTAACTGTTAAATACTGTATAGGATAAAGCACAGCCACAAGTAAAACATTTGGTAAATGCTGCATCAAGGTAAACGGGAAATGTCCAAAAAATGGAAACAGAAAAAAAATATTTTTTACTTGCAATTACTTCAAAAGAAAGAAAAAACACCAGCGTGTGTTTTATAAGGTGGCCTGGTTTGTAATTCCAAATAATCTAATTGCAGTTTATGTAAGTGGCAGTGTCCATTTAAACAACCATTCAGACTCTGTAGAGATGGTGGATTATGTGTTCTGTAACTTTACAGATCATGGAAATTTGGTAAAGAAATGGACCTCAGGAAAATATATGGTAGCATAGGACAGGATCTTTGCTCAATGTAGGAGTCGGCAACATTGGCCCTCCAGATGTTTAGGAACTATATTTTCTAGGCTGAACCAACCTAATGAGCAGGGCATCTTGGGAAATCTAGTTGCAAACATCTGGAGGGCCAAGGTTCCTGACCCCTCATCCATATCTTTTCAACAAACTATCTTCTAGCAGAATAAAAAACAAACGCAATAACAAACGCAAAAACATCAATTTCGATAAGTTGTTCAAACGTCCAACATGTTTTTACATTTTATACCAACATCTGTGTTTTGGAGGACTGTTTACGCACTATGTATTTAAATGTATAGTGGATACTGTAAAACGGATACGGTTAGGCTAAAAAAAAATTGTGTGTTTCTGTGTTTGAAAACACACGCCTGAAATGCAAGCAAAAACCAGCTACTGAGCACTGGAACACAACACTCCCTTAACTCTGCTACAGCAAGCTGAGGAGACGTCCATTTGAATTGTTTCACTGGGTGTAATGTGACATTTATTTTGTCCCAAACTACAGGGGTTAAACATTATAATCCGTTCATTTAAAGGACTGGTTTTAATTCAGTGAAATTTGCTGGATCAAGTACGGTGAATTCATGCTTTAAAGTATTTCCATCACAGTTTCTGCTGAACGTATTAGATTTCAGCTTAGTTTCTGGTTTCAATGCAGTCTGATGTTTTGACTGTTGTTTCTATGGGAGTTCTGTGATTTGAAAGTTTGGATCTTTACTGAAGTAGATTCACCTGTGATGCAAACAACGCCACGTGCAACTATAGTGAACGAACGCTGGAGCCACAACATTATTTAATGAATACCCCTTTAAATACTCAATTCTCTTACTCCCCTTCTTATAGCCCTGAGATGTATATTTTACATCTAGACGAAAAGGCACACGCCATCTCCCACCCTGTATTATTGCTCCCCCATGTTAACAGGACAAACAATGCCCTGATATGCCAGCTGGCCCCCTTCCCCTGTTCCTTTCCATTATGTGCCATGGTCACAATGTAACTACCTGACACTGTTGTGTATCAAACAAAAAAGGAACAGGCACACCATGGCTCTCAGGTTTATTCTTTCTATATATTCCAACTCTGGTCCTCAAGTCCCCCTAACAGGCCAGGCTTTAAGGATCACCTTGGGGAAATGCAGACTGTATCCTGCCACTACTGAGCAACAAATCAGATCTGCTGTACCGTGCTTCAAATATCTGCAAACCTGACCTATTAGGGCTGGGATCCACTGTATTCGAAAACAAGCAAGGTTTCGGCTCCAAGGGACCTTTTTCCCAAGCACAAAGAGAGAGTATGCATCGTGACAAATATAAATATAGCGTTAAAGTAACAATTTACATTCCAAAACTGCCAGGACACATGCTCGAACACCATCCTACATGGTGCCAACTGCTTTTCTGCCACTAAAGACTTTTTCTCTTGCCAAAGAACATCCTTAATGTAACCTCCCTCAGTACTTGGATGTGCTCTACAGGCCATTTCAGAGACTCCCACGAAGCCAAATCAATCTTCACATTTCATCTTCTCTCTGCTTGGTGCCAAGACGTGTCACAAAGTTCTAACTTGTTTCATCTCGCGTTCCTCAGCGACAAACCCGCGTGCCGGAATGGCAAGAGCCAGTCAGCTCTGCTCATCCACCTTCATGCCAAAGCACATCTTTAACATTGTATCTCCTTCGCTCTCGCTGTTGTCTTGCAGCACGCCGATAAACAAATTACACCTCTCTCTGCCGGAGACGCTGTTAATCACGCTCTCCAGGTGTCAGCCATAAAAAAGATGGACAATCATGCCTCAGCAACCTTCAATAACCATGGGAGGAAGAGGGCAGGGACCACTTGATATATTAACCCCTTCACAAACCATTAAAATCTGCAGGAAATTAAATCTTCCGTACAGAACGCACCCTTTGTTAAAATCGACTGGAACGGCTGTGACAAATACAGATCTTGATGAAGGCAGGCCATGGTAACCAACATTAAGAACACCGAGCTTTAAGAATCAATACGAGAACATTGAAGGAACACCAAACCATTAACATAATTAAAATTCCCAAAGCTAAGTCTAGGCTCGTGTCTCAACCTGGTGATGGAGGGGAAAAAGGGAGGGAAGTAGAAGAATGAAAATGAGAAGCACTGGGTACAAACAAAATCAATGAATGATAAAATGCCGGGGAGTGTCTGCTGCCCATTGATCAGGTATCTATAGGCTGCACGTCATGAAGCTTCTGAGAGTCAATTAGGCCATTCTCTATCTGCAATTTATGAAATGTCATAATCAGAACATGGTATTCTGGAATGATGCTATAGAATCGCAAAATACATGTTTTGAGAAGAACGGTTGGCCTAAAGGGCATCGGGCTCGTTTCCATAGTTGGTGCTAGTAGCGTCTCGATATGTAATCATTAGCGCCAAAACAAGTTTAATGTCTGACATCGATATTCTGATCTTGACGCTACAGTCAGGTGAAAGGGTTTTTGTGCCTCGCAGCTTGCGCGAGCTAACTGTACTTAAGGCCCCATTCACACAAAGCGATTTATCGTGCGATTTTTGCCGCGATATCGCTCTATGTAGCTTCTCCAATGGAGCTGTTCACATCTCGCAGCTCAATGACGCCTGTAGCTCGTCGCTTGTACATGACCCTTTTTCCACAATTTTCCGCCAACACATCAATGGTGTCGTGCAATATCATGCATAACGGCAATATTGAGCGATATTTTTGCTCAAAGTAGCATATATGAAAATTGCGTGGAAAAACATGTGATTTTCATGTTGCTCAGTGTGAATGGGGTCAAAGTTCAAACACCCCCCCATCCCATACTCACATCTCATTTCGTGATGAAAAAGGGTGGCCTAACCGCAGCGTCTTCTCGCTGGGAGCAGAGTGAGACTGGGAACAAATAGTTCCTAGTCTCCATCCACGATCTCGCAAGACAAGGATCGTGCACAGCTCGCAGCACGTTAGAGCAAGTCTCCATGGAGTCTTATGGACTCCAAGAGCTGATACACGTGGAGGTGCTACTGCGGGTATCAGTGATTTTAGTGCTGCGTTCCAGGTAGACCTGCTGAGATGGCACCTTCCCCGAAATAGGATGTTAACATGGAGACCGTAAGGGCAAATCTGCAGGCGCACATTATCCTGCTTACCGCTACACACACACCTGCAATCATGGACTTGCCAAATAATCCTTTACTTGGCGCTCAACTCGACGATAAGAACAAGTGATTGTAGAGCTCAACCACTTCAAGGTCTTTAATAAACTTCATTGCAGCAAAATTAAGAGGTCTGGTCGACTTTTCAAAATTTATAGTATGAGTCATCACACAGACAGCTCTGTATGTGTTTGCTAGAAGATACAAAGAAGCATTTCCAAAAAGGAATACTGAAAAAGCAGTTATAGGACTGTACAAAAACACGGTAAGGGATTTATACATTCTTACACTGGCATCCTGGCATGGATCACTACGAAAGGTGTGCCATGTACAAAGAGGCTTTATGAACAAATAGAAAGGGAATGTCCCGTCCTCAACCACCCCATCCAGGATGAGTCGCTAACCCCATATAACGAACGAATAGACTGACGGGACAAGTCTCCAAAAAGAAAAGTCATGCAACCGATCCACCACATCTCATCGCGGCAAGGTAGCGCAACTGTCATAGCAGCCAATACTGGCAGTGCTCCAGGATGAAGGAGTAAGCATAATTTGTCAGAGTGATTGCACTTTCTCCACTGATCTTTGCAAGAAATGTCGGGGGGGGGGATCTATTGAAAGGGACACTATGCACTGAGCTCCCTCTGCCCTCTCCCATCTCTGGGGGATCCCTGAGGGCTAATTCAGCCATGAGGGTGCAAGGGCTCACTGCAGCCAGAAAACTAGCAGCGATCTTTAAGAGCTTTATAAACTAGGTCCCAGCAATGGCCCTGGATGTATGTCGATACTGTGAGACACTGGATTGGCTGTAGGCTCACTCTTCTGGCCCCTTGCGATCACATAAGAAGCTGAAGCTTACAGGATGTGGCAGTCTGTCACGTGTGGACCAGCACGGAGGCAGCTCAGCGAAGAATTTAAGGCAAGTTAAATACAATCTAAAGGGTTAAGTGGAAAGGGAGCAGCGTGGGAAGTCAGGAGGCAATGTTTAAACCCTCCATCCCCTTCCTCAAATTTAACCTTTAAAGGTGTCATTCTAGGTTTTTAAAGTAAGCCTCTATAAACCCAGCCTGGTTAAATAAGCAATTTAGAAATTTAAACCATTAACGTTCTGCCAACAAGGAATAAATCACATTTATTAAACAGCCTCCAGGAGTCCACAGATTCAGCAAAGCTCCTTATCTTCCTCTTTCACAGCAGAGACTGTAATGTGAACCTCTGCCACTTGATTGTTTGGGAGGTGAGGGTGAATTGACATCACCTTACAGAGTAATGCCAGCAGCCTCAGCCTCCACTACTATAGGTTAGTGTGAAGCCAGTCTAGGTCAGACACGTTGGCGTTTAAGAATCATTGAAGCGCAGTAACTCAAAGCGAGCACTTTTTCAATAGCTTCCCATTACGCATATTATTCAAGGTGATCCCTGTACAAGATTTGTCAAACAGATGTTGTTGACAATTATTGAAAGGTCAATGTGACCAAATTGTCAGAAGGATCTGGTACAGGTTGGACCGGTGGGGTGGCCAAGTTTCATCTTTCAAAAACATTCTACAGGCTTGCATAATGTGTGGCACAGAACGACGGACAGGCACTTTGATTGTGAACCGCCATATGAAGTAAAGGGGTAAATGCGCAATTATTTGGGTCAAGAAATATATATATCCAAAAGCAGACACTCTGCTCCTTAAATCACCATTAAGAGATTTAGCCCCGGCGCAACCTCCACAGCAGATACTGAGAGCACTCGCGGGTCTACAAACTAAAGTCCAATCTTTATTGTAAATCAACGCTTCAGCCTGTTCAAGCCTTTATCAAGACAATACAAAGATATACAAACAAAGCTTAAATATAAACACTCCGGTCTGTTCCCTAGGGATTGCTACAAAATAGAATTGTACGTGTATTTTTAAAGTTATGGTTTCCATAGGAAAAATGTTTTGTGTAAAGTCATTCCATAAAATTAAATTATACGCAAAAAAACTCATAGAAGCTTCGAGAGAATACGGCACTATTATACAACCTTTATTTCCGAGCAGGACATGGAATAAATGCCTGCTGTGAATGTCAATTGCTGCATACGCACTTGTCCCTCCTGAGAAACAAAATGTTTATTATTAATAAATTACTTTGCTTCAAACATGGAGTTATATATTAACTTCTGCTGAAAACACACAAATCCCCATTTTAAAATAGGAACGGTCACATTCCCACAGCCCATACAGCTTTATAAATGGACTGAAAACGCTTCAAAATAAAGATGTGAATTCAGACATCCATAGTGAGGTCATGTAGCCAAGGGGTTAAACCCAGGTACACAATTTAGGGACGCATAGAAATGAAGATTCTGCCCCAAAACTGAAAAAGGAGGATACACTTAGCCGAAAACACATTTTTTTTTTCAACTTAAAAAAAAAATGTATATATTTTAAAATAAGACAACAGATTGTGCCCCTTTTGCTGTAACAGCAACGTTAAAAGGGTCAGAATCAATTGTCTATAAATGAAGCAGGTGGTTAGGGTTAACAATAACCATAACCCTAAAAATAACACCAATTTCTAACCATAACAGAAGCACAAATACTAGCGGAATCCTAAATTGCAATAGTAATGTAAACCCTTAGGCCCCGTTCACACTGTGCGATTTATTGCCGCAATATCGTGCATATTTCCGAGCAATATCGCTCTACGTAGCTTCTTCAAATGGAGCTGTTCACATCTTGTCGCGCAATGTCGCTCGTTGCTGGTACATGACCCTATTTTTTGCCATTAGCGATTTGCATTGGTGGTGTTTTGCAATGCCGCGAATATGACAATCGCGCGGTAAAACCACGATGTTCATGTCGCACAGTGTGAACAGGGCCCTATCGGTAACCCTAAATTTAACCCCTTAAGGTCCAATGATGGAACCGGTCCATCGTAAATGAATTGACTTTAAAGACTCTTGGTCCTTAAGGGGTTAATTTATAACACTAAGAGGAACCCTAATACAAGATTGCCAGGGTTAGTCAGAGAAAAGTGAAACTCAGGAGAAATGGCAGAAGAGAGCAATCTAGACCAAATAGCCGATTTGGAAAGTGCGATAAATGGGATAAATGGGATTTTTCTGGTTTGGCTATTTTGACCTAGAATTTTCACTTCTCCAGACATTCTCCTGAGTGTCACCTTTCTCTGAATAACCCCGATAGTAATCCAATACTAGCTACAACTCTAGTTTCTATCTCTAGGTCCCGAAAATGACACTCCAATTCGGCTGTGGCAAAATCATAGCACTTTTTTTGGTTGTTTATGGACCCCTCCCCCCCGGGCAATATGTATCAGTGGCTGAAATTTTGGTGCATCTCTAACACAAATAGCTGTGGGATTTAACAAGGGATACATGCAACAGGCTACTCTGAGGAGCTTTAGATGAATACCAGACCTATTAGGGTCATTTACGTAAACCAAAAAAATGTAAGTACAAGACCAAAGTGTCTTTACACTGAGCCATCTCCAGCATTATAGTTTAGAGACTCGCTGCAGGGAGTTCTATTGCTTTACAGCTCTGTTAAATATGCCCAAATATTTGGAAAACTAGAAACAAGTCTAAAACACAAACAAGGGGAAAAAAAAAGGTCATTAGTAAAGAAAAGACATCGGAACTGACACTCCTAAGTAGGAACACTTGTGCGGTATGAATAGATCTTATTTAGACAGAATCTGAGAACAAAGTGAAAATCTTTGCATTGCTGAGGCATGAACGTTTCTGCCCAGGAGATTGAGACAATGGGAGATTACTGACATCCCAATAACTCACCTATGTTAAAGCAAGGGGTATCTGCCTCCTGAGAGGCCTGATCTGTGAATTACAACGCTGGAAGAATCATCCTTCAGAGTGCTCAAATGACAACTACAGACGAGAGATACAGGTGACTTGGGGACGTACGACAATTTACACTACGAAATTGGTTAAGCGGTCTATACTTATGCCCTGTGAGAGACATCAGGGTGCCAAATTATGCCAAGATGGAAGAGGACTGAAGTCAATGCAGCTGTATTCAATGCTCCCTATAGGCATGCAATTTCGAGATGCATACGCATAAGTTCTATTCAAACAATGTAATTGCAACAAATTATGTCTGAGACTCTTCTCAAAACACTCCAATGTTGCAGAAATCTGAAAATTGGAAGGTTTGCCCATTTTCAAACGCACTCTGAAGGCACAAAGCATTCAAAAAAGCTCAGTTTATGAAACAAAGCCTGCTTGCGATGAACACCGCCCCCTCCCCCCACACACATGCCTTCTCCCGTTT